>JACCHZ010000137.1:1200000-1862763 GCA_018907045.1 Wiebesia pumilae | reverse complement strand
TTTCACTGAAATTAGTTGAATTTCATTAATTGTTTATAAATAATTGACATTCATCACAATAAAAAAAATTTAATACTTATATTCTTTATAATTTCATAATTTCATTAATTTATATCAATAAAATTAGTTGAATTTCAATAATTTTTTATAAATATTTAATATTCATGACAATAAATATAAATTTAGAAGTTGTATTCTTTATAAATTCATTATTTCAGTAAATTATCGCCTGAAAATTAGTTCAATTTCAATAATTATTTATAAATATTTAACATTCATCACAATAAATATAAATTAAGTAGTTATATTCTATATAATTTCATTCATTCAATAAATTATCTCACTAAAATTAGTAATTCAATAATTTTTATAATATTTAACATTCATACAATAAATCTAAATTTTAAAGCATGTTATTTATAAATTCATTATTTACTTAAATTATTTCACTAAAATTAGTTCAATGTCAATAATTGTTTATAAATATTTAACATTCATGACAATAAATGTAAATTTCAAAGTTACATTCATTATAATTTCTTAATTTCATTAAATTATCACACTAAAATTAGATGAATTTCAATAATTTTTCATAAATATTTAACTTTCATCAAAATAAATATAAATTTAATTGTTGTATTCCTTATAAATTCATTATCTCAGTAAATGATCTCACTAAAATTAGTTTTAATTCAATAATTTTTTGTTAATATTTAACATTCATTACAATAAATATAAATTTTAAAGGTATCAAACTACGTAGAATATAAAAATGTAATCATTCGATTAATAGGAAACGACGAAAATATATTTTATTTCAAGCGGGAGATGAATAGAGAAGACAGCAGATAAGAAAGGATAAAGCCGAAAATTGAGAGACGAAATACAGGGATGATGCAAGCTAAGGAGAGCCAGGAAAAGGGGGCAAGGCTAAGAAGGGGTAGAAAGAAGCAAAGTGGCGAACAAAGGTAAGAGAAGGGAAACGGAGAGGCGGAGAATTTGATGGAGGGAAATAGATGATTGCCACGCAAATGAGGTGAAATTGCAATAATGTTGTATGCTATATTTTAATACATGACAAAAAGGGAAAGGGTAGTTAGAGGATTGAGAAGGTCGGAGGAGGTGAAAGAGTCATGAACATGTAGGGGAAGGGCATGTAAATTGGGGAGGCATGACGGGACATTGCAGCCACAAGAAAAAAAGATGTGAATACGGATGAGGGCGGTAGAGCGGCAGAAGGTCAGGGAATGGGGGGATAGCAAGAAAAAGGAGTGACGTGCATTAGAAGGTTTGATCAAGAGTGATGAGGGGACAATGAAAAGACGAAAGGGAGAAGGTTGGATCGGGAGAAAGGCAGCTGGCAGGAATGAGCGCCCGCGAAATGAGTGGCCAAGGGCAAGGAATGTATGTACAGATGGAACTCTGGCAGCACCTAGAAGAGAATAGGAAGGAGGGAGAGGCGAGAGCAGGAGGTGTCAGGCAAGAAAGTGAGCGCACGAAAAGGAGGGAAGTGCAGAAGTGGAGCTAGAGGGGCGGCAGACAACAAGCGAATAGTGAAGCGTAAGGGGCGTGAGGAATGCATTATGGGCAGGAACCAAACGCACGAGACGGAGTCAAAGTCTCCGAATGTGCGTAGGAATAATGGAATTCAGGCAGCGCCACTGTAAATATAGAGAAATTGAAGATGGTGAGGTCGGATTAATGGAATAAGCTAGGAAAGAGGGCACGAAATCGAGGTGATAGGCAAGAATGTGGGGCAGAAAGAGGGAACGGTCAGCACAAGACAATGAGGAAATGAAGAGTGAGAGGCGGAGAATGTGTGCAGCGTAGTGGCAATGAAAGGAGCGCACTAAAATGAGTTGAATGCAAAAAGGGGATCGAGAGGTAAAAGGCAGCAGAAAAGCGAAAGTGGAACGTATAGGCTATTAGTGCAATTCATTATGGCCGGAAAAGGATCGCCCCAAAAGTCGGTGCAAGGTCACGAATTTGAAGATATAAAATTTAATATTCTATCAGACTAACTTTTAGATTTATCATTATAATATAAAAATTACTGTTCGTTTAAATTAACAAACAAAATTAGTTGTATGTCAATGATGATGGATTAAATGAGTAGAAGAGGCAGCAAAAATAAAGTAAACTCCGGAAATGGAGGACCATAGAAAAGTTATTAATTAATGCAAAGTTATCTGCTTAGTAACATTTAGGTGCAATGGCAATAATGGTTATACAGAGTAATATCATCACACTTAAAGATAAATGTATACTTATATTCTTGTATAATGTGTATTATTGACATATTATATTCACTTCTATAAAATGAGTTCCAAATTCCATAACTGTTTATTAAGAGGTTACGATACATGACATATAAATGGGAAAGGTTTCGAGGTAGTGAGTTATAATGTCAGTATTGATTTAAAAGGATGCATCTGAAATTCGGGGGTAAGGGCAGGCAGGGGGGAGAACAGCAGGACAGGCAGCACAAGAAAAGGAATAAAAGGGAATACTGGGAGGCGGGCGGAATGGCATAATTGGCAGGAAGGATAGGCACGAAAAAAGGAGTGGAGGGCAAGAAGGGGGAGGGAGATAGGGAAGATGGCAGGGACAAAAGAGAAAAGAAGGGGGCGTGCCGGGAGGAAAGGCAGGATGGGCTCAGAACTGGAGCGCCCGAAAATGTAGGGGCAAGGGCAATGTAAGAGGGTAGATACGAGGGACAGCCGCACACGAAAAGGAAAGTACGTTAGGGAGAGGCGAGTAGAATGGTAAGTTGTTTCAGTGCACGAATAGGCTACTAAAATTAGTTGGAATTTCAATAATTTTTTATCAAATATTTATATTCATGACAAAAATCTAAATTTTAAAGCAATGTTCTTTATTAATTCATTATTTCATTAAACAAACTCACGAGAATTATTTCAAATTCAAAATTGCTTATTAATATTTAAACATTCATCGCAATAAAATAAATTTAATAGTTATATTCTTATAATTTAATAATTTCATTAAATTATTTCACTAAATTAGTTGAATTTCAATAATTTTTCATAAATATTTAACTTCATCACAATAAATATAATTTAATAGTTGTATTCTTCATAAATTCATTATTAAGTAAATTATCTCCCGAGAATTATTTCATCTTCAATAATTGTTTATAAATATTTAATATTCATCAGAATAAATTTAAATTTATAAACATATTAATATAAAAATTAATCATTCGATTAAATGAACGACGAAAATATATTTTATTTCAATATTTATTTATTAATATATAATAATCAGTAAATAAATTAAAATCCTAAAATTATATACGAATAACATTTATTATTCAATTCAATTATATCCATAAAATGTGTCAATTTCAATAATTTTTATAAAGATCTAAAGTTCATCACAATAAATATAAATTTAATACTTATATTCTTTATAATTTTATTATTTAAATATATTATTTCACTAAAATTAGTTCAAATTCAATAATTGTTTATTAATATTTATATACATGACAATAAATGTAAATTTTATAGTTATATTATTTATAAGTTCATTATTTATTTAAATTATTTCACTGAAATTAGTTGAATTTCATTAATTGTTTATAAATAATTGACATTCATCACAATAAAAAAAATTTAATACTTATATTCTTTATAATTTCATAATTTCATTAATTTATATCAATAAAATTAGTTGAATTTCAATAATTTTTTATAAATATTTAATATTCATGACAATAAATATAAATTTAGAAGTTGTATTCTTTATAAATTCATTATTTCAGTAAATTATCGCCCGAAAATTAGTTCAATTTCAATAATTATTTATAAATATTTAACATTCATCACAATAAATATAAATTAAGTAGTTATATTCTATATAATTTAATTCATTCAATAAATTATCTCACTAAAATTAGTTGAATTTCAATAATTTTTTATCAATATTTATATTCATGACAAAAATCTAAATTTTAAAGCAATGTTCTTTATTAATTCATTATTTCATTAAACAAACTCACGAGAATTATTTCAAATTCAATAATTGCTTATTAATATTTAACATTCATCGCAATAAAAATAAATTTAATAGTATATTCTTTATAATTTAATAATTTCATTAAATTATTTCACTAAAAGTAGTTTGAATTTCAATAATTTTCATAATATTTAACTTTCAGCACAATAAATAGAAATTTAATAGTTATATTCGTGTTATAATTTCATTAGTCAAGCAATGATCTCACTAAATATTTTGAAATTTTCAAAATTGGTTTATTATATTAAATTCATCATCATAACTAAATTTTAAGTTTATCTTCATAAAATTCATTATTCATTAAATTATCCCCCAAAAGTAGTTCAATTTCAATTAATACTTAGAAAGATGAAAAAAATAATTACGTTTAAAGGAACAACAAACCGCAGGGGTAGGGCAATGAGGATATAAATATTTAACTTTCATCAAAATAGATATAAATTTAAGAGTTGTAATCTTTATAAATTCATTATTTAATTAAATTATTTCACTAAAATTAGTTTAATTACAATAATTTTTCATAAATATTTAACTTTCATCAAAATAGATATAAATTTAAGAGTTGTATTTATAAATTCATTATTTCAGTAAATTATTCTCACTAAAATTAGTTCAATGTCAATAATTGTTTATATATTTAACATTTCATGACAATAAATATAAATTTAAAGTTGTATTCTTTATAAATTCTTATTTCATTAAATTATCACACTAAAATTAGATATTCAATAATTTTTTCATAAATATTTAACTTTCATCAAATAAATATAAATTTAAGTTGTATTCTTATAAATTCATTATTTCAGTAAATTATCTCACTAAAATTAGTTCAATTTCAATAATTGTTTATAAATATTTAACATTCATCACAATAAATATAAATTTTATATTTATATTATTTATAAATTCATTATTTCATTTAATGATTTGACTAAAATTAGTTCAATTTCAATAATTGTTTATAAATATTTAACTTTCATCACAATAAATTTAAATTTTAAAATCATATACTTTATAATTTAATTATTTATTTCAACTATCTCCTAAAATTAGTTTAATTTCAGTATTTTTCTATATATATTTAATATTGGTCACAATAAATTCAAAATTTGTTATCACATTCTTTATAAATTTATTGTTTTATTAAATTATCTCTTTAAGTATGTTTAATTTCAATAATTTTTTATAAGTATTTAATATTTATTCGAATAATTTTAATCTTAAAAATAATATACTATATAAATTTATATATATATGTTAGTCTTATAAAATTTTTATTACTTCAATTTAGAGTTAATAAATGATGTTCAGTTGTTTGCTTAAGAAGAACTGAAATCACTATGACAAGTAGAATTTCAATTAATCTTTTTATGTTTCATTTTTTTGTGTTCGCTCAATACTGCATTCGAAGCAATGGAAAATGCAAGTAGTATCATACTCCATCACTTTTAAGCACATATTTTTGAATAGAAGTATATGTTTTACAGTAAATTTTATCAACTTAATTAGAATACACGTGTATACTTTTTATCCAATTTTAAGACGTAGTGTTGAAAAAGGAATTTATCGAGTAATTCTTGTTTAATTTGAAACAAAATTTTATAAAGTTTAACTGAACTACGACCATCTTTATAATATCTCCGTCTCAAGTGAATCGCACTTTATTCTTGCAACAGGTAAGAAAATAATTTATCAACGCTTAATAAAATTAATATTGTAATTATTTATTAAAATATTAGCCTAAAATCGCAACAAATTTTATTTATAATCGACTGTTGACGCGAATAAAAAATTTTTTTGCACAATTAAGAAAACAAAAAGTCTTTTTAATCGGGCAATAAAATAATTTAAATTATTTTGCTTTTATTGTTGTGAATTGTTACTTTTTGCAGGATGAACAATTACAAAAATCACAAAGTGATATTGACTCAAGTATCGTTATAGCTTTTTAAGAATTGTCTTTCAATTTTCTTCATTTTTACAATTTGCTTTTAAGTGTACAAATATATAATAAGAATTTATGACATTTGCATGTGGTAGATGATGCCACTCTGATTCTTATTTATTTTATTGTTTTACTCTGTACAATACTCTATACAACTGAATCTTATTAATATTTTGCACTTTCTGAATAATTTATAAGAGTGAGCGCCACGTTCAAAAAATTTTCGTTCACACCATTTTACCAATGTTACATTTTTCTTCTCATTTTCGCAAGAAAATATTCAAATTTTAGGTAAATTAGGCACATTAAGTCAAGCGAATTTTAATAATAAACTGAATTTTCGGGTACCTCGTCTATTCTTACGAAATGAAAGAGATATGATTTGACAGAGAATAGTATCTTTAAAGAAAATTTTAAAAATCATTTAATATCTTCAGTGTAATTATGCTTATTTTTATTTTCAAGTATTTCGAAACGCAGAGAAAAGAGCAAGGTAGTAATCTTGATAATTAAATTATTACAGAGATGATGAGGCATAGTTAATTGACGACTATGAAATTACCGCCCATTCTCCAATAGAATCTTATTAATATTTAGCACTTTCTTAATAATTAGTAAATGAGATGGAGAATTATTTCACGGTTGCAAGCGCTTAAATAGCATGTTTCTTTCATTAAAGTATCCTTATGGAATTCAAATAGTAATTTTGCCTTAGACGCATGCATGTTTTATCTATTTCTGTCCGCTCGACGTTTCCTACTCCTTTGGTTAGTTTCTTTTGAATTTTTTCAAAACGTTGGCATATGTTGCGGTAAACGCGGTCGTCTCGCGCCTGTCGCCTGTCGGCCTGTCTTTAAGTATCAGCGGCACCGTTAAACGCGAGACTGCGACGAGTGCGAGATGGATTCTCGTATCGATTGATGCTCGTAAAAGAAACAGAAATTCAAAGCGAGGACAGAGTAATTGATACAAGCTTAGAGATTATTGAAAAATATCGTAAGACGTGATGCGGACGAAGAGGGTCAGAGAAACATAGTGGAAGAAGTGGAGAAAACGAAGGGAAATTGCTACGCGGATAAACTTCATTCGAATTTTAACGAGTAATTGCCGTCCTCGTATCGGCAACTGCAATCTTTTAAGTAATTGTAGGGCTAGAATAGGTCACTACTATGGTCAATTGCTGTTCACTTGTGCGAAGAAAGTGAATATAAATAGAGTATGACGTTTACTCGAATATCTAATTGTTACTTTTTCTTTGATTGTGAGATTTTACTTAAGTCATAAAGGAACTATTATTCGTAAAAAATGTGGAGCACGTCACCTTTACTCGGGAAACCATTTTACACGCTTCCTGATAAAGACTGTCATTATACAAGATAAAATCATACATTATAAAATGATTTGCGGCTATGGATATACGTCTTATAAAACGCATTAAAATTTTCGTTAAAAAGCAGTCGCGAGTAGTTGTAACATCGACTGTTATTTCTTGTTATTTAAATGTTTTCAAGTCTTCTCTACACTTTTTAAAAGAAATTTAAAAAATAAAACAAACAATTGTTTATATTCTTTTTAATTTGTAAATTTACGTAATAATACCGTTAATGAATTTTACTCAACTTCTTTATGTAAACATTGTTGAAAATTAAACAAAGTATGCCTCGATATTTTATTGTCTAGTTGAAACAAATTTTGTTTTTAAAAATAACTTTTATAGTCTTGGTTATCATGCGAAATATTCCTTATTATGCTAATTATGTAAAACAGTTACTACTGTATGTATAGAAAATTAAAAATTGCACTAAATTAATTATTATATTCAATAATAAATTGTTATAAATATTCATTTATATTATTCAACATATAAGTAAATAATCAGAATCATGATTTTCTTTGGAATACATTTTTTTTAGCCGTTAAATCAAACTTAATATACTTTCAAAGCTTCAGTTTTGTTATATACTTAGTGCATCTTATGATTGACGTACTATACTAAAAATATTCGGTAATAATTTTCGTCGTGTGATTAATATTGTATGTATTGCATTGCGATGTTTTGGAAGATATGAAAAAGTCTTGTATAAATTGAAAACCTTACATAGTCTATAAAAACCAGTATTATTACAATTGTCGTGACAGAAACTGAAAAAATTCAAATTCATTAACAAAATTTTTTAATTTAAGAAAAATATTTGTACATTTATGATTTTATTTAATTGCTAATTTTAAGTTTATTATCGATAAGTTTAAAGCGATGGATTATATAAGATAAGATAAACATTCACAACATTATTTATATATAATAAATTGAAAATTATTGAGTAAAAAATTGTATTAAGTACATAATTTACACTCTATATAATTTACATAATTTATACGATTTCAATAAAATGAAATATCTTAATTTAATAACTATTTAAAGGCAAATATATTTAAACAAACGTTTTGGGAATTTTTACTATCATTTTTTGAGTACAATCAAAACTGATTTATTTTTTAATTGAAAAAATGAAATTAATATTACAATTTATTAAACAAATAATGATTAATTATTCGTTTTTTTTTCTTTTGACCATTGCTTTTGACAGTAAAATGATTATTATTCATAAGAGCTTCTTTCATTAAAGTAAATAAAGTATAAATATTTTTATAAGGTTGTAAATTTTTAATGAATTTTTAAAATGAAGTAGCACTACCTTTATATAGGAAAACGAAAAATATATATACTATTAAGGTTTATCTATTAAGGTTTATTTAATATTTATTAAATATTTATTAAGGTTTATTACGAAGGTTTATTACGAAGGCTTATTAGAAACAAAGGCTACTTCAAATAAATCTTTGAGCGAAAAACGGTATTTAGAAGGTCCTGGAAAGGAAATATGATATATTCCTGTAATTACGAAGATCACCGGTACACTTCATACATTGTGAGACAGGTAATATAACCAAACTAAATGTAACGTGAAAAAGAGCCTCGAGTTATAAAAAAGAGACAGAAGCATAGAAAATGCGCTTCTGTTCCACATGTCACGCAAAGTAGCCAGGCTAATTACTTCATAATTACGACGGTTGTCCGTGATCCTCTTACTTTGCGTTAGAGCGTCGCAATGTTCATGTAGCGTAAGCAGGTACCGTTTTTACCTTCATCGCGAGCATACATAAATGTGTCTATACGTACACGTGGAAGTCGTTATTATACCGCAATCAGGAAGAGTACTTCGAACGCTTGGGTTTTGTAGTTTTTTTTTTCTTTTTATGAAACGAGTGCTTTTTTGATAAAAGTTTATGTTTAGCTAAAAGAGTATCACAGGTCAGTGGATCAAAATACCGTAGGTAACTCAGGAATATTTACTGTACTTATAAAAGACTGTTTGCTTCCACTTTTAAATTAATTCTAGCATGCGCTTGTTCATGCTTTTGTGATTTAGCAATGGATTCCTTTCATTATCTATAATATTTATTTATAATCATTTTTAATCGTTATAAGATAATTTGTATTTTTATATATCCGTAACTTTATAAATTATATGTTAAATTATTTATGTATTAAAACTAAACGTTAGACATTTTTAAATCTTGAAGTTTATTTTATATTGAAATGTTGATTACCACAATTTTCTAAATAAATCATCGGCTTACCGTTGATATTTTTTCTACGTATTTTTTAAGCATATGATTAAAATAATAATAAATACTTATTATTTCTGCATAATTGCTATCGTTAAAAATTATATAACGCATGATCGAGAATACGTAAATGTTACCGTACATAATGTCTTGTTATTTATATATTCAACAAATTGGTAAAAACACTCGACCAATAAAATAAAAATGTTCGAATTACCTTAAAGTTTATTATCTGCTAAGTACTTGATTTTTCACGCGAACAGTCATTTTAAAAACTACTAAAGTTTTATAAGTTTCTTTCATTGTTATAAAGTTACTTAGAAAATCATCAAGGATTGATTCGGTATATTTAAATTATATTTATTTAAATTATATTTTCATAAGTACGTACAACTTTACACGTATATGTATGCATACGCGTATGTTTATATACTTCTGTATTAATAAAACTTAGATTTTTATATTAAATGTAAGCAAAAAGAAAATGCGATTTATCATATTTAATTTGAATAATGTAGATGATTAATTTAAACAAAATGAATGAATAAAAAGAAAAAGCAACGAATCTATATAACGAAGCTTTAAAAATTGGATGTCGTACATCTCTAAGATTCGAAGAATAATAACGAATTTTCAGAATATAAATTGTAACATGCTAATGATAATAATTTACGTTAAGATATTTTTCATTTGGTAATAAGTTGCGGTGATGCTAATAATGCACAACTTGGATTTGTTATAATTGTAATGATTAAAAATTGTATTACATAGGAATTTTCATAACTTATGGTTACGAAACCAAATACGTAATGGAAAAGTATAAACAAAAAGTAAGAAATCATACCGTAAACAATATCATATTAAAAATAAAATAGAGTCTTATTGCTAATAAGTTAACCGTTATAATGTGGAGGCCAATAAAAAAGACTGATGAAAAAAGAAGTCAAAAATTTATAAATGCACTTGAACGCGAAAACTTTTAGAACGAAAAAAAAATAAGAAATTTTTAAAACATAAAAAATGCTGGTAAAAGTTGTTACCAGGTAAAAGTAGTTTAAATTCTTTTGAGAATAGTACGAATATAACAATAAAAATGATAAGTCGCTTTTCTCAACTCTTCTCGATACGGTACTGCGCTTTTGTACAATATATTCATTGTGTATAAGAGTGTACGATTCTATTTATGAGCTACTCGTTATAAATCAGAAGGTGTTTAGGTTGATATCCTCAGAGACAAAAAAGAGACTTTATTCTAAAGTGATAAGAAAACTGTGCTTCGGTTAAAGCTGACAAAATAGCAGATTTATAATTTTACTATATCCCAATCGAATAGTTCATAAAGTTTCTTATGTCTTCGATAATATTAATAAACAATATAAATTTTATTCTTATTATTATCATAATTAATCGACAATTACTGATATTTAATAGGCACAATGAAGATAATTCATGTACATAATTACGTAAATGCACTCTTATACTTTGGATATTTATTTAATTACATTTATTTAATTTTCGTATGAAAATAAATGTTACATATTTCGTGACTATAAAAACCAATTTTTTTCGTCGAAAATTGTGCATAAAAATTTCAACTCCAAATTGCGCGAACATGAAATTACTAAATGTGTGTCTCAGGAGGACAGCGATACGTTTGTTAAAACATATATTACAATTTATTATATATTAAAACGAATTTTTTGTTAATATCAAAACTGTGCATAAGCGTGCTTCTATTTCATGGCTGCATTTTCTTATTTCCATTCCACGCTTCCGCTTGCCTACCATTTTTACCCATTGAATTCTGTCATTTGATTCTCAGGAATTTGATCTGTAATCACTTGTTTCGCTAGATTTACTAACTATCGCGAGAATGTTGAGATAAGCGAATGATAGATAAAGGATAAGACTTTCGTAATCAAGTGACGGACACGCAACAATTTATCCTGCAGCAATCGGATCAAATGTCACAGTAGAATTAACAGATTTACGAGTCGTTTATGTTTTTCATGTTGACAAGTATACTGAGTGCTTTTGAACCTTTTATTATTGAGAACTTAATTGAAAACTTGATTATTACGTCGTTTCCTTGATCAGCCGATACGTGATAAGAAGTTGCATTTCTTATTTACATACGTAAATGAGAAAATAAAATAAAATATCACGAGAGACGAAAAGAGTCTACTATTAAATTTACATTTTAGATTTTTTACAACTTCTTTACAAAAATAATAAAGCTATACTAATAAAATGTGAAAAATTTAAATATATGACGTTATATAACACTATATTTGGAATAAAATAAGAAATATTAAAATTACTTCAAGCATCTGTAATAATCTGAACTTATATTAACTGTGACCTTTCATTGGTTTTACATGAATATTGAAAATTTAGTTGCTACTTTAGAATGTACATTCATAAGTAGTATATTTCAGTTATGTATATAATATATAGTTTAAAAGTAAGCATAAATTGAACGCAGGGATAAATTATGAAAATTTAGTTTAATTTAAATTAATTTTTCTACGATAGTACCGAAAATGCCAATGTATTAAAAATTTACCAACTTAATAGGATTTTTATAAATAATTTTATTGGCTTTTATTAAAGTAATTCTGATGTAAACTATTTTTAATTATTTATGTTTTAAAAAAATTATTCTATTTTCGATTAAATAATCGTAATTATTGCTAATGTATATGAATAGTATAGGTATCCAAAATAATAGATTGACGATGTAGGAACAAAAATGTTTTATCTTCATAGAATTCTATAAGACAATAATTTTTCTTCATTCGGTTAAAAATTTAATGAACGCACTCGTGTATACAAAATTATGAAAAATATATTTTTTTACTAATTCTAGAAAATATTGATTCTTTTATGGCATATTCACATTTATTTCATTAAAAATTTGTTATGATTTATAAAGTAAATATTTTCTTTGTGTTTTAACGAGATTGATTTTTATATTAATTGTATATTTTCTTTACAATACCGATAGAAGTATTCGTATATTTACGTTAAAGAAATATAACAGAAATATGAACACTTTTAAATTAAATAAAGAAACTGTATTAACAAATTATTTTATAGGGCACTTAATTAATCTATTAGTTGAAGAGTAACAAAATGATTTACCATTTGAAAAAATTATGAATAGAAAATATGAATAAAGATGTCTTGTGGTCACTATTTTGAAGGTATTAATAGTAAAGATAATCGATGATTTTTCTACTTTCAAATTAATGTTCCATGATATAAAATTTCGTTAATGAAATAGTGAATACATAGTTAGACCATTTAAAATAAATTTTCATATTTCTACGAGACAATTTTTATCAAAAGATAAATTGAGATTACAGTTTACAATTACATTTGAATTTAAATATTTAAGTTAAATAAAGTTTGGAATTCAAATTAAAAAATGTACGTAAATTTTTATTACATAAAAAATTTATAACCTAAGATGATTATTTGTATTAAAATTCTAAATAAAAGTTATAATTTTGTTTGGTTTCGTGATTTAATTTTTTATTTGGTCGTATTTTAATTCTAATAAAAATATACAAATTCGTTTTATTTTTAAATTTTAATTAACATAAAAAAGGAAATTGTGCATTTCTAGTAAATGCCGCAATAACTATAAATATTAACATATAATCATTTAAATCATTTAAGTTTATAAAATCTCATCTTCCATTAATCATTATTATACCAACTGATGATAAAATAAATATGTCACCAATACGATATATGAATACAGTTGATATACCAGAATTATAACTCGAATAACTATTATAAGAAATTAATCCTAAACCATCCCATCCAATTATAATACTAATTATATTTGGCCTAATAATTATTAATAGTATAGAAAGCAAAACAATTAAAAAAAGAATCCAAAACTTAGAATTATCAACGCTTATGTACACATTAATAAAGTATAAATATAGATAAAATTAATATAACTACGGAGATAAATATTTAAGTTATCCAACTTACGAATAAGAATATACGAACTCTTACACTGTTTAATGATATAATATTTCATTCAAAAAATATAGAATATTTATATAGTATGATCCATAAACTTGTAACGAATAATATTAATCTAAGTATTAAAAATATTGGTCCACTTAAACAAACTTATACGCATATATATTTAAAATGTAGGTGAATCTATAAATTTTTGATTCCGAAAATCAATATTTTTTAATAAATTATTTAAATATATTAATATATCTATTTTAAAAATAATAAAATTTAACGTTACCTGGTGAAAATCATTATAACAAAGTTATTTATTGGATTAGGAGTAGATTTACCATCGGTCTTCTTCATTTTCCATGAAATCTATACCAAAACAAGTATTTTATTAATAAGTATAATAAAATATTCGAATTATTGATAGTAGAATTAAATTTATTTATCGATGCAAATAATAAAAATAAATAGACTAACAATAAAATTAATAAATACGAATAAATATTGATATTATTAATTTTAATAATTATAAATGTTAAAGCTAAAATTCTAATTCTTAATAATACTAAAATAAATCTGTAATTATCAAGTTCTAAAGAATAATAAATTGTACTTAAATTATATTCGCATCGATATGTAAATAATATTATAAATATATGTTTAAAAAATAAATTTGCAATATATATATATATATATATATATATATATATATATATATCATAAAAGAAAATAAATTAATTTCATATTAACACTTAATGGAGTTAATCTGAGTGCTCTTTCACAAACTACAATCACGAAATAATATACGAAATTCCATATAAATTTATTCATTTACCAAAATTAAAGGCACAAATAATAATATTCTTAATGCGATAAATTCTATTATAATTAAAGTTAATAGAACATAATTTTTAGCTATTAAAAATATAAATATAAATACAAATAAATAGTGTTAAAAAGAATTCATCCTTTATATGCAAAATGAATATTTTATTATATTAAACTACACGTATAGATATACGTGTAGTTTAATTTATAGACTTTTCAGTAAATTTACTTTGTTACGACTTATTCGACACTTTATATAAAAGTGGCGGACCGTTTGTACGTGCATTATATTCAGACTTCAATTTTACTAATTCCTAAAATTTACCAATAAACTCTTTCTCGAATTAATTTTAAAATTAATTATCGAATAAAAGAAAGCGATTCATCGTTCCTTTTAAATATAACTACATACTGATCTAAATTATTTTTATAAAATGTCACGATTAAATAAGTTTAATTATAATAATAAACATTTTTAATGTGAACATACGTAAGCTTAAAAATTGAAGTTTATCCTATCGTGGATTACTAATTACGAGACAAAATTTCTGGCTATTGCTGGCACAAATATTAATCAATACTATAAATATTCCTAATCCGTAAATGATCACAAGAATAATTTTATCTATTAATTACTCAACCAGCTAAGCTTAATCATACTAAAGTATTAAATTATGTAAAATATTCACATTAAATAAATCTATAAATCATTGGTTCAATTGAATTATTTAAATCTAATTTTTTCCAAAAAAGTTGTATATATAATAAAACTTACAACTACTATTAAACCAAATTAAAATTTAATTATAAAATTTGAAAAAATTAAATAATCTTTATCTTTTCTTTGTAAACAAAATATTTTTTTTTAAGAAATCTATCTTTAGATTATTTTATCAAATAATTTAAATTAGTCTACCTTTAATGGAAAAAATCTAATATCTCAATTAAATATTTTTGGATCAAGAATCCAAAGACTTATTTACGTCGATTTTTTTACTCAATTAATATCACTCCCCGAAAATAATATTAATTACAAAAATTATTTATGATACTGATAATTTATTATAATATATGTATATTATATATATATATATATATATATATATATATATATATATATATATGTGTGTGATTGAAAAATGTGTACATTTTAAATTTATACAGCACCTTTGGATCTGTTGCACTAATGAGATAACTTCATATATTATAATTATACTTGAATAGGAAGGCACTTTATTATTTCGTCAGATTGTTTTTAACCAATTGTACCTGATTCACAAACAGATATGAAAATTATCGCAAATTATTTTACTTTCGAATATTAAAATCGAAATAATTAATTTATTAAAAACTATATTTTGTTACATAATTTGAAAAAAATAACAGATTCAAATTAATAGTATTACTCAATTCCCAATTGTTAAAAAATATTTGAACTCAGGATGTGTACAATAAAATTGTACAATGATAATAACACAATATATATCTATAAATAATTTAAATATATTTATGTATACAAAGTTTATACATTTCGCATTTAAAAAATAAAATCTTTCCTTAAACGTGATAAAATAGCAATTATAAATTCCAAATTTTTTAAGATTAGAAAATAAAAATGAATTTATTAAATGTTTATACTCAGAAATATGAATATGAATAAAAAACCTAGTTAAACGAAAATTTATGTGAAAAAAATTCATACGTTAAATAAAATTGTTACACTAAATAAGATAAATTTTAATAGATATACATAACAAAACAAAATAGTTCATTTATAAGAATTAGTAATTAATAATAATTAATAAGAATAAAACGTTAACTTAAGCATTTTATTCAAAATAATATAAGTAGTTTTACAAAATCACCTATTTATATGTACATTCATTGCGGTATTCTCAAAAGCATTTTTGAGTCAGAATGATTTGTATCATTATCTACTGGTTTCATTTTATCATTATTTTTATTCATTGAATTATAATTTAAAAATTCTTTTTCGTTAAAGTCTTGGTTATGTATGGTGTCCACCATAGGAATAGGTTTCCCTTTTCGAATAGCAAATTCAATTTTACTTGTTAAAATAATTTCTAATGGCCTGCAAATAAAGTTAATAACTCGACAATCTCTTGGACTGCCAATTCTTCCAGTTCTTCCACATCTTGAATAAAAATTATTTGTATTTTTAGAAAAGTAAATTTGTATATTTAAAAACAAAAATTCTTAATTATTAATAAATTACCTGTGAATGTATTCAGAAGTTATCAAAGGAAAATCATAATTAATAATTTCTTTAACCATAGTAGTATCGAGTCCTCGAGCTCCTGCATCCGTAGTAGTCAAAATATTACAGTTTGCATTCTGAAAATCCATGAATCTACCTTTTTTTAATTTAGGTGACAGATTTCCGTGCAAGTTGAGAGATTTTATATTATAATTACTCAGGAATAATGAAGTGTAATCACACGTTGCAGTAGTATTACTAAATATTATTATTGGAATTTTACTTTTAATTTTCGCTTTAACTAGTTTCAACAACATCATCGATTTTTCGGTTGAGCTAATTCTTAAAAATTTTTGTGGTACTGTAATCTGATGTTGATTGCCGCTTGTTACTGATTCAAGCTTAATTTTCTGAAATGATGAATAAATGTATAAACCTTTCTTTGATTATTTCAAAATGATTTAATTCGTGAAGTACATACATCGGTAAATGCTTTTAATTTTTCAGGTATATCTTGGGGTATCGTTGCTGAACTCAATGTTAGTTGTACATTGTTCGGAAATTGAGGATTATCAGAAATTTGTTTAGTTGGGATCTAAAATTCAAATCTTACAATGAACTATATATTTTATGTAAACCAAATTATTTACTACATTCAGTGTTACGTGATATATAATTATTTAATTATATTTGTTAAAAATTTGTAAATTATTACAAATATTTATTTATATCTTTTGATATTTTAAATAGTAAGCATAAGTACCGACTTTTACTGTAACACTGTATGTCTTAAAATAATAAAAAAGAGAAATAATTTTTGTACAGGTATTTTATCTAAAAATAAACACAGTTTAGTACGGAAAGTTTCATCTAATAATACATCAGCTTCATCAAGGATCACGTGTCTAACATAATTCAAATTATAGATTTCCCATGTCACTAATTTACTTAGTACTCCTAAGCTTGAAATTACAATATCAACATCGTCAATTGGTGGGTTTTTTATGAAGCGCTTTGTATTGCCTCCTACAAATTTCATAATCTTTACATCAAGACTTTTGACTAATTGTTTGGCTTCACTCTATATTATAAATAATAATAGTAATTATATTATTATATATGTTATGTTATTATAACATAAAATATTGATAACTCACATAAATTTGATGAGTTAAGTCATAACTTGGCGTTATTATAAGTCCTAGTGGACTATTAAATTTTTTATTTTGGTGCATTGTTTTCCATTGAATAATTTGATGTAATAGTGGAAGTAAAAAAGCTAAGGTTTTACCGCAACCTGTTTCTGCAGTCATTATTATATTTTGTCCATTTAGTATTTTTGGTATACCCAGTACCTGTATTTGTGTAGGGTTGACTATATTTTTCTTTTCAAGATTTATTATCAACTGTTTATTTATATTTATATTTTTAAAAGTTTTTGATTCATCTATTTGGCCTTTGATATTCTAGAAAAATTGAATACACAAGGTAAATGAAAAGAAATTAAAACATATTAGGAATATAAATATTAATATAAATTATATAAATATAATATCATCTCTACAATAGCATTATATTCATCAATAAATTTTGTAGAACTATCCATAATTAAAAGATCATATTAATTAACAGATTTTTAGAATAGTAATTTCAAAGTACAATAGTAAAAAATTGTGTTTTCATTAATGTTTTCACTTTGATTGCTCTCTTACTAATTATTTTTCAAACATTATTTTAAATTAAAAATAAAGCATAATATGTACACCGTACATCGATTTCTTAATCATTCATTTTATATTTGTTCCAATAAATATATAAATATAGTTAAATATTAAAAAACGATCAATTTTTACAATCTTCATATGTTAATAGTAAACCACAAACTTACAGGAAATGCAAAATAATGTAAATAAGTAAATAATTACACTTTCAACTGGGTATATCGTAAAATGATCACCTATTGATTTTCTGTGATGCCAGCCTCTAGAAGCCAATGGTATTGGTTCAAATTTAGGATAAGTTTGATTTTCATAGAAATTAAATTTTGGAATTTTACATTTTATAATACATTTTCTTTCCTGTTTATTTACAACATTATCGACTTTACTACTATTTGTTAAAATTGGTTCCTCAACAAATTCTTCATTTTCATAATCTGATTGATAGCCTGAAATATCTTTCTAAAAATGATAAAAATTTTATTATTATTATTGTATTCGTCAAATTAAATTTTAGTAATTTTACGCCTACATACGGAACAATTTACATAAAATCTTCTTAACTTAACAACTGGTTCATTGACTATTCTATAAGATTGCTTACACACATTCGGTAGCATTTTAAAACTTCTTCTATTGAAAATACAGTACATAAATAATGTATAATCAAATTGGTACCATCACTTAGTAATGCAACATTGTAATCAAATTAGTTAACAATGTAATAATCATAAATGCACATTATAACATAACATTGTAGTGTGTACATGAATTGTAAACTACGTTTTTATAACCTATTCCAAAGGTTCAGTCGATAATTCTACATGTGCGACAACCATGCGATATCATAAACCTTTATGGCGCATGCGAAGTAGCGTTCACACCCTCATCGGACGCAATAAGGGCGCGCGATACGAATAGCGATCGGTATGTAGCGCTTCTCGAAGTAGCAACAAGAAGACAAAATTATTTCTTAAGAATAAGAGGTGAAATTTAACGAATGTTTTCATAAAAAGCTTAAGTCTTTTAGCAAAGATTTAATATATGTTAGAAAAAAATTAATTTAATTAGTTAACGTTTAATAATTTTAATAGTTAATCTAGATATTTTATATGAAATATTAATATGAAACTTCAAACTTAGTTCGAAGCACGCTCTAGCCTATAGGTAATTAAATATATCTAAAATGTAAGCTTCTTAAAAATAATATTTTCTGTATGTAAATATTTGAGGTGTGTCTGAAGCTTGTAGCACCTGTGGTAAAGTGCGCGAAAAACTCCGGAACTTGACTTTCTCTTCGAATACGTAACACAAACCGTATTTGTCATAAATGAGAGATTTATTATACACATTAATAATCTTCAAAATAAATAATCAAGTAAGTGTATATATCGTTTTTATTTTTATAAATGAAAACGGGTTTTAAATAATGTGTGTATTTTTCAATCTTTGGTATTTGTGTTTTATTTGAAATATATATAATTATTAAAAGTGTTAAAATCCTAATTAAATCTATATTATTCGGATTTACCGTAAATCTTAAAAAGAGTTTGATCATTGTTCGCTAAATATTTATAGAAGTTCTTTATTGTAAATAAAAATACACTTTTTTGTTGGAGTCGTCTTTGTTAGCGCGTCTCCTCTGTTAATTTCTAATTTATGTCAGGACATCCAACTGTTCTTGCGTTATGACTTTGAGACTATAAGAGCCCCCACATCTTTGAGAAACGGAGTCCCAAATACCGAAAGACAAACTTCGAGGATGACGCGGTTATTCTAACGTCTTACTCGTTCACTGAACGGCGACGAATAAAATTATTATCTCAATCGCCTTGTCA
This sequence comes from Wiebesia pumilae, assembly GCA_018907045.1. Lineage (NCBI taxonomy): Eukaryota > Metazoa > Arthropoda > Insecta > Hymenoptera > Agaonidae > Wiebesia > Wiebesia pumilae. Next base: position 1,842,555 of record JACCHZ010000137.1, on the reverse strand, counting down.
CAGCGTACGAATAAAATAACAAAGTCATATCTTCAACAACACGTTAACTTCTCAATAGAAGCATTAAATTATTCTCTTAATTCTGTGAAACTTACGAAATAAAATTAAAATACATTTACAAAGCACAGTCAGTAATTATGATATTTGGGTTTGATATTTAGTCAAAGAGCAAACGCTTCTCTTTCTATTCTGCATGTTTGTTTCAGTTCCTTATTATATCCGCGCTCTCGCTCTTCCTGACGAAGATCACTGCGGCAATATAGATTTTTACTAAAGTTTTTCTATGCACTAACAGCACAAAAGAGTTCTGACAAATCATAAATTAACGATATCAAAAAAATTTTAATACACTGTAATTTTTATCATTTTAGTTCTGCACCATCGCTTTCCAAAGTGAATAACGTTACGTGGTAAGTTTAAAAAAAATACTCTCAATAAAGGTAGATTGTAAATAATTATATTAATTGCTACTATTTCTAGATTATGGATGGGAATTGAAGATTAAACAAAAACAAGGTAAGAAAGAAATAATTAATTAAAAATAATCTAAAATAATAATTATTTCGTTGCGGAAAGAGCGTGAAATAAGTAAGGAACGAAACAATAGATTTATAACTTTATTATCAAAATATCGTTTATTAATTTTAAACAATAATAATAATCATATTATTATTTTTTATTTCAGAATAATGAACATCAACGATATCCAAGATATTACAATAATAAATAATAAAATACATTAAACATTAAAATTTTTTTCATCTCTTTCTCTAACTTTCTTACTCGTTCTCATTCATTCTCTATAAATTACTGCGCTTACGGAAATTCTATTGCTGCCTTACTTGCACTTTTTCTCTTTCCCTCGCTTATGGCTTTCCGTGCCTTTTCCTCTTACTTGCACGAGCTATTTGATACATCTCCTGATCTTATGGGCTATTTTACTCCCTCTGTTTCTTCGTCTGTCCCTCATTCGTCCACTCGGTCCCTCCCTCTCGAACATGCCTATGTGCGTTTTAAGTACGCCTATGAATGCATAGAATGTTCACAAATCTGCGTACATTATTCGTATTTGAAAAGTTCTAATACTTCATTATTTTTCAAATTCTGTCATTGTACATAATGGTAAATATAGCTATAATTTTCCTCTTTCAACTTTTTAGACATTATTTTAGAAACATTAAGAGTTACTCGAATCACTGGACAAAAGTATTCAATGCTATCATTTACTATGTACTTAATTAGGTAAAACGTATTATTACAATTATGTGCGTACGTATTATGCAATAGTGTGCGATTTTTGTTAACAAAATTGTTTCGTACGAGGCGCTTTTACGACTGACATCGTCAACCGAAATGTTCAAACGTTGAGTGAAAACATTTAAATTTCTCAAGTTAATTTTTTATCAGTAATAATTTTTTATTCCAGGCGAGTCAGTAACTAATATATATATATATATATATTATTTTGGCTAATTGCACGAAAAATTTATAATATTTGAACTTTTTACAAATTTTGAAAAATGATAAAACGTCTGTAATTAGATTATACACTACAAATACAAAAAATCTAATGAAATATTAATTTATAGGGGTGATATTTCGACAATGAGTATTTAATTATTCGATTTAATTATTAATTATACGGTAATTTATACGGTAGTTTCGTATTATTCGAACACATGTTTAGTCCTAGATTATTTATGTTTCCTGTGAATACCTTGGATCCTCTACTACTGAATCTTACAACTACTTATTATGTCTCGTAAAAACGACTTATTTTTAACGAGACAATAATAATGCACGCTCAACTCATACAGTTGAATAAAGTAAATTTACACGAATCAATTGTTTTGAAGATTAATAACATTTACTAAAAAATTGTTTTAATGCTCGAAAAACCAAGATCTCTATTAACTCTATTACCTACGACACCGAAGCTGTAGCGCCGAAACAAAAATGGCGCTTACTGAGTCACTACCCAGAGGCTTTCTAGAAGTGCCAAGAGCATCGTGTAGGTGGGAAACCCTAATGCACAGCAAATGCTTTCTCGAAATAAGAAGTCAAAGCTCGGTTCACTGCTTACTCTTAACTCACAATTAAATATCTGTAAAATATAAATTTGGCCATTTTCTTATTGTGCTAGTTCTCGGAATCTTTACTTTTACTATGTTCGTTCGCGTTGTACGCTTATTAGCTTATTGTTTATTAGCTTTTTGCGAGATAGAATATTTTTTCAAATAATATCAAAATACCTTATAAATTTATGTTTCCAATGTGATACCACGTAATTTTAGCTTTAAAGTTTGATGTAGCAAATCAGTCAAATAATTAAATATTTATTGACGATATATCAACTCATATGAAATAAAATTAGATTAATTTATAGTTTCAAATTATTTACTTTTCACGTAGCACCTTATAAATTTACTTCAAGTTTATATTTTATTAGATTTATAGAGTTTGTCGGATATATAATAACAAACGCTTTATCATTTTGCAAACATTGTCAAAAGTTTTATATATTATAAATTTTTATATATTAGTTACTGACTCGCCTGGAATAAAAAATTATTACTGATAAAAAATTAACTTGAGAAATTTAAATGTTTTCACTCAACGTTTGAACATTTCGGTTGACGATGTCAGTCGTAAAAGCGCCTCGTACGAAACAATTTTGTGAACAAAAATCGCACATAATTGTAATAATACGTTTTACCTAATTAAGTACATAGTAAATGATAGCATTGAATACTTTTGTCCAGTGATTCGAGTAACTCTTAATGTTTTTAAAATAGTGTCGATTAAAAGAAGTAAATTATAGCTATATTTATCATTACGTTCAATGACAGAATTTGAAAAATAATGAGGCATTTTTTTAAATTAGAATTTTCTAAATATTAATAATGTTCGCTGGTTTCTGAACATTCATATGCATTCTCATGCCTATTTCCATACGCATACCAACACAAGCACCCGCACGTGCGCAATACTATGCAATGTGAAAGTACATATTTGATTATGTACATACACACATACATACATACATACATACATACATGCATGCATGCATACACGTACAATATTTTCAAGACTAAATAAAACTACTGACTAAACGATACAGTCCATTACACAAAGAAAACTCAAAATAATAACTTAAGTTTTTCAAAATAGAAACCCATTTATGATCTCCATGATTATCCAAATTATGATCCATAACGTAACATAAATGCCTGAATTTCAAGATTTTTTAATCAACGTTTTATCAAAAAATAAAAAAATCTCTAACGTAAAATACAAATACTTTTAATGCATGCATTTATATATTTTGTATTAACGTAATTTTTAATTTCGAATACTCATTGCATCAAGATTTTAAAGGGAAATATATTATTTGATTAAGTTACAAAAAGTTGAATAAAACATAGGTTTGAATGTGATTAATCAACTATTTTAAATAGATAGTAATTTCTGATAATGGCACGTAAGGTTTGCACAATAAGTTCAAGTACTGTATATCTGTAGCCAGTATCGCAACTACTTATGAAATTCCTTAAAGGATCATTTTTATTTATGCATTTATCAATGTACAGTAGTTGAGGCAAGTTACGCGATGAAGGTTAGTCAAATGCAAAATATATCGATTTTTTGTAAATGAGCAATAAATATTTATATGAAAGTAAAGGTATTAGCAGTACTTTGTTAACTAATCAGTTTTCTTCTGATGGTTTCAACGTTTATATTGGTGCATTAGTATTATTAGTGCTCGAAACGTAGAGCACGCGTTACTGTACTACGTAAGGTTAATAGATTTGAGTTTTGCATAAGTTGAAGGATTTCTAGATTAGAGTTGCTAATCGATGCACGATTGGTACGACAGCTTACGTGATAAAGTCGATACTAGACAGACGAATGAGTTAATAAATATTACTTTTTACTAACGAATGGCTTTTATAATTAATTTCATGTACTTTGGTATGATGTACTTTAATGCAGATGTACGCGTTATCCATGTGCTCGTTCTGTACTTTTATAATAGAAGATGTACTAAAATTATTTTTAATCGAGTAATATGATGTAGTTATTTCGGAATCGCGGTTCCATTATATATTTATATATAATGGTTTTTCATTAAATTAACAAAAATTAAGTTTATTTTAAGATTTATTTTAAGATTGCATCCATGTAGGATATTGGAAATATTTATTGCAATTTGAAGGAAAAGTTACAAACTGAACCAAGCGGTATCAGTCGCACATTCAGCTTTCATAAGCTAACGTTTAATTTCTGAAATTTAACTTTATTCGTATTTATGTATCTCTCACGAGGAAACTTAAAAATGTGAATAGTGGTAATGTAGCGCTTTAAGTACGACGACGATAATTATCGTAGATAATTGTTGACGTGATATGTAAAATCATTGAAATAAAAAACATGACATTAGTCTAATTTTTAAATCACTTGAAAGGTTAAGTCAAGAAACACTGAAAATAATAGTCTTGATTTCATTTATTATTTTTATGAAAATGTTTTAGAACAGGTGAACTGACATAACTACAACAACATAAATTAGTAAATTATACCTTACCTTAAAAAGTACGCGCGTTTGCATCTTAACGCAAAACATGTTAAATGTTTGTTATGTTTTCGTCCAACGTGTAATTGCATTTTTATTATCTCTTGTATAGTCGCAGCTACGAATTAAAAGAAAAACTTTTATCGATCCTTACGAATACCAAACAAAGTATTCGTTCGCTCAAAATCAAGACCTCTTTCTTAAAATTTCTAGTCTTCCTCTCTTCCAGTGTAAGTAATTATGCTATCCGTTTGTTTACATAATCATTACTTGTACTTCTGTAGAATGTTCGCGCAAGAGATTACATTTTTAAATTGGTACTTGATTGCAAGAATTTAAGAATTTTAGCGACAATTTGTATCGAAAATGCATTTGAAAGATCGAGAGTCCGTTAATTTTTAATTTAAATATCTTATACTCTAGCCTCGGACTAGATAAAACATGTATTTCTTTTATACACAGGCGTTAAAAACTTAAAAGTTAAAAAACGTAAGTTTTTTTTAATATTTTCGAAGCATGCACAGTCAAAAATATAAATATGTTTCGCACGAAGAAAATAAACGTAAGCGAATTTAGTCACGTTTCAGGCGATCATTCTATCAGAAGATTTTCGACACATCGAACAATGTAATGAAACTCGAAGCGACTCGCAACTATTTGAATATTTTCATTAATGCGCCGCTATTGCGGTACGTAAAGTTAATTCCGTACGCAACGATATGCAATTAAGACGATTCAACTTACTTCGAAAATGTAAAAAATACAGAAATGTCATGTGTATTACATAAAAAGTATTCGCGTACAGCAAGGAATATATAACGAGGGATCCGAGTTCTCCGCTGACAAAAGTGATCCATTACTCGACTTTCTAATGATATTTAAATACCGCACTTTGAGCACTTTTTCCATCGTCTCTTCGAACGACTCTAAAAACCAATGTTTTTAGACGCAGCAATAACAACGCGGGATGAGCAGTCGATCGCGTGAGCGAGTGCAAGCGTGAGCTTCGATAGAAAGAAGAGAAAAGTTGATTCGGCCGATAATTTGGTCGGGAGACGTTTGTGGAGGAGGGTCGGGTCGAGGAGGCGCAGGAAGGAAAGGAAGCGGCCCAAGAGCGCCGGCCTTGAAATTCGGCAATGATAAATCGCTCGAGGAGATAAGGGGAGCGTCAGGACGAGCGTCAGGACGAGCGGCAGGACGAGCGGCGTCTCGGGAGCCGAGGTAAAAGCGTCGGAGTTTTCGGCTCCGTTGTTGGATTGGTCGGTCGAGATCGTTAAAGAACGCGAACGGCTCTTGGGAATAGCTGGGAGACCTTTTTCAAAGGCGAGACGCAGGCGCGCGCGTTCGGCGAAAGCCGAGCGAGGCTCGAGAGGCGGGAGCGGTAAAGGAGGATTCGGCTGCGGGGCGGGGCGGGGCGAAGGGAGGAGGGTGAGCGAGAGCTAGTGGCAGCCGCAGCTCTTGACCACCATGTTCTTGTACTTCTTGAGGATGACGTTGCTCTCGTCGAGGAAGTAGAGCACCGAGATCGGCGAGAGCTTGGTGGGGGCGCAGCAGGGCTTGGGTACCTTGCCCGGGTTCACCAGGTGCACGAGCGTCTGCACGATCGCGTGGTTGGTCGCGTTCATGTGCGCGTTGAGGGGGAAATTGCACTCGCCGCTGCAGTAGTAGGCGTCGTAGCCGTCGGGGGCGATGATCCAGTCCTGCCACTGCAGGTCGCGGAAGCTCACGTAGAGGGTCTGTATCTTGCAGGTGCGCGAGTTGTACTGGACCTGGGGGTCGGCGTAGGGGTTGCCGGGCCTGTAATCGAGGCCCGCCACCTCCGTCTTCTTCTTGCGCTTGGCCTCGCGCTTCTGGCGCACTTTCCGCTCTCGCAGGCCCGAGCTCTTGAAGAAGCCGACCATGAACGGCTGCTTGTCGGCCGGGCCCCTGAAGCCGACCAGGCCCACGTCCTCGGGGCGCATCTCGTGCACGTGACGGTCGGCCGGGTGCACCGAGAGGTAGAGGCCCCGGTTGGTCGCGGACTCGCGCACCCAGTGGCGCAGCGCCGAACTCACGTTGAGCGCGATCCAGCCCTCGCGGCCGCTGCTCGCGTTCACCGCGTCCAGGTACTCGAGCTCGCGCTCGCCGTCCTCGAGCCGCAGCACCCGATAGGCCGTGAGCGTGAACGAGCCGCGGTTGCGCGCTGGCCGCACGGCCTCGAGGCCCCGGTAGAGCCTCAGCTCCGCCCCGAGGATGCGCTCGTCCGCGGGCGCCTCGGAGACGTCGAACCAGAGCCGCTTGCCGCGCTCGTGTCTCACGCTGGGCACGTGCTGCCCGCGGGCTGCGAAGCTCATGATCACGTCGCTCTGGTCGATGGCGCGCAGATCCTGGCCGCTGAGCTCGGACCCGAGCCCCGGCCCCGTATCCTCGAGCGCATTCCGGTAGATGTCCAGCAGGAACTTGGGCGCGGAGCGGCGCACTTGGGGCGCGGCGGGCCCGCGGTGTCGGGGCGGCGGTCGCTCCGGCAGCCCCAGCAGACTCAGGATCTCGTGCTCGACCTCGCGGCGCTCGCGCGGCCCGACCACGCGGTGCACGAGGGTCTGATCGAGGCCGTTGTCCACGTAAAGGCCGCTGGCGCGCTCGGCCTTGGCGAGGAACGGCGTCAGCGGCAACGGCGGCAGCAGCAGCAGCAGCAGCAGCAGCAGCAGCAGCAGCGGCGGTGGCGGCAACGACGGATGCGACATGGCGGCGTCGGGGGCCTAGAGCGCGCGGCGCCTCATGCCGCCCGGGACTCGGGAAGGCGGAATCGTCTCGAGACTCGGAGGCTGCGACGGACACGCGCGCACTGGTCCGCGCTGCGCATTAGGGAACGCGGCCGCGGTCCGGGGACTCGTTCCCTCTCTCCCTCTCGACGCAATCGCCGTCGCCGCATTCCTCTCGGCCGCAAAGGCGCCTCCGCGTCCACCTCCTCCTACTCCGTCTTCTCCGCCGCTGAGCTCCAGCAGCGCCTCGACGCGCCGCTCTCCAACGCTAAAGGACGCGAACGAGCGATCGAGCTCGCGTCTCGATTCGCCTCGTCGTCTTCCTCGTTTTGCGACGCATATGGCGAACGCGAAAAGACCGCGACTTGCGCAATTGGCTTTGGTCCGGGAGTCCGGAAGTGGTCAGTAGCAGCCTCCGTCTTGGGGCCGAAGCGTCTCTCACCGAGGAAGTCTAGGGGGAACCAAAGATGCCATGGACGTTTACCTTTTTCTTCCTTTCTCTTTGAGCGTCCGAGCTCCGAAGGATCTTTCCTTGTCTGTCATCTCGGGTGTCTTCGAGTGTCTCTAGGCCTCTTCGATTGTCACCGCGAGCCTCTTGCTTTTCGTTAGTTATGTATGCAATCGCGTTATTGAAATCATCGAGCGCGCCGCATCTAAAGAGACAGATTTTTGACGTTGATAGATTTGTTTCCGTAGCGCCAATCTTAAGATCGACTTATTTAATCGCGAGTAAAGTATTCGAACCGAGAGGAAGTTTGGTTATTATACTTAACGCGTGGCAAAGCTTTGTATAGCTCACGTACGAATATTCCTACGGAATATCGCTATCGTTATTTATGTTTAATTTACAGTCTCTGGTTCATTGTAGCTAAACAATTTTTCTTGCATATTGAGCGTGAAATTGAGCGTGAAAAGAAAAAGTCAGTCGGGTGTATTTCTCGAAAACTTTCTAAATAAAGGTAATGTTTAAAAGAACATTTAAAAGTTGCAAATTTTATAACATACAATAGACTTAATACTACTTTCTGGGGATTTATGTATGCTTGCATTATTGTTTTATGTGATACAGTATTAATTGTAATTTGAGATGGAAAGTTTCGAAAGCCTTTACATCCCGTTTTTACGTAAATACTAAACGTTTCCCCAAAGGGAAATTATAAAACTATCAACTTCGGTGAAAGTTTTAGCCAAAATTAAAAATATTCACTTCAATTTCATTCTGCTAAATATTAATGAAGTTACTGAGTATTTATTGGAGCTGAATTTTTCAGACGATTCTTATTTACTTCTGTCGAACGATATAATTCCTTTACAGCGTTGAAAATGTATTTTTAAATGTTCGGTAGAACTTTGAGCTCGCATAAATATATATTAAATAAATTTTGATTAATATAATTGATTCCTATAATTAAATAGCACACATGCATGTAGATTAGACAACGAAAGATATTTATATATTTTTTTAATCAATTTAGTAATGACATTAACTTGTCTTGCAAATATTTAAGACTACATTTTTCTTTGGTAAAAATTGCATGATTTCGATGTGTCGGTCGGAAAAATTAAGGTGGTCCAAGTTTTAATCAACAATTTGATCAACTATCAAATCAAAACCCTTAAAATTAAAATGTTAATCAAATTTAACTCACTAACGCGTACAGTATCTTTAAATGATCTAAAATAACTAAGCTGTAATAATATATGCAATGTAATAAACACGCAATCGTTTAATTTTTGCTTTGCAAGTTCAGGTTTCGAATGAAATATTTTTTTGTTTTATACTTTTCTACAGCTATTCTAATTGTTTCTTCGTTAAGACATATAATCTTAATTTAATCTTATTATTTGTTCGACAAAAAATGTTCATTTTAATAAATACAATATCCAACTTAAAAGATCAATTTGTTTTAGATTTTACAGGTTTAAGATGAAAGTGAAAATAAGCTCGTTCTAGTCTCATTCTATAAAACTTTACGTAGTATTATTCTCAAAATATCACTGATACGAAATTCTTGAAATTCTATCATTTGCAACATTTTCCACGAATCGGTGTATTATTATTTTTCTTCCATTATCAGGAATCTACGATTAAGATTTTTGACATTCCTTTTATCGTAATCTACTATCTTTAAATATTTATAAAATTTGTCAGCATATAGACACGTTCAATAGAGAATAAAGATGTTAGCTAATAAGATCGTTTAATATAATGTAAACGATCAGCTAATACATTAGCTTATTAAAGAGAAAAACTTGTCGATGCTTTAATTGTACAACGAGGTTAAAAAATCCTTTAATTATGTTGAATCTTGAAATTTAATTCATTCTATGTAATTTTATGAAGAAATCATTTGATTTTTTTCAGCAAATGCAATACTTGTAGTGCTACATTTAATATACGTATTGCGCCGTACAAATTAATTTTTAACCCTTAAAACATCGTTGATACGCATTGGGAAAAGGTTAATGATAATGATACAAACTATCGTCATGTCTGCCGTAAAATACAATAAAAATAAAATAAAAAAGAGCAGATGAGAAACATTTGAGGTAATATCGACAAATTTTATAAGCTTAAACGGTACATTCGGAAAAGAATATCTTTCAAAAATGTGCCAGGAAAGGTAATATCGTTTACATTATTGAAACCTATCGTATTAATTATCTAAGCATTTCGATCAGGACTACTGCTAACTTACAAAATATTCGATACACAAAATTTGAAATTCGACATTACTGAAAACCTTAAGGACAAATTTTTTGTATTATAATTCAGGTCATACGTATCGTAGTTGAAATTTCGAGTGATTATCCCCGCTATTTCCCATTCCAAACCTAATGGGTGTGCGCGTGTTTTCATTGCTCGGCAAGCTTATATAAACCATCAAAGTTACGAAGCACATGGCAGTCGAGCTGAAACCGGGAGTTCGGTAAGTTCTTCGAATCACTGTAGTTACTTCGCTTAAACTGGTTTACAGAATGGCTGTGAATATGCATGAGAATATTAATAATTGCGTCGAATTGGTATTTTTCCTCTTTAATGAAATACTTAAATATTTCATAATGAAAATTAGGTTTCATAAAAATACAAGACTATAACTTTCACTTTCTTAAGTGGGTATTAGATTTATTAAAACTATGTTGGAAGTGTAAATTTTCTGTATCGAGTATTCAATTTTTCTTATTTAAAAATAGACTAATTATACGTTTGTGTCGTAGAAAGGCCTTAAAATCATTGAAACGTAGTTTATCGCGAAAACTTCTGTATTCGTGTACATCTGTTCGTTTTAAGCTGTACCACACACGTGAAATTGAAGCCAGAGGTTTATAAATTTTATTTGCAAACAAAATCGTAATTTTTACCGAGTACCGTCATTTGGTAATTTAAATAAGTTGCATATACATAATCGAATGACTGCAAATATCAAAGTGCGAAACTTACGATTATTGCGTTTAAGCTTGCATCTGCAAAAATACATTAAACAGTAACATATGCGTATGTAATGTACAAATATATTAAAATACAATAATGATCATATGTAATCAGTTGTCGAGATTAAATGTCAACCCGGTTGAGTTTGATCACTCACAACGACGTTTGGTAGCAGAGTATGCGGTAAGTTATACTTTAATCTACATAATCTACAAGATCATCGTGTTTAGTTTTAAAATTAATTTTTATAAATTTCTGAACGTTATCGAAATTTAGCGTTTGCAGCTTATCTCTACTGCTTAAGACTTTCATTACTTTTTGGACATTTTGTTGCAATCTTATTCTTCTGTGTATTAGAAGTGTTTATCTAAATTTTTTAGATACCTATAAATAATTATTATTTATACAATATTATGACAAAATTATTCAGTGGTCATGTAAAAACGATTGGAATTCCAACAAATTCAATAAGTCTGGACAAGTTCTCTTAAAGCAATATATTTTTGGATACTAAGTATTTAAAATAATATTTACGCATCAATTTAGTACGTTCGTTCGTACAATTATTCAATGATATCATTTAGTACAAAATTACTATCGACTTGGAAAATTTTTGTGCATACACACCTTCGTAACTTTCACATTGCATGAATTTGTTTTTATAAATAGTATGATTGATTTGAAAATTTGAAAACGGCATGTTCAGAGTATTATGTATTTGTTACTCCTGTTGCAATCGTATTTGTCAAAATGATACTCGAAATTTGCGAAAACACGAATAGGCTAATAAAACGTAAATTTTGATCTTCGACTGAAAGTAGCACGGAGGAAAGTTTTCGGTTTCATGGGGTGAACTACTGCATTAGAGAACGTATCATACACATTTATCACGTATTTATGCCACGCACATACACAGCTAAACATATATCCGGTTTTCTACTTCATGCGTCGTGACTTCATTACTGTCACGACTTCAACAGTTTTATCACACTTTTATCACAATTATTTCGCACGAAAGTTTCCGTAAAAAGTTTTAAAATATTTAAAAGTATTTTAATTTATATATTATAGCGATAAAATCGATCTTATAAATAACTATTTCCTTGTCGATCTGCTCGCGTCTGAAGAAAAATATCTCATTTGTAAGAAACGTAAGATTTCGAGCAATAAAGTCATCCTCGTTAAAGTTCTGCTCATATAATTTAATATTCATATACATTAGTAACAATTTTAACACGTATGACACACGACAATATCTTCGGATATGCGTCGAGGAGTAAGTAACGCTCTCGATTTTGGCTACATTGCACGCATTTATAAATCTGTTTCAGTAATTACGGGTCGTTCCTTTAACCTTTTATTCAATATATGAAAACATTGGCACTTTTATAGAATTTTCTTGCAGGTGTATGTAAATTATTTACGATAGAACTTATTGTCTTTAGTGCTCACTTATGTGCTATTTTCTCATTTGATGATATTTATAATCAATTTTTTGCACAAGCATTTTTGGATTAGTTTTAACGCATTTTTAAAAATCATTTTGTATTTACAAAAAGTATATGTATATATAGGTATATTTATTTCATTACTTATTGTTATTCTTTATTATCATCCTTTTGTTTTGCCGCTAATCCTTAAAATATATTCAATTTGTAGTTTTCATCAACATACGAGGTAGTGTCTGGTACCGAAGGGCGCTGTGATTAATCAAACTTAACCGAGTTAACGTTAAAGTAAGAGAAAATTAAGTCGTTTATCATTTTTAAAGATTTTGATGATTTGAATTGCTCGTTTAACGCTATAAAGGGTAGTTATTAATATACTACGTTGCATCTTTTGTAGTTTTCTAGTAATACCATTAAAAATGTATATCTACTTGTAAGGATGCACTTACGTTTTAAAGAATCCATAGAGATTAATGACAAAATCTAACGACACGTTAAACCACTCCTGGACATCTTATATATTATCCATCTAATATCCAAAGCTAGATACACAAAGACAACTTTGATTTTGCTTAATAGGTAAGTATAATTTTACAGTATTCACTCGAGTTACGCGCACTAAGTCAAAATGTTAATGCGTGAAAATATTATGCTTAAAGGCAGTCTCATCTCGAGTGTACTTGCATTAATCTTTGTAGCACTTAAAAGAACCTCAAATTGGTAATTCGTGATTAATCGAACATGTTTTGTGTTTCAGTTAGCAGATCGTCGACAATTCGGACATGCGGATCACACTCGCGCCAGATTTAAACTGGTACACGATACTTTTATAAGGACGCGTGAGCTTGCGCTAGACTATTTTATTTCAGTTTGAGAATTAAATACAGGAATTTTATATTTGTAGTTTGCTGCATCTATTTAATGATTAAGATGGTTGGTGATTCTTTCAATGTCTTTAAATAAACTCATTTTGTTAAACTCGCGAACGTAGATAAATATTTGATTATTCTTTGGAAAACTTCATTTACTAATTTAGCTGATCAATTATTCTTCGCATATGTACATATTTAAATTTAGTCAAATGAAAACGTGATTTTCAATCAATATCGAAATATTTCATTTCTGATCGCGAGTTTCATGCAATGGAGTTAATTTACTAGCGATTGGAAGTGTTTACGTTTGAGAAAATGATTAGAAGGTAGCAATTATTAGGTAACAAATAAAAAATGCAGAAATTTGTAAGATTCTATTGTAAAGACTATCCGTGTGTTATCCCTAATAATAAAATCGTAGTAAGCTAACTTTCATTCAATGGTTTCACAATTTCCTATCTGCTTTTACGAATATATATTATTTTTACAGTTATAATATATGGTGCTGCTAACTATTCGTATGATGATTTAATGATTTATCTATACATTCATTTTTTTTTAATAAACAAGTACATCGTTTATACACCATTCGAAAAATAGAGAGAAAAAATTTTTTTAATTCAAAATAAACTTCCATTATATTATCACTCTACCAGCCTCGTATACAATATTGATATGCTTAATATTTTTTATTTAATTCTTTTTAATTTGCAATAGCATACAACAGCTACCGGCGATTGCGTTATCGAAGCAAATCCTTTCTTAGAAACATTATATTTTGAGTTCTTTTTATGAAAATCTTCTTTCACGAAACGAAGGTGAAAGAAGATTGAAGCAGAATATAAAGCTAAAATTTTCATTAAAAAGAGTCATTAAAAAGAAATTAAGCGCTATTCAATTATTTAATACTCTAACTATTTAACTATTTATTATAATTAACAATTATTTAACTATTCAATTATATAATCATAATCGTATTTACATGGCAAGAATGTAAATCATCCGGCTGTTGATTGATTTGGTCCGTAAATATAAATATTAAAATTAAGAAGCTATATCGTTAGTTGATAATTCGCTACGATTTATTTGTCCAATGACCGTTGAAAATTCCTTTGAGAAGAGCATCCTAGATAATCTCCGAGGAATTCTTTGTGAAAATTCTCGCTCAACCTGCGTTCAAGGTGACCTAGGACCTACGTGATCGTCCCTAGCTCGCAGATCTTGAGGATCGGCGCGCGCACGAGGACTAATCAGCGGAGCCTCTCGAGAGTAGAAGGTCGCTGTGGAAAATTCCACGAATGCTGGAAACTTCGCTAATGAAGGAATGCGGAAAATTCGACCCCAAACGAAGGGCCACGTGAGAGTGGGGGAAGGGAGTTAGTTAGCTCTTAGCTTTCTTTAGGGAGTTTTGCTATGGGAAAGTTTGGAAAAGTTGTCAGACCGAGGAGAAAAGTGCGTTCGTAATTCCATTAGGTCGCGGTAATTGGCTGAAACTTAATATTTGCCGCTAACGTTTACTCATTCAACTTTATTACTTGGAATCTTGTAATCTTTGGATTACCATGCTTTGAATCAGTCGGTAAGTTGACAATCTCGAATCTTTCTTTAAGCGTAATTGAGTAAACAGCGTCTGGTATTCATGCAGATAAAAGATAAGATGCTTTAATCCTCTGAGCCTTGCCAAATTCTCTATTTTACGACAAAACGTATTATCTTTTTCTTACATCGGTCGCACCAAGAATTTATAACGATAACAAAAGAGTTTTTGCTCTTTAAGACTCATACACTCTAATTAATTAATAAAAATATCATTTTTTAATATTACATTTTTGCTCATTTTAATACGATACACAATTTATAATTCAAAACTCTACTGAGAATTTCGTATTTCTTAACTCTTTTATAGATTCCAGTTGATTTCTGTAACATGGTAGAGCTTGTTTACGTATTCGAAGTACGCGCGTTATCTATTTTGAAGAATAAAATTTATTCAGGAGTTGTGAACAGTGCATTTCATGTTATCCTAATACTTTAATTTTAAAATTTCTTATGCAGATTAAAAATATGACAGTAACAGCTGACATTTTGTAAGATGTGTAAATAAAAATACATACCGCTTATCGTTCAATTGTCTTTATTTAATTATTTTTTAACATTTTATAAAATGTACAAAAGCACAAGTGTGTGTGAAAAATTAACACCGCAAACTATGTACGTTTATTTTACTAAGCAATTATTTTTTTACATTTATGACCTCCTCAAGTCCATTAACCTGTGAGTTTCCTGAACCATGCATATACGTGTTCAAGTACATAGTCAAAATATACAATCATCCTCCTTTTTTCTCTTTTTTTATTTTTCTTTTGGTTTTAGAAGGAATTATTTTCATATTTCCTCGATACTCCAATGTATCGAAGTTATAACTCTACAAAACAACAAAGTAATAAAATCAAGAAATTGCTTACTTCCAACCAACAAAAAGGGGGAAGCCCTTAAATGCCCTAATCACTAATCACAATCGTATAATACATATGATATTCATGCGTAACTTACTTTATGATTATTGGTAAAATATGATTATAAATATAACAATCACTAAAACGATGATGAAAGAAAGCTTATAAATTTGTGATCAACGTCTTGGACACTTATTTGACGGTAATTTCTTCTGCTTTCTGACAAATATTTTGTACATGAATTAACATTTTATCATTAGTCTAATATTGAAATAGAACATATGCTTATTAAAGTCTTAATTTTATAGGTTGCGTACACACGCTCATAATTATAGGTCAAAATACGTAGGTCAGACTTAATTTTATTTTCTCCTAGATTATAACGACTCATAGAGAAATATAAGAATCTCTCAAGTCGCTGAATGCAATTTGTTCGATATTTTACGAAAATATTAAGAGAAACTTTAGATAGATAGGTGATTATGCGTTATCTGGCTATAGGTGATAATACGTTAACGATTTTATCGTTGATCTACACGTCTATAATATAAAATATGTCGTTTTCTTGGAGGTTTTATACGAATATTAACAACAGGTGCAATCTTATTAAATACATATCTATGTATAGAAATATTATTAGAAAATGATATTTTAAATATCAAGTAATAACAAAACTTATTTTAGTAACTATTATTAATATTTACTTTATCTTAAATATAATATTTTTTAATGCTACGAGCTAAATTTTATTTAATGAACGTCAAGAAGTTTATTTAGCAATATTAATAGTTTCTACTTTCATGACATATATATTTCATTTTCTACGCCTAAGAATATATTCATATATGCATACATTTCTCGTAGTATTGAAAAATGTTTATTACATAATTTGCTTACATAATCCTAAATGCTCGAGAAGATTTTCCTTGTAATATTGACGTACGTGTAGAAAATCCATTAAGGCGCAATCACACCTTGGGGAAACAACTTTGAATTCGTTACGATTTATTCTGACAAAAAAATTAAAATTGTTCTGAAATAATTTAGTATGATTGTTTTAATGCCGTGAGCAACTATTGTTTCAAACAATTTTTTTATGAATAAAAAAATATTATAATACAAGCATAATGAGCTTCACAGTTTTAATTGAGCTCTACTTAAACAATGCTTAATTTTATAATTATATATAGTTTATAAAGTATAGCCACATATTGTAGAAGTATTTTAAGCGATAATGAATAAATATGATAGTAACAAATGGAAATTCTTTCTAATATTACCGTTTGGTATTACGATATTACGACAATAGCAACATTACTTTTTAACCTTATGATATTGTTATATTGTGTTCATACATTAACAATTATTGTTTATAGAATATTTCCATAAAGTCTCTTGCGCCTTAGTTATAAGGAAAATAAACGAGAATCTGAAGTAAAAATGAATTCTGTAAAGGAAAATTTCAAAATTGAATAATTCTTACCAATTCATTTTTAACTAAAGATTTTCGTAAAACATATGTACGTCAACTATTATAAGCCAAAATCATAACTCGGCTTACGCGTCATAAACAATATGGACGCGCCTACAAAAATTGGACGGACGTACCTGTAGTTGGGGATTGAGACTTAAACATTACTAGGAAGGCAAAGATAGAAAGAGACGAGTGTTAATATGTTGAAGCACAGAAGTGAAAATTATTGCGGGAGTCCCCAAAAAACTTCGCAATTCATAAATTCTAATAAATCTCATAAAATACGCGTTGAACTCGCAGCGCATAATTATTATTTCGTTATTCTTTAGGTTGTTAGTCGAGAAGTTATATACTTATGGTACATATCAGGCGCCATTCGCTCGTCTCGCAAGTCGTCTTAAATTATCCATACGAGCGAATCTTTATATCACATTGAGCGATTACTCTTCGCCGGTATAATTGAAAGTCCTGGCAGTGATCAACTATCTATAATATATCATTTTTAAAGTAAAAAAGGTTCTATATAAATAATGCATAATATATATCTTTTTTAATTATATTATTTTTACTTAACAAAGTTGCAAGTATAAAATAAGATTACTAACTAGGAATTTATGGAAAACGCTTATTGTCAACATTCGAGCGACGTGAACTTAATAATTACAATTTATAGATAAATATAGCGACGACATTGATTTCGATGACGATTTTGATGATGTAATAACGAAGGCTTAAAGACGCATAAATTAATTTACAGATTGACATATTTAAGACATAAAAATTTAGCGAAAGAGCCTACAAAACTTGCTGACGCCTTTCCTAATTCAATATTATTGATAGATGTTTTATGTTTGGCGAAAGAAAAACTATCCGTATAATCAACTGAGAATGAAAGCAAAAAACATAAGGTAAAATAAAAAAGCGATTCTCAATGAAAAAAATAGTGCGATGTTTTCCAACATCGCGATTACATTTATTTTATCAATAAGCGCAGTTAACCGCGATAGACTCTTTCTTTCGAATCCATATAGAAGATTGTCCACACAAGTCAAGATAAGCACTATAAGAAATGTTTCTCCAATAAACGCGAAACAGTGAATGTTCTCTAAGATAATTTAGAGATGTCCAATATTCTCGGGACATCTTTACACAATAACAAACATTTTTTTAAGAGATCAAAACACCGGAGGCTTCCTCTGCTCGACGATCTATCCCAAGAATCAGAGCATGAAAGAGCAGTGACAGATCGGCAGTAGCCCCGGACATGTCGTCGAACCGACTCAACGGACTTGACGATTTGACGAACGGTGACATCCTCGAGTAGAGTCCAAATTTCAACTGCAATCTTCAAAAAAATGTTAACGCGCGAAGGGATGCCGCGACCATACTAGGCGTTAACACGCTTGCTTAACTGCAGTGGGGAATAAAGAGCGTTATATAGAAGGAGGGTTGGGGCGAGCTCGAAGGATCACATGGCCGTCTCGAGAGGCTGGCTCTTGCTCCTTGCGGCAGTGGACAGATGGGTGAGCTCGGTAGGCTCGTTGGGCGCGAACGCGTCGAAGTTCGTCTCGAGGATAGCCTCGCTCTTGGACCTCAAGGGCCTGTCTTCGTCGAGGTTCGTCTCGAGCAAAGCCTCGCTCCGCGGCCGGTCCTCGTAGTAATAGTGATGGTGGTGGTGGTGCGGCTGGTGCTGCTGATGGTGATGAGAGTGGGGCAAGGTGGCGCTGTGGGTGCCAAAGTACTCGGGCACGGGCTCCGAATTCGGCGTCATCGGGCTCGCGTCGTAGTGTCCGACGTCGAGGCCGTTCAACCCGACGCCTTCGTACTCTATCGACGAGTTGGCGCGTAGGTCGCGCTTCAGCTCGCTTATCGAGTCGCTCGTGCCGAGGCTCGAATTCAACGGCAACGTCGAGACGTTGTGCAGGTAGCCAGAAGAGACGTCTACGTGCTCGTTCATCGGCGTCGCCATGTCCTGCAAAGCCAAGAGAGTCGCGAGTTATTGTAGCAAGATCTTTGAGCAGTTGGCACATTTGACGTTATTGAGATTTATAGATTGCTCGAAAATATACGAGAACGATCGATAGTTTCACCAAATTATTCAAATATAGGGCTCGAATAATTTCTTATGCTTAACTAGTTTTTTATATGGAACATTTACAAATCGATCATTCATTTGTTTATTAGAATAAAGTCGATCTAGTGCAGTTACGATTACTTATGATAATGTCAATAATTCTATTATCCTTCTGACAACGTTTTACAGAAATACAGCATAGAAAAGAATTTAAAAAATATATTTGCATTACCTCTGGTGAGACAACGCTGTTGGCCTCGGATTGCCAGGCGCTGTTATTGCGTGACGTAAAGGTCGAGTGGTTGCGAAAACCCTCGTTTCGGTATGTTAAGTCATAAGCTGGATTATCACCGACAAATTTCTGTCCAGGTCCTCCGGTACTCGTGCCGGGGGAATAGCGCGGATTATGCGCTTCGTACACGTCGTAGCAGTGGTTGTCCTCGAGGGACGAGTTCAGCTGCGACTTGTCCATCGAGTCGAGACTCCCACCGTTCGACATTTTCTTATAGTCCAAAGAACGAGAATTTAGTGTGTCGGTTGACTGTTTCGTCTAAAAGAAACCGAAATATGATCGTCACATTTGTCGATAACGTATTTATTATAAAGAATATAAATTTAATTTACAAATATTAAAATACTCGTTTCGATATATTTGCATCAATTAGGATTTTTTGTACTGTACTTCGTACGACAATCTTATGTTAATTCCCAGATGATTTACAATTTTGACAAGTTTTTAATAGCCATTGAATGTTATTTTATGTACAAAATTTATGTACAAGTGCTTCATAAGTTTTTCTTTTTGACAAAACTTTAATGCATTATAAAAATGTATGAAGCGAGTATTTGAATATATATACATATGTGATAATGATAAACACAAAAGCCATTTAATAATTTGCAGAAAACATAAAAATGAATAATCATTCGAAAGCAAGTTAGCGGAAAGTGAAATAATGGATATCACGAACAAAAAATGGGATAAGACAATCTAAGAAAGCTCACATGAAGAATAAAATATTTACAATTTATGCGCTAACCTGCATCGGCGGTACGAGAACTACTCTTTTTCCCTTGCTTGGCTGCTTTAGTGATTTACAGGTCGATTAGTAACGGACAGAAAAAAAATTTCGAATCATAGATCGTTTCTTTATTCATTTTAATTATTAACCTTTTTTATTAGTGTTTGAAGCAATTTAATTATTATAAATATTAAAATATTTTTATAGGTTTATTTGTGTGTACCAACCATTATAAAGTAATTATTTTTGTTCATTGAAATACTGAAGGACTTTAAAAGAAAATGTGACATAAACTTATCGTCAATATATCAAAAGAACACTTTACTAAATATAATTTATTTTATTTTTAATCCTTTATTCTGATTATGAATTTATAATAAATGATAAATAAAATAAAGAAAATAAAGCATACAAGTTTAGTTTATATGACAATGATGTATTTATTTAAATAATAAATTTACAATATTTCAAGTATACTAAATCTGAGCACATTTTGAGAAAGCGGAGCGAAAAGCAATGAAATGAATCATTAAAATAATATTTAATATTAAATATGCGTGGCTTGTTTAATTTTATACAAGTGAACCTGAATTATGGAATGACTAGTTAAGGACACTTTTTATTTCAAAGTGATTAATATAAAAATAATTTTTGTATAAATAATAGGTATAATGTATATTTATTTTCAGATGAAATTATTAACATGAAAATTATTTTTTTAATTTAAAATATCAGCGACTCTAAATCAAGGAATCCTTATGAAAGGGAATGCTTATAAATCATTAATGTATAATAAGATAATTGTTTTTCTCATAGAAAATAAATGGTAATAAACTTACCGCTATAGGTTTTCTTCTTTGGTAAGCCAACTCTGAAAAGCCGGAAGTGGAACCTACTGAGCGCAATGAATGAAGTGACTGCCTGATAGAATTTCGTCTTTCAAGCCTTTCGAGACGACGCTTTTTAGATTTTGATACCCAAAGTAGAACGGTAGTTGCTAATAAAGCTAGAGCAACTCCTATTGAACTTAGAACTCCAACCGCGACGATATCCTTTCTCCAGGAGAGAGGATCGATGTAAACCCTCGGATCTTCAAAGTAAGAATAATTTATACTTTTATTTATAAAGCTAATCCATAAAGATTAAGTTACAATTTAAGTTATAATTCATCATTCACTGCAAATATTAATCAATGAAATTTAGTATTTAGCTTTATTATATAAAAGACAATATTTGAGAAGAAAATTAATGTAACTGATTCAGTTTTTATTTTTGTACTTAATTTTTGAGGCCCTGAATTAATTTTTATAAATGCAGCTCTTATTCGATATAAAATTTTTAAGAAATTTACCGATTTCACAGA
Organism: Wiebesia pumilae; assembly: GCA_018907045.1. Lineage (NCBI taxonomy): Eukaryota > Metazoa > Arthropoda > Insecta > Hymenoptera > Agaonidae > Wiebesia > Wiebesia pumilae. The sequence continues at coordinate 1,821,099 of JACCHZ010000137.1, read as the reverse complement.
CAAATGGATTTGGTTGACCGCAATGATCGATTTCAATGGTCTGATACGTAAACATAGTGCATTGATCAACTTTTTCTATTTGCTGAATCCAAACACGTTCAGAATAGTCAAAACGATCTTGTTGTTTCCTTAAGAATTTCCATAACTCAATGTAATCACCCATAATGAAGGGCATTGATGCATTCGCTGCCTATTGAAATAAAATATATATTTTGTTATAAAAAGAATTCTCTAGTTTTTATTTAGTTTATGCTTTTGAGTTTGATACTTTTATTATTATAGTAGTTTACACTTTAAATTTTTTACTTTTATTTCAAATTTAATAAAATTGTACCTTCAAGTTATAAATATTTTAATGAGAAATTAAATAATAATTTACGTAAACAATTTTTAAATCTAATTGACAATAAGTAATTGATCTTTTGGCTCATTACTCTATCTGTGTTCTTCAGTTTCATCATCTATGACCAAATCTAAATTACGACTATTTCAATAAAAAGATCTTCAAAACATTTTTTTATCTGATTCAGCATATTTTGTTCAGCGAGATATTATTCTTCGATAATCTTGTGTATTACGGCTTTCAATGAAATCAAGGTTAAAGAACACTTACCCTGCAGAAATCACGCGCAGCATAAAAGTCCATCGGTGCTCCGATGTAGATGTAACAAGTATCGCCAACTAAATCCCAAGCTGGCGGACATTTGCCGGTGAGAACGGACTGATTATTCATGTGATAAGGTTGATACTCGACTTGCAATAGTTCAGGTGAGTCGCCGCGATCGCGAATGCGTCCGGCCACGGCGAGAGTCTCGTTGTATCCCCAGTAATTGTGCCGGGCGTCAACGTTCGATCTCCACATCTCTAATTGGCTAAAAGTGCAAGACAGTGGTAAGTTTTGATAAGTGAGTGCAGTTCGTGGATAGAACGTACGAAAAAAATCGAAGCTTGCTGGTGAAGCACGTACAAAAGAACATTTAAAGCGGAAGACAAGTAAATAAGTTAAAGACATACACTCGCGCAAGTTGATATACATTTATGGTGAATTAAGAGATATCTAAGTTATTTGATATAATCTAAGCTCCTTGATATTTCCACCTAATAAATTATTTACTAATATTATTAGTGAAAGTACTATTCTTTAATACAAATGTCAACATATTGTGCAAATATGTTCTTTTAGGCAACTACGTAAATAGTTGCAAACCTCTTTTTCATCCAGAATTAAAAGTAAGTTACGAACAGTTTGTATTGTCTACAAATTGTCTATATGGATTATAAAAATTTACTATAAAAATTGTTAACATTTTGTGCAGAATATATATTTGTGATGAAATAAATTTTGATTATGAAGTATAAAATAAATTAAAAGTACTGAATTCAAATTACTTTTTAAGATAAAATATTAAATGTGCATTTTGTATGTATCTCTTAAGTGTATAACAATTATTAACAATGAAAATCCTGGTTATTCATAAGTATTGAAAAGTAACACAAATAGAAGAAACTCACTTTATTGGAGATTTTCTTCTGTGGCAAAGCAACATACATAAAAAAAAACACGACGTTTAGTAGTCGTGTACTTACTTAGTATACCATTCCGAGTCGACCACGCTGATATATTTAATAACGTGCATGCGAATTTGTAATATGAAAGGAAAAATAATTTGATAAATTAACAGAAAGACTATGAGGGGATGCTTAAAAAATAATCGAAGATAATACAAAATTTGTGTATGACAGATCTAAATAAGGTTGTATTTCATTTTATCTGAATGTATAGTTATAAAAATGACAAAATACATGAACTATTAATCACAAATTATGTCTGATAAAACAATATACTCACAGCGATCTATTAATTGTAAGCATCTCGTAATCGTTATCAGGGTTAAAGAAAATATTATCTACGTATTGTTGACCAGGAGTACCCGCTACGATTGTACTTCGTCCTTCGCGATCTAAAGCATAATTTCTGGGGAAAAATATCAATTTTAATGTTTCTTATTAAAATTAATAGTGATGTATATTTATAAAAAAGAATATAATGCTTACTTGTAAAATCCGTTATGGGATGTGCTCTGATAAATTGGAAGTCGGACTCTTTCAAAACCAGAAATTTCTAAAAGATGCTTTCCTAAATTCCCATGTAGATAATTCAATGTCATATTACTAACGACTTGTTTTAAAACAATATTATTTTCGTAAGAAGCATTGTTTTTAGTGAAATAATTTCTAAATATCGTCACTTCCTGATAAGGGCTGCTTTGTCGTCCTTCAACGTACCTTGAAAAGTGGAAATTTGTAAAGTTATTTGCAATTATTTCATAAATTTTAGCAATATTTAAAATAGTGGAAATAACACTTACAATGCTGGTTTATCATAATTTTCTACAAAAAGATTATTATGAATCCAGCCTTTAAGAGAAGTTGCAGAACCACGAGAATCCGCTCTGATTCTCAGGCCTCCTTGATTTTTCATGACCAAATTGTTCTTGGAAAAAAAAAATTATATTAGGAAAAATATGGATATATAGAAGTTCAAAGATTTAATGATATTATGTACATAAAATCTATTAAAATGTGAAATTTTTAATCAGAGTAATAGATTTTAATGCATTAAATTAAAATAATACACGGATGCCTGAAAAACTTACTCGGAAATAAATAGATTGAGTATTCTGAATGTCTATTGAAACTGCAGACTTGCACGTACTGAAGTTTCCATATAGTTTCTCGCAATTACCAATAAATTGATTTCTTTCTAGTGTAATCACAGCATTCACTTCACCTGCGCTCGAATATTTTACGGCCCCTTCTTGACACTTTGAAATCACGGAATATGATATGTTGTGCTGTACATCGCGATCTGTAAAGAAAAAAAGTAGTTTCATGCAGCTTAAAAATATTATGAAAAGTGAAAAATTGTTTAGAACCACTTTCTAAATAGTCGTTTAGGAATTTCCAAACACTTTGATTTGTGTAATGAATAAATTAATCTTACTGAATCCTATTGCCGATATAGGTAAAGTAACGACTTCAGCAATAAATCCATGAATGTTACTAGCGCCAGTTGCGAAAAGCTTGACACTTAAACTTGGCCCTTGTGTCTTAAATAATTTCTTTTCGATGTGACTGTTGACGTATAGTTCATCGATCTTTTTAACTGTCACGTTATAAATGTCGCCATCGTAAAGCGTTAAACTATCCATTCTACCTGGTTTTCCAGTAGAATTAAACAAATTGAATTGCAAAAGCCTGAAAAGTAATGCGAAATAAATTACTTAACTTTAAAACATTAAACATACCTTTGGATTAATATTGTTTTATGTAAAATTTATATAAACTTTATAATATATTTAAATTAAACGCATTCATTAGGTTGAACTTAGGCCAAAAATGAAAATATATGGTCAACATTAACATTTTTAAGATGACCACTGATGGTTGTTAATGATTTTTAATTAAATACAAATATAATGATTTAATTTATTAATAAATATATTTTTTAAATATTACCTAAAGCCAAAAGGTTTTGCACGGTGGTTGCTTCGAAAGATTTTGATACAGTTTACCGGATTGTTGTCGTACTTATAATACAAAAGTACGCGCTCTTCTATAGTGACTTCTTTGGTGGTATCACAGATATCAACAATGCTAAATAAATGGTATGGAATATTTAAATCTTTCAGAGGAGTAAAAGAACTTTCATCGGCTTCACGTCCTTCTCCCGTCAGTGACAAAATGTTGACACCATTTCCAAGCACATCTTTAACTTGATTAAAGAGTAACTCAACCTAAACCATAATATATTGAATCTTTAGTATAACTTTAAGGTAAATAAAAAATATTTCAAGCTTCTATGTCTTTTTTAAAAGCTTTAGTTTCATGATATCAAATGTATTGTTGCATAATAATTTAAGATACTGATTGTATGATGTACATAGTATTCATTTTTAAAACAGTTGAAAAATATGTAACACGCATTAAAGATTTTAAAAGGTTATGAAATTCATTGCAGTATTTTAGATGAATAAGTATATTAGGAAAATAACTTTTATCTAAAAGTTGCCTAAAAAACAAATGCATAAATAAACTTTTGGATATATAATCTTTTAATACATTTATTTTCATAAAACTTTGTAAAGGTACTCTGCAAAACCTTACTAAGTTAATTAAATATATCGATCTAGTACAAAGAGAATGAATAAAATCAAGTGAAATTCAGTGCATTAGTCTGCATAAGCTCAACGAGCATATATTACATACGCATGTCACGTATTCTTTTCTTCTTAATTTTAAGAAAAACTGATTGTCTACTCTTTAGTAAGTAACAAAATGTGAAATACGAGAATTATTTTTACCGTGTGCGTTGGCGATATAATGTTGATGCCATGATGAGCGCTTTTATCGATATTAACGCGAGTCACACTCGGAGACTTTATGATTGACTGAACAGCAGGCGATCTCTCATTATGGAGTATTCCTGCTCCGGTAATGTTCACGTACTTAAGTACTGACTCGACCCGACGAACGGTTTCGTGCGTCACGACATCGTGGATGCGATACTCGTACAGGTAGTGCTCGAATTCGCTGTTGGCGATGCGTATGCCACCCCAATAGTTGAGCGACGAATCGAGATTTCGCTGACCACAACTAAGGAATACAAATTTGCCGTCCCAGGAACATTCGTAGCGCTGCCCGAATAATTGACCGTTCAATCGAATCTGGCAGTCCTCGAGACTCTCTTCATTTCCAGTACACTAAAAACAAATTTACATCATTGTCTAAGTTAGTATTTAATTATTTACTCTTATACTTTTATACTTCACGATTGAGATAATAATACGCTCTTGATTTACTACTGATTTATCCAGTTACATAAAGTAGTAAAAACTTATGGAGTAAAAGAAATAAACTAAAATAATTGAATTTTGCAAAAATTTAGAAAATAACATATCTTTTTGTATACGGTTTTCTATCAAAACTAACATGAAGTTATTATGTATGCAATGCATATGAAAATTTTATTTTATATATAATTTTATTATATTAGAATTCTAATCTTATAATACAGAGAAAAATCTGTACAAAGCATCGAAATACTTTGTATTTTTAATTAAGATATTAATTAGTAATATCTACTTATAACAACTACTACAAAAACCAATCGAACCAAACACATATTTACGAAGAATTCGTATTTTCAAAACTAAGATATAATATAAGTAGTATAATCAGGAAATTTGGATCAGTCTTAAACTGTACACATATTTAAGAAATAAAGTGCTTATATTACTTGTAAAGGTTCAGGCCAAGACCATATTCGAGATAAGGATCCAGGATGTAATTCATATCGACGATCTCTTGAAGCATATACATTTAATGGCTCATAGCCTAATTGACGACAGGCTACTTGTGCATTTCGCTCGGTGAAACGCTTGTCACAAAGAGGTATCCATTGCAATGTTGTTCGATTAAAATACTCCAAAAACCCTATCAATAAATACATAAACTGTACGTTTTATTTATTCTGATAGATTAAAAAAAATAGTGGTATATTCAGAGATTTATTTTGTTGATAAATGTTAGAGATAAAGAAAGCCATGCAAAGATTATAATTTAAATCAAAGTTTTCAACGTTGATTGTATATTCCTTTAAAGAATAATATTTAGAGTTAATTTTAGAGTTTCAATTATGTTAACGCTTAGCTTATGTTTAAATTTTATATATTTTGTTAAAACTTATATCCAATATATATATATATATATATATATATAATGTAATTATTTAATAACTCAGTAGATTGATTGACTAGTCACGAATGTTTTCAGATTATAACATGCTGCTTAACAATTGAAAAAAATATCGAATAAATGATTAAAACGTTTTATTCGTGGTTTATTTGCAAATTAAATATATAATATATCTAATTGTGAAACATTAACATGTAGAGTAAAATTAATTTCTCCCAAAAAAAAAAAATCACCTTCGTTCGTAACATTGTTACAATTTTCCTCTTTGCATAACCTAATGCTTTCAGAATTGACGCTCCTCTTTCGGGATATTGGAATCTCGTTTTTATTCTTAATCGGTCGCATAATAATTTCGTGACCAGGTGCACCGATGGCCTTCAAGGTTCCCAACACCAGAATACCAACATTGGGAGCAAATTCCATAACAACGTCGGGATAAATGTGGAGCGTGGCGTCAGGCATTACAGTGATGTCGGAACGAATAATATAAGGCTGTGGTCTTGCATACAGGGATAAATTATCGACGATGCGCCCACCGAGATTGTTTAAATCTATCTCGGTCACGGGCTCCCAAGACGCTGATATCGAGGAATCTAGCGAATCAGTCGTTAAGTAAGGGCGGAAATCCGCCACCGCGTGATCGTTCCAGTCATCGAAGTCGAAAATTCGTTGCCTGAAAAATGAATGTATTTTTATTTATAATCTTAATGACAGTGGACAAGATATTTTAAAGTAATCTTCGGTCGTATAATTCATAAGGACAATAAAAATACGACTTGCAGAATTTCATAATTTAAATATATCTAACAAGTAGCTATTGTAAAATATATAAATTCTTCCAGAGAACATTGAGGTATACAATATAATAGAGTTGTTAATGCAATAACAAAAATTACGAAAGCACACATAGAAAATAAAATATTTTTTCGGCGATTGTCATTCAAATACATTTATATTGTTTCAGCTCTAATCTCAAAAAACAGAAATTTTGCCGATCTCACCATCTCACCATCAGACAAGCTCACCTGATCTGAAGATCCTCGGCAGTGCCCCACCAATTTTCAGACACATCGACCTTGTTGTTAATTTTCGCGGTTCTTATTCCCGCAAGTAGCTCGTAATCCAGAGAATTCTCGCCAAATAAATTTCTGCTTACGCGTACTTTCTGAATACCGTGAAAACCTACAACATAAGTCGGCGTATCGAACATCTGGTGTAGGCCGTAACTGACCATCGCGCTTCGACTATTCTGCTTGACCTCGTTGAAAATGAATTTCGCATCGATCTCGCCCATAATTTCCGACTGGCTATCAGCCCTGAACTCCAGCATAAATGTTCCGACGTTGTGCTCAATCTTGTTCGCCTCGATTTTCATGCGTTTCTCCATGCCGCGAATAGATATTAGGCCTGTTTTGCAACGGTTGCCGTCAAAACGATTGCGCGACATGTTGAAACTTGCGTAATGGCCATCGATGACAAAGGCGAACTGCTCGTTCGCCTGCCACGTGTTGTTGTCCATGTAGATGGAGTGGGTGAAATTTTCGTTGTATTGCCAAACGTAAGGGAGCGCGACCTCGAAGCCGCCGCCCTGGTTACGTTCAATCGTGCTATCTTTCGCGACCCAGTGGAATAGATTGTTCGACTGGCGCATGTCCCGGCTGTATTGGATCATTCCCCGGCCGTTATCCGTTATAAGACTGTTGAGTACAAAATAATTTTGTACTCCTCTTTTGAACGCCTCTTTTTTGCTCTTAATACAACTTATTTGACTTTTACGAATAAATTTTAATTAAAAAATCATTTGTATATACTTGGCCCGTATGATAATAAATGTCAGTATTATTATAAGAACAAGAAAAAATATTTCTATCAATTTATTGATGTAAAAAAATCACTATTTGATAAGCAATATAATTTGATATTATCTCTTTAAAGATTATTGTATGTATTTTTAAATTCAGTTTAATAACTGTAAGGATTCAGTAATATAAACTTAGTTTAAATAATCATCTGAATTAAAAAAAGGTTTCTTTAACTTCTAGTTAAATATAATATAACTTACTTCAATAACAAAGATTTACTTCAATTCCAATTGTGTTTTATTTTATACTAAACTGTGCACGAAGAAAATAAGAAATCAATTTTTATATAAATCTTACCTGTTATTCACATGAATCGTTATTTCAGATATATTAGAGTTAAAAACATTCCAATGTGGAGAATGAATATAGATTGCTTCCTCGTAATTGTGAGAGATCTCGCAATTAATCAACTGAATAGATTCGTTGGCTTTGCGAAGGTAGTGATCGCCGCATTCATCGAGATAGCGATTGTAGTACGAAGCGAGGATTCCTTGACGATTTCCACGAATTTTCGTATTTGATACTCGAAGGGTCGGAATGGGACCGCGAACTATTCGGTTTTTGATATCCTGTAAAATATATTTTTGATCACTTTATTTATGTTAAATACGAAATAAGTTAAAAGTTTTTAAATTTATAAGAAAACTAAAATTTACTGGATTTTCATGTGCAACGTATAAGGTATTGCGAATTATTCTGTGATTTAATACATTTCATAATCATAAAAGAAAAAATTAAATAATTATATATTTGTCTGTAGAAATTGCTCGTAAAAGAGAAGGAAGCGTAAATTTCATTAAAATAAAAAGATAATAACGTGAAAGAAGTATACCTGAATGGGTGCTGGAAGTGCAGTAAGTACAATGACGGTTCCACCCAATGCGTTCTCGCCGCTATGATATTCGAATACAACAATGTACGAACTCGAGGCTACCGGAAATACCGTAAGATCTCTTTTCACATGCCATACATTTCCACGATGTTTAATATTTTGTGAATCGTGTAAAATTATTTGTTCGGTGCTTCTATTCTGGATAGGGTTCAACAGCTGAATACCAACTACGTAACCTGGAGTGCACTGGAATTTTTATATGAAATTTAAATAATTAATGAATACGCATAATTGCAATAAAATTTATATATTTTTTAAATAGTCGTTCAATCAATGCAGCAAGTGATTGTTATACACATTTGTCAAAGTTAAAACTGCTATGATAGTAGTTTAAAGACTATTAGAATACTATTAGATTTATTTATTAATAATAAATAATAAAAAAATAATTTAAGATTATTAAATAAACTTAATATTATGCAATTTGAAAAACATTTTCTAAGAAATGTGTACATACCAAATTAATTATAAATAAAAAACCTTTATTTTTTTAAATGCAGAGCTCTTACAGATTAAATAATTATATTACAGTAATAGGACTATTTCAAAATATAAAATATTTCCAATTTTTTTTTTTAAATTAATGTCTTGTCCTAATCTGTTATGTTATAATATTATTAATTAAATAATATAAAATTGTTATACTCATATAAAATGTCTTAATTAAAAATTGATATTTTTAAGAAAATAGATAAATTACGACATCTTACATTAAGTGATACATAGATTCGAATAAAAACGATTTGTATATTTACAATGAATTCTGGAAACTTCATTCTTGTATTATAAATTGATGAATGAACGCGAGTGATTAGGGTAAACAATTCATTTTATTTGGCCTTTAAAAATAACGTGTAAATAAAAATTCAACATCAAGTTCGACCAATATACCGTAAAAACTTTGAAAATAATAAAGAAACTGCGGTACTCACCCTAATGTGATGATATCGATCAACGGCCTCGCCGTAGACCTTGGAGGTAACGAGATATTTAGTTTCGCCCATTGCTAATTCGATGTCGAAACTGTGACTCGGCACCATGATGGGGTCGTAACCTGAATCCAAAAATGTGTCCGGTGAGCTGATGAACCAGCCAGCGAATTCCCTTTGTTGTACCGCAGAGAACGCAGGATTGTGCCTGATGCCGGCGATTTTGTTGTTCTCAAGGCGCGAGTTCGAGATGCGGAGTCCCAGCTGCTTGAAGCTGATGCCACTGCCTCGGTTGTTGGAAAAATCGCTGTTACGCACGGTGTTGACCGCGTCGGCCGAGTATATGTCCGAGTACAAGATACCCAGACCGTCCTGAAGGTTGTTAACTACTTTCACGACTTCCAGGGAGTGTCGGGCAAAATCTATCTGCAGAGCTGCACAAATATGATAAAGACGTACAATCACCTGGTGTGCGTATAAGTTTTTTACTGTGAAATATTCACCTACGCATATTTAGTCTTACGAGACTAAAATCATTCTCATTCGTTCGTTTAAAACTAGTCCAACCAACTGTACGAGTCATAACATTATCTCAATAAACCCGTACACGTGTACGCCTTTTTCTTATTTTAAACGCTTGTTTCTTTTTTAAATAACCCTGCAGATTTGAAATTTCAAACAATTTAATTTACTAAAAGTGAAATAGAGCAGAGGTACACGTTAAAAAACTTATTAAGTGGCGAGTAATTATAATAGTTATTATAAATAGCAACAAATTATTATTACTACAATTTTTTTTTTTTTTTTTTTTTTTTTTTGTATTGGCATATAATTAAATCGTTTTTTATTATTGTCAGATAGATATTTTCGTAAATTATGCAAAGATTGGATTTTTCTTTGATGAACCAGTAAATTGATATTGATTAAGTACTAGTATAAGATAATCAGTTCTAAAGGTTAGCCAAACGATCTCTCTGCTTTCATAAAAGAAAATTAAAATTTGGAAAAATCCTCCAGAAATTTATTTATTATGATAACAGAGATGTGAATACTGTGAATACAGTGAATACAATAAAGAAGTATCGGTTTTTGTTTAGAATATCAATTCTATTATTATTCTTTTTACAAGCACATTAGTTAAAAATTAAGATGTTGAAGTTTCATTCATATTATAGATCTTCTCAGGTCATTGTTATACTCGGCATCGTGTATTAAACACACACACGTACAGATAAACGTAAATAATCTGTATTGTTTTATAGCCTATCACAATTCTTAAATAGAAAGAATCTTCCTAGTTTGTGAAGTTTAAATTTTGAGCTTCGTTAAATGTTTACCTGGCTTGAATGAACTGGTAGTGTAATCCAACAAGCCTGCTTTCTCGATGGTAATGTATTGCAGATCACTCCTGAGCGCTAGTGGCCCTAGTCTTAAGCCAGCCCAGGCAGCCTCGGTGCACCTGACTCCGACATCGTTTTCGTGCGTGCACGAATTCTCGAACTCGCCTATGCTTTCGGCCTTGCAGCGCGACACATCCACGTCGTCCTCCGTACACTGGACGTTGCTCAGAATGATATCCTCGTTCGTCCCGGCGCTTGGTATCTGTGAGCGCTCCATGAACCAATTGTCGGGATCGAGAGTCAAGCCCAGTTGGTGGCAAATTAACGCCGCGTCGCGCATCGTCCAGCCGTAATTGCACACTGTACCCCACTTGTCGCCCACTCGAACCTGCACACAGTCGGTATTCATTGGGCGCGATTCATTTGCGTCAATTCAATAATATATTTTTATTTGCAATCCGCAATGTCTATAGAGTGATATCAATTTGTCGAACAAAAAATGTGCAGGTGTCGTTTAATTATAACGATGAAAAAATATCTATGAAAAAATATCTTCGCTATACTTCATAAAAAAATATTTCTTAATACCTTGAATAAATCTTTTACAGATACACGTCTTATCATTTTGGTTACATAATTTATGTCGATGATCAGTCACAAAAATATTTTTCAAAGAAGTAAATAACGTCAAAAATGAAAATATATTTCATGTATATATTTCACGACAAGTCTTATTTAAAACCAAAGATAATCGATAAATAATGTAATGGTGCTAACCTGAAGTCTGCCTTCGTGGTTTGTCTTGCCGCCCAGTAATCTAACGGGCACTTTGCTACTTTCGTCGACGATGGGTATATTCGCAGGCTTACCCATGTCGTCCATCTCCATAATCGTATCGTTGTCAGCGGACGTGATTACGATTTCTTCCTTAAGGGTCATGAGGATGTTGCTCGGCCCAGTGCCGTGCGCATCAAGCTTACCTGCGACCATGATACCGACGGCCGGTGGAAAGCGAAGCGTCACGCCCGGTTGGAGTATTAATTTGCCGCCGAGTCGAACGTTTATGTCCCGCTTCACAACGTATTCGCCAGCTTGAAGGATTTCTTGACCATCGACTTCACCGCCAACGACGTTCGTGCCCGGAGTAAGGAAGCGCGGGACGTAGGTTGGATTGGGATTTATCGTGTAAGTGGCCGGATTGCTACTGTGTAATAGGTATGGTATGTATTTAATCTTGGCCAGGTTGTACCTGTCCTTCCTTGAATAGAAAAGTTGACATTAATTTGTTATGTTATGCATATTAGAGTATGGGAATTATATATATGTACGTACGTACGTACGTATGTATGTATGTATGTATGTATGTATGTACTAATGAATCAGAATGAAATTTATTTCACAATCAGTCTTAGATAAATATGTAGGAAAGAAATCTGACGTACCTGTGAAAGAGCCTCTCAAATATTTCGGATTGTTCACTAGAGCCCAACCAGTTGTACGTACAATTGATGATTTTGCTCTGATCTTCTAAATGCGAACCAATTTCATACGTTGATTCCGGATTGTGCAAGATATTTCGGAAGACGTGTACGTTGCTCGACGAGACAACAACTACCGCGGATACTCTCGATCTGGGAATGAGTCGTGAACCCTGCACGTCGCCGTTGTCGAAGGGTTCGCGGGCTTTATTGTTTCTTAAAAAGTTTCGCGTAAATAAAAGCCTCTGTAGATCGCTGTAGGGCGAGAGTCCGAGACTGACTACGAAGAAGCCACGATTATCGTAGAACTCGTTGTGTTGGATGAGCAAATCGGCTGCAAGTATATTGAACTCTTCGAATAGAGGATTGCGCACGAGGATACCACCGTACGTATGCTCCCGGAAATGATTATATTCAATAACGCCGTCCATATTAAGAGCCGGACTCAGCTTGATTCCAAGCTTAGAATTTTGTACGAAGACGTTATGGCCGATCTGAAGCTTTAAGACGCCTTGTTTGTGACGCCAACTCGATTCAATTTGAACAGCTGTTTCGAAGCTGCTATTGAACCAATTGCCAGTGATGTTCGCGTAAGAATTTCCTGTTGCGTTTCCCACCTACGAGCAATAAATCAGTATTAGAATCCAGAATTGAATCCAAGAGAAATTACACCTTGTAAATCTTCGAGTTTTTAAGAATAACATTTTTTTTTTTTAATGGTAATTTATATAACTAAAACAAGAATTATTTAATTTGTAAAAACGACGTAAATATTGTAAATGCTATAATGAATTATCTATTATCCAGAAAGTGAGAGAACTTATTTAAAATTTTTATTGAGAATGCTTTTGGATTTGTGTAAATAATAAGAAGCATTTTTTAAAAACTGCTTTTGAAATGAAACTTAAACGTGATATAAACAAAATATTAATTTTAAAAGTCTTTAGATGTACAGTTCATGACAATTTTATTACAATTCTCTAGAGCCGATGCCCAATTTTCGTTTAATCGTTATTTTTTACAGTTCAACTTTATTAGTTTATAAAATATTTTTCGTTATAATTATTTTTAATGTATTCATTGCCAACGGATTATAAATTCGACTTTTACATTTAAATTGTAATGGGATTACATCTATTATTAAACGATTTATAAATACTCGAAACCCTGAAGAGAATTTCATAGCTTAATCTAATTGTTTCGCTTGTTATCAATAATCTCACGAGCAAAAATAAAGTAAATTTTTACGAGATTTCAAGCATCAACGCTCATTAATAAACGTAAAATAAAAGGAGCGATCTTAATTGATTAAGCTCTCGTGAGTGCGCGAATTGCATAATCTCCGAATAATGTACGCGCGATCTCGGTGAAGTTGTAAAATTTTCCATTCGTATGAGTAAAGAGATTACTCACGAGTATGCCTATATCGTGATTGCGGAAAATCTCGGAGTACTCGACGACCGTTGTCTGATTGAAGTGCAAGTACTCGGTGGAAGAGCTGTCGTTCAGCCAGACGGCGAAACCGTAGCCCCGGTTGGAAGAGATGCTTGTCCTCGAGACGTTACGGTTGCCCCCGGTGACGGTGATGTTGATGCCGTCGCCTCTGTTGAATGCTATCCGACTGCCCGTCACGTTCACGTCGGGGACGCCGCCGAGCACGTGGACACCCGCTACGTGCCGATTGTTCGACACCGAAGTATCGTCGATGTGCAGAGCCGAGCGCAGCCTCTCTGCGGCTATTCCGCGACCGTTGTTGTCCGCTATCGTGCTGCTCGTCACGTTCAGGTCGTACGCTTTTTCTAGGAAAGTGATCAAAATGCGCGATTCAGTGGCAATTTTCAAAGCTGTTTAAGAGCTTTGTCTTTAGTTTCATGTGCGTCATTGTTCTCCACAGATCGATACGATCTTTACAAAAATATAAAAATCCATAAAATGTAACGGAATTTTTAATGAAAACTATCGATTTCTTCTCAGTATTTTATTGCTATGTATTACATTTATCATTAATTTGTCATCGATAACAAATACAAAAATCATGAGATTATGAGAATAACTGAATACCTTTTTCAAATCATCTTTCAAGCTTCTACAGCGGCCTAAAGGTTCACAGTTGTTCTTATTGATGAGCCCTAATGCATTAGAATATTGATTCGTAATACACCAGGAAAAGGTTTAAAGTGAAATTCTGTGATATTAAAGAAAGCGATCCGTAGCATAATTTGCGTCAACTTACTGTAGCCCGATGTAAGTCGTAGAAAAGCAATCATCGAAGTGCGTGGCTCCGCGAAAAATTTGATGTACAAATTTTGTCTGGAAGTAGTGACACTTTGTGGTAGGGTGCCATTCCTGACACTAACACGTGCCAGCAATTTCTCTCCAGTGCTTATCCCATCATAGACTTCTATGACAGCACTATCGTTTCGGTCAGTCTTCATTTGTAAAAAATGCACAGTCAGAACGTGCCCCGGTATCGTGAAAATGTGCTGCAATGAAAATTGAAAGTTTTAATTCTTATTGATGCCTCAATAGAGCTCGGTATTAGAAGGAAGATCCGTAGATGCTTTCTCGTCAACTTTTCGAACGACCGATTCGAACGACCTACGCACACTCAAGTGTGAAAAGTTTTAACAGCTATCAAAGCTGAGAACATCTACATTCTAAGAATACGTGTTTTGAAAATCTTCGTAAAATGTAATTCTTCTAATAAACGTAATTCTCACCTTTGCAAACTAATGCGTACACATTAGTACATTTCTCAAATGAAAAAATATTAAAAGTCCAGTGTTCGGTAATTTGTTCGTTTAAAAATTGTTCATAAAATAATTCAAGGTCCATTGCTAACGTATTTTAATAAATACAAGTGAGGAATCTGAAGATGAATGTATCTCCGTAATTCTCATTGGAAACGTATTTGAGAAGAAAAATAACGCTTGGAATATGAACGACTTTGTTGGGCGCAGTTACAATGAAAAGAGAGGAAACGATGATAAAAAAAAATCCTCGATTTTTCTCTCACCTGTGGGCAACGCTTCTGATTCGGTGCGTACTTGTTTTGTCCAACAGATATCGTTACGGGGAAGGTTTGACTAGCCGTCGTGGGGAAGGTGCAGAGGTCGTAAACGTCCGCCCGGTCGGCCCTGTCGTCCGGTCGTTCGTCGTGATGTACGTATTTTATACCGTCGGCCTCGTTGTCCACGATAACGCAGTTGTGAATGTGCGCTTGGCCAGTGGAGCTATTCATGTAGATTCCGTATCCTGATAATACAAATTTTTCATCGGTACGTTCTTCTTTTGTTAGACTGTACCTTGTAATTTTACAGGGCGAGCGTTTTTATCGTAATTAACGGTAGGACTTTGCTATATTCGCCGTAGATTTCTCTCGAATAATAATCAAAGCTAACTGTTTGCTATCGCTTCACCGAATACGTTTTAACAAAAAATTGTACAAAGTGCATCTGGATATTTAAAACCTAGCGTAATTGCAGTGTTTTATCGAGTTCGAACATTAGATTATAAATGTTATCGTTGTAAAGTGGTGATTAATATAGTAATAATAATATAATAATAATAACAACAATAATACAATAACAACAACAACGACGACGACGACGACGACGACGACGACGACGACGACGATAATAATAATAATAATAATAATAATAATAATAATAACAATAACAATAACAATAACAATAATAACAACAATAATAATAATAATAATAACAATAATAATAACAACAAGAACAAGAACAAGAACAAGAACAAGAACAACAATATCATTACCTCTATTACTCTGGATCGTACAGTTTGAAATTACAATAGGTGCGTCGGGAATTGTTACATTAATGCCCGTGAACGCTGAGCCGATAATTGAGATCGATTCCATTCTAGGTGGGACACCTTCGACGTGCAAAGCCGACGTGACGTTAAATTCACGCCCAGTTCCTGCATGCCTGGGTAAAGATGGACAAATAAAGGTTAACAAGGACGGCAAATTACCGCACGTCACACGATTCGCACATTTCAATTTCCATAGCTTTTCTCGCAAAATGAAAAGTCAAGTAATCTAAAAGTCGGGCAACACATCGGTTTACCGTGGATCGTTATTCGCTCGTTAAGCTGTGGCGCCGTTGCGTCGACGAGCAAGTCCGACGAAAGGCAAAACTTACCGAATTTCCACGTGCTTGAGGATGGACTTGGACCTGCGCACGTAAAGGGTGTTTTCCTGAATGAGCGGCCTGTCGTAAAGAGCGCCTTCGAATCTCAATCCTCGCCAGTGCTTGATCGCGCTGGTCGCACCATCGTGATACGGAGAACACGCTATACCTAAGTCTGGGTGGTAATCTGAAAGCAAAAATCGCCGTCTTTATCGATTCGCCTGTCGTTCGCGTACGCGCGCGCGCGCGCGACCAACAGTGACAGCCATAACAATGATAGCGCTCGCGCAAACACCGATAATGTCACGTAAAATAGAGCAACTTACCGCACACCCCGGCACCGAGCATCCTGTAAGGCCATCGGCCGCAACTTTGCAGAGATGACTCGGTGCCCCTGCATTGCGGCTGTTCGTAAAGCAGACGCGGCCTCGCCGGCCACTGCCTGTCCATCCAGCCCCACCAGCGGCCACCCTGGAAGCCCAGCTCCCGACACGCCGTCTCCAGATCGGCTCGGGTCCAGCTGTCGAAACAAGCGTTCCATTCTCGTTAACGATCGAATCCATCTATTTCCCGCACTTGCAACGAGCTTAAACCTCATTATTAAACGTCGGCTTTTAGCTTGGATCGATAATGCTGCAGCGAGCAAGATTCGGCAAAGGAAGGGAGGCCAGGAAGGAACGAAATGCAGGTTATAAATTTATGAGACTTGTTACGAAAGGGCGGCGCGCGCTATTACGGGTGGAATACTTTACCTCCACGAGCGAACAAAGGTACGCGATTGCGAGCTTTATAGAGTCAACGAAAAAAAGTAACGCATTTCCCAAAACACAATTCTTTGGTCATGTCTATTCGTTGCCTTTGGCAATAACCACTGTTTTAACTATTTGCCATTGACGTACGAGATTCTTCGTGTCCCTTCCGTGTCTCCGACGTCATTTTGTCTCGGTGTATCTCGGAATAACGTACCTTACCTTTCCTTACGTGTGCATCGTTTAATAAATTCACGATTACTTCCTTAAAAAGATTGCAGCAATCGTGCTAAGAGCTGCAGTATTCCAGCTCGATTTTTCGACCCACCCAAAGGTCAAAATATCCTTGTACTAACATATTCTCCAAGTCTTTTCACTTAACAAATACGCTGCTTAATTTGATTTGATACGAGTAAGAACCGGCGAGTAAATATTTCTCATTCTTCGTGGAAAGGTAACGCGCTCGACTTTATTTAACGAAATCGAACAGAGTAAATCCATCCAAAAGCTTTCAGCGTTCCGTAAAAAGCTCCTGCGTTCCACGAAATGCTAAACGAAATGCTAAAATTCGACGTGAAAATCAGAGGATCGGATTCACGGGAATTCGAGACGTACGAAACATCCGTACGCGGATGATTTCACAGAAACGAGAATCCTTTCTTCAAAAATTCGAACAACAACTCGACCGTACACGTTTCGGACATTCCTTGGGAGCTCCCGTAATCCTCGCGGTAGCAAAATAAGCCGCGCGCTATCGTCCAATCGTAAATAGGAATGGCATCGCGCGTCAACGAACGATGGGACCGAGTCATAGCACCGATCGCCAGGATCGGCCAACCGCATCCCCATACTCACTTTCTAGAGTTCGTGCACACGGATCTCCATTCTCCGTTGTGCAAGATCTGGAGCCTCCCCTCGATAGGACTCGAGCCATCGACGAGACGAATCGTACGGGGCTCCGTCCGACCGGGCGGACCTTCTGCACTCGTCAGCACGATCGGCTGATTCTCCTCCCCCTGCAAGAGAATCGTTGCGTCGATTAACTACGTAATTGCGTAAATTTTAGCGTTTTAGCGACGCTTTCGCTTATTTAGATCGTAAAGAGCCGGTATTTTCGGTGTTCCTGGAAATCTGCATTGCAGGCCTATTCCGATTCTTTGTTTTCGAGCAACGCCGCGAACAGCGTGCAATCGTAACGACAGTTTGCATGCGATTGGCGCTCTAATCGGACGCAATTCGCTTCGTATTAATCACGCTGATACACGAATGGCATACCTCAACGAAACCCATTTAACGACGAAAAGTATTTAATAAACCGTGCCTTTGTATGCCCACTATATATAAATTACCATAATTCGCCTCATCATATTAACTCGTTGATTGTTCAATTATTGTTAAAACTTCATAAAATTATGCGCTGTTGATTGATCGAGAAGTAAGGACTTGCTGCCACGTTGTTGCGCAATGAAGCGAATGGTATTTCTATTGAAACGAGCAACTTAATCATATAGGAAAACGAAGAAGCGAATTCTTAGGCAAAATGTTTTAATCGAGCAATGGAGAGGAGGAGTGCACTGTAAATACGCGAGTGCGGGTATCGCGAGGCCTTGACCGATCAGAAAAATCGCTAATGAAAAACGCGTCGTAGGATCGTCGCTCTGAGGCAAAATAACGAAATTAAAAGGGATCTTGGCTGGAGGTGCTTACCTAACTGGTAACTGTGACTAGACTGACGCGAGCTCGATAACTCCGTCAGTTTATATAAACTCGGCCGGCGAGTAGAAAAACCCGCACACGTGCGTTCATGTCGATGCAGAGGGGGAAATAACGATCGGCTGTACTTATCGTGCACCGAGCTTGTGAATTTACAATTTTTTCTATGGTAATATTTTCATTGGCGCATACGTGGATAAGACACCATAACGGCTGCGTTTATTGAAGGAATTCCTTAATTCATTAAAATAAAACGAGGAATAAAACCGAATAAACCTTCGCTTGACCTTTGCTTTAACGGGCATCCGTTTGCTAAACGAAAATAGGTTTACGCGCAGTACCTAAAAGGGACAGTCTTAGGTAACCACTGTCGGTTAATTTAACGCGCGAAACTCGGATTGGCATAAGACTTTGATAACTTTTTTATAGGCCTTAACAAGCCGTACATTTGCCTTTAAATTTTTCACGTTCGTTTAAGCCCACATTTTAAATTAATGTTCAATATCTTGGGTTGGGTACATTAAGTACATCAAGGATTCTAATATTGAGAAAATTTATGTAATGCGATAATAAAATGTGTAAGTTAATTAAAATGTACAAGGCTATTAAAAATTTTGAATAACTATCTCGAGTACTTAAAAATGCAATCGTTGATAAGCCTTAACATTTACTAAATGTAACTACTAAATCTCTTCCGATAAGCGCGCTTATTGGATTTATATTTGAATCTACAAGTTTGGCAATTGCATTCTAATAATAACTAGAGCTGTTTTAGGTGGTAAATATTTGTCGCGTAAAAGTGGATGACGTTTCCTACTTAAAAATCCTGAATCATCGTGAAATAACTACTACTAATTACTACTACGAATTAAATTGATCGCAGCTTACAATCCATAAGTACATCTTACCAAGAATGAAACACTTTATGTAGCCCAATAGCTAACGGTGTTAGTCATTATTCTTAAAAAGTAAATATCATCCACACTTTACGATATAATTTTAATCATAAACTGAGAGAGATAGAGTACAAGACTATTTTGATTTGTAACACTTGTATAGTCTTTATTAAAAACTATCTAGATATCTCGGACGATTTTCTTTTCATTATTGCTGCAGTAGAGCAGCAGATAATGCATTTTTCAATAAAAATGAATGTTGCAAACAAATATCTAATATCGTGAATACGTGTAAGAAAGTGGTACAAATGTATTTATGTGCTACGGGAAATTATTTTCCTTTTATTATTTTTAAGTAGATTCGTGCTCGTGATTTCCCTCGTTAAAATTAATAAATTCATTTCATCAATTTCAATCATACACGTCGTAGTTATAAATTGAAGGGACTGTGGGATTTATATCTACGTTTTCTTGACATAAACAGATTTATAAATATAATTGTATGTATACGATACAAAACTAATTCTAAACTAGTCTTCTTTAGGTCTAAATAATTTTTCTGGCATTCGGATTATAAATTACGTCGATATTCTAAGCGCAACTTAAGTACACCTACGTAACAAATATGGAAAAAAGCACTTAGTTTCATAATTGGGTCAATGCCGATGAACAATTTTTCTCAATCTTTCTGAATTTACGGTCAATAATTTTAATAAAGGAAGTACATCGAATAATTTCAAAGGACCTGCAGGATTAGTCGAGCATGAGATCGTAAAAATACTCGTTGGTCCATGACCTGAAATGCAGAGAGGCGGCAAGACCAGAATCACTCATTCATGTTCCTTTTAACTCTCTCTCTCTCTCTCTCTCTCTCTCTCTCTCTCTCTCTCTCTCTCTCTCTGCTGGCGCAAGTGCCTAGACTTACTTCCCCGTTCTTTTTTTTCGTTCTTTCTTTTTTAACGAACAAATTAGACATAGCTTAATCCTTAGTTGTCGTGTTGTTGGCGCGTAATTGATCAATTGTGCGGAATTCATCTGGGAACGAGGGCGCGGTGGTCGGGGGGAGGGGGTGGAGGGGGAGGGGGGAGGGGATAGATGAGAGCAGGCGCCTTTTCTTATGGCGTGTCGCGCGAGTCGGTGATGGCAGAAGGAATCATTCGCAATGTTTACCATGTTAATGAACACGTGTTCTTTCGTCCGTATTTTCGCCTTCGTGCAGCTGCTTCGCATTGTACGCGAGCGAAATCTCCCCTGATTTAGGCCTTTTAAGGATTTAATTGTCTCTGCATAACGTGGCGGAAACGATACATTAAGCTTTGCTTTCGTTTCTTCGTTTGCAGCGCATTTTAGAGGTTTGCAAATTTCGTACTGCCTATTAATTTTAATATTTATTTTCTCGACTAATCAAGGAGCTTGGACGTGGAAATTTGGGCTCTCCTTTAAATTTACGTTAATTTAATAAATGGCTTATAATTTTGGTAAGAGCAAGGCAAACTTCGTTTTCTTCTAATTTTAGAGCCGAATATTAGACATTTTCACGTTTCTGGGAGAACACGTTGTACAGTACTTTATTCATTTTATGGAAAATAACATCTGAAATCGTTATACCTTCGTAACAGAATGGAATATTTCAATAGCAACTCATAGGCGTAAACTTCACGACACTTTGTCTTCTATGCAAACAAGAAAGAGTAAAATTCATGGAAATTTTCGAAACTGCTGACCTTATTTTGTTCAAACATAGAATTAAAATAAAAACATAGAATCCGCGAATTCTAAGAAGTCGACTACTTCATTTTAGAATTATTTTCATTACGTTAGTGTTATTTTGATGATATTTAATTGGCTAAAACGCGATTCTTTTAAACATTCAAGTCTTTATTTAAAAATTAATGACAAATAGTTAACAAACGTAGAAAAAGCTTAAATTATTATTGTACTTATCAATACCACATTTCGTAATAGTAATTCAGTTTTCATTGTTGTTATTATTAGTGTCAATTGCTTAAAAACTTCATTTAACGACAGCATTTACTCCATCAGAAAAAACAATGACAAGTATAAAGTACGCGATAACGAATACCTTGTATACTTGGCGCTACTATCCCGAACCGTGCGATAATTGACCAAATGTTTTGAAAATTCTTGAACTTTCGGCACCGGAGATAAAAGAGGAGTCATCCGCATCATTCGCATAAAAGCGATTAAGGCTAATTAAACCTTGTTACCGAAGATCCGATGTTCAAGAGCAGTGTGACAAATGAAATAAAATTTGATTGAATTATCATCGTTTGACAGATTTATTAGATATTTGGAAACGAAGTACATCGAATTACATCAATTAACGTTTGTCAATCTATAAAAATATTACGATCGATCGTAGTATTTTTTTTTTCATGCGCATAACGAATCGAGAGATTCAACAGACGATGAAAATTGCGAAGCATACGTGCCCTCCACCATCGGATAAGTCGATCCCATTAGAATGCCATTGTTAAAATTAATTAACAAAAACTCAACGGCGGCTATTCGATGGAGCTAAAGAGTAATAAACATTTGGAAGACGTTACCGGGATCATCGTTCTAAACGTAAAAGTAATGCCTTTTGAGCGAGACACAATATATCGATTAACGAGTCCATTACAGTCGTTGTTTCTTATCTGAAAGCGTAAACAACGGGAATCGTTTGCAAGCTCCCACCGAACGCCTCCTTCCACGACAAAGAATAAGAGTCAGGGGTCGCCAACTTGGCGACCAAATAAAAGACGCGCGCCCAAACAAATGCCTGACAACTGAGGCGCGATGGTGATCCACGCGTAGAAAAAAAGTGCAGCCGAGGGAGTCGCGCGTGCTTACGCAGAGGAGAACAGCTGTTGCCGTTGTTGCCGGACAGCCCGAGGGAGACGAGCCCTATTTGCGATTAATTTTAATTGCCGCGAAGCTACGTAGACGCTCAGCCGGTGTACGATAACGAGGTCGCCCACGTTGGCGAGGCGGATGGGGAGGAGCGGCGAGCGACGACGCGAAAGACGCCGCAAAGGGAAAAGAGTTTGGGGGTCAGGTCGTGACGAATCGTTCCGGATTCAACGGGTTTCACTTTCGCCGCTTCCCTCGTTAACCGAATTATCGATTTTGAGAAAATTGACGCAGCGTGCAACGAGGCAGAGCGTGGAAGAGCGAGGAAGAGGATCATTGCTGATTATCCATGATTTCGTGGATGCGAAAGTTTTTTGGCTCGCTTAACTTTTCGCAAGTGTCATCTTAACTTCCTTTAGTGCCGTTTCACGAGATAAAAGCACTAAAAGCATTACCGAGTAATCCTCGAAGTTCCATACACATGGGACGAATTGGATTGTTTTAATATCTAAACATGAGTTTGTTCCAGTTATTACTTGTTGCACTTTCTGTTACTTCTACATTACTTAGCTAAGTTAAATATTTCTTATTTCATTTTCATTTCTTAATATGCCTTACGGAATTTGAATACCATAAGACGAATACGCATTTTGTTACAATCACTTTTAATTATTAAATTCTTAATTGATAATATAGCACTATTTTATGAGCATTATAAAAGTTTAAGGCATTGCAAACATTTAAAATATCTCTGTTTTCGTATAAATGAGCGTTATTGTATTTACACAATTGCATTCAAGGGCGATACTTAATTTTCATATTATTTCAGACAATATTGTTTGATAATATTTTTTATGCAATTATTAAATGAGTAATGACACCAATTACAAGAAGTACGTACATCGAGTACTTTTAATACTTATTCTAAAATGTAAGAAGTAAGTCAGCCATTAAGTATAAAAATTGATTACTGAGTAGTGCGGATTAATTAAATTAGGTTGCCCTTAAGATATGATATTTTTAATTTAAAGGAGGAACTTTCCAATTTACAACATATTCTTTATAATAAGTTTCTAGCGGGAGTTCGAAATTTAGGTCGATCTTCTGCTTCGCGACGAAATAAAAAAAGGAAAAATGTACATTATTTCTTACTTATAATCGATATTTGTTTGTTACAATAGTATAAATTTATTGTAAAAGTAATAAATATTCTATAAATTGATAACTGTATGCTTGTGTAATGGGATCCTATAATTTCATGAGCATGCTTAAGTATATTTTAAGCAAGACATGCTCACGAGAATACTTGAAGTCAGAAACCACTGGTTAGATTATGAAAATTTGTATTGTGAACCAAAATTTGTTACCAACCGTGTTGGTGTGAATGTAATTTTATAGTAATACGAAACTTGTAATTATTTGAGTTTTGTTTCTGCAGTAATTAAGGCAGAATATTTTGAAGGTATTAAAAGAAGAAAGGTAAAACAGATTTGATTATAGTTATTTTCTCAACAAGTTGTTTCAACGACGCACAGCAGGATCCTATTCCAATTTCTAATACTTGATTAGCTAGGACTTCTCTTTGGGATTTTCAAGCAACATCCTACCTGATACACCAAAATCTCGAAATGCATTTCATAAAATGATGAATTTGGCACTGAAATGCGTGTGAAAAGTAGACCTAATCTTTGCATAAAGTATTACGCGCATGGACGTAGCCTCGCGTATCGATGAATGCACTTTTGATGCATAAAATAGCGTACGCGGCACGTGCTCGACGATTGCAAACAAAGTCTTTTGCGATAGTTTAGCAAAAGTGTCGTTCTAGGCACAAAACCGAGTTCTGAACGAGAACGAACCAAATCGAGTTCCGCACTTGGCTGTGAAACAAAACCTCCAGAATGTATCGATTCGGGGTGCAAGGATGCGCAGCTGTCGCTTCGGCAGCGTCTTCGGAGGTGGCGCGGCCAGCCAGGAAATCCGATATCTCGCCGCGGTATCTTGGAAAGGCTTCCGACTTCCTGGGAGGAGGCAATCGCGATGTCAGCTCGTTCGTTAAGTCCGACTATTTTTGGGCAATGCCTTCGCTCTCCTAACTTTAACGTCTCGTTAGTCGAGGAATGGCACCGGCTTAACGAGCTGCGATGACGTGCCGTCGTCTCGCGGGCGACGATGGGCGAGAAAATACTTGGCTGCGTGTATCAATCCAATCGGCGAGCACCGGTCACTCGCCGATTGGAGATGAGAAAAATGCGGCTGCACATCGCGAGTGCGGTACATCTGCGAACTCTGCAGCAATGTGTAGAGTTCTACAAGTTCTGCGCAAATGCAAAGACGCGTAATTGAAGCCTACGTAAATTTGTTGTAAAAGCAAATTATTCAACGCGTGTATTGGCATAAATTCAGTTAATTACCAGTAGACCACAATTGTAACAGATCCATGCACAAATCACCATCCTATCATTACTACTAGTAATTTAGCTTTGATATCTAGAAAACCTACAATTGAAGAAGTGGCATTTAACTCGTACGCGCACAATTGAAATACTGCTCTGCATGTACACGTTCCTTTATGTAAAAATAAATATTAATTCTTTACGTCTATCCGCATTCTACGTCTGAAATGTTAACAATTTCCTGTTTTTAATGCGTGTCATTTGTATTGAAATCAACGAAATCACTCGAAATAAGTAGGAATAAAAACGGAAGAAAAATCATAATTTTGTAGAGTATTTCACAACTTTGCCTCGCTATCAATGTTGTATGAAATCGCTTATGAAATACTACAATAGATACAAAGAGTCCGTTGAATTGCAATTGTAATTTATCCATGAAAACCTCTCGAAATGAATTCCTATATAACGATCCTTTATAACTACCAGTTCCTACTTTCTCCATTATTCCTTTGTTACACTTGTGCTCTTGATATCGTTTTCAATCAAATCGTAAATTCACCTTTAGCTCTCATCGTAAAATTATTAGCGAGTGTAGTAAGAAAAAATTTTATTCTTCCAAGTGTATTGCGAGCGAATGTATGTCAAAACGATACCGGGAAGAGAAAAGAAAATCGTAAAAACAATCCCTTCTTTTGCCATTTTCATAGACTCCAGAGTCATTGCAACTCAACGAATGAAAATTTATGAAACACACTTAAATGAACACGCTTTCTAATAAGTACGTGAAATTGTCAAGATTTTTATATTAAAACTGATCGCGTGAAGAGCACTAGTTGTCTTTAAAATACGATTTCGATTCAAAAATCATACTCGACTTTTCATTTGATAAATCTAAGTGCAGAATATTTGTTGCGTTAAGAATGCAGTCGAAGTTCTTCGATTTCATTTTGTCAGTGTCATTTAATCGTACAACGAGTGTAATTAACGCGACACTTCAATTCTATACGTAAATACCCATTTTAAATCTTACTCTATAAGCATCTTTACTATTGTTAATTTAATATTTCTAGAATATTTTTTCAAAGTCGTAGAAGTAATATGTATTACAAGTAGCGTGCATCTATTTTCCTACGTTAACTTCGTACTTCTTGAAACTCTACGACACGCAACCCCTTTACTTGAGGTGTCTTTAGACGTTAACCTTGTCTCATGCCCTTATTTATACCGATCAAAGTAAAACTGAAGTCCGCCTAGCAATAAAACAAATTATCGGCGCATTTCTCTTGATAGAATGTACATAAATACCCGAGTGATGAGAAAACGAATTATCGTCATCAGATGTATCATCAAATGTAATTCAAAGTAGGATTGTATAATTAAGTGATTCTAATACCATAACCCTCGAGTTTTTATCAAAGCGCCATTATCAACTTTCTAACAACGAGTAACTTCTCGAGTAACTGCGCACAATTAATTCGCTCCATTCTTGCATGCACTTACCGCCCCCGGCATGCACTCGTTCGGAGGAGCTGAAAAAGCCTTCGACGTTCGCGATATAATTTCCTCGGTTATAAAACACCGACGCCAGTGGCTTATCCGCGTCCCGGATGATCCCCCAGCTGTGCATAGTCGGAAACGTTCGTGCGACGCTGCGAGTCTCGGTGAAGTTACCGACCTGTATCCCGTAACACGGGTATCCGCGAGATTCGGGCCAATGATCTTTCCGGTCAGGACCTCGCTGAACTGTATCGCCTCCTTCTCCTACTCGAGTTTCTTCATCTGCATCTCCCTAAGGGGTCATTTCCCTTCTGTCTGCGCAAACTCTCGCGAATAATGGCATCGCCTCCTTGCATGACGCAGTGCGCCGTCATGGAAGTCCTGATTTTTTCGTTTTTCGTTTTTCTGCATTGCGCCGAGAGAAAATAATTTCCTCGGGGAAGTCTTTCGGTCGACCGCAAAAAGGTGCGCCCGAGATACTTCAAACTGCAGCAGCGTCGAACATTTTATCCCTCGTCTTTGTTGCGTAGGAGAATGCGTTGTTTTACCATGATTTTATGTACGAAAATAGGTTGGAAAAAAAGAAAGAAAAAAAGATATAGAAAATTATCTAATTCTGCTAATTCTTATAAATTGCTCGGCGCTTAAAAAAAAAAGTCTACAACAGAGCCCAACGACAGTACTAAAAATAAGCGATAAGTGCAACGCGCTCATCGTGATATCCTTATAAGTATAGCCTATACTATGTGGAGAAATAAGGTTAGAATTAAATTACTCGTGTTATTTAATAATGATGGTAAACAAATGCAGAAGCGAATAAAATAGAGCGGTAATACTCGTGGCGATTACGCGAACCACTGACTTCAAGACAGTTAGTTTATAAATTAGATACCAAGCCCACAAGAGAGATTACGAAAACGTAAATCAGCACTGTCGCATCATTATCATTAACATTATTATCGAGTAGCTTTCAATGGCAATACGCATGACATATCGTTTTAATAATAATCGTATATAGAGCATCAGACTAATTCTTAACGCTCGAGTCGAACACTGAAATTGTCGTAATACACAAACACACGTTACGTAAACTGTCGGCCTTAAATAAATCGGGTATTTAAAATCGTAATTTTCTGGCCAATTAAGAGAATGTCAATGTTGTACTTGACCAGCTGATTTTAAAACAACACAACGTTAGCTTTTACATAAATTCATGACTTTTCGACGTAAGTCTGCCTGCTCGTCTCGTATCGTGCAGAATGAAATTGATAAAGAAATACTCTACGAAACAAGCCATCGTTAACAATATATTTTACCTTTATGAAAACGATAACATCTTCTTTTCAATTAGTAACTACGTTATATCTGCATTTTAATATAGAACGTGAAACGTACACTAGCGATGCGGTATCTCGAGTACATGGATTATAAAGTTAAAAAATTTTTTTACAAATGGTAATCTAACGTATAATTGTTGTGCCTGAATAACTTTCAGCGGCACGATTAATGAACGTGATCAATATAAATCATAGGTTTGTTTGAGTATAAGGGGAAGCTACACTATTTCGCTCGCGGTTATTAACTGAAAAATACGAACATAAAGTGGAAATACACGTAGCAATCACTGCAGCGAAAATGCTTAATTACGATGTTAATTAAGCTCATAACGGTTGTAGTAATAATTTGTGGGATTTGGTTGAAAACACAATCACGCCATAAGGCCATTGTAAAATGACTCGTACCGGTTTGCTGCCGTAAATAATTCGCCGAGCTGAAGACGTGCTCTTTTCGTTTGAGATAAAAATTTCTTCCGTTGCGAGAATTTGTTTTCTCGGTAGACGGATGCCAGCCGAAGCAACGTTCACGCCTGCAGTTCGTGCCCGAGCAACAAATTGAAAATGAGGAAAAGCCACAAAGAGAGCCACGGAAGCATTAGACTCCGCGGCGCAAAGTGAAAGTACAGGTAGAAAAACGAGGGCCGACAAAAAGCCGGTGACTCGAAAAATTCGAGGGGGGGCGGTCGGGGCAAAACGCTTATATATCGGTTGTGAGACGGGCGCGTGCGCGAACAATGCAGCGTCGCAAAATTAAAGGAGGTAATAAAAGAAGCAGGTGGTCGCCGGGGACGACGTACGATATTGTTCGTAGCGCCGGGTCGCGTTATGCACGATGAGTGGCATAAGTACCTATTCGCATTTTTCTGGTGCTTCCGGTGCGACGAACGCGCGTGAGCGTTTCCCCAATAACCCCACCCCCCTCTTCTCGGCCCATTCGACAGTCGTCCTGTCGATGAAAAGGAAAATACCGGTCGGGTTTACGGGCGCGGGCGCGCATTCGGAAGTCGGTGTTCCGATGACTTACACTATCGAGGGCGACGCGTACCGGAATTCTAAAACGCGAGCTTTTTATGAATTAAACAGCGCTGCGTTTTTAACGCGAATGCTCGTAGTGACGAGTCTCTGACTCGCATCCAAGTCGTACCTACGCATCAATTGTCAAAGAATATAAAATTATTCCGATGCTCCCTTGAAGCTTATTGTAAAAGAACAAATTGATGTGGTTGAATTTCGAGCTAATTATCGTGAGTATTGCGAGTACAATTTTACGGTAGCTCTTTCAATGTTTCGCAAGTGTATCGCTTAAAAAAAGAAGTTCCAATTTTAGGTACATTTCCGGCAGTTTATATGTACGTATGCGCGCGCGCGTGTCCAATTTTACTAAATTTCACAAAAACAGCACAATTATCTATACATTTTTCCATGCACTTATTATAATGACACATTACCAGTATATTTTTACTGCAATTGCATTTAGATTCAACGAAAGCTCTAATTTGGAATGTCCAATAGTTCGTATTAATCGATGCTTTTATTCAATGATATATTTAAGTGCCCAATATCTTCAAAATATGCTATTGGATGCACGCAAGAGGTAAATGAATTTTACTTTTACATCGGGCACACCTGAGCACTTGCACACTTGTGCACGTTGATCTGCAGTCATGTCTGCGCTTTACAATCTTTTCAAAACAAGTACCTTTAAGTTACATTGAATTTAAAGAGATAATCCGTCGCGGAGACGCGACGGATTCAATTCTCATTTAAAATAAGATACTTTTAAGGATGCAATATTTTATAATTGTATTTTAATTTCTCGCGAGAAAATATTATATCTGAAATTGCTTAAAATAATTGAATATCAAATAATTGTAAATCTTACGATATTCAAAATATTTCGAATGTAACCGAGATAGAGATGAAAATTGTAATCCGGTGTATGTCAATAAATAAATATCTTAAAAGAATTTACAATAAAGCATGCGCTTGAAACGAAGGCGTTAACGATTCAATAACGTACCAAATGTCAATTCTGTACTAAAGCCCATTATACAAGCAATACATTAGCACACTGTGTACGCGGGTGTTTACACGTGAACGTGGGCGTCTAATTTATGATGTTTAGCATAATAAATTTTATTATAAAAAAACTGTATTTTTTAAGACACCTCGAGTATAATATAATTGCAATATTTACCGCGCGAAATATCCCACTTGTAAGCACTTGAAACTTTATCGTTACTTACTCTTCTAATACAGTTCCGTGTTTTTTCACGTAATACTCATTGGCTTTCGAAAGCGTGCATTAAAATTTAATTAAATTCAATTTACTATGAAACCATTTGTCATTCTGAAACGTATTATTATCCAAATTCTTACCTTCCCCGAATGCGCAAATTAAAAAATCTATTCCTTCTTAACTATTTACCAAATATGTTGCCGAATGCGCGATACAATAGTGAAAATCTTGTCGACGAAAGCAATATCGAACGAAATTATCTTCTGCATCGATAAACGAAGAATTTCAAACAAATGATCCGAATAACTTGGCTAAACAATAAATTCGATAACGAATAAACTGTTATATTTGCTTAAAGAAACTGTGCCACCCAAGTCTTCGAATATTATATGACGAGCCACGAGAAACCAATTTAAAACTATTCCCCTTTATCACGCTTTAATTAAAAGCAGAGAAATTTAACGGAAGGATCCGAAAGAAGAGTAGATGCGGAGCCACTCGTAAATACATAGGAAGAAAAATGAAGGTATAAAGCGTAGTAGTATAAAGTGCGAATGTAGTCGAATGCGAGCAGTAGCGCAGTAAGATCGTAGAAAATGACCTATTTCTCCGGTGATTAAATATCGATATCTCTGGCGGAACCAAAGTAATAACAACCAACGGGAACAATCGAAGAGGGCGGTTGGGGGGTGGGTTTATCATTGCCGGCAGTCCCACGGTAGCCATAAAGCAGGTTATTTCATTTCCTTGGCTCGAGAAGCGTTCCTCAAGACCTCCACACTCCTTGAACGACGACCGCGCCATCTTAGCTCGAGCACGCACCTCGTGTGCATCGGCACTGGTTGTTGCATCCCTGCACCTCCTCGTCCCGCAGTCCTCGTGCATGCGCGCCTAGGGCGTACGCGATGATAATGCCTGCGTGCAAGTAAACGCGCGTCCACGAGGAGCCGCGGTGCTTTGACCCCGGCTCGAGTCCGTTTACCTTCCTGGGCGACGTTCGATCGATACGCGCGCGACTCCGGCGCACGCCCGAGCGCTGCCCCAGGAAGGTCGTGACAGCCCAAGACCAGGATCCATCCTCCGCGACTGGACGCTCCGGTTGCCGTCACGCGAGTCGAGCCACTCGGGTTCCAACCGAAGCCATCCGAGCCGAGGAATGACGGAAACCAGAGGTAGTCCTTTAAATGCCAGCGGATAAGCGGATAAGCGGATAAGCGGATAAGGGGATCCAATGACCGAGTGAGCGAGTGAGCGTGTGTTGATACGGGTTTCGCTTTGGAACGGAGTCATACGAGTCGGTGGCGTCGATTCGATCGCGGTGCCTTTAAATCCAAATCGCTCCTGTGATTACATCTCGCGCACTTGACAATCTGCCGTTACGTCGCTCCGTTTTACGCGTTCACCTGAACTTTTCGTCCCTTGCTTCTCTAAATATCTGGTATTTGCATCGATTCCATTGATTTTAACGCATTGTAAATGAGAGTAAATAGAGCCGCTTTTGCGTTTTTTATATTACGAAATGTTTCGCAACTGAGTTGCAACATACTTTGCACGTAAAGTAAAGCGTTACGAATAACTACTCGAACGGTTTGACTGCATTGACTTTCTTAAACATTTTTATACGTGCTTGTTATAATCACGGGTTCGACTATACAATTCTTATTTACAACATTTCGAGTATTCGGTACGAAAATATGGCAACCTAATGCACGCGTGAAATGAAATACGAGAAATGAAGAAAAAGTTTATACACTAGTCTCCAAATTCTAAAGTAGTAATTTATGAAGCAGTACTAACCGAATCGACGATAGAAAAGTTCTCAAAATAGTTACAAACTGAATTCAATGGAAATCTCTGAATAAATAAATAACGAATAAACAGCGAATAAACAGCGAATAAACAGCGAATAAACAGCGAATAAACAGCGAATAAACAACGAATAAATAACGAACGCATGCAGTTGAAGTAAGTACACTAGAGAAGCAAACACGGTCAATGAGAGGCTGTGAGAAAAACAAGGGGGCGGACAGAAAGGAAGGAAGAGGTATTTAAGATAGCGAGAAAAAGAAAAATATGTCATTCTTTTTAATACTCTTACTGTGAGAGGCGAAAAAAGAAAGCACTAGTGATCGTATTACGGGAGGAAAGTGCGACAAAGGGGATACCGTTGACAATTGTATTTTCTTGTTTTTTGGGTCAAGAGAATGCCGTATCAAGACTCAATGAAATTCAAGTCTTCGGCTTGAATTTACGTTTCGTGTGCGGCTTGCTTGCTCATCTTGTTTTAGCGGGTGCCTATAGATATATAGCGCGAGTTTTCACTTCTACCACGTGCAACGAATTACGTAAAGTAGACAGTCATTATATTATCGTACGCGAGGCATCGACCGTCTGCGCATACGTGAATTCATATAAGGATAATACTGTTATTACATTTTAAGCTCCAAGTTACATTGAAATACCTCACGTTTGCCACATTACTTTTCGTACGTTAATTACATAAATCCACCGCGGATTTGCTTAAAAGAATTTTTTCATTGGTACGTTATATGATACGTAGCGTGGTTTTCACCTCGCAACCCGTGCATAAAATGTTGCACGTAAATTGCAAAAGTGAAGAACAAAGGAATGGGAGTGCGCAAACGCGTTAATAACGATGCTATAGTAAGTAAAGTATCTAGAGCATAATGTAATCTATTAGGTCTTAGACCTTGGTTCACAGCTTATCTCATTTATAAAATCATTTGCACTCGCGCTTGAAAACCTTGTATGCTCTTGTTTCTTAATAATTATAACGGAAGTTTTAAGTTTTAATTACTTCATTCATAAATTTATCACGAGTAATAAAGTACGGACTTATTTAACAGTTATGTCGAGGACCGAGTTTTTCAGTTACTCTAAAGATTACAAATGACGCGAACAACCAAATAATCCTAGAATTCCATAATACCATTATTACGAGGTTGCATTACCTTTCCTTATATTCACGTATTAAACGTTTCTTCCATAGAGTGAATTATAATTGATGTTTCTTTGAGATTTTTATTTGCAAAAACGAACCAATTCCGCAACTCCGAATTTACGTTTTTTAAATTTAATACAAAGGAAAACGTACTTCGATCCAACTAATACAACTAATACAACTAATACCGATTCAATGTTTAAAATGGAATAAAATGTATAATTGATCGTACAATTGATTTTTTATTCGCAACCCATTAAAAACATATCGATTAATATATTAATTAATGCAATTAATTATATTAGAGTTCATAAGGAGTTCGTAACTTTTCTTTTAATCTTTAGAAATTTTGTCGATTGGCCCACTTTTTGTGATAAATATCGATTAATAATATGTAATAAGATGTAAATGATTAAAAAAAAACAGACTTTCAGAAATTCTGAACGATAAAAATAGTTTCACGCAATAATAAATAACCAGTGCTGCGCATTGGACACCAATTTTTCTTTCATTCGACGAAAACGAAAACTTATGCATAGTATACTATCTAACTGACTCTCTTTAAGTAGACATCGTTGTTTGTACAGTATGTAACATTCATATGACATGTAAAATCCATATGATGTAATATTAATTGCTAAGACTAGTGACACTCCGACGGATCTTATCGCTCTGTGTAATAAACAGCTGATAATATATGCGAGGAAAGCACGGTAATTCACAAAGCAAGAATCGTCGTGTAACGAACCTCAGCGCCGCGTAGTAAGAAAGTGTTACAGATTCAAGCCGAGGACAAAGGTACTGCCATGAGTAACTACTAAAAGCCAACGCAAGAGAAGAGGTGCAGCATACGCTAATAATCTATAATGCGCAACACTGTGACTAAAAAAATAAGGCGCGCGTACGCGTTACCTCTGCGGTTGCTTGTTTATCTCGTTGGAGCGAGAGAGAGAGAGAGAGAGAGAGAGAGAGAGAGAGAGAGAGAGAGAGAGAGAGAGAGAGAGAGAGAGCGCGCGATGGGCTGGGTTGGAAGGGGGGTGAGAGAGGGAGAATTTCGCCCACGATAAACGAGACAGAATGGAGTTTGCGCACTCCTCCGCGCAATCCTTGTCCTAAGGTTCGCGTTGTCGGTGAGGTACGCGTGCGCGTCAGTGAATTTCAATTTTCAGCTGAACAATGGGAGGATGAGAGAGTCCTTTTGTTTTGATCGAACTTACACGCGCCTCCTGGATAATGCAGCTGCGATGACTCTTGTATCGAGTCGTTAATCTTTACGGCGAGTTCGATGGATATTAAAAGGTGATTTTAAACAAAAGATCATTCGTTGCTTCGGCAATTGTGAAATTGAAGAACAATTGTATTTCTATTCGTTTGTCTTTAAAAGACACTTATAGCTTCTTTATGTTTGTAGCTATTTTAAGACCCGAAGAGCTTGACTTGAAAACGGTCGAAACTTATTCGATTCTACGATTAATTAGACGCATTTTACACGAGAAATATGCTCGCGCGCAATACATTTCGTAGAAAGATATTGCTGAGAAAATTGGAAAATTGGAAAATTCCACAGGTCATTTATCAATGTCAAATGCCCGAATTTCTTTATGTTGTAAAGTTGGACGAAGCGTCGGTTGAAACAAATGGAGAATTCGCGTTACAATGTTAATTACAAAGAAAGCTGTTGAACTCGTGTGACAAATAGGTTTAAGAAACGGAAACGAAGTAGTCGCAGGTACTTAATGGCATTATCCTTCGATGCGCTTCCTCATATTTTGCAAATGCTCGTAAGATTAGAAATTCTGCATAATCTTTAGTTGTCCTCCACAATTGTATAAATCCAGCGTTATTATCGGGTCGTTCTGTACGTGTCGACAAGCCCCTAACGAGAACTCGGTAGTTTCACAACACTGGGCAAGATATCTCGTTACTGTTTGAGCGTAGGAGGCTACCGATAACGGGTTACAATCGGAACATATACGCGTTTAAGATGCAACGTTACACTTTCTATCTTGGCGGAGGATTCCAAGTGCGTAGTTGTCGAGTATTACCAGAAATCGTGCGTGCGTTGTCTCTTAAATCGAGCGAGTAATCTGAGTAGTACCTACACATGCGGACATTGAACGCACGGCAACCTATCGTACCTAGGCTCGTACGACTGTCGAGTTCTCTACTTGGAACTCATCGCTCGTGATCCCGTGCACGTAGATGCCCAATACGACCAGATACGTTGCATTAGATGCTTTAGATTCGTGAGCTTATGGAGTTGGTTTAATCCTTTCTCTTGTTCTCTTATTCAGCCTACAAATTTTAGCTCGGACCCAAGACGCTTTCCGCGATGAGCGCTTGAATTTAAAGCTGCTTCGCGCAATTTTTATTAAAAACGCAAAACCGCGATTAACTCGCTCGCTATTAGTTGTCCAAGGAAGCAGCGTATATTAAGAGAAGAAATTATCGAAACACTGCACGGTCGCTTTATAACACGAATTTCTAAAAACGTAAATCTACCCGAATCACGGACAAAGTATATCGTTCAGGATGCAGAATTTCACGAACAGTTTCGAACATTTAACGTCGAAAAATGTGCTTACACGTCAATCCAAAGACAATCAGAAGATGTACATCCGCGTTAAAATGTGACCAAAGGTAGCGAATGGACCAAAGCATTTTTACAGATTTAAGATATTAGATGGCATTCGAGCTGCTTCTAAAGAAAAACTTCCACCGACGCAAATAACATTTCACAGGTAGAATTATCTAAAACCGCGAATTGTCAGCGCACCACTTCATTTTTAACGATCGACTTTACGAGTGCGTTGACCCACGCTTCAAAAGTTTGTTTCGTTGTTTCCACCGCCATCGTCGTATTTACATTTTGGCATTTAAATATTAAAAAAAAGGCAGGCGTCTCGTTTTTCAACGTTAATCGTAAAACGCGCGTACGACGACGAACGGGACGAAACAAGCGGACACGATTGTTACTCGCTTGGAGTCCGGAGATCCTTTCTCGCGGTACTTCTCTACGTCGTTTTAATCGTACATAAGGGATTCGACATTGGCCAACGACGTTTTCCACGCACAAGAACGAGACACTCCCGAGACATCCCGAGACATCCCGAGACATCCCAAGACGGAATCAAGCCCCTTTTATTCCCAAAGGCGCAAGCGAACGAACCATCGCCCAGGCGACTTATCCAACATTGGCCGGCTTCTTCGTAGGTGATGGCGGGTACAAAAGAAGAGCTCCATCCGCGTCTCACGAATGACGCAGGCAAAGACAAAGTACTCCCGCGCTGGAGGTTGTCATTAGTCGTTCGGCGTCTCTCTCTCTCTCTCTCTCTCTCTCTCTCTCTCTCTCTCTACGTCAAAGTCGAAGCTGCTACACGTAACTGCGCCTACGCCAGAGAAACGGGAAGGGGCGGAAGGGAAGTACCCGCTGCATAATATCGCGCGAGACTCGTTGCGTTACGCACAGACGCGCGTTATGGTCATGCGTCGCGTTCACCAGCCGCCGCTTTTTTTTCTTCTTCTTCTTCTTCTTCTTTTAAACGCCGACGATCGACTGCCCCTCGCTCAGCGCGTCTTCCACTCCCGGACGTGTTTCCTCTTCGCCTTTTTTCAGGGATCCTTCGAGGCTCGACGCTGTGGCTCGACGCTGTGGCTCGACGCCGTTGCTCGACGCCGTTGCTCGACGAATATTCAAAAATGTTCGTTGGAGCGCCTCGGCTCGTCGAGCTGCGATACCCACGCGTCCTTCGCGTGAAAACGTGGCTTAGGAGCTTTGTTTAAGAATTAGAAGGTAACATCGACAGGGAGAGCGTTCGCTTAAACGCTCGTCGGTCGATCAACGAATGGTCATTTTCTTTTTTTACCTCCTTAATTATCGCCGAGTCGCGACTTACCTCGCGATACCCCCCGAGTGCTAAGCGTTTCGCCAAATTTTAAAAACTCGAGGTTAAATTGCTCTTTGCTTTATAATTCCTTGTACCGATAAAACTTTTAAACCACGGCTGTAAAAATTCATGCATACTTCGTAAGTGCGCATGTCGTTCTCGAGGAGACGTAATTTATCGAGATCTCTAATTTTCGAATTTTCTTTACGACCAAATAAAAAATATATAATCCCTGGAAATGTATTTTTGCGATCGTTGACCAACTAATGCGACCTGTTTCTTCTCGATTATATTATATTTCGATATAAATAATTCCCGCGATACTACGTGGAAAAGGAAGAGAAAATCCTCTCTGCCTCGTGAATACGACAGCGCATAATATCGTATTTCTAAGCGTCGTAACAGTTGGAGGATAAAGCCCAAGACTCGCGGACACCGTTAAACTGTAAAAGCGCCGATTATTTCGCGCCGACACGAGGACGATTGAAAAATGAAGGTCGACACGCGCACCTCCAAACGCGACGACGCACGGGACATCCTCGAGCGACAGCGACGCAGCAAGACACGCGAACGGGGAGAGTCGCGATAGCAACTTGTGCAGGCTTAGAGCGATAAAGCGAGCGAAGCCACGGTAATTAGCAGCGACTCGCGGAATATTCGCTGCACGATAGGAGTAACGGGCGCGGACCAACTCGTCCTTTCCCAAGACGCCTACGCGCGTGCTCGGGGTTCCGCGACCCGGACAAAGCCGTCCTTTGCCCGTTGCCTCGCGGTCTTACGCCGCGTAACCGATGGATAATGGAGCCGCGCTCTCTTTGATTTTACGTTGATCCCCTGCGTTTTTGCAGCGCCTGAGACGGTGTACATCTCGCCCGGACAGCGAGGTCTGCGACTGAGATATTATTACCCAGTCGATGTTGCTTTCGCGAAGAATACAGTTCCGCTTGATAAGATCGCTCTGTTTTGTTTCATCCATGTATTACGCAAGATGATCGAGCTACCGATGCGCGCCACTTCGCGGTTACTCTTTCAATCGACAATATTTTCGAATCGAATTCAGTGCAGCGGGACATCGAAAACAATGCTTAAGCCTGTTTTATATTTCAGTTGCGATACCTTAGTTTAATATTGCGCACTTCGCATCATCCCAATTAGCACATTTGAATAATAAATCTTCACGATATCGTTGCAGCTGAGAATAATTTGCACTTTTCAACATTTGAATAGATGCATTTTCAATTTACCGACTGCTTCTTTCTTTCGGATTAAATTATCCGACACTGTACTTTTTGCAAATACGTTAAGTTGCGCATAAAATACGAGGTATTTTATAACCTAACGCATGGAAATGCGCTTGGTTTTACATTTTCCTTTTCATTCGTTACCGAGTAATAACTCAAAGAACTGCATTTAAAATCTACGAATGCTCCGGTCGATAATACAAGCATCATTTATACGTTAACCTCGAATAGAATTACTAATTAACTCGAACGCTAAGAGTTTTTTTTCCGTTTTTCTTTTTTTCTTTTTGAAAGACAGATATAGTTATATTTGATGTTTATTAACAATCGGTTAAATTATCGAAATGACTTTGATCATTTTATCGTAACGAATCGTTTGTTACCAAATTATTCATTTAACAGTTTAAGAGAGATAAAACCGTAGAATGCTACTATTTTTAAACGTATTCAATATATATCTATACTTTCAACAAATGTCCTTGAATAATTTCATGCATTTAAACGGAGAAAATGTGTGTCGCTTCAAATTAAAAAATTTTAAGATTTTTAAACGCTTAATACACTACTTTAATCGGTACAATCTCCTCTTATATCTGTAGAATAGTCCCATTAAACTTGATACGCAAAAAATTTGTTTGGAAACTAATCGGAAGATAAATACAATCACAAAAACGATAACGGAAATACCTTTAAAATCAATAGATCCAGAAATGAAGTTTTATTCGTTTAAAAAATTTTTTTATATCCATTTTTTTTTTTTTCCCTTCAATATTGCTCGAAAAAATTTATATGCGCGTGTAAAACAAAGGATAATGCAAAGGATTGAAGTATTCGACGTCAAGGCAAAGAACCTTCTCTTTCCGTTAACATTCCAATATCCTGTCCAAAGCGAGTCGACTCGTCATCGGTTAACGCATACCCGTCTAACGGTTTAAGCCTAATGACGGTTTTTCATAACCGCTCGACCAAACTTGCTTGGATTAATCAACGCACACTTTCCTCGTTACCGAACAATTACAGGAGTTCACGGAGTTTGCTTTTAAGTAGTAATTTACATTGTATTTTCAAGGTTATGCCTGTTGCGCATTTACTCATTTTATGCAATGAAAATATCTAACTTCTTCTCCGCGGCTTGTAACCGTGTGAAAGTAATAAGTAAGCGTGAGATTTATCGTTCGCGCGTTGGGCGCATAAGTCACGATTATAATCCATTGCTTACGACGATCCTTTGCACTTGAATTTTCTATCCAGGGCGATAAAATTACGCGCGTACTTTGTTATTCACGCTTAAGCAAACGCCTAGATATACATCGGAAGGTAAATATGAAAAAAATAAAGATTTGTAAAGATCGTGCGAGATATGATAAATTGGGTCAGCCGTTGCTGTACTCGTATTTATTACGAATTATTTATCACTCTACGTGCCATGCCGTGTTTTTTAGAATTATTGAATTATTAAGAAAGTTCTTTGCTCCGCGCTGACTGTACACCGGGATGCCGTATTCTGTGCATTACGTTTCGTTGACCCCGTCCCGTGAAACTCCGAAAATCACTTTTCTTCGGAGCTTGTCGGTCGAGCTTATCGCCTCGTCCCCGTCCTATCTAACGCTCATCCGGATGAGTCGATGAGCCCCAAAAATCGATGACTACGCTCTTCCCGTGACAAGTGCAACCGATGCACGCAATAGCCTCTTATCTTATCGGCGCGGCACGAGCCCAGTCGGCGGTATCCAGATTAAGCGTATCGAGATTACACGAGCACGGAAGTGTGTCACGAGTGTGGTGAACGACGCCCGCGGTACGCGCGAACGTCGTCGCAGCCTCGCCCAACCCTCGGTCTCCTTTCCAGCGCGTGGCGCTCGTCTTTTGGGCCTTTCCTTGGAAAATCTGCGAGTTCGACTAATCGGGCCTCCATCTTTCACCCTCTGCCCGCCGCGATGGTAATCTAAGAATAGTGGATTCCCTTTATCGTGCTCTGAGTTCGCTATCTTTCTAACTATTCGTTCACGTAGAGGAGGCCGTGAGGATTCAGTGCGCGAGGATGAAAATGGGATCGTCTGTAGGAGAAACGTAATATTCCAGAATGAAAATTGACAGGCCAATCTCGAGGAAGAATCGAATGACCAAAATCCTATTGTATATAAAGGTGCTCGATCTACTCATTTGGATCTATTCAATCTAATCCCTCTAGAATACTAATCTTTTAAGTACAAGTTCAAGTTTATTTTTACTAAATGATTACTTCAAATGTACCCTCGATAACGCTCCAAAAGGATTGAGTTATAAAGACGAGTCTCGTCCTTTTGCGACTTTCACCATCCTTACGCGATAAAAAGCAAAGAAAGGTCGATCGATTAAATCCTCGGTTAATCGTGCATACGTACGACGTGGCTCTTCGAAAAGTCAAGCTCGAATGAATCATCCTAATTGGCCGTCGTCCAAGTAACAGCGACGTTTGAAAAATAAAGAAAATGATTCACAGGCGGTGCGAGTGACGGTCGTCGCATCGTCTTTTGCGATTCGTAAGTAGAGAAAAACCAAAGTGCTGTACACGCGACGCGTAGGGTATGAACGAATGTGTAGGTATGCATACATATGCGCATGTACGGTGACAATCGGTCGCAAGTACGTCCGCACGCACGCAGTTGCTGATACGTGGGTGCATGCGTTGCGAGTGCTCCGGCGTAATGTAAAATGCGGCAGGGAGGGGCGCGGGGAGAGAGTGAGAGGAAAGGGAGAGGAGACCGGGGTGGGCTTCTGCGAAATCCGAATTGGACGGGAAAAATTACGGGTGGATTAACGAGGGACTTGGACAACGAAGCGAGTCGAATGAAATTTTATGAACCGAAGGAGAAAGAGGGAAAGACTCTGGGGATGGGGGACTCGATGAACAAGAGGGAAAGGGAAATCACGGTTGAAACTTGATTACGGCCGTGGATTTTGACGATTGAGCCTTAACCGTGTCAATCAAATGTCTCCACGCGTATTGCAACGATGTCGTTAGGACAGTATTAATAAATGATTTAATTTTTCACCAAGTTCCATAAAATATTGAGCAATAATGGAATGTAGTCACTCGCGCGAGTCGTACGAGTTTATTTTGCTCGTAGTGCGCAACGTTTAGCATGAAACACATTTAGCAATAAAACTTTCGCGTAATCGTGAATTTTAATTCGGAAACCAGTTCTTTCCTCGAATATTCGAGTTGGAGACGAAGTAAAGATTATTTGAGAAACTTTCCGACTACGAAATTGTACTTTGAAAAGGAATAATACTTGGGTACCTGTAAAAAATACAATATAGCGCGTTCTATTTCTTAGGCTCGCATTTTTAAAACTAAAACGGCTTCTAGCCGTTTAGTAGAAATCTGCATCAGCGGTCCTATCTCACAAATCTGAAAGGTTATTCGCGTGTGTTGGGTAACGCTTCATCGCTTGTTATCGAATCGAAAGCAACGGTTCCTTTGAAATGTCGCGGGATACCCTGGATAATGGCAAAGGCATTCGATGTCGAGGCAACCAATTTTCCAAGAATTCAGGCAATGCGAGATAACGACTGTACAAACGTTGGCGCTACCGTGGATATCTCGCTTCATCGTCCGCACCTACCGGCCACGCGATCTCGAAGGAGAGCCTAGACGTACCACACGCGCCACTGGGCGCAACGAAGGCTCCCTCGAGGAACGAGGGTGACGAGGAGGCGCTCGCGAGCCACGTTCATCCGATCTCGATCGGCCGTCGCGTCTATTCCCACGTGGATCACTGTATGGCCGCTAATCAACGATGAAGAATCACCGACGAACGTGGCTCGCGAGCCTAAGTGAATCACGATCCATCGGCCACGTCGCCCCGATGATTCATCCCGATGAAATCGCAACGAGCGCGTGGCTTTTCCAGACGCGACGCGACGCTCGGGAAATCACCTTTCGTCACCTTCCCATTTGGGAGTTCGGCATTAACGAGCCACGCGGGTTCGAACCCTCCCCTAGAGCACGTCCCGGGTCAACAAGTGGATTTTACAAGTGGCGCCCATAACGCGTGCCCCTGACATTTCGAGCCCGGGGACATTTTCAGCAGGAGAACTGAAACTGTCCTTTTTGGGGCCTCAATAATAGATGTTTTCCTTTCCCGCGCAGTTGCTGCCTTTGGCGTATGGGATACGAATCTTTGGAAAGCGTTTTTGTTACGCACTCGAACAAATCCCTGCTAATACTTTTCTGCTTAAGTAATGCGAATTTACGTCGTTTTGGCGTAAAAACACGTTCGACTCAAATAGCCATTGCAACTAAATGTTACCAAAAGTGAATTACTCTACGCGAGAAATCCTTTGTAAAGGAGAATTTTTATATCCAATGGATATAAAGCGAAGTCGTTATTAACACAGACTCGAACGAGTGATTACCCGATTTATACGTAATTTTCGGATCGTCGAAAATACAAATTTCAAGGTTTAGTCTTGGTAAAAGCTAAGGTACAAGCCGGCTTCGTGCGCAACTCAATATCGATGAAACTTCTGCTCGCAAATTTTCGCGTGATTTCCACGAGTGATTCGATCGAAAAAACGCTTTAGGATGCAATTAAAACGCGTCAGGAGGCCAGCCTTAGCAGCTGTTTTCAAACATTTCTAAGATCTATTTAGACACGTTTTACTCGGCAGCAATTTCCGTGAGATTTAACGGAGTGGCAATATTTTCTCGTTTTAGCAACTCAAGGCGCGATGACATTAATCCGTTTTCCACGCGCGAGAAAGATTTCGGGTGACCCTAAGCCGTAGAGTAGTTTAGATTAACGGGGATGCGCCGAGTGGACGACGCATGGCGTAACGTCGGGTATTCGATCGTATCAACCGATTAAGCGTCCGAGGAGAGATCCCTTTCCTTTTTATGTATAGTACGTAACAAGAATTGTAAGCCCTCGCTCGGAGATGACACATGGAGAATGCCGTTTAGAAATTTTCATAATTCCCCGAGGCGCTCGGGGAATTAAAAACGTAACGACTTCAATTTCAAACTTTTTTAAAAATAATCTAAC
Source organism: Wiebesia pumilae (assembly GCA_018907045.1). NCBI lineage: Eukaryota > Metazoa > Arthropoda > Insecta > Hymenoptera > Agaonidae > Wiebesia > Wiebesia pumilae. The sequence goes on along the minus strand of JACCHZ010000137.1, from coordinate 1,777,881 downwards.
GGCTAACGCTGAGCGCAGAGTTTCTAGCATAACGTACAATTCGGGCATCTTTGCTACGAACGAAGAGAAAGAAAGCAAAGGTTGCAGCGGTGCAGCAAGGTACAAGATTGCGTACGTGGCGGAAAAGGAGCATGTCCGAGGGTGTAAAAAATTGATTTTGTAAGAATGAACGAGCTGCAAGGAAAGTAACGAAGCAGCGAGAAAATTGTAGAAACTGCGATGGTTTTCAATGGCAATAAAAGCATCGGCCGTAAGGCCGATCAACCTGGAACATTCTTTCACGCGGGCTGTCCGAAGAATTTCTTTGTCATCGGCGGACGAGTCGGTTTTTACGTCCTCCTGGAATAACGTCGCGGACATCCCGATGGAAGCGAACCCTTGCTAGTGGAAGCCGCGAGCGAGGCCCGCGGCAAAAGTGCTGGAAAAGTCTTTTTCACGAGGTCGCACGTGGTAGGGGTCATGACTCGTGCTAAAGCCAGGAAGGCCCCGTGGGTGTGTGCGTGCCGTCGACGACCGAAACCTTCAGCAGGTAGTAGGTCCTAGACACCGGAGCGCCTCCCCCTTTTCTACCTGCGTCTGGTGGCGCTTCCCTTGTCGTCTTTCTTTCACGAGATCGAGAATACGTGGCGGCCAACCGAGTGAAACCGAGCCGAAGTCAAGGTCTCGGGTCCGAGAAAGGGAGAGAGCTTGTTTGGGGGCCCCTGCCAGTTTTTCCTCTATTAGTGACTATCCAACTTTTCAGGTCCTTCTTCTCCTAAGTATTCCCTGTAGCTCGGCTTTTTTCTTCCTTTTTTCCCGTTGTACGCCCGAGAAAGACTGACTCGCGTTTGCTGGCGGGTCTTTTAAAAGAAATTTACAGCTTTTATCTTGGGAATCTTGCCGACCGGACTTTTCTCTCGATGTTTTTATGGGTTTCACGGCACCTTCGACCACGAGGAACGTATCGTTTTTTCATCGTCATTCCAAATATTTTGAGTTTTCTATTTCATTGGGTACCGCTGCTGCCCTGGTTAACCTCGGCTATTTCAATCAGCTCGACGAAATTCTTATTGTTATTCTCTTCGTGATACCCACGCGGAACAACGCGGGGGCTCGCGCGTATCTCGCATTCCGATGGTAATGACATTCGGAAATGAAAAGAAAATGCAAAAGTACGAAGAGACGCGCGCTGATGGAAAATCAGGCGCGAGCTAATTGTTGCCGCTGCAGCAGCGCCTTATCACTCGCCATTGGCAGCTCGGCGCACCCGAATACGAAGACATCCTCCGGGCGCGGAGGCTTATCGACGTCTCTCGCGTCGCAATATCGGTCGGCGCGATTCGACGACACCGACGGGGGCCTTTCTCTTTTTCCACGCGATGAGCCCCGGCGAACAAAGAACATTCCACGAGCGCGACGCACGCCTGCGCACCCGGGGGGACGCCGATCGATACCCGGGGGACGGTCCCGTGGCTTGCCATCGACCTCGCGAGGCTGCGACCCGCGAAACTCGAATCTCCTAGCTCGCATTAAACTCCCCCCCGCCCGCGACCTGGACCTCCTACTCATCCAAGATTATTCGCTTTCCGTTTCACTCGAGACGCGGCCCCAAAGCGACGATCGCTCGCACCTTTGCCAAACGAGAAATAATTGGCGCTTAAACCTTTCCATCGAACGCTACTCAAGCCTAATATCTGCCTCTTACTTTTAAATCGAAACTTCCTTCTCGCTAACACAATTTATCACAAATCTTTCGGTTCATAAAACTCGCATTACGCGTAAGAGGACATTTTCGTAGCGTCCAACGTTCTGCAAGTCTCAACGTTACTCTTAATTTCATTACTTTCCGCTATTGCGATATTAATAGAAAGAACGTACGATCCTGGAAATAAGAACGATATCGTTAAGCTGATCGCCGTCTTTCTGCTTCAAATAAACTGCATCCGGATATACTTTATCTACGAATTTTAAGCGTTTTTCAGCCGTTCTTGCAACGTTTCACCAGCGTTTCTTATCCCAACATTTTCATCTCGTTTAATGCCATTTTTTCATAATAATGTTTAACGGTTAAAATATCGTTAGCATTGAATGCAGCGTCAAGTTTACGCGGAAAATAATTTAATTAAAGAATACGAACGTAATTAAGCGGAACTTCAAATCTCGGCTCGTTAAATTAAAATACCAAGCGATGCTCCACGCTTCGCTTCGTACATTCGAAATGATAAAAATGACAATGTTTGAGCAAACAAACACGCTATTTCTTAAATAGTAGAATAATTTTAACGACTTAGTTGCAATTCTTTTTATCAATAAATAGCGATACTAGAGATGAAATTTTCTTTCTTCGAAAATTTATCCGAAAATTGTTCTGCCGGGTAATGGCTCTTGGGTGATTCGCGTTTAACTGACAATTAATTCATCGATAAATGCGGTACTACGATAAAAACCATTTCCAGGATACTGCTAATAGTTTCATCTTTTATAGCCAATCGTAAGTGCGGTTAAAACTGCTCCAGTGAATTGTGCACCGTGAGAAGTGCGATAGATGGCAAGGAAAAGAAGAGTCAGGGATAAGTAATTGCTATATTTTAGAAAACATTTTCAAGATGGAGGTTACTTTCCCGGTTGCATTTTACTCCGACGCTTTGTTATGAAATACGAAAGAAACATTTAATTTGCGTTAAAACTACGAGGAGCTCTAGCGCGTCTTGTTAATTCATGAACAAAGTCTTTTACACAAGAATCGAGGTTTGGAAAATTAAAATACGAAATTCTTTATCGATAAATAACGCGAACGATTGCTTCTATGAGATAATGTCATTTTTTCGAGAATTTTTATATTCCTATGAGCAACTAACGATAGCAGCGTGTATTTCACAGTCAAGGTGTAGTTCGTTAATCAAGAGACTTCGAATGTATTTGCAAATGGTGGTACGGCTTGCATGCGTATAGTATCGGATGAATATCGTGCGACATAAACAAAACACTTAATAAATACCACCCATAGTTGTCCCTCTTTTTCACGGAATATCAAGGAATATCGAGGAATATCGAGGAATATCGAGGAATATCGAGGAATATCGAGGAATATCGAGGAATGACGCACCACCGGTATTATCATGGACAGAAAAAAGGAAACTGATTTTAAAAATAAGTAATGGCTTTTCAACATTACGTAAGAGAATGTCTTTTATCGTGCATGCAACCTAGCACAATTGTTCGGCATTCGATTAACTAATCGCTAATTCGCTTAATCGGAAAAACTTAATGAAACGGCATCAGCAAAATGTGCCACTCGCGCGAAATTTACTTTCACTTAACCTGCAATTGTAGGGGGAAAGTGAAGGCCGATAAATTGGATGCTAATAAGATGGTACGCAAATATTTCATAACCAAGTTTGTATCAGGACGGAATTTCGTGGCGATCCATCGGGTAAAGCAGCGCTGGTAAAGGAAGGAAGAAAACCGTTTAAACGTTCGAACGGGCGATTCGAACTTTGCCGGTTTCTAGCGCACGCCCGGCAAACGCGAATCGCGATAAACTCGCGACAACCTCGCGACAACCTCGCGACAACCTCGCGACAGCGAGTCCGAGAGCAGCGGCGATTCGATTCCTCGATCCGATCGACGTACCTCGGCGATGATCACACCCCTCACGGTGATGCCGATCATGGGCGCGAGCCTGAGCTCGACCCCCGGCTCGATGAGCAGCTCCGCGTCCCGCTCGACGTGCAGGTCCTCCTTGAGCACGTAGGGACTCAAGGCGTGCTCCAGGGTGCGTCTGCCCCGCAGAATCCTGCCCCCGGGTAGTTCGCTGGGGCCCCGGTAGCCGGCCTCCACGGAGTTGGAGCTCGCGTAGCCCGGCTCCGTGTAGTAGATGGAGTTGGGCTCGGTCGTGGCGGGCTGGAGGGCGGGTGCGACCCGCGCCACCAGGAGCGTCAGCAGGAGGCCCAGCATCCTCGCGGGGACTCGCGCGCGCATCCCAGTCAGGACGGCCGATGCCGTCTCGTCGCGTCTCCCGCCCGCATCGCGGGTCCCGCTCTCGTTTTCGGTTGGCGCGCGCGCGTCCCCCGGATTCGAAATTTCCGGGCGGGCAACGGCGGGGGCGGCACTCGCGGACCTCCGGGCGCTCGAGGACACAACGACCGAGGGCGGGGGGTAGAGCGCGGCGCGAGCTCCTGACCTGCCGTTGGGTGCGGTTCGACTGCTCGAGCTCCTGGACGCGCTCGGCGGCGATCCAGCGGTGAACGCTCGACCGTCCCTCTCTCTTTCTCTCGCTCGCGTTCGCCGCGTTGCCCTGCGGGCGCTTGGAGTGGTGGCGGCGAGCTCGGTCACGTGAGTCTACGTCACGCAGGTTGCGAAACAGGTGAGTCCCCCCTCGCCCTTGCGCGCCACCGCCGCAAAGGCTCCGCGTCGGGGGAATGGCGGCCGCGCGCGACGCGGAGAGAGCGACCGAGACCAACGGCTTTTGGCTCCCTCGCGCTCCCTGGAGTGGAGTCGCGCGCCGCTGGAGTGAAACACGGAAGAAGTCATGGCGCCGAGAATCCCGCGTTTATGCGCCCTCGCGGCTTTTTCCTCCCGTGGGTAACCGACGTGTTTTCCCGCCCCGGGTCCAGCCGCAACAACATTTTCACGAGGTTTTTTGTGATCCTGCACTCGTAATGGACGTTAAAACCGCTCGATCTCACTCTGGCTGTAACTGGAAGGAAAAGGATAGTGCGTATTGCTCGCGAGATGGACACGATGTAACATATTGTTGCGCGATACAATTGTGTGGAATATTTGCTTTAGACGACTTTTTTCGTTCTTCCTTTTCTTCGTGGACGACTTCGTGTTCGAGCTTATCCTTTTCAGATACACCCAAGTAGATAGACCCGAGTAAACAATGCATTCTGAGATACGCATTTATTAATAGGTCGATATTCGAGGTCGATAAGAATAGTCGAGCCTACTCCATTCGATCGGTTCCGCGCCAAAACAAGTACGGACACCGTCAATATTGACGTTGACGTTAAAACGCAAGCGCATTCTCCCACCAAAACATTTATATATTACACGAGCGAGTTGAAAAGCAAACAAAAAATAGCAAACATTATGAAACGGTATCGCGATATTATTCAACATAATTAACTCGTAATTATTTGAACTTATGTGATCGTCGATTAGCACCGACCAATGCAGCCCTCGTCTACGAATTTCCGAAAAAGCACGAGAGATGCAATTCACGAGTAAAATTCGTGCATCGCGCGAATAGATTTTCCACGCGTAATCGGCGTTGCGTCTTCTCGCTGTCGTTCGAAGATGCTGGGACGACTTGGTCGACGGTTCAAGGGCTGTCCCCGCGTCGCGTCGCGGCTCGCAAGGAAGGAATCGCAGCGGGTCGACCGCGAGCGGACACGGCGTCGTTCTCCAGGTGACGGTCCCTCGTCGTTAGGGTCTCGCGTTTTTACCTCGCGCGCACCGGACGTTCCTCTTCCGGCGAGGTGGAGAGCCGCGGTGGTGCGCGACTGCCGCCGCCCGAGAATTACTTCTCGTTCGCGGGGAACTCGGCGTCGCTTCCAAGGCCGCCACCCTCCCCTCCCCCCCCACCCCACCCCACCCCACCCCACCACCCACCCCCCAGCCCCAGCCCAGTCGCCATGCCAAGACAAAGGATCTCCGTCACTCGCGACGTCCCCCTCGTCGTCATGCAGTTTCCATTAGCGCGCAATACCACCGTAGTCCCGGAAAAAAGCATCGACTCTCCAACGCGTTCGCCATTATAAATAACGTGCTTTTTAACCCAATAGCAATCGTTCGAGCAAAACAAGGACTTTTCGTCCCATTAGGTTACTCTCTTATCCTCCCCATCGAGTTGAGGGAATTTCTTTAGAAGATGGAAAAACTTTTTTTGCCAAACAACATCTTAGTGGCAACAGAACGCCTCTCGTGCTGGTTACACCTTGAAAGTTGACTAGAGGAACTGTACGTGTTACGCTTTCATAAAGATGTCACGATTAAATGCACGAATGCTGAGAAACTTTTGGAAAAAGCATTTCGACGATTATATTCGGCTTATTTTCGATACGCGTGCAGGACTTTGGTAAGTCAAACGATAATATATATTTTTGATTTTTCAAATATCGGCTCGACGGAATAACTCCACCTGCAGCGGCGCTTCTCCTTTGTTTCGCGTACGTGATGTTACGCACCCAAGCGAACGTACGTTGCCGGCTTTCTGTCGCGATCTACCTTACCGAACGAGTATCGGTGGCAATCGCAAATAAAAAAATTTATCGCACGATTAATGCACATTCGTTGCCCATCGCGATAGGATACAATTTCAAAGTCGATAGTTTTTAAAAGTGTAGTATATAACCTGTATTATAACCTCTAAGAGTTATTATTATAAAGAGCACGAGTATTGGGCTTTTTACGATTTCAAACTTTTATTTACAGGTACTTTTAACTGTACTAAAAGGCTATCGATGTGTTTCTTATAAAAGCTCTGTAAAATGTTACTTTTACTGCAAGGAGAAGTAACTCTGGTTCAGTGGTTCCTAGAAATAGAGCTGTTATTTTAATTAAAGCCTTATTATCGCGAGACAGTCGACTAACTCGATATGCCTCCGCGAATTCTTATTATTCCAAAACTATTAAATGATTTGAAAAAAATTCATAAAGTCAACCACGTCTGGCTAATTCGTTTTTGTTAACATTCGCACAAAATATGATAATTTTATTCCATTGAAAGTTCGATAATTATGCCTTGTAAAAAATCATATTTTAATTAACATTTTAATTCAATTATAAACGTATAACTTAATAATGGACTCGCAAACATCGATAAAGCCGTGATTCATCCAATTACTCTTTTTTCTCGATCGAACACACCGTGTAATAAAAGTTGAATACATCGTACATCAAAGAGAATAATAAATACCGAGTATTCTTATCTCCTTATCAAAAGTAAAATTTGTAAATTGATTTCAGAGTGATTACAATGTTAAATATCAATACTTGACGTGTCAAATTAAAAATGGAAGTTGTGAATTTCTCATATTTTTTTAAACAAAAAATTAAATAAAAAAATTAAAATAACCATTTAAAATTTTTTATATGCTTTTTTCGTTTCGCGATGTACATTTTTTATATTGCGATCGTAAACGCCGTACTATTGTATAGATACTTCACTGCGATACGTGTATATGGAGAACGTTTTGTAAATATTTTGACTGTGCTGACGGAACCTTCTACCACAGGTGACACAGTATTTACTTGAACGTGCGCAACATGTGAATTTTTAATTTGCACGCTAGTTAGCAGAAAGTTTTTGCACATTTAAAATTCTAATCTGTTGCGCTGCATCCTTAACTCTCAGCATAAAAATTTAATTACGTTCTTTGAGCATCGTAATTATTTAAAATTAAGGGAATAAGGCGTCATAGACGTTGTAAATTGTAAATTCTAAATCCTTACTTTAAAATAAGTATACAATTATAACGAGGTGTACTCTAACTGATAATTATAATCAATAAGTAAGCAGCAGAATTAATTGCACAGTCAAATATTACTTATTAAATACAATTTTTAAGAATACTCTTCGTTAGACATTCTTTACAAAAATGAAAAATAGAATTTTTTTAACGACCTAACAACTTTGCTTAGATTTAGTCGAATGCGACATCTTTTATCAATCGAATGAATAAGTATTTGAATGTGAAAATAAATTACTTTAATATGAAGGCTTCGGTCTCCAGAACGTGGCTATGTTAATAAATTTAAAAAGTATCTAACTTAAAAGTACGTAAAAGATAAGGCTACCGATAGGAACAGAATGTTTAGAATTACAATTTACAGGTCACAGCCTACAATTACAACTTTTTATTTGAATTTTTTATACCATTTCAATGGGTTTCAACAATGTTTCGCCGAACAGTTACAATTGCCGTTATGACGATCCCATTGTGACTGATATAACACTGACGCATGATCATAACGATGCGACTGTAAATAAATACATCTTATTTAAAAAAAACCTAATATCAGTCATTGCTTTCAAAAGACTTTTTAATTTTACCCGATGGACTCTCCGTACGCATTGAAGTAACAGTTCACTAATGAAAGAGTAAAAATTCGAAATGCTCGTTGCGCAAAAATCATTTTAATTTTTCGATTTTACATTATATTTTACTCTCATTTTTTACAGTCGATTTGCTACATGCCTATTCTTCGCCTTATTATCGATTGCGATCCAATAAAAGTTATTACGTAACCAACAAACCTGAAAACTAAGCAATGCAATAAAGATCGTACCCTCGTATTCCGTTTTAAATAACTGTGTTCTAAGAATTTTTACTAAAATCAGTCTTAACCGAAGCCCCTGCACATAGTGATCGTGATTACGGTACTATTGCTTTTCGGAATGTACCTTTAGTATGCCCTTCTCCGTTTCCTATGTACTCGTTGTCACTTGTCGGTGTCGTCGACACGGCGAATGTGAAGCATCCGAACGATATTTGCTCATTTGAGTGTCGAACGTTGTTGGAGAAGGTCGCTCGGGCCTCTTGGTATTTCCGGTGCAATATTGTAAGTATTCGAGGCTTTGTTGCTTTTAATGTTGTTATATCAGCATGTACACCACATTTCATTCATTGTTACTATGAAAAACATTTTCGTCGACTTTCAGACGTGCATTTACCCTTCCCGACACGTATTTAATATTAAGAAGGAGTGAATTCAATGAGTGTCGATAAAAGATTTCTTATTAATCCGCAGTAATAGCGTATGATGCAATTTTTTCAAGCGGAAACAAGTCGCAATTACACGAACCGCTATCTGCGTTTATATTAAAATATAACTTAATGTACATTAAGTAACATTTAAATCATTTTCAAAGGCAATGGACGTAAATCCTCTATTAAACTTTGTTACTAAAGATGATGAGATTCAATACTGGATGGAGGTTGCGCATCAGATGCACCAAAGGTATGTATGTTAATACCTACACTTTTATGAGAGAGTAAATTAATTCTTAACGAGAAAGTGACATTTATTTTTCACTTCAAGAAAGGAAGACGCAGAGCGAGAATTGCAAGAATATCAAGAGCATTCACAGCTACTGGAGAGAGAATTAGAAACATCGTTCGAACAATCCGATAGGAGGAATCGTGAATTGCGGCAAATAAATTATAAATTATGCGTGGACAATGAAGATTTAAAAAATCGACTTAATGAACAAATTCAAATGTACGATACTACTCAATCCGAAGTTGAAGATCTCAGAATATGCAACGATGAACTGCTCAAGTGTATTACGAAATTGGAGCAGAAAAACGACGATTTAGAACGCTTCAACAGGTGATTATTTTATTATTTCGCTCTCTAAATCTTAATTTCCTACGAATGAGAGTACTTATTTATTAAATATTTCGCGTTTAGAGAAAAAGCCGTATCAGAAGAAGAATTAGAAACTCAATTCAATATGACACTTGAAAAACTTGCATTTCTTGAGACCGAAGTAGACGAAGTAGAGAGTTTAAAGGTTATCGCGCAACGATTACAAGAAGAAAACAAAGGTACAAAAGATTAACTTTTAGAAAATACACACGCGTACGCGTGTGTATTATATACGTTATAGTTTCTAATTTTTATTTTTCAACAGATTTAAGGCAACAAATTGAAGCAGATGTCCAAAAAAAGATTAGCTATATCAATGAATGTGCTGGCAATGAAAACTTGAAGCCAATATACCACGAGCCTCAAAACGAAAGAAAAAGTAGAGTAACTAGTGTAATTGTAGATGAACGATCAGAACATGCACGTAACGCAATGCCACACGACGTACTTAATTATGTTCGAGAATTTGAACAAAAGATTGATTGTCCCCAGAAAGCGCATAGGTACGTTTGATGATTCGGTTATTTAGTAGAATTATAGTATACAAAGATATTAAATATACATGCAACTAAAATCATGCTTTAAATAAGTTTTATACGCGCGCTAAAATGTATCACTCCCCAAACAGCACAATTATCCACATTGAAGTTCATAATTTTCCTCTGTATTGAATAAACTAATTTAAAAATAATGTATCATTAAGCACTGGCCGTTGTTTTATTGAAGTTGAAGAAGATTTCTTTTTAAATAATATATTAAGTCATGACTTATTTAAAAGGACGATAATTGTTTTTGTGCGAGGAGGAACTGATTATCATTTTTTTCAAAATTTAACAAGGAAAGTGCCTCTAGGTATCATCTCTTCTAAGATAATTATTCCATTCGATATAAATGCACATTGCTTTTATACAAGCAACGAACGTTATAAATAATGTTTACATTTTATTTATGCAGTGCAAGTAAAATGTCGGAAGAAAAATTGAAAACCAAATTGAATCTAGCGATTAAGAAGGTAACGTCATTGGAAAAAGAATTACGCGAAAAAGAAAATTTTACCACTAATACGCTACAACGATGGAAAGATGAAAGCAGAGGTAAATGTTCGCTCGCTCGTATTAAAAATGAATCTATGAAATTGTTAAGCCTCTTAACAATTTCGTCTAATGCTTTCGCTAATCACGCTAATGCCTTCTAGATTGGTCACAAGAGATCGAATTACGATTACGAAGGCATAATGAGAAAAATGAGGAAAGGACTTCTCGTCCTCGTTCGGGCTCTAATAAGCATCAAGAGGAGAACCTTCGAAACTTCAGTTCTAATCGCTTAAGTCGTCATATCGAGAATAGAGTGAAGAAGGTCAAGGAAGAGGAAAAGCGCCAACAGAATCTCGTGTGGTTCTTAAAACGGTGGCGTTATATGCAGCTAAATTGGTTACGCAAGAAGGAATAGGAAGGAAGCTTTATAGATTTTCGGAATTCAATATCGAAGGAGTATTACGCGTGTGCTTTAATAAGTGAATTTTTGCAATTGTCAAGATTAGATATCGCGTCTCTGCTATTTCCGCATATTGAATTCGAATTTTATGTTGTATGTTATTTGACAATATATGTGTACACTTCAACAAGGAATAAGAAGTACAAAGCCGTTTGATTTTGTATTTTATTTGTGTAGAAATATGGCTTTCGTAACCAATTTTAATTATTTTGAAATAAATTATTTATCCTGCGTACTTCGCTATAACATTCGTTAGATCATTTGTTCTATGTTATGTGTGTGTGTGTGTGTGTGTGTGTGTGTGTGTGTGTGTGTATTTATATGGATATGTATATATATATATATGGATATGTATATATATATATATATATAATGTTTATAATATAGTTTAGTATTGTTCAATTTTATAAATAAATGTTACAATTACATACATAATACCATAGGCCTTTAATCAACGTTAATACAGATTATGTCGTTCTTAATAAATATAGTTAATCTAAGGGTTATCTGTTTACATAGATAAAAATATGCATTAAGAAATACTTTAATTTATTGTCATAAAGCAATTAATTCCGCAATAAAATTTTGTTGTATGTTCGTCATTAGCAAATATTTGAAAGCAAAAGTTATGTGTTTCGATTCAATTAAAATTGAGCGAACCCTGTGCGGTTTATCGAAGCAAAACGAATACGTAATATATTTATTTTGTTTTCCACGGTTATTGGGTTATTGAAAATTTTATGTAAGCAATATAGAGGAACGACTGCAAGTAATACTTTTGGTACATTTCATAAGTGTAAAAGATTGTTAATCCGAAGGAAACATCGGCTTGTGAAATAGACTTATTAAAGGATCGAGCTAAACTCAGGTTTTCAGCCGCTAAGGCGCAGAATAATAAATTAGTAATTCTCGAATGTTTGTCGCTCTCGTCTCGTTTCCGAAGGCAAAGAGCGGGAGCGTTTCGTCGACACCGTTGTCCAATGTTCTACCAGTTAAACTGCGGTCAAAAAGAGAACGCCAACCGCATACCCAGAACTCATTAGTACGGTGCCGTTAAGGGCCAACGGAATAATCCATGCGAGTATTTCATTCCGATGGTTTTCGCGACGTCCGCAGGTATCGTCCTCGTGAAAAGTTTCCTATGCCCGGCTTTTCTAGAAACGAGCAGGACCTCGATGGGCGGCGCTTCGATTCATACCCATTGACCTCGGGAGATTGCGATTTTTGCTCAAGGCGTTGGAGTGCGAAATGACATCGACGAGGACCGGACGCGGTATCGCCTCAACGACTCGCGTTTATTCTTGCGGTTGGCTTTTTCTATCGGACAGTTTAGACGTATTCGTTCACGCCGAACGGATAAAGATGGCCGCCACGTTATCCTAGTCCGTAATTGTCTCACGTTTACGGTTCGTCACGATTAGTCCAACGGATTTACACTCGAGCGTCCGCTCGTGTCGACAACTTTTACTAGAATATGCAGGAAGCCTTTGTCAAAGCCTGATGAAATCAATTCTACAGCAATTTCATAAAATTACTTTTTTCTCTATGAATCTTTGCAAAGATCATTAAGAACGGTTAAAAGGTCTGTGAAAATATAACAGCGTACATTAAATGTTGTTTATCCGCTAATATTTCTCTGACTGTTCCAAAGTTGGATGAATACGATAATACGATAATTGATGTTTAAAAGGTGCTCAAGATATATTTTAACGCTCTATAAGAAATTTTAATTTCCATAAAAATAATGATTATATGATTCTTGAAGATCATTTAGAAATTATTCTTTTATTCACCAAGATTGTTCTATAAACAATTTTACCTTTGTTTTCATCTTTATTCTTAGCTATTAATAACAAATTAAAAATTTGACTATTTATTATGTGACACTATTTAGAATTACAACAGGGATACACTGAATGCTATCAACAGACGGAAGTATGTATTACAGATAAACAACTAGTAAATATCTCGAGAAACGATCTCTTGAAAACTTATTTACCCGAATTATATATAATATTAATCAATATTAAATTCCCGATGCAAAGAAATTTAAAATTAAATTTTAATTTAAATCTGTTAACTGATATTGTATTCCGAAAAACATTTAACTGTATTATTTTGAAATATGATCTCCTTAGAGAATTTTTACAGTTTTCACAAACCTGTAATCGTTATTTATAAAAATATTCACGGGAATAATCGCAGTGCATTTTTTAAATAACGGGTGACAGATGAGATTGTGATTTAAAGATAGACAATGTTTCAAATTAAACGTTGCCATAATGTTAATGAACGTTAGAATGTGAAAACAATGAGAAACCAAACACGAATATTTACTAAAGTATCGCATATTCGTAGCTGACAAGCATGCAAGAATGTGTGCAACTTTAAAAATAAAATATATTTTTAAAGTTACAAATGATTTCCAATGTTTTTATCAATATTGTTACTTATTAGAATTAAGAGTTTCTCAATGCACAAATAAAATTTCATGTCAAAATATCAAGTGAATGCTCTCTGCAGTTTCTCGTAAAAAATAAAATCGTTTGTTACTATAGTATACGTAAATTTGCACTGATAGTGTCGTAGATTATGATAAAGTAGAGTATTTTTTTATTAAAGGATGGCAACTGCTCACTATTATGTAGAAACAAGTATTTGTTTATTGTTTCAAATAGCGTGTTCGTAAATTATAAGCTCGTAACTGAATGTACTATATTAAAGTACATAATATTGAGAAATTTAAGGGATTAGAGGAAAATTAAATACGGTATTTAATTTTATAATGCGAATAATGCGAATACATTTTAACCAAAAGTCTAAGTTGATGCACTTGATAGCATAGTTTAGAGATAAAAATTATAGGCTGGAAAACAATTTTTCGTTGTCAAAAGTAAAAATGCAATTTTTAATGGACAATTTGAAAAATAAAATAGTATGAGCGTGAATGTTAAATCTGCTTTTCATTTATAAATTATGAGAAATTTCTTACTTTATGCTTGTTAAGAGAATATCTGGTTTAATTTAATATTCACAAAAGAAATACGTACGTAGATCTAAATTGTAATGTAAAAAATATGTCGATACTGTTGTAAACTAGACTCATGTATACGATTGTGTTGACTATTTTAAATGAAATTCAGGTGCACCTGAAGATAAGCGTACGTATAATATTTCATGTAATTCGAATTAAGTACGTTTAACCGCATGCAAATTCAAAAATGTAATTCGGTTTTCTACATCTTTGCGCCATCTCTCGGATTCTTAGAAAATTCACTATAAAAAAAAGTTTGCCGGTTCACTCACGCTGAGTAATCGGTAATGAAGTTTATCGCTTTATTCAATAATTAATTTCTACTTGAATTAACCAACCAAGATCCAAATCAACACTTTGGCGTTGATGTTTCTTAGTTTGGCTGTTGTCGCGATATCAAAGCAGTTGAAAATCATTAATCAAAAGATCTCGAGTTATTAAACGTTATATTTAAATTAATTTTTCACTAGAGCCTGCTTTAGTATTTTTAGCTTCATATTTAAGCACTTAAGAATCATATTTTACGTATAACAGCAAAAATATGATTCCGAAATCTTGAATTTATATTTAAACTATAATTTATAAAAACCACTATATTATATTAATATAATAATAACAATAAGTATCTATTAACGTAATAAAAACGTATCCTAATAAGACGTATCGTAAGTATTTGCAGCGAAGATAATTCTTTTCATTGTTCCAATTATCTGCATTGTTATGTATATTTATGAATTAATTAAGCCTTTTCATCTCCATGTGCGTCTACCGCTTAACATGGCTTAAATTATTTTGTGAATTAGTTTTGTTTTATAAAAGATGCGAAATCGTTGTGCTCACAAAATATTTGGCACAAATCATCTAGTATTTTTTGAATTCCGGTAAACGGAAGATTTGTTTCACATTCAAGTCTTTCTTGTCCATTAAAAAAAAAGATGACTCTATATAAAAATTTTATATATAAATAAATTGTGATCGACAATGCGTACTTTGAACGTTTTTAATTTTATTTTTCTACTATCTAAGTCTGAAAAACTTGGGGAAAAAATTGAATAGCAAGGATGCAATTAACAAAGCCAAATGTACATATATTTCCTTCTTTTATTCCAGCGAATAAATGTGTAAGAAGGGAAACGCAATAATAAAAAGACATTAATTTTTAAAACAATATGTTTAATATATTAATATTGGTGTAAGGTAATAATTAAATATTAAAATTAGATTATTATTTAAATCGCGTACAACCATGGTTGTATTTTCGGCAGCGAAACTGCATAACAACGGAATAAAATACCTTTTCCAAATAAAAGACAAATCGAATCTCGCTCGTATCTGTCATTATATATTTTATTTCATTTTCCGATCAATCGTAACATCAGTTTATTTAAAAATGCTTTTTAATCCATAACGTATCTACACTAGTTTCTACATTTGCCTCTAAGCCTTTCCATGCCGTTTGTTCACTGTCGATTTATTCGCTTTCCTCTCGATGATAAAACAACATCGCCGCCTCGAAAATCATTTAGTCTGTATGTTTAAAAACTATCTACAATTGCCTATGATACTCTTATATTTCGCTTTCTTCCACAATTTCTATTAGGAATTCGACTCATGCACACACACGGGCACGTATGCACATATACGCGCAGCGAACTATCGGCATTTCATCATCGTTGATTCTTATCACTCTCAAAGCATCCTTTCATTCTAGTACGTTACGTACAATACAGATTTCTCGGTTTGTGACGGTGCACGTTTTATAATTTTTTACGCTCACTTTGCGACGATTCTAATGCTCGTCGATAATTTTTCATTATTTTAATTTTTATAAAATCATAACTCTAACATTTATTTTGTGACTTTGCATAATTTGCAAATTATGCTTACCGTTAAAACATATAGCAAAATTGTCATTCAAAGATACTGAGTTTACAAATTCGAATTTACAAATAGTACATATTATGAAGCATTGAAAGATTTTCGCGAATCAGCTTAATATCTTTGTAAAGTAATAAAGTATATAAAGTATATAAAAATATCACTCAACTCAGCATCCTTGTTTATGTAAATTGTCACAATTAAATAAAAGTCTTCATTGCAAAAGGGAGATTTCCCTTAAGGCACGTACTGCACCAATTGAGTCTTCGTTTAGAGCTCCTCCACAGCCAAAAATTATAAGTTGCAATAGACAATTGTTTTGTTTGCATGTATTGCAGATATCGCCAAATTCTTACCGCTTGTATTTACACGTACCGTTTAATTTAAATACAACAGATTTGATTCGAAAAACTTTGCACAAGAAGGACACGTTGATTCACATATATTATATCTTTTCTCATTTAACGAAAAAGAAAATGGAATGTTTTTACAAGTATGGAAGATTTTTGTTTTTCATCTGGTACATTTCGCTTTTATGCATGCGCTGCACATGAGTCACAGAAGATTAAAGTAACGTATTACTTATTTAACGGAACGCTTGACGTCTTTTTCTTCGCATTTTACATATAGAACAATAATATATTTATTTATATAATATGTATAAAGTATGTATATATATTAATATTTGTCATCGATAAAGGCGATCGCTAGACAAATCACGAATTCAAAGATATGTTTTTTCTTTCATTCTTTTACAGCATTAAAAATATTTATTTTTTATTAAAATATTTATTTTTTTCATTTGAATATATATATATATTAACGACTAAATATTATACTCTCTTTGAGTACTAAAAATGTAGTTTCACTTTGTTATCGCACTTACTATGCAATATATATATATATATATATATGTGTGTTTATCTTTTAAAGTATTGTTTATTGTATATCTAAGTAATTTCAGTATATACTTGCGAGAGTGATTACGAATAGATGTCCATTGAGCTTGAAATCTTCAGCTTATCAATAAAACAATTTTTTATCATTCCTTACATATAAATTGACCTAAATATTTTGAACACATCTTGTTTTTAATATCTTGAGCAAATAAAGCCATTTAAATAGTTATTTAAATAAGGATACTCCATGTCAATATTTAATTTAAATATTACAAAACATTTAGATATATACGTACTTCATGAGCTAGAGCCTTAATTCTTAATATCGTATTACATTATATTATATATTACTAGAGATAAGTTTTTTAACGGGTATTTATTTAAACACACACACACACAGAGGCATGTATGTACGTATGTATATAGGTATATTTATATGTGTGTATATATATTAAAGCGCGACATCCTTCTTAAGAAGAGATCAGTTGTCACGTTGACATTAGTAAACGCTCTCTTGTGAACGAGGCATACAGATATCAAGAAGAAAAAATTTGGCAAGCAGAAACTATGTATTTATCTAACACAGAGCTCTATCAAGACGCACCAAAGATTTGGAATAAAGAAAAGAGTTTTGAAAAAACGTTTCGGCACGTCGATTCGCATCACTCTACTCGGCTAATCTAATGTATGCATATGCATGTCCGCGCGTACGCACGTGAACGCGCACACATGCACACGTATTAATTCATTTTCAATATTTTCTATTTATTTATTGCACAGCATATTTAACGTATGCGTAAGAGAGGCTTCTTTACATATTGCACGTGCACTAGTGTCGTTCTACTCGCGAAAACAATATTCACGGGACTCCCGCGAAAATTGCACTTCGCTCTTTATGTACCCGAGAAAAGACATGGCAATTTCAATAGCAAGAGAAATTGTGCGGAACATTTCGATAGGTGAGTAACGAATGTAAGAGAGAAACATAGTAATAGAAAGAAGGCTAATTCCTTATTTTAAGGGATAGTAGTGTTGCTAACGACGGGAAGTACGAACTATGTATGTATCTAGAAGGTATTAGTTGAGAAGGAGCGCTCGGGAAGACATTTGTAATATTTGCTGTTTATACACAGTTCCAATGACAGTGTCTATAATATTTTTAATATTATGCGCTTAATGCTCTTTGAACAAAATATTGAGCGAGCAGTCAATTCTATTACAAGTAACGTTAGTTCGTAGTTCGATTTTGCAAATACGCATTTGTAGCGTTAAACGAGTTATGCCATCTGCGAGTAATGTGTGATTTATCGATTTGTCATCGGTTAACTTTTCGTGGTTATAAAAAATGTTTTACAATCAACTGTCGCATTTTCATGTTTCTTCTTTATTTACATTAAAGTGTTATTTTAAAGTTTTCCTCGCGCTTAGCTTTTACTAGATAATAAAGGAAGCATGAATAATTTTTATCGTAACAGTCGTCGGTTACGCTTCGAGTCTTTATCTTTATTATATTAATCATTAACTTTTTTTGCTTTACTTTTCATGTAATGCTATTCATTCAATGGTATAGCTTAGGCTAACAATTATGCATACATTTTTTTTTATTTAAAATCGGTAGATTTATGGTTTGTAATTACTTTAAAACAGTAACGGTTGACCTGGAAATACCTGCAGGTGTCCTTTTTATTTCAATAATTACTTAAAGAAAATATTTAAATCGGAAGTACTTTGGTTTTGAAAATGTTAAAACCCTCAAGTATTATTCCAGCTTAGCTCGTATCTGCTCGTGGAGGTGGTGGCATTTAAAATTCGAAGATCATAAAAACTAACGAACGTCTATGTAGAATATATTAAATTTTTTATCTGTCTACATTAATTACCTTTAAATTAAATCGCGCGCGGCATTCAAGGAAATTCACACTACTCCGCGTAAAGTACATTTTCATGTTTATATGATTATTTTGTTAATTATTCTTCTTCTTCTTTCTACTTCTTCTTCTTCTTCTTCATCTTCTTCTTCTTCTTCTTCTTCTTCTTCTTCTTATTATTATTATTATTATTATTGTAATGTATTTTTTTCATTTTCTTATATAACAACGCAACGACAATTAAATCTACGTACGATACGTGAGCGTATCCGGCAGTATGTGTCTGCACGTCTACTGTATGCGACATCCTCGAAAATGTGCTCGTCGAATCGGCGATCGCGGTCTCGCATCCGCCGTGAAACGAACTGAAAAAAGACATTTGATAAAGAGAAAGGAAACGGATTAAAAGTACAAAGACGCCGGGTTCGCTCGTTGACGCGTCGCTCCATCAAGACGGGCGACTAACAAGTGCTCCCCGTCCGGATTCTTCCCCCACGGCGATGCTCGACGCGAGAGGCACGGGCGACGCACTCGTTCGTGGCTGGACTAGAAGGACCGCGACCCGCCGGCATTGCGAGGGATGTGTGGGTGGGTCACGTCGAGGGACGTACCGGGCGTAGCTTCGACGTAGACGACGAGCGGGACGCTCTCGGACTCCCTTTCCTCGCTCAGTTTTCGACAACGCATGCGCTCTGAGGGCGTTCGTCCGGGGCTCATGGGGCGTGGATCGATCAGGCGGATTTCCCGGGGGAGGGCGCCGAGGCGGGGAGCGACGAGCCCTGCTGTCAAGTGGGTGGAGGGAAATCGGGAGAGCCTCAGACGATGAAGAGATCGATGTACTGGTTGCAGGGCGCTTGGAGCGTCGGGTGGATGCGTTTGTCGATGTCCGGTCTCGGTATGAGCGCGTCCACGCGAGGCTCAGGTGGGGCGAGTTGCAGGCACTCGGGCGGCGTCAGCTGGAGGCAAAGAAAGTCAGAGATTAGCGTCTTCGAAAAGCAGTCTTCGACATTTCGTTCTACTCTCGTTGTATTTTTCCATCAGCAAAGAATGTAATTCATCTTTAGAAAACAAGATAAAGTTCAATATTCAATATTCAAAGGAAACGGTATATTCAACGGTATATTTAACGGTATATTCAACGGTGTGTTCAACGGTGTGTTCAACGGTGTATTCAACGGTATATTCAATCTGGCTGAGTGGCTTCGGACTCCTGAGCTCCTCTAGCGTTCCACAGATGACACGCGTCAATTTGCATTAAGAATCCTTTAACCGAGACTAGAGACATTTAGATAAGTCAAACTTGAAGCAACGAGTCCTCGACTTCTCGATAATGTTCAACCGTCAATCGTAAGAAAGTGAATAAGAGAAAAGCTCGCTTGCCGTGATCCGAAAAGGGAAAACTGAAGATACTCACGATCGCAGCTTGTTGAGGAATGGGCATCATGCCCGGGACGCTGGCCGGGTTGTAGTAGCTCGTCGGACTGACGGGTGGCGATGGATACGGCCAGAAGAAGATCTGCGGATACGGCGGTGCGAAGGGGGCGGGCGCCCGGGTCAGCATCGCCGGGAGCGGCAGAGGTGGTGGCATCATCGTGCTCCCTACGGTTCATCAAAAACAGATTTGTTCGAAAAATCAGTCGGTTGTACAACCCGCGCATTTTCGGGAGGTTACTTTTTCTTTCTTTTTTCTCCTCGCGATAGATCGTGTAACCTGCGCTTGTTCATTACATGCAAGATTCAAAAGCTTGACAGTTTTACGTTTTCTTTTTTTTTTTTTTTTTTAATTTTAAAAGAGTTTATCGCTCGTTTACGCTGACGAATAATCGACTGGTCTCGATGAACCAAGTGCATACCAATTCTTACTTGATACCAAATAAATTCGTGTCAAAAAAATCTGCAATTGTCGATTTGTCATTTAGTTGTTTTAACTTTAACATTTAAAAGGTATGCCAGCCTGGAATTAAGCGAGGAAAACTTTGATCGACGCGAGCTTTATTTTACCAAAGTGTTTTTATCGTTTATATTTTAGATGCAACATTGACAAATAACGTATTAAAAAATGAACCAGTGATTTAACTCGTGACCAGTGGAAAGTTATATAACATTTTGCATATGTATAACACCAGAGAGATAATAAACAGCCAATTAAACCGTTAACCCAATGGAATTTCTATATACAAAAAAGTAGTAATAAAAAACGTTTCTACTCGTTTTGCCACGCATATAACATAAACCGCCGTTGAGGCTGTTATAAAAAAATAAATAACCGCGAAAGATGACACACATTTGTCCCCCGCTACGTAACAACCTTTTGTTCAACGCGTAATATACTTATAATTATCGAGTACAATCTTACTTTTGCTAAGTGTCGCAAGGCATTTATTTGTTGGCATAAATTTATTGCGCTATAACGTACTAAAAAAAAAACTCGTGGAACGAGTGCAAAGCAGACTCTGTGCCATAAACAAAGTAGCCTACACTTTAACGCGATTTGTATATGTGTAAATTCGTAATTAAAAGATGCACTGGATAATTGTAAGTAAATTGCGTCAGCCAGCTAAGGAATAATGATTGACTTGGCCTACCTGGAAGCACAGAAGTTAGTATTGCACGTAGAAGTCCCGCTACCAAAATTGACACTGCACCATCGTAACGTAAATACCTTTATTTTCCGCACCACCTACGCGAGATTCTGCCCAAGTTTCTTGTTTATGTTTTTTTTTTATTTTGCCAAATCACCATGTAACGTACACAACCATACGCACTTTTCCAATTTCTCTTTTTTTCTCAATCTCTCTCTATTTATATTTTATACTTTTTTTTTATCGGTAACATTTTAGCTTTGACCACGAGTACGACAGAAAAAATCGAAAAATTGTGCGACCGTTTGACAAAACTGTGAACTTATCATTTAAAAGAGAGAGAGAGAAAGGAAAAGATTGCACCTTCCACTAAGATTTCGCGGAGAAGCATTTTATTTTCCAAATAAATCGTGTGATCTCTAGAAAGGGCCCAATTTTAATTCATTCCTTAACATTCAACAAGTAGTCATGGCATTAACAAAGTCAAATAGAAAAAATAAATAAAAACAACAGAATGAGAAAAAACCATTATTAGGAATAGAGAAAAAATGTATTTATACCTACGTCCCCACATTTCACCAGAGTCTGTATACCTTTTATAACGTGTAGCTGCGCTTCTCCGCGCCCTTTTTCATATCATAAACTGAATCACATTTTTTCAAAATATGCATTAAGCTCCTTGTCGGATTAAAAAATTTCTGGAGCATGAAAATCGATGACTTGTAGCTTTTCAGCTTAAATTTTTATAACAATGCTATAAAAATTAATTTGATGGAAAAGCGCACAATGAAAAAGAATTAAAGTTTAAATTCAATTGACTTTAAGTATTTATATGTCGTGAAAGTTATTACAATTGTATACTTAAAAAATACGTATTTAGAGTTTAATAAAATTGACTTCAACATTTACAAAGTTACTCAAAAAGATCGCATACGTAGCTCATTCGTATTCTCTCAGAAATATTCTAAAAATTTGATCATTCTTAACGAGTGCACTTGAAAGTTTAATTACTTTTTCTTTTTGTTTATTTTTTCATTTACTTTTTCCAACTATGAGTAGAACAGAAAATATAATTCATATTGCACGGTTTTCTATCATCAAAAAATCTTAC
Organism: Wiebesia pumilae; assembly: GCA_018907045.1. Taxonomy (NCBI): domain Eukaryota; kingdom Metazoa; phylum Arthropoda; class Insecta; order Hymenoptera; family Agaonidae; genus Wiebesia; species Wiebesia pumilae. Next base: position 1,755,658 of record JACCHZ010000137.1, on the reverse strand, counting down.
AGTTAATTGTTCTTATTATAATGAATTATAGTTAGAGCTGAAGCAGGTATCTTTGGTAATACTATTGCAAAAGTATAAGTGGTAAATTGGTAAAAACTTGTGAATTCTACCTCCAATAATCGTTACAATTTGAACTCAGCAGTCGGTTTTTCGTCGTAGTGTTTTCGTCTTTTCCCTCTTAATAGTAAAATATTTTGAGTAATACTTAGTAGTGCTCGTAATACTTTCAAAAGCTGACTTTGCATTTTTATTCGTATGACTTTATCAGTTGAATTTATGAAATTCAAGCCTTTATGAAGAATATAAAAACCTGTTGCTGTATTCCAAATGAATATAGATATCGAATCGAATCGTAAGTTAAATTCAATTGAAAAATATGTTATTATTTTAAGGATATGAAGGAAACTGTAATAATTTAGCTAGAAACTAAATAAAATACCATAGAAGTTGTTCTTTTCCATTTAATTAATAATTTATTATTAATTTTTTTTTTTTAATTAAGAAACATTTTTTTTTTTTTTTTTTTAATAAAACTAATTCGATTTCAATGGCTTTCGATTAAATTACACGATATTTTTTCTCAATGTATAAATTGTAATTTTATTCATTCTTTGCTCTCTAATGAAATAATTATATTAATAAAATAATAACATCTCGAAACTACAAGACCACAAACGCGGAAAATATTTCTTTAATCTTATTTTCAGTAGTAACCTGTCATTAAGGTCGTAAAATATTATTATTGAAATAGTTTACGAAGTAAATGAAGAGTTTATTTGAAATTCCTTATGAAATTACATTCGGATTTACATTTTTTAAATAATGATTTTCAATGTAATTTTAGTTTTTATTATGTGATCTCGTAATTTTTAAATCCAATCTTTAGTCATATTCGGGAAAAGGAAGAAAGAAAAAAAAAACGAAAAAAAACCAAACAAACCTTTTTTGAGATACAAGGATGTAAACTAGTGAACGTATTAAAATAGTAGATGTATTCTTGTTAAATTAAAAAGTTTCATATTATTCTTATGGAAAATGACTTGCTTCGACAGAGTATATTTTTAGTATTATCTTCCTTTAAAAATTCAATATTCACGTAAAACAAAAATGGATTCCTTTGTTAGCAAATGACCTTCGGTAACATGATGTTGTTTTCTAATATCTAAAAATAAATTCGTTGATACGGACGCTGATACGATTAAAAATCATTAAAAAATGTAAATATCGATATAACTATTAACTTTTACCAATTTTTACTAATTTTATGTGTAGATTTATTATTATATGTTTTTCAAGCGATAGTGCAGTGACATAGAATAACATCGACAACAAACTGAATTTTATTTTACATTTTTTGTCAATAACACGAATTATAATATTATCTTGAATTTTGAAAGTTATTTTATAATCGCACTAGCTTTTATTATACCTTACACGAATGTAAATTACGAAGACGATATTTTCAAACGATTGAAGATCGTGTTGACACGTCGTGTTATTTTTCGTTAAAAACGTTAGTATGTTAAAGAACAAAAAGCCTTGTGAGCCACATTTAAAATTGTCCGCAAAGTTGAGGAAACTCGATAATTGAAAATTAAAATTTAAAAACTAGTTATTTAAAAACATTTGTATGTAACTGTAGTCGGAACTTAGGGTGGAAAAACTTGCACACGTTGACGAAGCCACGAAGATTAAACGAAGGTAGATAAGATTTTCATTTTGTTAACTATAGTATCCTGTAATTCATGGCTATTGAAAAATCCAGAGATGTAGCGTAACACGAATCAGTTTTCTGAACGTTATAACGAGAAAACAATAAATTTGCTCAAACGTACGACACCATCGAAAATTCTACTTTTCTCTTCTCCACATCTCAGCAACAAAAGCACTGCCAAGTTTGCCAATGACACGAAAATTTGAGATAGAATATTATTTAATACATTACACTACGGTAAACTGTCGGTACTGTCGGCATTGCTAAAAGTCATTTTCCATAAAACTTTGTGCAAATCCTGTGTAAAGAATGAAATTATATTACAAGCACACGACTAAACAGTATCAAATTTGAAGCCATTAAACTAATAAATGTTCTATAAAGTGTTTCTTACAATCGATTTATATTGTTAATAAATTTTAATTACAATATTACATTTACTGAAGATAAAATATGGTACGTTACTCACTTAAAAACTAAACAGCTTACATGCTCCTTTCACAAGAAAACATAATAATAAAAAATCCTTTTATAATAAAAAAACATTAATGCCAAAAGCCAGCCTATAAAAGCGGGTATCTAATAAACAATATGAGAGATGATAAACAAAGGTAAATAGTAACTAGTGATGAGCACCGATGAATGGAGAATGAAAGAGGTATGCAGTGTGAAGAAAAAAAAAATAACAACTAAGTATAAATACAGACAGAGGACAAGTAAGAGTTATGACATGTATACATACGTATGCGCGTACATACATATGCGTACGTAGAATCTCCGCGGTTTGATTCAGGAGCCACCAAAGATACCTGCGTGCCCAGTGAGATAATGTAAAGAAATTCAAGCGCGAAGCAACTGCCCATTTTCCCAGGATCAGTGGCGTCGCGCTCGGATTAAAACAGGAGCGATGACCGTACTTTTCTCGCGCTATGCCCGTTAAGGAATACAAATGAAAATTAATCAATATACTCTTTATTCTCAGAGATATTATTAATGTTTGTAATGTTTGTACCATATTGTTACTCAATGTAACATCCATGCAAACGAAAAACATGTGTATGTAAAGAAATTTCTAAGTGTCATGCATAAAATCCGCAAAATTTGTTCGATAGAGCGAAGCCGATAGAATAAAGCACGATTGTAAATGAAGTGTGACACGGATCTAATTGATATTTCAAGGCTTTTCGCTTCTGAAAATTAATCTGCATACGTATCTACATACGTCTGTAGATACGTATGTAGCCGTGTATGCACGTGTACGAAATAGATCGTATTAAAGGAACCGACGAAACCTGTCGTGTCTTGTTTTACATTTAAATCGGCATTCAAGGCTCTCTTATTACGATAAGATAATTCCCAAACTAATGGCAAAGCTGCGCCGAATAAAATACTGCAACCGTAATATCTGATCCATCGATCCACAAATTTGAAACCCCACAACAGCTCCAACTCGACATTTACTCGATGCGCATAAATCTTACGTATGAATTATTAAATTGTTAAACAAAAGTATATACTTATATACCATGCATGTATATGAACATTGATTGCATTACAGATATGGCAGCACAATTTTTATTCAGCACTTAAATATTGGATAATAAGAATTCCCAGAAAATTTTTGAATAAAAGGATAAAAAAAAGTACGACCACCGTGCAAGGTATTTTAAGGAATGTATAAGAGACCACCAAAACCCGCCAAGCGCAAAAGATAATGTCCACGAGACACGAGTACATTTATTAAACATGATTATTGATTATTGATTATAATCATCGATATACAGAGAGTATACAGTAGGTAATAAACGTGTGCTTTGTGTATAATTTTATATATGTCCATGATCGTGTTCGTTACGTTGCACTTTCACTGTGTGTTTACAAAGAGAGACCGATTGCACTTAAATAGAAGAAAAAATACGTATAAAGTATATATATATATATATATATATATATATATATATATATATATATATATATGTTTGTATGTGTATATCAGGAAAATTTCATTCGTTTTCGCAGATTCGCTCATCACAAATAAAAATAGTAGAGGAGTACAACACAGGATGCTCTCCATCCTATGCTATATCGATTCAGACGCTATTAGATATTTTGAGATTTTCCCAGTAGCAAAGTGCTCTTTTTATAAGTCGGATTGCAGTAGCACATTGGGATCTTGATTCTTCATTTATTGTCTTTTCTTTTTGAAATGCATTGACAAGGTTAGCTTTCGCGAGAAGGCAAAGGCAGAAGCTTGTGTATGGTATACAATATTTAAAGTAAATCGCGTTCGTCTATCCTTTTCAGTTTTCAAGTATTGTACAAGATTCTGTAGTACTTTGAGTACGGTTTCATAATTTTAATAGACTTAGAAGTAGAAGAAATTATTTGTGGGCAAAACACAATCTGATTTCGAATTTGACACGGAAGATTTGAAAGGATAATTATGTTCAAAAAAGCATGACCTTTCAGTGCATTTTCAAACTAAATTAATAACACTTGAAATAGTCGAACTGATTTCATTTCGTTAAATCATTGTTGAGCTATTTGTGATCGTTATAAAAAAAAAGCTAAAAATGTTTTCTTTTATGTAACAACTAAGACTCTTTTGTGATGAAAAGCATAGGGTGTTAATATTTTTATGACAATAATAAAATAGATCGTGTCTTGACCACATTCCAATTGCGATTAACCAAATGTTAGCCACCAAATCACCAGACAACACATCTAGCACAGTTTACAAACGTCTGGAGTGGAAAGTTAGTACACGTAAATAAAGATTTTCATTAAGGCCAAAAATCTGAGTCGCTGCACAAGACACTGCCGCGCAGACTCGGCGAAAGCCAACAATACTACTGCAGTGTAACGATTTTATTTCCTGAAAGTTTATTGAATTTCGTTCGTAAAAAATTAGCTTTTGCGACGACCAAAGCAATAAAATCGTTACAAAACGAAAAACACACAACCAGGAATCACTGATTTTGTCATTTCTTTGTAAAAAAAAAAAAAAAAAAAAAAAAACATTTATCATTGTTCTAACGGACAAAATCACTGATCATGGCGTATCAGTAATCAAATAGTTCTAAGATGCATTTTAGCATTTCGTGAACAGATTATTACCACCCCTACTTATTAGATGAACAAAAAAAAAAAAAAAAAAAAAAAACCTAACGAACTCAGAAGAAAAGACTTAGTTATTTAATTATGTACAATTCGCAATTTATATGATCTCGATGTTCAGTCACACAAGTTCTTATACTCCAGTTGACAAAATTAGAGGCACAAAGTGATTTTTTAAGAAGAAAATTAGCAGGTATTAGAACGAACAATTACATGCTGGTCGATCGTTCTTATCACTATTCGTTTAACAGTACTCGTTTTTATGAAGACTAATCACTCGATATCGATCGAAATATTTAAAATGATTTCTAATTCGGTATCAAGAGAGTTTAGTTAAATTAAGAAAGAAAATCGTTCCATACGCACTTAACTAAGTTTTCTCACTCTTGTATAAATCTTTAATTAACAGGATCCAAGATGTTATTTGTAAATGAAACGCTATTTATTTTTAATTTAAAAAAAAATATTTATTATTATTATTATTATTATTATTATTATTATTATTATTATTATTATTATTCAACATTAAGGTTCTTTTAATTATCTTCTTTTAAATAATAAAACAAAAATAACGTTTCATCTTACTTAGAACGTCAAAGCTCAAAGCTGTCTCAGTTACATATGAATTTTTCAAACTAAGATCTCATGTACAAATCAACTAAAAGCTACGACCCCACTTTGAGCTTCGACGAAGGTACAGTTTTTATATTTTTTTCCTTTCTTTATTAGGTAAAATCAATATTTCAAAGCCAATCTTGAAGCTTCCAACTATAATAAAAATATGTTATGATCATAGATTTTACCTAACAAGTGTCATGATTACCTTAATGAATACATTAGATGTTTAGGACAAACACGATTGTTTTGTAGGTACGTATATTTTGTATGATCGACAAACTTGTTATCGTTTGTGCGTATCCATTTGAAGTTAACAGTCAGAGTCAACAAGCGTTATTGGCCATAAACAGTTTTTACGCGTTCTTATCGCAATGATGATAGACTAAATTAAATGAACACACCTCCACATTCTAATCCATGCATTCATAAATACCAAACTCGAACAGAAACGACGGTGCCTGTCGTTTTAAAAGTGACCTTACGATTTCTATTTAGAATAAGGCACAAGTGCACATTTATATTTTAAAGTACAACTCTTTCAAGCTACAACTTGGCACCGTCACTCTGTACATAAATTTTGATAAATAAATCACCATTGAAAAAGGGCTTTCATTGAACGATAGAAAAAATAAATGCAACACGCTACTGGATATTTTTTACAAAATATCTAAATACAGGTATGAAAGCTTACGATGCTTAATTGCAATTACATACGATACATTGTATAAGTACTTAAGACTTGTTTGGGCACAATGAAAAAGATCCGGCTTTGATTCCAATTATTTTCGTTAACAGTGTTCAATCGATAAGGAAATTGTGGCTAAGCATCGATTGGAATGTAAACTTTGTAACTTATCAGAACGAATATACTACCGTCTATTGATTTTATTAGGGGGTTATCACTTCAAAACGCCTCTTCTTGTTTTTTAAAGTAATCAAAGTTACTAGAGTACTCGAGGAATCGTAAAAGACAAGTCTTAAATAAAATGAAAAAAAAGAGTAGGAATGAATGTGGAAGCTTTTGGAAATGCATTTAAGGAATGTTTGTGGTACGATTAATTCTGTACTCTCATGTTCTCGATACAACCATTAAACCTAAATGCGACTTAAAACACTATTTAATGTATATGAATTATGGAAAAATATCATTAAGTTTTTTATCCCTTCGCCTTTGTACTCTAAATTGTCTTTTTCATTACGTTCTTTGAGACGTTATATGAATGGTTATTGTGATACAAATATTGCGAGTCACATTTCCAGGAGAGGAGGACAAAGGATCATCGAGAGGGACCGAAGCACCTTGGAAAATCACCTTCGGTTACAATTATAGAATGCAGGCCCAGAACCAAAGTTTAGGATTTGCTCAGGCATAGTTCACTTTCTTCCTTTTTATCGACAAATTTGTTTTTGTAACGATGGGTAGACCTACACGTTTCGTATATCTAAATATAGAAAAATAAGTTTAGAAGAAAAAAAAAAGTAAAAACACATTTTTTTTATCTATACTACGAAACAATCTGTTCAATATTTTCATGTTAACTATATGCTTATTTATTTACAGGGCTGAATTGCGACGAATTTCATTTTCTCGTCAATGTTCAAGAGTAATATGTAATCGAAAAAACTTTATTCTTTGAAGAACTAAAAACTAAGAAATTTAACGAGATGTCCAAGGAGTGACAGCGTTTATATCTTTCTTATATTACAAAATAATTACATATATAATGCCTAAATACTAGTAAATATAAGCTATTTCACCGATGATTGTTCTGAATTTCCACAATAAACGATGATCAATTGTGTGTTTCCTAAGTACTTTATGTTATCACTTTATAGGTAAATATCGACATGTAAAGGCACTTAATCGGTATTACTGAATAGCGAAAACCGTTTATCAAAAAAGAAGTACAATGATTATTCATAATTTTCAATGTATTCTGTAATAAAAATTTATCATTGAGGTAAGTAAATAACTGCAAGTAATTGCATAAACTGATGTATCAAAACTATTATATTAGAAACTATAAAATCTTCCATCTCTGTTAAAAATTTGTTATAACTTTCTTATATTTACGCTCTGCCTCATAAATCAATAAGTATAAATTGAAAAAAAGATTTTAACAATTTATGGATAACCGTAGTTATCAAAGACTTTTATCGAAGAATATAACCTGTACAATAAATATTTTGGATAACAAAACAAAAATCATGATTATAATGTGTATAAATCGATGAACGGAATACCAGTTCTACAAGTTCCAGTCTTAACAATAATGTTGCGTTGTTGTTTGCCTTCTGTAATCACTAGCAAATAATTATATCTATAAAGTATGCAACAAGATAATGATCTTAATCAAATAATCATTAAAAAATAAATGATAGAATTTTTTATATACTCTAGAAATATTTCAAAAATACCCTTATGCTGTTAGCTAAATGTTGAAACTACGATCTACTTTTAAATAAAAATTATTAATGACAAGCGCAAATAAGACTCTCGAAAATTTTAAATACAGTACATGTCATATTATTACGAACGTCATAATATTAAATAGAATATGAATCAGCCCAGCTGTCTGCTAACTCGGAACTCAGTGTGAAATATTTTATGTAATCAACCGAGTATCGATGTAGTAAACATCAAATTCTAAGCACGTCGAAACCAATATTATGAGAACGGATCGACAAATAATCCAACAATCCGCAATTACCGTTTATTAAAACGTCAGAACTAGATTCTTAAATATTTCTTTAAGTCTTTGCAGCTCGATTGTTTCTTTAAGTACAATTCCCGATCAACTTTGTTCAAAGAACATCCATTGGAAGATATGTCAATCACAAAATGTAGGCAAAGTTTTAATCGCCAGACGATAAGATCCGACTTGCTTATGATCGTTCTATTTTCTAATTATCTATAAGTGAATTCTATGAATTGAATTCTTTCAAGCTTACTGATTTAAACTTACTGATAGCCACGCGTCTTATTTAGAATTATCGACTTAATAACTGCACTACAACGGCTCATAAATTTGAAGTTAGAGTTATTCGTTAATTATATTAAATTAAAAATAACTGGCTGTCCCAGTCTTGTGCGGTGAATCAACTCCTATCGACGAAGCCTTGTAAACGAAGTTAACAAATTGCGAGCGTCGACGTCGCGTGTGCTCGCATGCGTAGCACTTCCACCAAGATGAAAGGCGGATGGAAAAAAAAAACGCCCGTGAATCTAAATCTGCGGAAAGAATTGGGCGGGATAGGCCAAGCCCGGGGTGGCGGTCTGCGCGGTCGCGTGGAACGCAGCCGCTGGGGTCTGCCAGGTGGTGCGTTTGGTCGCGACCGCGGCCGTCTCCGCCGGGAAGGCCGACTCCCAGGACCGTTTGAGCCCCAGCAAAGCCGCGGGATTTATGGGGGCGCCCGGGATGATGGACGGCGTCATAAAACCGGGTGGGGCGTGGGCCCTCAGAATGGGGATCCTGTGCGAGGGCACGTTGAAGAAGAGCAGGGGCGCGGAGTTGGCCGCTGCCGCGTGTTGAGCGACCGCCTGGGCGTGAAACTGCTGCTCGTGGCTGTAGGCCGAGGATAGGGATGGATGGTGGTGAGGGTGGTGCTGGGGGTGGTGGTGTTGGGCGATGGAGGAGGGCAGGGCGAGTGCCTTGCTGGCGGCGTTGGGCGAAGTCGGGGAGGGATTGGCGTTGGCGCTGCTCGAAGCGAGCGCCATGAGCCAGAGGTCCTGGTTTCTCAGGGCCTGAGCTTGAGCGGCCTGTGCCTGGGCTTGGGCTTGCGCTTGCACCTGGGCTTGGGCTTGAGCCTGAACCTGAGCCTGGGCCTGGGCCTGGACAAAGGCGTGAATGTCCCAGAGCGGGGCGGCGGGTTGGGGAGCGGGCACGGGAACCTGGGCCTGAGCGGGAGGTCCGGGATTTTGCGCGGCGCTAGCGGCCGCGGCGGCGGCTAGTGGACCGGGTGACAGCAGGGCCTTACCCGGTAGCGGAGCACCCGTCAACACCAGGTTCATGTCTTCGCCGCTGCACTGGAATACCTCGATGTAGCGCTGCTTCTTACCGAAGATCATGTAACGGTGGTGGCGTTGCGAGGCGCATGCGTAAGCCGCGCCCTCGCTGTTCATCTGGATGAAGGCCTCGCCCGAGGGTTGACCCTGTCCAATAAGAGAATTGGTTCATTAAACGGGGTTGCCTTATCCAGGCGTATTTGGCTTATCCAAGTCTGGTCCCTCTAGTGGTCAATTAACGCGTTTCATAATTTTTACATCTTAACCAATTCCTACCTAATGAAACGCTAATGTGCCAGTAGTCATGACGCGTTCGTGATTAACGAGAAATCAACCGAATCATATTTATCTACAACGAATTACGATCTTAATAAATTTACGTTGTTCAATAGACGCTATAATTCAGCCTGTCAAAGTAAGCAAACGTTAAAAATCCATCTTATCCTTATAGCGAAACCTAACAACGGGTAGGTCGTAACAAAATATGACGCGTTCGGTTACAATTTTAAGGCAATTTAGAGCATCAATAATGCAATACTTGTACGACTTGCATCATTTGAAACTTACATTACACTTACTAATTATAATATTGGTGGAAAAAGATCAGGCAGAAAGCTCTAAACAATACAATAAACTTCACATAATATTCTTAACAATTATTACCAAAGTACGATTTCTAAATGAAGCGAATAATAATGCATTATAATACGTAAAAGTTATTGATATAAATTCGAATTTAATAACACGAAAGATCCGATACGACGTTAATTTAGCGAGTGATTAAAACATAAAATCCAACAGAAGACTTAATTATAAAGAATTAAACGCGTATGAAATATTTCATCGATATACCTGAGCATTATAAACCATATGAACGCCCTGATACTCGATGTTCTTCGAATGTTCTCCCATAAATTCGAGAATATGCTCAACAAGAGCTTCGTATGGAAGTCCTCTGAGGCGAACACAATCTTTGCGAGTACCAGATGTGATGTAACGTTGCGGGAGAATAGAAGAAAGTGGTGGCAGTATCGGTCTTTCAAAAGGTTTTATATCACTTACTCGATTTAGAACCTGTTGCAGAAGTAAGAGACAAAACACGTATTAATTTAATTTATACATTATATTATATTACGTTATATTAGATTTTGGCACTTTTTAATAACTATAAATATTTTATTCGGCCTGCGTGTGAAAATTTAAGCCTTAATAAAGAACGTTGAACTGGTTTAGTAAATTGATTTAATTAGATATATTGACACTTTACCTGCTGTACTTCCGCTGTCGTACTTCGGAACAATTCGATGTACCTGTTTCCGATGCAGTCCCTGTGCTTACTTAAGGCTTTTGCCGCATCTTCTTCTATGGCAAAGAGCACAAATGCGTCACCTGTTGCTCGTCCGTCGGCTTTCTTAACGAATAAAACTCCGTCTTCGCCGTCCAATACTTGACAAGGTTTTTGTCCGGATAAAAAGAATTCCAGCTAAAATATTGGTTGAAGCGCAGCAATTAAAAAAGTGACATATATCGAGCTGCATTTCTTCTTTTCTCTCGAAGCATTTTATTATTTTGAAGAATATAGAGACCGAGCAACATTGAGAGGCCAATCGAGAGTAACATCTTCGAGTCAATTATGTCGTCGAAAGAAAGTTTCGTACCTAACTTACTGATATGGCCTTCAGTCCTTACATAATCTACGTCACAGTCGCATAAAAATTTCTTCACGTACAACTTTCACATTCGGGTCAAAATTTATGTAGTCGATGGAACAAATTTTGCGCAAATAATTCCATAAATTTGACGGGGATATTTTACTCGACATTTTTGGCAGAACTTATTCGGTCGTTCACAACTCGTAGGTAATAAAAAAAAGTATTTTTTCGGTGCAACGCTTTTGTGCGAGCTAGATATGCGGCGTTGGACTCTGTAAAATTGAATAGAATTCGCGCATGAGGCGAGGATAGCTTCGAGATACCGAGTAAAAAAGTACAGGCACCGCCGAGCCGAAGGTAGGGCAAGGGTAAGGTAAGGGTGAGGCAAAGGGATGGTAAACATCGGATGCCCAGGCAATAAAGCCTCTTGGAGTGAAAACACGCCTTAATAGTTCAAGCCCGCTCTTCGCCTTCCGGGAACAACGGTAGAAGTTGTTTCTTCGCGTCGGTTCAGAGCATCGACCGGAAGCATCGGCTAGAACGTCGAGGGGACAGGAGGAGGCTCTTACCACTTGTTTGGCGGTGCAGTCGTAGGGCAGCCCGCGCATCCTGACGATGACCTGAGCCCCTCGGGATAGAAATGCGTGAGCCTCGCCATTGGTGCCGCCGGCGACGGACACGAAGTCGTCGCCCGAGGCTTTGTAGACCTCGATGTAGCGCTGGCCGATGTGGTGCTTGTGCCTCTTGAGCGCCATGTCCCTGTGCTCCTTGCTCACGAAACGTACCAGTGCCTCGCCGTTGCGTCTGCCTTGCGAGCTCAGACAAAGAGCGACGCCACCCCTGCGCCGACAAAGCGAAAAGCACATTTTAGCTTCCACGGCAGTTTTAGCTGCAGCTGCGTGTCCGCTTTCGCAACTCTTGCCGAGGACTCGCGCACCCCGCAATTTCTAGAAGTGCGCCGAATTCGCGGCCGCTTTATTAATTTGCCTTTTTGTACTTTTTGTACTTTCTCCGGCAATTCTGTCACCGACGAGGCGAACGTTGGCTTTATTAAAGCCAACGTTCGCTTTACGCACTCACGGTGCACGTGCGTGCGAGCCAACAATTTTATTTATAAATTTTATCATGATCCTTCGAGTGTATTCGGCTGTTTCGTTAGGTATGCCGAATTCGAGGGAAAAAAGTGCATTTATTATTAATTTATTAGATGAATTTGAAAAGTTGACGTCTTTTTGAATTACTTTTATAATTGTTTTTTAATCGTTTTTAATTGCTAAGCTACTAATAAAGCAAGTCGACTAAAATTGCGTGATTGACTGTGTAAACAATGGATACTTAACTTTTATAGACTTTGAATTGAAGCCCACGATTCTCATCGCGTTTTTTACATTCATTGAAGAAACATCGCGCAACTGGTTATTCTAAGCAGTTACTTGAAACTATTATATATATATGTATATGTATAAACATATTGGTCTACAAATAATACAAGTCATTTTAAGTAGATACGTACCATTGCACGTTAAACTTGTTGCAAATGATAAAATAAAATTATTACCGATAGTTGAATATTCAAAGATAACTTTTAATTAGGACAGTCGTTAAATATAATTTACAGCAATTATAAAAATAATAAAAATATTTACTACTTTTAGATTAAAAAGCCGCAGATCTAAAGGTAGATTATACAGCTTATCATTTAAAGTTATTTCGACTATCCAATATAATTTTTATTAAATATTTCACTCTTTTACGGAAGGAAATTGTACTTTTTAAGTAGAATGAAATTTACTTTATAACTTTCAACTTTAATGGTCTTTGAGATAAATTTGTATGTACACCATTTCATTTAAAAATAAGACTAACAAAAACGGAAAAAAAAAAAAAAAAAAAAAAAAAAAACAGAAACTGTGATGTGCAAAAGAAATAACAACATCTTTATAAAATAAATGTCATAAATCCTTTTGACTATTTTAATCTAATAGTGATCTACTCGTTGTTGTCAACATGTAACTGTACTTGCGCAAGAAATAATATAAATATCTGATGCTTTAGGTACATGAATTATCATTAAATGAAGTTTTTCCTATTAAGTTTGTGTGTGTGTGAAGACTATAATCCTAAAGCTTATCTATTTAATTTGATTATAATAAGTATCCCTAGTAATGTATAACAAATATTTAGTTTATGACGACATATTTCACAGTTCTGAGTACAAAAATCCAGAGAAAATTTATTTCTAGACAACAAATTTTTTCCACTTGAATCGAAGTAGTATATTATAATATATCCCAATTGTAACAGAATTTAATTAAAAGTTAATTTTTCTTGAATTTCTGTAGAGAATTTCTTTCTCTAACAGTGACACCGATAAAAAGTTTCAAAAATAAAATATTTTACTTCAATTTTAGGATGAGAAAATTATTTATAAAGTATCAATTTTTATAATACGAAATTCAATAAAAGTGTGCAATATATTAGGAACAAAAATGCATCAATTTTATAGTGAAGACAAAAAAAAATTCATTGTCGATTTGTTCGATATTTTTGCGTCTGGTTATAACTGAAATTATTATTTTACATTTTGAAATACCAATTAATATTCTTATGGTACATATTCTACATAAAAGCTTGAAAACCTATACAATAAAAATCATCTTAAAGCTTAATGAAGCTATTTTGACAAAGAGTGTGTTTACGAATTCGTACTCTTTTTAGCGAATGCAAAAAGAATCAAGATAAAGGTTCTTGGGTATTATTCATCATGAAATCTATCAACTATCAAATGATTAGAAATAAAAGTAATGCAAATAAAAAGAAAATTAGATCGATGAGTCAAATGAATTTATCATTTTCCTTCGAGAATAAATAACTAATAATAAATCTGATGATCGATCAATGCAATAACATCTACTGTCATAATACGTGAATATCAGTTTTGATAAATTAGTAAAAAATGGTATTAATAAAAAATTTCAATGTCTCTTTTATCTCATATTTTTCCAAGAGAATATACACTTTTTGTGTATATCGATATATTGAAATATATATTTAACAATGATTTTTTCTTACTTTAAGATTGAATTAATGAAAAAAAAAAAAAAATAAATAAATAAAAAATGATATTTCTGAAAATGTACAAAGGAAATTTTGCAAATACAATAAATATTTTGATAATGTAAACGCATTATATAAAATTATATTATTTTGTAGTTCAAGGCAATTACCTACAACAAAATATTAAAAGAAGAAGGAATCTGCACTCCATCGTTACAAAACATTGCCATATCGAGCCAAAAATGTAAAATTCATTACAGATAATTAATTAGAAATAATTTTATAACTATTTCTATAAAATTCCTATAATATTCCTATAAAAAATTGCCAGAGATAATTATTTTGTGAAATTTTTCCAAAGACAGGGCAAACTAATCTACGAGAAGTACAAAAAAGAATAGAATTACTTTGAAATATTCAGTAGAAAAAAAAAACTGCGACTTTCATAAAATAATACTGCACATAGAATGGAATATTTTATATTTTATAGATTTATTTATGCATAGAACGACAACGTCGTATTAAAATTAACTATAAAAGTCATAGTACAAGTAATGGGACACCGAAGATATTTATAATATTTTGGCGTACTTTTTCTATGTATGTATTCTATACTTTTTCTATACTCTTTTCCTGTGAGAGTTCATTATTTATATTCAAAGTATTATAAGCCACTATAAATTTTACCAGACGGCACGATAAATTAAACGATAACACGGTATTTACTAGTACAGTTACTGTAAAACGTTACCTTGAAGTTGGTTTAAAGTAGACTAAAGAAACTTTCGGAACGGTCGGTAAGAGCGAAATCTTTTCATCTCATGTACAAAAAGTAAGAGTACTCAATCACGAAATTAATATCACAAAAAGTTTATGTTAAAATTTTAAATTAAAATTTATATAAAATGTTTAATAAGTAAATTGATGCTTTTTCATTGATTTTATATTGTTCGTACAATAAGTTTGTTGTTAACAAGCAGATTAAAGTATAAGTTGAGATCTGGCACGTATGCTGTTTTTAGCAGTTTTATTGCATTATTGTAATTCTAAGTACAAGTGGATTGTTATACTTTACCGTCAAAATAAGAGATAAGTTTTAAGTTTTGATGTCGAGAAGGTTAAAAATAAAAACGTAATTAATTTATTCACATGAGTAAAGAATGTATGAATTAAATTTTTTTTTAAGTTAAATTTAAAAAATCAATTAAGTCTGATCCTGTAAATGTATACGTTGATGTGTACATCAATAATATTACGTTGATAAAATATATTTTTAAATATCACGCGCTATTCGATAATAAAATTTTTCACTAGATATTTATAAATAAGTTTTGCTCTTAATGTGATTAAAATTACCATTCATGTAGTATATTTATTGTTTTATACATAAATTCATCATACGAATGGTATAAGGATTCTGTACCCTTGACTGTTAGAAATCACTCTCTCATATTTAATAACCACTAATAAAACAGTAAGTGCAGATTATATATTCATCATCTATGCCATTAGCTTGAACAAATTTGTTTTAATAAACAGAACCTATGAGGCAGTTTATTTAACAGCGGTTAAAATTTCCGGCGTAAAATAGGAAAATTTACTTCGTCAGCAAGTACGTGACACGTGAAATGGCACGTATCAAGCTTTAAATAAAGGTATAAATAAATGGAAAATATATAAAAGCGTGCAGATTTTAAATTACGCACTACATAAAGATACCGTCGATTGTTTAGAATGTATCAAGGTTTATCATAAAGATAAATGTTCAAATTAGAGGATAACACGTCCAATTCAAATTTCAATTTCAAATGTTCTATATACGCATACACTTTCACACCTACACATACGCATTATAGCTATTTCATTCGAGTGTAAATTATATTTCTTTTCCATTTTCTATACGAGTGCAGAATCATATTTATAAAAGATAAAGACGTAAAAATCAAACCGAAGTTAAGTAGGAAAATTTAGACGAACAGCGTTTCATGAGCGCGAGATGATGCGAAAACTAGACTCAAGAGATGCTAGGATGGACACAAACGCGTTTCTATCTACTCTACAAAACTTTCTCCGATGCGCACCTGTCAAAACAAGAAAAGCGGCCGATAAATATCAGTCAGAAGCGTTACTACTCTGCATTTACGAAATTGTGAAAGTGCAAGTACTCGCGAAACTGTCGAATGCATTCCTTCGCTTGACTTCTCATTGCCGGACGCGTCCACGCAAATTGAAAATAAAACCGAAAAATTGGACAAGCCGAGAGTAACCGTCGTCAGGAAGTCGTGCGCGAGCCCAGAAGATGACCGTCGTCCCGATACGATCGTTCGATCCATGACCCCGGATTAAGCATTTATCGGGTCGTACCTGCGGCAGTGCCGCGTGAACGTCAGCCTCGAGGTTCGCGTGCACACCCGGGAACTCGGGGGGTTAGACCCGATCGCTAGACCGATTCGATTTTGGAAAGCGCGGAATTTCGAAAAAAATCCTCGTCGAGGCGCCGCTCCTTTTCTCGACAAACACTGACATCCGAGCATTTGCTTTCATACCTTCACGGGTAACAGTTGCGATCGACTGATCCTTTGTAAAGCGCTCGTTACATTAACGTCTTTCTAATTCGATTATCTGTAAAAATAATCCGCGTCCCTTGCGTTTGCCGATAAATGCAAATTCCGTGAGCGAAACTCGCGCTACAAGGTGGCCAATGTTCGATTAAATAAGCAAGTTATTAAGATGCTGATGACAATTATGTAATATTTTATTACAGAGAAGTTATTATATGTCACGAACTTTATTATTTCAATCTTGCGACGTAATCTTTATTTATGCACGTCCATTTGTTCTTTGCTTCATTCAAATTGGACAGATTTATTGTCGATAAAATTTTTCATTTTTTCTCACTTTCGTAATAATTAGGAAAGGAAAGGCCTGGAATATAAGAATAAGATAATAACGATAACGATTAAGACGTAAATTTAGGATCACGTTCTTTTTGCGCAGCGGCTGTAAAATCACAAGCGTTACGTTATTGCGTAAGACTAGTCTTATAAGGGAGTAATAGCCTTAAACTGTCATCGACATCCTTTAACTGCGAGTGCGTTAAAATTCCTTCCATTGTAATTAAATGAGACGAGAGGCAAATTAAAAATAAATCAAGGGCGGGATGGTAAATACTTGTGCATAAAAAAGCGTTGGATTTTATAAAAGTTTTATCCGATCATTATTAACGTTACATTAATTTAACAGGGTAATGCATGCATGCAAGTTAAAAAATAATAAGTGAAAAGTGCCCAAGGCAACTAATAAGTGCACGAAATGCACATAACAACTTTCTAACTAACTGCCTTAAGTACATTGAATAACGCTTAATTATCTTTTACCTGATACTGAGCCCATCCAAGTGCTTGCACATAAAAACAATAAAAGTTTAAATATCTGTTAGATATTATCTTTGGAAATGGTTAAACATTAAAATCACCCGACATTCTTTAGCGCGAAAAGTAAATCGAATATTTATGTTAACTATTTTCGAAATACTCGAAATACTCGAAATACTCGAAATACTCGAAATACTCGAAATACTCGAAATACTAATAGTTTCTCAGTATGCAGAGGAATATTAATTATTATTCTTGTTGATGAATTTCATTGGAATAACTCACTTGGCCACATTCAGTCCCCGGAAGAATTTCGCGACGTCCTGGTCAGACGATTGCCAGGGAAGTCCTCGAGCTCTCACCACGCAGTTGTTGTCTACTTTCTCATCTTTTGAGCTGTAATTTTTATTAAGATTTTAATCAAGCACCTGAAATGTGATAAATTTATAATTTTCTTGCCTAATAAACTTAATTAGTTTTCGACTCCACTTTCCATTCGCTTTATTCGATCGGAGTAAGAAGCGATTGTAAAGATTCTTTGCGTGCAATTTACAATTGACTAAAACGCGCCGTAATGACATAACGACCAAATAAAAATAATATAAAGTTGGTTAGGCATGTGCTTGCCCAAGCCATAATGAGAAATCTTACCATATGCCAGGCTCCAATACCAGGTTAACAACTTCCGGATTCTCGAAAATGTGCCCTGCAACAAGGAATAAGCATTGACGTGAACATTCGAGCTGCGAGAACAATGTTTCGGATTTAAAAAATCTTTGCCAAGTATCGTCGTCTTATCTTAATAACCGGAATCATCGATAGGCAAGGTGAGCAAAAATATTAGTCATTCGGTACGGTGAAGGCTAGCGAAGCGAGGGCTAGTGAAGGTACGCGCAAGTACGCACGCACGTAATAGTATACAACAGTTCCCTATTGTATCGCTTGCGTACGACGCAAGAACGAAACGACCAATTAGGCTGGAGGGCTGCTTTTCATCGTAAACCTACTCGGTACAACGAGGACACGGCAAGTGCACCAAAAACAACAACCTCGTGGGCAGATTCAGGTGGTTGCCAAGCATCGAGCACAACCTACGTCTTCTTGAGTCAATCTCGATATTCAAAAAAATCTTGACCCGTTCAAGATTCTCCAACAGATTTTCAAGCTTTCCTTTCATTCTAGGCGGGAATCCCTCGCGGTCCAAGGTTCAGGTGGTAGGGGATGGGGCAATAATATCTAGTTCGGGAGACGAGGATCGCGTGCAATTGCTCAAGCCTCTGGCTCGTCGAGGCACGAAAGAGCCATCTACCGGAATGCGCAACGGCGACTGCGGCTCGTAACCCTACACCCTCATCCTGTGCTCGTTTTTGCTTTCACTCCAACGGTCTCCCCCCGCACCCCCCGACGCCGCCACCGCCACCGCCGCTGCAGTCGTCCGAGCACTGGCTTAGCTTCCTCCTGATCAGCGCGAGCCCGCGAAATACGAGGCTTCGAAATCGCCGATGCAGCGGGAACCGCGACGATCCCGCTTTTTACGGGGCCTTTACGGTGTCGACTGCATCGGCAAATATCGGGCGGAGCAGTTTTTATGTTCGCCGCGAGTAGGGGAAATCCACGTAAGCTTCGCAGATTCGCGGGCTCTTATCGAGGGTGCAATTATGCCTTTGGTAATGCGAAAGCCGTTGTTGGCGATTGAATTTTTGCCCCCGTAATGCTTCTGTAATGATCGTCGGTCGCGTTATCGCCGCTGAGCTTTTATCACCTCACCCGGTGATTAAAATCCGAGTAAAGTAGCCGCCTCACCTCCAAGGTGAAATACAAATTTCGGAATCCCGGAACGTTCGGTTGTTAAGTAGATCGAGAATTATTATTAGTATTGTTATTAGTGTCGGCAGCTGTTGTAGAAGGATTCAATGTAATTAAGCTTATCATTTGACAAACAAAATATTATATTTTTATTGGTACTCTTGTCAATTACTGCCGATAAAACGTAGCTTTTATCGCGATTGGCTTACCGAACTTTAAAATAAGAGGATCTATTCGATTGCTTTGTATGCGTAGCATAATGTTAATGTGAAATCTTATCGAAATAGCAATGTTAGATACTTAAACTTTAAATTTGTCAGCCTATTTTAGTAGTGACTTTAATTGCTTTTTTGAAACATTTTTTATCTTATTAAAATATAAATAATGTAAGTGAGAAATCACAATTTTTATTACTCACGTTGTTTTCAAACGCGTACTATTAAGGACGGTATTTTTTACTTCCCACTCTATCATACCTCCAAATATTTGTATATTCTGTCATGCTTTCTTTATTCCGTGTGCAATCATGGACCATTTAATACGATAAAACGAGCGATATTACACTTAAGATTGCCAAATGTCAGTTAGTCGAAACTAATTTCGAGGTTTCTAGATGGTGAATGTGATATAAATGCCAGGGCATTGAAACGAATATAAATAGTTACATTTGTTTTCAGCATACATGGTAAGGGTTATTTCTTGATTTTACTCTGAACCCTGTAATAAAGGTATGAACTAAACGACACTTAGATTTGACCAAAAGTCTGAAAAGTGTCGGTTTTTCTAAAAGAGAAATTACCTAAATTGGAAGTAAATTTACATATTATTTCAAATGAAATATCACGTAATAAAAAAACACGTAATTTTGTTTATATTGACGTATATCAGTATTGTTATTAGCGACTCTTCTGTCGAATACGCGCAGAAACTTTCTATTCCATTATTAAAAGTTATATCAATGATCTCTAAAAATAAACCGATGACTTGTCAAATGCCTCAGAGCCTAATTAGTGAAATTGGTCATTTGAAATAATTCATAGTGTAATATACGAGTATAATCGTGTTCTAGGTAAACCTTTTAATTTACGTAAAAATTAACTCTTTCCTTTACCAAACACATTTAAAACTAGGACAATTTTTCTAAGAACTATTTACGTTAAGGATTATATCCTTTTATCCAACCAGTAAATATTGTATTGTTTTATCACTCACTTAAAACAATATAAAACGCGTTTCCGATAATACAGCCATTGCATTTATCAACAGTAAGTGCGCGCGCTACTTTTATATGCAGAGAAGAAGTAGTTATTTGATAACAAAGATGATTTCATTTTAAAAGCACAGCTTTGTCTACGTGGAAAGTTGGATGGCGTACTCAAGTAGAATTGATCGAGCGATCGATTTGAACACCGATGTCCGGTAACATTATACGAAAATATGCGAATGTATACGCAATTGCGATACGGCAAAATGCTCATGAATTAACGTTGCTCAACGTTGTAAAGCTTGCCGCAACTATGATTTACAAATTATCCATCTACACGACGTATAAAAATCAACTTCAGGAGCTAAGTAATAAACCTTATATTATCCTGTCACATTCGTAGGTTGTTGTATCATCGATAAAGTTATGCAATGGAAGTTATTCGCTCGAGGTAAAGACGAAAAATTTGCCTTGCGTGCCACCGTCCCCCTTGGAATGAAACTTTCTCGAAATTTTGTACTCTTTTTCTTTCGTTAGAGGATATATAATATCCACGTTCACCGCGAGATCAATCATGACGATCGCGTGGTTTTTGCTCCAACTACATGTCTTTCAAATTCAAATTAGATAAAAATCAAATTTATCGACAATCCGCAGTTGAAGGTAAGGTATTTATCCTAAAAATATCGTTGGAAGTTCTGTCCGCGTGTGAAAGTTGGTGCACTTATTCCATTGTATCAAAATATTAAGGTTCACTGATTTTTAATTTTCTGCCATCTACAAAGTTATTTAACGCATCTACACTCGTTATTACGACAAAATCAATGTATAAAAATAAACGACATAAATAGGCTCAAGCAGATTGAAATTACGTATATTTTAGATACATCTAGGACAATTAATAATCTTTGTACGCACTCAATGTTGACGTTTGTTAAAACAACTCTCACTCTTATTAATTTCAAGAAAACATGAAAAAGATACCGAAGCAAGAGAGAAAGCTTTCGTTAAATGGAATAATTTAAAAAATTAACATTTAGCTCGTCGTGCTTGTCGAAAACAAATGGAGAAGAGCAGACGTTGTATAAAAAATGATAATATAAACGTTTTAATTGGCACCGTTTATACATATATTTATACCTACGCTTACGTATTTGTAATTCTTAAAATATGCCACGGCTGATACTAGAACAACATGACCTTCTAGTGTATTAGCATATAATGATAATGAAGGCATTATCTTAAAACTCGCTCGATTATACTTATTATAGCACATTATAATATAGCGCTATTACGTAATAATTACAAAGATCCCGAAAATGCTTGGTATACCGAGAGAGAGAGAGAGAGAGAGAGAGAGAGGGAGAGAGAGGGAGAGAGAGAGAGAGAGAGAGAGAGATAAGAATCGCTAAACATTGAAAACATTTCGTTGCAATTTCTAAAATCTCGCCAATGTTAATTTACCCGTAAATACGAGTGCGACGTGGAGTTGTAACTTGTCGTACGAGCGAAGGAAAACATGTACAGGCGCATGCTAATACATCCTATCTCTATTAACAGAGTTTTTCCTCGCGAGCAACACGCGCATGTCGTTTCGAGTGCACATGTCAGGGAGACGTTCAACAAGTCATAGGGAACATTACTCATAGCGGAAGATTTTTATCGATCGGCCGATCGATTAAGTAATCGCGATCCAACTATAAATTGTACTCGTCTTACTCGTTATCTGTCAGACTTTTTTCACGAAGTCGCAAACTAGCTTCGAGGCATAGGCGTAAACGCGACTCGTCGTACATAATAACGTTCGATGGTCAATCGTAATGAACGTTACAACAAATAGCTTTTCCGTTCGTTATTAGCTTACCGTCCTTTATCATCCTCTGCATGACGGTGATCATGTCCTGGATCTCCTTTACGTGATAATCGCTATCCGTGTCAGGAGGCAGATTAAAATCTGATTGCTTATAGTCAAGGACTTTCTAGTTTCGAAGATGTGGGTATACGCATACGTATATATACGCCAGAAACAGTGATAAATCCATTCGCGGTTTTCGCACAAAGTATGTAAAAATGTACTCTATTTTTTTCTCTTTTTTTAAACTTCTTCTTACTCTTTGTCAGCTCCTGTCATCTCCTGTCATCTCCTGTCATCTCAGAGGACAGCGAGAAGCTTGATTAATTTATACGGAAGAAAATGTGGATTTGATGACGACGCGTTTTATAAGTAAGATTACTGCCGTTTTATTTGTTTCGTTTCTTTAATGATTAAAGCCACCGATTGTAAAGACATAAATAACAAAAAATCGCTTATCTAAATATGTTTGACGTCCTTCTGTTGAAAAATTACCTTGAAAAATTACCAGTTCCAGTGTCTAGTACGAATATTTTTAAGCGTTTGACTTTGCAGGTATTTTGTAATAAATTTCGCATACTCAACGATCATTTATATTGATTTGACTTTAGATTTTCGATATTGCTGTTGTTTTACAAAAATTAACAGAAATAGAAAATTGTTTCGTTGTCTTTCGTTATCTTTGCGTTTATCAACGAAGAAATCAACAACAAAACCTACGGTTTTAATCTCTCGGTATTGTTGTTTAATATAAACTAAAATACATCTCGACGATAATCTTAATGTTGCCTTTCCATATATGAGAATTTGCAAACTCAGTAACACAGAAAATCTAAACGAGTCAATACCATTTATAATCTAATCGCACTTTTTGCCACGATCATATATTTTATGTACACGGTACATAAAAAAGACTGCGATAAGTATCTTGAAATAATTGCTTTTATACACAATGTGTCTTAGACGTAAGTTTCAGATTTTAAGAATTGAAGTTGGCAATAATTAGCCACGTAGAATTATATTTTTTTTACAAAAATTTCAGGCTCCTATTGTAGATTTAAATTGGAGAAAGTGTTACAGTTTTGAATAATAAGCTTATTCGGACGAGCACGAGTTCTTAAATTAAAACGATTTAAATCTCGTTTTCAAATTGTTGACGTAATAATAAGAAAACACAATTTCCATTCCGTATGAGAAATATGAGTAAAGAAACTCACCCTAGGTTCTCCAGACTTTCGACTTTAATCAGACTTTAATCAAGGCCTCTTTCACCCAGAAAATTATCTCAAAACTTCAAAACTCTTATCAAGCGCGTATTTCACGTAAGGCTATCTTTAGATTTCGAAGGGACGTATCTTCCTTTTTATACGCCAGAGGCAGTGCAATGAAAAGGTACAGTTCGCTCCCAAGTCCAAGAAAACAACGTAAGTCTTCTGTCGCTCAAGTTGAAAAGGAAATATAAGTACAAGTTAATAAGTGAAACTTCTCAGAATGACGTTTAAAGTACGAAATGTCTGCCGGAATTTCTTATAAAACTTTCTGAATAAATAATACAAAGTAAAATGTGCAGGAAAGTAGCGCTGCTATTTGCCGAGAAGTAGCGAACTTATCAGTCGGATCTAAACGACTCGAGGCGATTGATTTTCTCAACTCGCTCGAATCGAGCTGACGACGAATTTCACTTTTTAAGTATTTTGAGTGGCAGAAGTAGTTGTATATACGCTTTGTGCTCGAGTATTTCACAACGACAATAAAATGTCTATAATCCGCACTGACAAGTAATAGTAAGCCTCGTATATCTGCAGAGCTATTTTTTTATTCTCAGAAATATAACGATACAACTGTTGAACCTGACAGTTGTGAAGCATCAAATTATCCAGGCGAAGGTACTCCCGTTTCGAAAAATTAAAGCCAAGATGCATAATCCTTGTAAATACCACAATTTTGTAAATATAATACAAATTTTTCTCAGTCGAGATTTATAATGACGAATTTAAAGATTTTGCGTTTAATTGATAAAATTTCAAAGATTCACTTTCTGAAAAGCTATTTTCTAATAACAATCATCGTCTTACTATAAATTATTACTATAAAAAACTTTTAAGTTCTTAAGTGTTTTCGTTTTGTAAATAACATAGTTTGTGCAATATTCCGTTATGCTTTTTCATTCTCGATAAATCAGCAGGTTCGAGTCGAAAATTCGATTTTTCAACGCAACGTGTATAAAATAGTAAGAAATCAAAGTTAATTCAACTTAAGAAATTAATCGTTGAATTGAAATGTTGAAGCTGCCTCGAGGAGGATTTAGGAATTTAATTAGTTAACACTAAATAATAAGTGACTATCGCGAATCTTTGACACTGTACATTTAGTAGAACAAAACGAAGTATCTTAGAGGTCAAAAAAAAAAAAAAAAAAAAAAAAAAAAAAAAAAAAAAAAAAGTATCCAGTAAAGATTTTAATACACGACACGCAAAGCGGTCTCATGTTTCCACATTTTTCATATCTCTACTCGATTAATTGAATAATTAATTTTCGAAAATGATTTAACTTATCTTTTTATAAATAAATGCAAAGCAGCTGAGTTAATTATTTATACATCGATTAATCAGGTGCACTTTTACATTTAAGACGATTTAATCAAATATTCATTCGAATGTCTCAGTTGTTCAACTATCTAACAAATTCGTTATTTCTTATCCGACTAAAGCCCATGCGCTAAATATTAAAGTAATTTAAAATAAAGACGTCCAATATTAATTACACGCAAATGTTCTTTATTCAATTTTGTTTGATCATTATTCGAAGTTTCATTTCAACCGAACGCACAAAATCATTGATCAGTGGTTCGAACTTAAACGTAATTATAATTATACGCCAAGTTCTACGCGAAGAAAGAAATTTATGGTTTTCAATGAAGTAAACGGTTACAAGTGATTCGGTGCTTTCGCGGGTAAACAAATCATATAAATAAATAAAAGTATTTGAAATTCGAAAGTAGAAAAAGAGTGACGAAAGAAAGCCGACTCCGGGTTTAGTTTTGATATTTAAAACTGCATTTATGGTGGTGCACTTGGCGAACGTACGTTAATCGTGCATTATCAGGTCGAGAAATATTTTCAGAAACTAGGCAAAACGTAGCAATTTTCCAACTTTAATTCTCGCACTACCGTTTAAAGCTCGAGTGTGAGTAAACATTCCGTTGCTAAAAATCAAAAAAATATTTCAGATAAAATTATTCTTACTGATCATCGAGAAAAAAGTACATAAAGCTGACGAGAGACGGATCTGACATCTTGGCTTTGCTTTAACAAAATGTCTGTGATTAATGAATACGAGTGGTCACGTTTCACTTCTAGAATCGCGAAACAAAGCTAATAATTTTGTCGAGGCTCTTTCAATTTCAATAGGAGATACGCAGAGAAATATCTTGAATCGCACACATCTGGGTCAACATTGGGCTAGAATCTTGTGATTTTTGCTTAACAAGTTCGACTGGTCTTTTGAATATTCGAATAACGAGGCTTCAAACACCGAACGATTCGGAAAACGTGCCTCTCGCCCTCCCGTAATAATGGTGAAAATATATTGGAAGCAGCCGCTTACCCTGGAAAACGTATCGGCGAAAATCCACGCTAATCCACGACAATCGTTTTTCTCAGCTCAGCTGGAGGAGTCGCGGATACGCGGGCACAATTAATGAGAGGGAGAGAGAGAGAGAGAGAGAGAGAGTGAGGGAGAGAGAGGGAGAGAGAGAAGGGAGATTTTTTGGAACGTACCGAGCCAGTAACGAGAAGAACGATCAACTGTCTCGGCTTGGCTCGAGACTCTGCCAGACTCCGTTGTTAATCGCTCTCGCTCCGGCCTGACCTTTAAACTGCTCCCATAACGCCGATAACGTAAAGTTGGCCAATCGCTTGCGCGACTGAGACGGAAAAGCTCAGCTTGCGCTCCAAGAGGGTCTCTCATTATATCTAGCGGCGATTCCTTAGCCGGATTACGATTCATTTGCTGGCTAACCTCGCGAGATCCCGTTACCTATTGGCTGCAGTCGCAGCCAATTTATCTAGCGAAACCGTCGCTTCGGTACTCGCGAATTTCATTCCCTCTTCCACTGGTTCTTCAGCTCACTCGAAGCGGAAACGCGAAACTGCCGGGGAGGCACATTAGAGGCCTCTTCCACGAGTTTGGCGGCGATACGTCATTGATCTCGGATTGCAATTCAAGAGGCAATCGCCTTGAATGGCCGTCGTTTCAGGGAGACGGGATTCGAGATGACGACGGGAACTCGGTGAAGATTGCGGGGGCAATGTTTTGGCTCGCTCTCAGATACTGTATCTTTATTACTTTTATACCGGGCACCGAGTTTTGTAACCGGCGCGGCGACTTTTGACGATAAGTTCAAAGTTTTCGCAGTCCGGCCGCGTTGGGAGGAGCATAATTTTGTCAATAATTCCGTCGTTTGTTAGGCCTACGTTATTTATTGGTTTCTCCACTCGCAAAGATGCGAAGCTCAAAGTCCGAGGTACTGCAGAGGAGCGTATTAGTTACGTTACATCGTAGCTTTACATTACGTTCTGCCGTTGGAAAATTTAAACGCTCTTTCGTTCGTATCTACGGCTGCTGATACTTTTATGCCGCTTACAAACTTTCGTATAATTTATTAATGCTCGTGCCGATTACATTTTGATAGAGCGGTATTTAAATTACGTTAAAAGAGAACTCTTTTAATTATCGGATAATTTTCCGCTGCATTGTAGGGAGCTTGTTACGAGCGACCGTTAATGTAATAAAGAGTACGTATCGCGCATTCGAACGAATGAATTTTCTCGGTTCGAGAAACGAGCGGGAAAAAGAATTTAACGGAAAATGATTATACTTGTCCAAGTGTCAACCACTGTATATCGTCTATATTTGTTTACTTATATAAGTTATTTACTTATATTATCTGTCCGAGAAGATAACTATTTTCGACATTCTTCTACGATTGTCGATAAAATATTATTTACATTTGCGTTGTGAAAATCTTGGATAGTTTACTTCGTTGGTCAACTGTATCCTACCACTACCGCTACTACCGCTACTACCGCTACTACCGCTACTACCGCTACCACTATTGTTATTATTGTTGTTATTATTGTTGGAAAATATTGATGCACGCGTGAAAAAACACGGCCTACATCCTAACGCGCAAGAATTAATTTTGTGTAACGTATTGCACGCGAGAAGCGACGTAACTTTGATAACGACTTTTACGAATATTTGGAAGTACTTTACTACTCTTACACCGTACGAGCCATTGCGATACAATATCAATATTATACTTGGAATATTGGAATAATTTCAGCTCGTTTAAATTAATCAAACAAAAATGTGTCCCGCTCTTTCGGTGCCGAAGTGGAAGCAAATACCGCGCGCATTATTCGGATCGGACATTTTTTTCATAAGGTACACAGAGTCGAAACGCTAAGAAGTACACTTATGCAAACATAAAATCTCGTATCGCGAAACGCAGATTAAAGAATACAAAGGCTCGAGGCACTTTGTGTTTGCATTATAACAATGTCTGTTTCGAACTTGTAAAAATTACGTACACTGCGCATTAGTTCACGTTTCTACAACCTCGATACACACGAGCCGTTTCATTTGAGCATTTTTTAATTTGATAGTTGATTTGTAGGAAAAGTTTTGCAAGTGAAATGTCAAAAGGGAAACCAATAAAATTCTCAACGAAACGATTTCTGAGCGAGCGTCAAAGAAATACCAGCGGTGATTAAAATACATGCGCCCGAGAAATTAAATCGTTGCGTACGTTCGACTCGAGAAAAGAAATATTATGCTCATTTTCGGTTTGATTATTCGGCTGAAACTGTCATAAAACGGGTTCGATCGCAACGAAAAATATCGGACTGCGAGCCCGTAAGAATAATAAAGGAATAACAAAGCGCTGATTTGAAAGCGCGAGAAGCGAGAAGCGAGAAGCGAGAAGCGAGAAGCGAGAAACGATCGAATTTTCTCGAAGCGGCAATTTCTCAAGCAAAAGGTCACCGGTAGTGGCGAGCCCGAGTCGAATAATGTTCCGGGCGGCTTCGACGAGGAGGTTCGACCGCCCGTTGGAAAATTCATCGCCACCGGCTTTCCCACTTTTCCGCGGTCTCCGGACGCGTTAATCGCGCGCAGGTATGCGTCCGCCGTCAGGGGCCTCGTCGGCGCGTGCGTGCGTGCGTGCGTGCGTGCGTGCGTGCGTGCGTGCGTGCGTGCGTGCGTGCATGCGTGGGTGCGGCCACTTCCTGCGCGATTCCGCCGGTTCGAGGGGGACCCGCGCATCACCAGCTCCGGCCTCCGCCGGAACACGCGTGTTTCGGTTCTTTAAATGCGCAGAGGCGCGCGCGTACGCGAGGACCTGACCTTGGTTTCGTTGTCCTCCCCCTCCGTCCTCGGTCGCGTCCTTCCTTTTTCTCCCGACGGACGTCCCAGGGCTGTCGTCCAGTATTTTCGCACGTGGGGGCCTCGAGGCCGCTCCCTAGAAGCCTATCAAGCCCAAGATTTTCGGACCTAGCGAACCTCCATCCTGGCGCGCTACCAACTAATCCACGCGTTCGACGACAATTCATCGCAAAAAGAGCAAAGGTGAGCGAAGCGGTAATTCGGCGCTCGTCGGGCCCCGTTACGTTTCATTCGGCTGCGAATGAAAATTAGACGTCGTAGTCGAGGTGCGGCGTCGGTAGCGTAGGAAGGGCCGCCCCGGTCGTGCGAGCACGAGCACCGTGAAGTTGGTAGCTGCGTGCGAGCGAGAGAGACGGAAACGGCGGAGCGGGGGAGTGCGCGCGAACAGAGAACGCGAATACGAGAGCGAGCGAGCGGGAGCGTTGACGCGATTTCCTGGCGTAACGTCTTCGGAAACCCGAGCGTCGACAGGTGTTCGGACGTTTCGCGTTCGAAGAATTTCAGCGATTTTCGATGACTAATCGAATCGCGCGACTCGACAAAAACCTGTCGCACCCGCGTACAAGAGAGAGAGAGAGAGAGAGAGAGAGAGAGAGAGAGAGAGAGAGAGAGAGAGTGTGAGAGAGTGTGAGAGGGAGAGCGGTGGACGCGAGGTGAACCGCGAGAATTCAGACGAATGTTTTGTAAGCGAATAATCGCGTTGAGTGAGTGTGACCGAACGAATGATTGTTCTTTCTCCAGTTCTCTATTTAAGAATATAATATAAGTGTCAGCGGCCCATAAGTTTTCTCTTTTACACCTCTTAATTAAAAAAGTTGTGGTATGGAATCCGGTAATAAAAGGTAGGCGGCGAATTAAAAATTGAAAGATAAGGGAGAGAAGTGAGAACCGAATCGGGATGGAAAGCGAAGGAGTCGGTCGAATTTCCAAAAACAAATAGTCGAGCGCGACTCTATCCGATGAAAAAGTGAGACTTATCGGCTTCGATATTTTTCATTGAAGTTGAAAGGGCGATCGCGGACGAAAATCGGATTGTTGATACGTCGCGGATATTATTTCTTTGTAATTCAAGAAACGCGACGACGACGACGACGACGACGACCAAGTTGACGACCAAGTTGACGACTCTTCCGCTTAGGAACACGTCGGATATCTTTCGGTAACAATATCGCTATAAAGGAAAATCCTATATTTCACAACGTAAAACGTGGCATCGCCGGTATTCCAGTAACGTTTTCGCAGTTTCTCCGCAGTAGTCGTTCGCCTCGAAAAGCGAAAAGAAAATCATTTGGCACTCTTACCTTATTAGGTCCTAATCTAGCGACGCAGCTGCAGCAATATTGGCGACAATCCCGGTCGAGAAGGACGAGGAAGGTTTGGGTCCTATCAGGGCCCGGAAAATCGTAGTCCCTCCGTGGTCGGCACACTCGTAAGGAAAAGTCCCGCGCCGAGGATGGGGAAGGGCGATGGCGTTTGGAGGGGAGGGAGACGGCGGTGGTGAAACCCGGGCCCGGGTGCGGCGGCTCGACGCGTGAAAAGCCAAAACGGGCGCGCGTGCGTGCGCGTGAGTGAGTGAGTGAGTGAGTGAGTGAGTGAGTGAGTGAGTGAGTGAGTGAGTGTGTGAGAGAGAGAGAGAGAGAGAGAGTGAGAGGAGCCCCGGACTATCGAGCGGAAAAATCACGTCTGGGACGACTGTTCGTGTGCCTCGGTGAACGTCGGCGCACTGTATAACGATGCGAGGCCCCGACGAAGCGCTGCTGCTGCTGTCGTTGCTGCTACTGCTGCGCCGTTGGGGGCGGTCTTGAGGTTCCCGCGCGGGCGTGTGGAAGAAAACACGAAAGCCGAACTTTTTTTCTACGTTGCGAGTCGCGCTTCGCCGAAAATTATTCGTGACGAGGGCTCAACGCTCTATACTGCGCTCGCTTTCGGCGCGTCGATTTTTCATTTTTCGCTTATCGACGGCCTCTCGTCGACTTCTTGGTATTGTTATCTTTTAGTGCTCTTTCCCTCGGTTTTCGATGCGCGCAAGCTCTCGGCTCAAAGGTAATTTAAAATACGGATCTCCGTGCCTTTTGAAAGAGGCATCTGAACCGAACGTCCGAGTCGGTCCACCGCTGTTGCTTTTCTAACGGTAAGAAAACCGAGTCGCTTGAACGTGTGCTCGTGTGCGTGCGCTGCGTGCCTGCGGGTCTCGGGTTCCTCTCGCGCATGTGTGTACGGTGACGAAGAATGAGACAGAGAGGGAAAGAGAGATAGAATCGGCATCGGTCGGCAGTTTTATCGAGTACAACGAGACACGATACCGAAAAAACCCAGTTTCTCCAGTATGTAGGGGAATTGCATATTATTTTAAGGAGGTGAGTCGTTACACGCTCGTCAAGATTCGACATATTATTGTCGTTTTTTCCATTGTAATTTGCAGCAACGTTGATTATTGGCGCATCCTCTATCGCTGACAAAAACCGTCTAAATGTCGCCAAAACTTTAGTCGCGAATATTTAATCATCGAACGCGCTTAATATCTTTGTTAACGCTGATGCTTCAATTATTTAATCTAACGAGCATTTAATTCAACTTCTTGTTGGTTATTTTTTCTCGCTCGTCGGAAAATTGAAATTCGAAATTCCTGGCTTTACTTTAACGAGTGTTTTTTCAATTGATCAACGAGATCAATTTGGTAACAGTAATCGCGTAGTATAATGGATTATAATTAGCTCCGTCGAAGGCGCTTGGAATGTCTAAATGTGATAAATATAAACATAAAAAACGCGCTCTTCCAGAGAATGACAGTTGTACTCTCGATAACGATACAGTCTCTTCAAGAGTACTACTACTTACGACAATTTCTATGAAGTGAAACTTGAGAGCGAAAGTTATGGTATTTGGTATCCCAGTTACCGTATTATTCAATTATTTCTTATAGTGCTGTAATTCTTTAGATAAAAATAGAATGTAACCAACCGATGGTATTGAGAGCACGTGGCCTAAAGTGGTACGATATTCAAAGGTGACCTGCACTTTTCGCCGATACCAAAGTTCAACTGATTACGTATCGTTATAAATTTCTCAATTTTCATCCTATTAAGAAGATCGGAAATTATTCATAAGGCTGATACATGTCCATTATCACGGTCGCTTCGTTAAAAATGCTTACGGACATTGCTAACTCCGATGATATGCAAGTATGTATAAACGGCAAGCGTGCTTTTCAAGATGGCTAAGGTTGAAAATGGTTGAAAATGGTTGAAGAAGGTTGAAGAAGGTTGAAGAAGGTTGAAGAAGGTTGAAGAAGGTTGAAGAAGGTTGAAAAATGTGAGCTTGATTTTGAGTAACGATTAAAATTATGAAATATCTTGGAAGATCTCGCTCTGCAAGGACACTCGCTTTATATCTATAATCTAATAGCAAAAGAATTAATAAAGAATTACTTGCAATTTTATAAGCTTACGTGTTCGTTTTACAACAAATGAATAAATTACGATTCGCATGCACGAAACTTTGCTGTATATGAAAATACCGATCCTCGAATGATTAAAACGAGTCAACAAATAATGAATAAACAACGACTTTATAAATGTGTATGCACGACAGCGAATAAGAATAAATATCGTCGATCAAGATTTGCAATTTCGTTGGGCAAATGTTAGTGAATTATCAGCGATGGATAGAAAATGTTTTTGAAATTTTGTTAAAGAACACCAACATGGAAGACTGTGCAATGATATGAAAAGCCTTACATCTGACGAAAAGATCAGTTTACACAAAGTGTCAATTAAACGTCGCCTGTCAAGGATTTTTCCTGTATTTTTTTTCTTATTTATCAGTGCTTAAGCTCAAAATTATAGTACACATATGCATGTGCGCGTGCATCGGTAGAAAACACTCTTGAACGCCGCAAAAAAAGACCTATTTTTATTCGTTCTGTACTGGTGCTTATTACCGATGTGAGCAATTCATATTTTGAAATGCAGATGCGCTTATTAAAAGCAAATGATATCGTTCTTTTTTACGTCTGATTAATAACGTCAAATGCTGGGAATGCACAATAATCCAAGGAGAAACTTGCAGCGTCGTTTCAAAGTCGAGATTTAAAGTGTAATTAATCTTGAAAAATTAATCAACCAAGGAAATAATTGCGCCAACGTTTTAGACGCCTTTGAATGATTGCGACGAGGAATACTGCTTTTAGGTGGAACACGGTAACCTGAGAATCGTAAAGGCAGCGATTCTCAAACCCATCGCTTTTAAATACGGTGTAAGCTACTTTACGACAGTTTAGGTGCAACATTGTAGAACTCGAACTCGGCAAATTAAAAATTCAAAGCGCAAAATATTTGTATTCGCAATCCAATTGCACATCCAACGAATTAAATTCCTTAAATTTCCGTATTCGTTGGACTCGAAAATCATAGCATTTCTAACAGACATCGAAGAAATGCTTAGAAATGCTCTATTTTGATTTATCCTTGTAGAAAATGTACCGCGGTAAACCTAAAAGAAGAGATATTTTGGTAAAAATGGTCTAAACTATCTTGCTGTGCTCGCACTGATGATAAAGAAGACAAAGTCTCTGGACTATTTATCGTGCGGCTGAAAAAAAGTCTAATGTTTTGAACGAGAAAGTTGCTCGATACGTACTTAAAAAAGTTACAGAAGAATAACTAAGCGACGCATACTAGACACCAGAGCACTCGAAACTGTGAAGAATAAAGCACCGAGTGCCGGTGTAAACATCGCGCCCGACTGCTTTGAGTTGCCTCGTAAGGGGCGGCGGGAGGAGGAGGAGGAGGAGGAGGAGGAGGATTTTTGCTTCTACGTGTGGCTGCCTTGAAAAAACCCTGACATCGCTTACCCGGAGCGCACGTATATACCTGCGTCGTCTTTTCCCGTCGAGCATCTCGTACACCGTGCATGTACGAGCCAACAAAGCGCTCGAATAAGAAGAAAAGCGACGGCAACGTCTGCGCACGCTCACATTTAACTTCTCGATGCTTATGAAGTTCCATTCCTGATGCCCCGATGCCAATGAGCCGTTTGATTTTCCGCGAAGATTGCGCGCACGTACGCATTGTGTAAAAGTACCTGGTAATCATCGCGCTACGCGTGAAAGTGACAATAAGAAAGATGCGTGCGCTTGCACGAGATCGATACTTTGTAATTGCACCATAAGGTGTAAGAGGCGTTGATAGGCGGAGTCGGATACACAGCTATCATTTTCGTCAATAGTGTAGCATTATTTGAAAAGCTGGATTTCTCGACAGACATCAGTCGAGGACTTATGAACGGCATTTAGCCAAAGCCATTGTGTGTTTTATTAGCACCAATCGATATTAATTACTAATTTATGTGTTAAAATTAAAGTAAACATCGACGAATGAGCTGCGGCTCAGCTGTATATCAGCTTACAATGTAAGCTTGATTCGTGCATCGATAAATTCGAAGAAAAAGTTTGAAACAATTGTACTGTAATTTTTACGACTGCTTTAGTCGGATCGTAAAAAAGTATAACATTTCAGTGTCCAGTTGATGGTCTTTTAATTGAACAGCGACAAAAGAGGTATAAGGATTCCTCTATTTCTCGACTTCTTCCACTTGAGAATTTTCGTTAGTATTACCAAAGTAATAAGCGTCTTTAACGGAGAATGCCTCCTGAGATTAGGCGGGAACGTCCTAAAGGTGTAATTAGCCTTGTTTTCATATAATTTCATACGATCGCATTGATCGACGCGATTGGTTCCGAATTAGTTAGTGTTTACGTTTTATGCACAGTATCGCAAACGTATCATTAATCACGGAATTCAACGTTATGCCTTTACTCTGCTGTTTCTCAAATTCTTATTTTTCTTTCGTCTCGTCTGATTTCCACTGACTCACGGTCAATGAATTGCATTATGGAAATTCCGTTTTTCGTGACGCATTGATTACTGAATTTATTGCACAAAGAGCGCGAAACGTAGCGTATCGAACAATTTTAATCTTAAAAACTGTCGATCTTACGGAACGACCATACATTGAAATATTATACGCGTTGGCCATTAGCATACTGATATTTATACCAACGATTATGACACGAATAATTTAGTAATAAATGCAGTGGATTCCTAGGACGCGATTAGTCGTAATTGTGCGAATTCAATTATTCATCGAAGCGTTAGCGGTCGTTACTAAATATCCTTTTGGAATTTATTGCACGATGCCTAAACTCATTAGAAACAAAACGAAATGAAAGCGATTTAAGGAACGAAAAGCAAATGCGAAGTACAAATTTCTCTTCGAGAGTGAAGATCGATCGAAAGTTACACGTGTACGTGGTTACGTACCACCAGTCACAGATAGCGGACCGTAAAAATTTACTCGGAAGGCAGACGTAGAGACGTAGGTGCGATTTTCGCCTCACTTTCACAATTTCCGTGTACGAACGCGAGTATCTTATCGGAAAGAGATCTCAGCTGATCGAATCCAGCTTCTCGTAATAATCGGTAAAATAATGGATTTGACGCTCGGTCGACTCGGCGGTGCATCGTACGGCGAGTAAAGGAAAAAGCTAAAGGAAAAAGCATTTCTTTCGCAGGTTAGCGTCGTATATTATTAGTTTATTTTCGTCTGTCGAGCGAAATTTTTAACGCAAGATTGCCGTACGCGAATCGTTGGATAGCTCGATGTAATTTCATGACCATTTGAAAAGAGAATGTATTAAGCGCACGGCTTGACGTTAAATTTATTATTTGCGGCATATGGCGAGTGGAAAATCGTAATCGTATAAATCGAAGTACAGGTCACTGTACTGTATTCCGGGTACAGTTAATAGAAATAAATGTGCGTCGACCATAGATACTGCAACCGTTTAAATTATAGCTTATTGGCGTAGCCTATTTAAATCGCATATTCACTTGGAATCGACAAAAATAAAAGCCCGTAATCCCATTAGACCCGTATTTTTAATTACTTTACCCCTTCCCCACCCCCTCCCCGCCCGCCCGCCCTCCCCATCGCTGTTCACGATTTAACGACACCCCGTGAAACTATGCGCCAAACGAGTGAATTAATTAAAAGCCGCCAGCGAATTAATCCACTCGGACGAGTACATTTGCGTATAACATTGGGTATATTTGGGCTGTACATAAATTAAATAGATGAACGTCAATCGGTTGATAAAATAAAGGAAAAAGTTCGGTGGTAAAAAGCGCGATACTTATCTTATTTAATGCTTTTGATAAAGACCAGGCGAAACGACAGATCCGAGTAAGAAGAAGAAGAAGTCCAATAAAATGTTTTTTCTGCACGCCTACCGAAAGTATCGCCTGACACAATGTTCGTGAAAGTGTGCGCAAGCACCGGCAAACATTTCGCGTAAAATTCAAGACAAGAGCGACGCTGAATTTGCCTAGCAGCAGCCGGATTTCAGTATCAACTCCGACAGCGCCTGTCAGAAACTGAATTCGGCTCTTATCTCTAAAATTGTCGAGGACGCGACTAATCGGAGTCGATGCAGTGGTCTCGCAGCGAACTCAAAAGTCTGCGCGAGACCCGACTTTCGCAATCGTGATCGGCCTACCTTTAACGGAGGCAAGAGGCTCCGGCTCAAATATTGGCTCCGGGCAGGCGAACACTCTTCTTCTTTTTTCCTCCCAGCGCCAAAGCCAACACTCGAGCCTCTCCCCCACCCACACCCACACCCCCGCCCCACCCGAAAACAAACACAACGAAAGGATACATTGCATCATCTCTAGGATGCTCAGAATGGAGAGCTCGTCGTTGGTCGAGTAGCAAGCGGAGAATTCCTTCCTGAGGTCGTGGAAGACGCTGTAGTGGCCGGGCAGGTCGACGAGCTTGTTGCAGGCTTCCGGAAGGAGGCATTGCCTCAGCGGCGCCTGGCCGTCCACGACGAAGCGCGGAGTACTGTCGGCGGCCACACACGTGAGCGACGACCACCATGTCTCGAACTGCAACAAAAGCCAAACGTTTTTTATTTCATTATCGATCAGTTGCCTTGGTTATTGGTAGTGAGCCGACAACCTCGCCGCTACCGTGATATTGTTATTGCGCGTGAAAATGTAGCTCGGCGAATGCTTTTTAAAAACAGCGTTGGAAGCGTGTTCAGCTCGACTAGCAACGTGCTTTCTTACTTTCCTGCCTCTTTCCTTCCCCTTTCCTTCCCCTTTCCTTCCCTTTCCTTCCCCTTTCCATCCCCTTTCCTTCCCCTTTCCATCCACTTTCCTTCCACTTTCCTTCTTTTCTCATTGTCGCGTCACAAAAGTCTCGAGGAGAAGTAAGGGATCGGTTGCGGCTCGGTCGAATTTCCTTAGCAAATCGGTACTTCCTTTGGGGAATGGCACTAGAAACACGGTTACGCGTCGTGTTTGTCGGAGGATCGTGTTTGAAAAAGATAGTCTGCACAACTGTTGCAAATTTTTCTTCTCATTCCTAAATCGAAGCTTAATCGTGAGCTTGTTAGCCGGTGTTACGATGTCACAAGGACGGTACGTTGAAGTTCAGGTTGTAAAGCTCGCGTAATATTGCGGTCGTTGGCAGACCGGTCGATAAACCGAGCGCAATCCTTCCAAAACTGTAAAAGTGGATGCAGCGCAACGCAAGGAAAAGTAATGGTAACGGTAAAAGAGTAAATGTGCATTTACGAACCATCGAGAAGCGGTGAAACGGTGCAGCGAACTCGAAACAACGATATTGACCAACAGTGTTCATCGAGGTAGAAACAACTGATAATGGAACGCGTTAGGGTTTAAAATGAGTCAGAAACAAGCGAGGAGGATTAGCTCGCGTACTCGCGTACGTCAATCTATTCTTGACTACCTGCAGGCAGCAAGGATAACGCCCCTATCGCGGAACGCGTTCTGCTTTTGACAATCGAGTCGATGCACCTTGTTGCCCGCACCGCTGCCTCGTTACACGGAAAGCGCAGGTAAAGCGAAAACAAGCCTTTCTGTCGCTTAGAATCTGATTCTTCTTTATTCTATCGTCTCGGGCGCTACTTCTTGCTAATGTACCGAGAATCGCTCGCTGTTCGTTCGCAAATATTACCGAAGCCAAATCATTAATATAAGGTTATGTGTGAAACGAGAAATGCAGAATAACGCAGATAAGATTCAACCCCGACAGATAAGGATAAGATACGGTTAGGCATTGCTTATATAAATTATACGGTACGCGCGTCGTTCCATTCGAAGCAATTATTTGTGCACTGAATTATGCATTTCACTGCCTGTGTATTACCGAATACGACGAGCTCTTTTCATTAAACGCCTGCCAACTGAGCTTGCTCGACAACATTAATGTGTTCCTTTTGCTTTTTGTTTTTTTAAATTCAGCTTCGCGTACAACTTTCGTATTAAACGCACGACGCACGCGCCCGACTGTCTTAAAAGTAATGGAAAGAAAAGTTTTAAACACTGTTAAACAATGTTGCGCCAATTGCGACACTCGCCGTTACGGAGTAGACTTTTCAAATAACGTTCAAATAATGCTACTAAAATTTGAAATTCTATAATGAGTTAGAAATTGTAGTTCGATACGACGGTAATTAAGTCACCCGGTGATTGAAATGTTTTTTTTAGACGATCGGTAGTCAACTGGTTGTGCTTATAAAACTAAGAGTAATAAATAAATAAAAGATAAATATTTAAAGGATCGAAGAGTATTAAGCGCATGAGATTCTTGGTATTATAATAAATTGTCGTTTTTCTTTTATCAAATGGCTTTTATCTTTTAATCGAAGTGATCACTTTCTTAATTTTCTATAATATTGAGAATCGTGTAATATGGTAAATTAGGGTCTTATTTCAATTCAATTAAGATGAAAATAGTTAATTAACCAGTGGAATGTAATTCGCTCAGGACGCGAGCGATGAGTATAAATTATATTTATCAGCAAATTATAAAAATTCAAGTTTTCCCACTTCTGTTTTTTAACACGTGAAAAATATCTTAGTAATAATAATCAGATGTAGCTAATGAGATATTAGTTTCTTCTTTAACGATGAACAATATACTTCTTATTTTATTAGCCACTTATTCTAATTATGTGTATACGTTTGAGCAGTTAAACAGTTTATTTTTTCAATTCCTAACGAAAGACCGTTTTACTCCACTTAATAAGTTACCGTAAAGAGATGTCATTTACGCAATGTACACCGGTACATTGTAATGGTACGTGAAATAAACAGGCGCGATATGCGGATATCGTTACAAAATATTACTTTCTTTTAGTTGTATTTGATATGTCACGTTTATAGATTCAGTGATATCGATATTGAGACAGTATTTCTGTATTGCCTTCCGAGCAATGCAATACTCCGCTTGATAAATTCACAATAATTCGTGTTATCAATTTGATTTTTTCATATACTAAATATCAAAAGATAGTCAAGAATTATAGCTCGAGACGCTTTGAAAGTAAAAAATGTGTGCCTGTTCGTGCGTTTGCGGGTTCGTGTGTGTGCGGGCTTAAAGCGTACGTTCGTAATCGTTCGTTCCCAAAGCGACGCCAAGAAATATGTCCGAGTATAAATTATCCATCAGCCTAAACGGTGATATTCGTAAAAAATATATCAGAAACCGAGGAGTCCGACAATGTTATGTTCGCGCGAAGCGATTCGCAGAGAGAGAGAGAGAGAGAGAGAGAGAGAGAGAGAGAGAGAGACGCACGCAAGCTTCGGTCTCTCAACGACCTTGGAAGATCCGCGTTCGCGAGCTTCTGCCGTCGCGACGCCCAGAGGCATCGACGACGGACGTTATCGTCGACGCGGAGCTCCTCGGGCCTCCTTGCGCAAACGGCCTCGACTTCCCGTTCCTCGTTTCACGTTTTTCTCGGTCCGGGAGAGAAGAGATGAGCGGCCACGACGCGATTAGTCTTATCCGAGAAGAAGTGTATCGGCAGCACTCGATTGTGCGTTATCGGTTGGCGGGATTTGAGGCCGAGCGTCGGATAATTGTCGATTTGTAGGCCGTTATACTCGCGTTGCCATTTTGTCTTTTCTCATCGTTGTTACTTCTTATCGTCTTGAGTTTCTTAAGTGCGTCGATTTCGCATTGGCTTATTCTTTCTAAGTGTTGCGTGCGTACTTTATCGGCAGTCGAAATGTTTTATCGGAGAAACGCTACGATTTTGTTCGATACTTCAAGTCGGGTTAATCGCGACTTATTGGGCTCGAAAATTATGTCGTAAATTCATTGAAAAATAAAGCAACGAGTAGAAAATTGTCGAAACACGCGTAAAAAAACAGTAACACTTTCTTGCGCCGCTAACTAAAGGGCCAATAATTTCTAGATTGTTATTTTTCTATTGGAGGAATTCGTAGTTGGAAAACAGTAATAATAACTTTTTGACGTGCGGTTGCGACGCTTTAGTCAGAAAGTTACTTTCAAACCCAATTTCGTTCCCTTTTCACAATGAACACGCGTTGAAAATTAAGTCTTGGAATTTATAATTACAATTCTTCCGATTATTATATTAAAAGCTGAGGCGAGTGTACGAATGCGGTCCGCATGATGAAAAATACCGACTACGAAAGAAAATACACGATATTTTATACGTATTCGTTATCGATGTTAATTTCGTTTGCATGTATACGTTTCGTCCACGTTTATCTATTATTTAGCTCGAAAGCATTACTGCAATTGACGCATAGATGCGTACACGCGCACGTGTGCTACTGTAAAGCGCTTAGAAACAACACTCGTAGAACTTTTGATTATACAACAATGTGTGATTACTCCTGTAAACGCTCTCGCTTCGTTATAACTTATAGGATATAACTCGGTTGTTACTTTTCATTTGCTCGCGCATCAAAGATAAAGGCCATTCGCAAGCCAAGTCAAGAATGTCTTTTTTTCACAATCCAAGATGTTCCATTGAAAACATTTATAACGAAGGTAACCGTGTCTCGCTATTTTCCGAATGCCGAACGCATTTGTAATGAGATAAGCGCACCTTATCGAAAAAAAATCTCTTGCCGCCCTTGAATAATAAACGAGAAGGCAAAAGGAAGCGTTGCGCCCGTGTACCGCACGGATAAAACATTATTAAGGATCGCAAAGAAGCCACGACGAGCCCTGCGAATCCTTTTTTTCCAGCAATTCTTCCCTCCGGCGCAACTTGACGCCAATTCAGGAGAATGGCGGCAGATCGGTGGCTTTCTTCTACAAAGAAATGAGAAGCGGACGCGGAGAGGCACGCACGCGTACCTACCGCCATTAAATTTCCCAAGGAAAAGGAAGGCGGTAGGTACGCGCGCCAAGGGTTCGTTACGATCCCAGGGAAATTATAAGGTGCGAGCGGCGAACGCGAGGTTCGATGAAAAAGAAAGAGACGAGCGCCGGCGATGCGAAGATAAGTGGAGGTGCAATAACGGGAACGAGCTTTCCCAGTGAGAGCGAAGAGTTTCCGCGGAAGCTTATGTCCGATGGCCGATGAGCCGTCGCGCGACTCCTTGGA
Organism: Wiebesia pumilae; assembly: GCA_018907045.1. Taxonomy (NCBI): domain Eukaryota; kingdom Metazoa; phylum Arthropoda; class Insecta; order Hymenoptera; family Agaonidae; genus Wiebesia; species Wiebesia pumilae. Next base: position 1,714,360 of record JACCHZ010000137.1, on the reverse strand, counting down.
TAACGTCCTTTTCTCCTGGAACGAGCGTCGCGGATCTCTTTGGAGGCAGATCGTTAATCGCCTGAGATCTGGAGGAAAAAACCGCCTGCCGCGGCCTCTTTTCGATCTTTCCTCTTGGCGAACGGTGCTCGTTTACTACCGATCGTGACAACATTTCCAAAGGAAAACACCACGATTAAGGAGCACTTACATTTTGGGCGTTTCGGGATCCGACGGAGTGCCTTGGTGTTCTTGACACAGAGCGACACTTTTCGTTAGTCAAAAATGCTTTTTCTCGGCGCGCCGAACTCCTCTCGGCGAAGTCCGGCGAAGGTAGTGAGCGAGGTAACGAGTGATAAAGTAATGAGATTCGAAAGTGCGGGGATCCAGGGATGAAGCAGCGCTTTGGTCGGAGAATTGAAATGGCTTATAATTTTCCGTTGCATTTCCTTCTCGATGCTCGCATGCCAACCGGTTTGTCGCATTCTCTGCGATTACCGAGCAGGAATAACATTTGCCTTGACGATTCTAATCGTTTGCTACCGACGTACATTTTCACTTACTTGCCAAAAGCTTACTTTGAAAAGTCGTGCCAACCTTGATGCGTCTTTTATTGATGATCGGTTTTTCGTTTAAAGAATTATCGAGCGCGCTTTTCATTATTCATCGATATTATCGGACCATAAATATTGTTTCGCGCCTGTTATCCTTGTACATTTTCTTCGTCGATGAACTTAAGAGCTTCATTAGATAATAGAATTTCAGTTTTATGTTGCCGAGTTAAATGATTAATATAAATAGTTTTTCAGCGCATCTTTAACAGCAAGGTAAGCGAAAATTTTTTTACGAAAATTTGCATACGTGTCAGTCCTCTGCAACATTTTTTCATCTCCTCGTCTAACTGTCATGCATAAACATTGGACATTACGAATTGTACGCGTTGTTTGTATTATTAGTAACTTGTTACGGGGCAAATTGCGAAACGCTTATCTTGAATTATTTAGCTGGGCGATGTTACGTCCATGAAATATACATAATCTACGTTTAGACTTTCGTTACTGCGTACCATTTTCTTGTGTATTTGTTAGTATCGCAGTTAGTCAAATATTTATTTTGCCCGTGCGTCTTGAAATAATACTTAAAATGTCGTACCGTTTGAAGAGCAGCCTGGATATATTGATCAGAGGTAAATGTTGAACGTCGAGCGTAAAATGTAAGGAAAAGGTTGATATATCGGACCGACGTTCAAAGTAAATTACAAAACTCTTACCGATATTTCGCCGGAATAATTAAGAAATTGAAAAATTTAAAGGTATGAATTTGAGAAAATTCTTAATAATCGCACGCGGCATTTTCAGAAAGTAATCATAATTGTCGAAATCTTTCTCCAGTACGTGCTACGTGAAATCGTTCTAGTTATCCCAGAAACATAAAGGATGCGAAAAGAAACGTTGCTTGTCGTCAAAAATGCAACTGAAATAAATTCCCTACTTATTCTGCTCTTAATACGTGGTTGGAAAATTTACGAAATTTTCTCTAACGTTTTATAAATGCGCGATCGAATGTTCAGATTCTCGTGAGAACTCCGACGTACGAAACAGTTGAGAGAAACGTTCTAAGTAAATTTCAAGTCGTGAAATTAAAGCTGGTATTGTTAATGTAAGATCTCTCGTAGAGCAAGTGCTTCTATTGCAATTTTTACCTTTCAAGTAATAATTGCCGCTGCATTTACCAATACGAAAGGCAATATACAGTTTTAATTACTGTTCCAGTACAACGGCAAACATCCCGTCGTCATTCGTTATGCTGCAGCACTTTTCCTCCCATCCTTTTGGCTTTATTATCTATTATTTACGATCACGTCAGCGGTTCGAATTCTCGCATTTATTCTCGATTTCGCAATTACTAGGTATTCAAATACATCGTGAAATCAGAGTATTACGGATAATAGGAATATCGTCTTCTTTCCTTCGGCGTATCGCGTGCAAACATTATGATGACGTGCAATGATTGGGTACTTTCAACGTGCACGTTTGAAAAGTACCCAACTAATGGCGGCAAGCCACAATTTATCGGATTACTTGGAATAAAGTATAATAAATACATTACCTGCTTGATGGCCTGATGGAGAGGAATCCCGTGTTCCCGAAGGGTCTGCTCGGTTAAGGCTGGAGCGTGCAATAGGGCCACTTCACTTACAACACCACTACTTCCGGCAACAGCTGGATTATCACTTCCGTTGCTGCCGTTGCTCTCCTCCTCCATGACCATCGGCTTCACTATGTACTGCTGCCTTCCCATAACCTGCAATTACGATTGCGATTTCGATAAGCTCGTACACAATAAGAGGCGAAACGATTCTTATAAAAACGCGCATAACGTAGACTCGTAATGAGTTTCGAATCCAGTTACAGAAAACCACGAAGAAAGTTATTTGTACTCTTGATTTATGCGATGCAGAATCGTAGAGAAACTGTGCACGCAACCATTTTAAATAAATTTCTTTTTCTCTGCCTTTGAAGTACAGCGAACGGAGCGTAAAGTTCTTTGGCCGTATGTTTCATTAGGCTGATCGGAGGCCTCGTGAGTTTCGTATACTCTGGATGAATTAAATTGTTTAAGAACAAGAGGACTAAAGCTCCCTGCAGGTTCGAAAGAGATTCTCTCTCTCCGTTCGTTACTAAAATCAAATGACATTTGAATTTATTAATAGTGCGGCAACGTTAATTCCATATAAAATCATATTTTATATGCAATGCATTTATGCGAGGTATTTATGTTGGATCTACAGTTAGTACATACAGCGTGCATTAGAAGTGATCCAACCGTTTGTCCACTGTAGGGCGCCTCCGTGCTTTTAATAAACTGTAATTTTGCCTTTAAACGAATCACCTTTATTCTTATATTTTATTTCTTTTTTCGACCATTAGACTTATTAATTTAATAAACGAGTCGCAAATGCCTAGCATAAACTGTCACGATAATGAAGAAAAGCAAAAAAGAACTAAGCAATATGGTCAATTCGGAAGTGATCATTTAACGAGATAAAACCCTAATAAGCCCTTAGCCAATGATTGCATTAATTTGACAATATATTTTTATTATCATTGGTTGATTTAGTGTCGTGAAAATACTATTATTAATGTTGGCGTTCTGAAAAATATGTTTCATAGATAAACTTGGTTAATATTGAAAAGGGATTACTTTTTAAAGTATATGTGGTATACTTAAGCGAAACGGCAAATCATATCGTTGGTTTTATGCACCATAAATGTTTCGCGTTACTCAGTTTCTCCAATTTTCTTAAGTGAAATATTATTAAAGTGTAATACGATGCTGCGGAGAACGAGGAAAGCGATGCTCCCGGACTTTAAGCCTTACTTTAAGACTCTGGAATTGAGGCTTAACAAGTGTTATAATGAAAACAAATTGCTTAACAAAATTAAAGCAAACCAAGTCACTGCATAAGTATCGAAACGACAATAATGAGACGTTTCGGGGCGTATCGGGACATTTCCTACCTGAAATTATACAAAAGTAATGCCATGAAAAAAATACAGCAATCGGGTGGAAGAATGCACGTTAGCTTGGACTCGCTCGAGTGGATGTTAAAATGGAAAGCTCATTGGTGACCTAATTATATATTATGGTTTAAGCAATCGCAGAAATTCCGTATTTATTAAGAATACGAGGAATGATATCTGGGTGATGCTTTTACACGCGTTTCAGCTCTACGCGTGTAAAAGCTTTTTAGCGCACAGCGAAACAGAAAATGAAGATACTTTTACGCGATCAAAGTAATTTAACGAAGTTGTAACTCGATCGCTCCGGAAAGTTCCTCGAGGGCAACAGATCCTTTGGGTTTCAGTGGATCTTGCAATTTCTATTTTCTTTTATTATGCTCTATGAAATATTAGGAAAGTTGCGCGTGCATCGAAAGTGATAATAGGCCACACCGTTAGGATTTCTTGGCGAGGGGCGGGGGGGGGGGAGGCCCTTCAAAAGTGGTCGTCAATCTTAGATGTAGAAGCTCGCCGGCCATTCAAAGCAGCCGAAAAATAAAATGACGGAATTGAATTTCATTCGATTGGTCGATATTTTTACCGCAGCCTTTTTTAACTTAGTCCTCCAGTTGGCCGCAGTGTTTCGATCCATCGACATTTTCTCGAGTAAAATGCATCTGAATAAACATTTGAAAAATATTGTTAACGTACTGGAAGACGCGTGAAAAAAGCTTTTCTCAAGCTCTTTTGGCATATAATCGTTTAAATTTCAATGTTGTAGCAGCGGTCACAGTTTGTTATAAGAAAATGCTGCTTCCGAGTCGTAAAAGTAAGCTGGCAATCGAACGAGAGAACGTTTATTTTTGCGTCTACGCAAAATGCAATTTACGCAAATGCGCGCGTTCGGGAAAAAACAACAACAAAACAACAACAACGTTAAAAGTGAAAGTACATTTGCCCCTGTTTTTGAAGGCGTAATTGCCCGAATGAGAAATATCGCATTATCGCTATTGTCGCAGGACTGAGAGAGATCTATCGCACTTAATGTCCCAATGTCCTAGGAATCTCGTGTCGCGCATAAAATTGCTCGCGGAGCCAAGAGTCCGATGCTCGACTCGGGACATTGCGCAGCCAGGCAGAGAATTTTCAAGCCAATTGCCCCTTATCGTAACGTTATTGACATTAAAGGCCGAGATTAAATACACGAGAGGAAACAGTTTCTTTCGTTACTTTCTCATTAGGTCGCCGATAAACGCTCGGAGTTACGGGCGGAGTCGCCGATATCTCCATAGACCAATCAAAGTGGCCTCGTCCGCGCCCCTGTAATCACGCCGCCATCCTCGCGTCGTGCAACGCGAGATGCTAATTCGTAGGCGCGCGCTCGGTGGATGGGGCTAATCCGGGTAGCGGGCGACTTTGGCAAGGGAAGTGGCACCTGGGGGAGGACGAGTGGCGATTTATCTCAGCCGCTCGTTCGTTCGAGCGGGGGATTCGCGTCGAGGCGCGCATCGAGAGCAGACGCCGTTTTTCGAAAAACATTTTAAATTGAAGGAGTCGAACCGCGGCCTTCTGTCCAAGTGTGAGTGTTTACGATCTTGAACGAACTTTTCTTTTTCGAAGCCTCTTTCTTCGCTCCGTGAAGAAGCTCGAGAGTTCGCGCAGAACTCGTGATTTATAGTCGCAAGAATACAATTAATCGCGACGAATGCAATTAATGTACTTTTACAGAGAAGAGCGTCGATGCGTTGCATCAATCTCGTAGGCGCAGTGAGCCGCGCTTTTTTTAAGGCTGGTTGTTCGATACTGATACCGGTATTTCACGCTGCATGTAAAAACAGCGCAATAAACTGAATTTGCCTTGCAAAACAACGTCGATGTTATTAAGCGCTACACTACTAGAAAACCTCGCGTGTTTCCTTAACCTTTAATTACGAATACGTACAAGGGAAAATGTTACAACGGGCCTGATCGCTCCTCGAGATTAAAATCGCTGCGCACGGTCTTGAACTTTGACATAATTGAAAAAATTATTAAAAAGAAAAAGAAAAAAAAAAGATAATTATTAAAGGAATCGTAAGCTATTAGAACGAATATCATTTCGTGAGGATTTAGTCGCTTCAGCATTAATTTCGAATGACGAAACGCGCATTCGTGATTGAACTACGAAAACAGGTATATTGTATAATTTGAGTTACCGTGGAACGATGGACGACACTCGCTGTTGTCGATTTAAGTGCTTGCGCAAGAGCGATCCCAAAAAATTGTCACCGTCATCCATCCATCGACGTACAACAACAACAACAACAACAACAACAACAACAACAACAACAATAGTCATAATAATATAACGCGCATAATTATCACCCAAAAGGCACGACACTCACACGTCAGTGCGAACTTATTTAGAAACGGAAGATTGAGATAAGAAGAATACCAAACGCAACTCTGCCATTATCCTCGATATATCGAAGGACTGATATTCGAACTACTGATTTACTGATGTACTCATCATACATAAGTAATATTAACTGCCGAGAATGTCGTCCGTATTACGCTTATATTTATACTTATCTGCCAATAAATACGATAGAGAAGAGATTAACAGCTAGATTTTTCACATTATATTTATTTCAGAAATTTCAACGGAGATGAAAACATCAATTTGTTCGAGGCAAAAAGCAAATTCGTAATGTTTATTTTTGGCTTATCAACTAATTCTGAATAAAATTTCATGCATTCCATTTTTAAATTCAACATATTCCATGTTTGCTAATTCAGGCATATGTTTAACTTTTCTGATTTTCTCGCAAATGTTCGTTAATGTAATTGGCATCCGTAAAGTGGATTCAGCGTTAGACGCGGTACGAGGAAAAAATCTCCAAAGAACAACGTCTGAAAAAGTAGTAGTTTCAGCTTTTCAAAACATCATCGTACAATTATGAAAAAATCTTCCGAGTGTAATGTATTGATACGTGATATCTCGAAGAAAACTGCCAACAAGTAGAATAGAAATTTAAGGTAGAAAATAAATTCTCAATCTATTTGCGACGACGTGTCGTCTGGCGTTATCTAAAACTGAAGTAGGTAACGAAATGTGCAATAGTTATTGTAACATTCGAAAACATTATGTATTCATTAATAATGTACAAAAATACGTGCGTATTATTATTGATTCGTAGTCTGTAATTATTAATACTATAGTTTAATTTATAAACGAAAAAAAGTAAGGCAATAACTTTGAATTTATGACTCGTTTCATATCAATATCTTTATTGATTCTGGGCTTATGTGCGATTAAAAATCATGATCAGAATTGTGTAAAAATTTATAAAATTATAGAAGATTACAATTAGCTGAATTACTTTATGTGCCGTTCATAATTTGAAAAGTAACAATTAGTTTCAAGGGAAATAAACATTAAAAATCAGCTCATTCGTTTATTTTCTTTGCTGGATTTTAATAAAACCATTTCGGCACCAACATTTTCAAACGAATATCATTTGGAAATTAATTATAATTTTCCGACAATACACGATGTCCCTCGTAGGCATTCACGAACATTCTAGATCTCAATGTACTTGCTCGATAAAGTCGGTAAAGCATGCAAAATCATATTTATCCTTTATTCGTGCGTATTATCAAAGAAATATCTGTAAATTGTTCTAAAATCCTAATTATTATTCCTCCTAATATGCTTATGTAGATACTGAATTATCCGAATGATTTAACAATTATATAATTATACGGATTAATTACTTGAGATTATTTGCTCGTCCGAAGGAACATTTTTTTGCACCAAGACAATTTTGAATATAATTATGTTCTGGATAATAAAACAATTTTCGGAAGAAGGTATCAAAATATCTATAAAATGTCTGTAAAATAAACTGTCGAGCTAAGCTCCTGCACCATTTTTAAATAAATCGAAGTTGACATAATAATTTTTATACTTTCATTTGTCAAGATTAAGAAAAGCTCTCCATGTCCAGAATAAACATCAACTTGAAATTTTTTTTCAAGTTTTTTCAGCCATGATCCGTTATATGAAATTTTATATAGTATCTTTACAAGAATACGTTTACAAGAAATTTTGAAAGGTAACGTAACAATAGATGTCAAATAATCAAGTGACAAATGTTCTTGGTTACCACTTCCGCGGTAATATTAATAAATCGTTAACATTGTTAATTTTACGTTACAGCATTTATGACTGTAGTTGTCGGTATTCGATATAAACATAAGTAGATGTTAGGTGCCAGCAGAAGATAAAGTAATGCGTTAAGTGATGGAATCACCGAATCATCAAATCGTCAAATAATTTCTCATCCATATGGAAAACTTTGACGGTACGCCGACATTCTAAAATGTATTCTTATCATTTCATCCTACACTTCTTTACGTATAAAAATAAGTACGTCGCAGCCAGCAACATGCGAATTTCTTTATTGCACAACGCCGATAGCACAACTAGAGAATACAAGCGACGAATTTTGCTGATATTAATAAATACTGTACAATACAGTACAGTACATTGAACGATGGGCATTAAACGTACGCGTGTGATGACTTTTCATTGCGTAATGCGAATGTCGACGCCACAGTCGGAAGTTTGCGCGCTATTTCGCGAATTTGATATGCACAAAGGTGGGTCGCACCGAAATGATTCACGATCTTATCTTCCGACGACGCTTAACTTGGCCGTTCATTATGTTCGAATTTGTGTATACATTCTTATGCACGTTTTATGTACTCGTAAGTTTCAGGTATGCGAATTTCATAATTGTACGTTCATTTAGATTTCAAAAGTGCATTTCGCATCCAGTTTCGAACAGATAAAATTTAAATATGCGGTTTCCATGCAAAACGCCGTTCCCTGCATGAAAATTATTACTTTATTGCAACGAATTTCACAGTAAACATTGGACAACCGCTTTAAACGCGTTTTAACGAACGATCTCTTTGAAATTTCTCGTACAGCAAATTAAAATTAAATAGAACAATTTTTTCTTCAAAGGAAATGTTTACCTTCGGAAAGGGAATTGCGGAAATAATGACGAAAATGACGGCGAAAAAGATTTGCGCAACCGGATTTTTTCGGTAATCTCGAGGATGTAATTTATTCGGCTTCTCTATTGTACACGCGCTTTTTACCAGATTAACATCAAGACATTTTTATTCACTTGAATTCGCTTTAGTTGCTCTTGAAGTTCGTATAAGCGAAAAGAGTATTTGAAAACAAATTTTACAGTATTTTTAACTGCATAAAAATTCTTGAACTAGGTTTATCAATTTTAGCGTACATTGATCGTAAATTGAGACTCGTACGTTATTTTTTTTATTTGCACACGAACGTCTGCACCGTCTTCCGACGAAATAACGACTCTCATTTTACGTTCAAAATTTTTCACGTGTTATTATTTTCTAACAATTCATATTTTCATCTTCGAATATCAATATCAATATTACATGAATATTCAAATGAAAGAGGACCGTAGCACCCAAGGCAATATTTAGTTGTACGCTAAATATATGTAGAGAAACTCGTTCAACAATTATGCCTCTGTTACAAATAGTTTGTTTCATTTTTATGAGTAATTAACCTAAAATGTTAATGTACCGTGTTAAACACCACATATCATATACGTATACTGACGATTATCGACGATATTATAATCGATGAAATTAATTAGCAATGGATATTAGGTTGAGTGCTTGACTAGAATGTCTCCTTACGAAGGCGAACACGTTGTCTTCCGATACACTCGCTAATAATCCATACGAAGTACGTAAATATTGAACATTCGGTAAATGATGATAAATTCAATTTGGCACTTTTTACCGTATAATTACTTACTTGCCGTGAAAGTAATTTTTGTAATACCGTGGAACACGATTGAAGGATCAACATCTATGTTTTTTCAGTGATATTTCTTTAAAAGGTATTGACATTAACACGAACGTCGGCGATCACGAATTGCAAGAATTTTGATTTTGATTTTAATTTTAATTTTTCAACCGTCAATCTGTCACGTGACCGTCAAGTGACCCACGCACCAAAAAATATGTAACTCACGCGGTCGATGAAATTTTTCTAAGTTCGCCGATTTCCACGCGGTCGTGTTATAAGGATTTACTAAGATATGGACGCTCGCTTGAAAAACAACCATTAATTTAAAGGCGAATGAAAAATGCGTACAAAGTTTGCATTACTGTAACGCAATAACTCAGCTTATAATGCCAAAATGTGAGAATTAACATTTCACTAATACAACTCTTAATGTATGCACATAAGAATTTGCATGCGCAAGCAACGCAGTACCGATTTACATCCAAAATGGCAGACGCTGATAGTCAACGCAGGTCTTACGAGAGAAAAAAATACGTGGCAAAATAAACATGAGATAGACAATTGCTAAAGAATATAATAGTGCTCGATGAATACTTATACGCGTTATAAGATGCAGCGGTATACAACCTCTCGTAAAAAAAAGTATAAATAGCGAGCGCTTCTTATAAAATCCTCTCTAAGGTTGGTTTTAGCATAAAAGATATTTTTCTATGCTAATGTCAAGAGTAAAGCGTTTGCAAGCGAGTTACGACGAAATGCGTGAATGGCACTGACAAAACGCCGACAAAGATGTTGCACAGTCAAAATATCTCTTGCCCCAAGGCCGATGGTGATTCAGACGAAGGGGACAACTTAGTTCTCGCGATCCTCTCCCATTCGCTCGGATTCACCATAATTTCTGTACAACATTTTATTCAGCCCAATGACGTCGTTATGACTTGCGTTATTGTCCATTTCGCGATCGCAGTATCAACGGCAGTGAGCTGCGAAAAGCTTTTCGTTACGTGAAAAATGCGTACGCGATAAGCGAGTTTATTTTTCGATAAACTCCACGAGATTTCAACGATTTCAACAAAAACTCGTGCGGCATAAGTATTCGATCAAGTATTCGACTGACAGGCGCATGAAAAAGTTTCGCTGTCAACCGATGATTATGATGTAAAATTGCCTCGATAATAGCTAAATACATCACTGACGATATTTATTATGCGGATAAAATGCAGAAAGAATTTGATTAAATTAGCCCGTCGGTCAGATTGCAGTCATTTGGCGATTAATAGAAGACGTGAAATTTCTCGATTGGATTTTCGATGAATAATAAGGACAATGCAAGGGCAATTAATAAGAATATAGAGGTAAGTTGAAAAAGACATGGGAGGCGAAACGAATCTCACGATTATTAATACGTCCTATTTAAGTTGCGTATTTTATAAAGAACCTTCGCGTCCATTGAGCAGATAAGTACATTAATACAACGTAAGAGCAACTTTCGAAAGGAAGATTCAGAGCCTCCAAATTTACATATGAATGCATTAACATACTTGTCACCTGCGAAAAGATTTGATAGACAAAATCTTAACGAATGACTCTGCTTGTGCATTGGGCGCTTGTTTTTTCCCAAGAACCATCGAAATATTCTTCGATAACATCGGCTTTTTTACTGACATTTTTCATTTAACCCTGCCATTCGGTTGAGCTGTTGGCCACATTAAAAACTGAATAGTTTCATTAGCGTCTTATGTTACTCATCCTCTTATTTTGTAAGTTGTTAAAAAATCAATTTTAAAATTTAATCAAGTTTTTGCTGCACATTTGCAGCACAGTACCTGAAGTAACTGAAAATTATTGCAGGTAATTGTAGGTTATAAGTATTGACAGATCGATTTCTCTAAAGGGAAATAAATAATACATTATTAAATATCAAGGCGTATAAATACGTTTCCAATGGTTCTTTTATAGTTCTATCTAATGAACAGGAAAAGGCTATTCTTGTAAAAGGTAGTTTCTACAACATTCACTTTGGAAATTTTTCAGCCTCGCCATCTTTGTAATATTTTGTGAAAGTATTGGAAAGGCAGAATTTACTGGAAGCAATTTGAGAGCACTACAAGTATCTGAAGCATAGACAATTTTACTGTAATGTTTACACCATTCGGTTTCCGTGAAATAATGAACAGAATCTAGCGAAACAAGTTTCTGTCATTCGTGTTAAGTACATACCAGAGAGTCTTACATTATACAATCGTATACAAAATTTGTAAATGCTGTAAACAACATTTTTTTTTAATCCGAACCTTGCATTTAAAGTGCTTACTATTTATCAACTATATATACTTGAGACTGCCCAGTATTTGTTACATTGGCAAAGTCTTTTTAATCGTAATTAAAAGAAAATGAAAAAACTAAACTAAACTTATTTTTCTGATTGTTTTTGCCGTTATTGTTTGTTATTGCTGTTGTTGTCGTTGTAATTATTTTTATTATTATTAGAGTAGAACGTTCGCAAATGACAACTAGCTTTTACTACACCTTTTATAAATTCAATCAAATTGAAATAAAAATACATATAAACTATATTAAAGATCATCATTCCTTTTGAATAATATACAAACCTGCAATGATCATCGATAAATCGAAGTGAAATATTTACTAATTTCGATCGAAAAATATTTATATCCATAAATAAACGTAAGCCCGCACTGATCCCACGCTCTTATAAAATTAAGTTAGCTGTGCAATTTTCTACCTGCCTAATGAGTTGCAACGCTTGCAAGATCGTGTCTTATTTGTGCAGCGCACGTATATTTTTTAAGGCCTGAAGTTTGAATAGTGCAAAGTGTTCTGTGAGAAAAAAATTGGAAAATAACATTTATTGCATTATATATTTCGTAAATTATTAGTTTTTTGGTGATTAATCTGACCTTGTTTGTACCATTAATGGACATTTAAAAATGGAACAATATGTAGAAAAATACTGAAATTAATGAGTAACCGTTGGTGAACAAGTTGTACGTCCGATTTTTCTTTATACTGGTAATATAAAAAGCGCTATTTGAAAAATAAAAAATTCAAACAAGTAATATTTCGTATAATTTCATGCTCGGAATGATTAATTGAAGTTAATATAGTTGTCGCTAATATTGTTGTTTAATAATCAAGGCAAACATGCATATGATTGGTAAGTGTAGAAAAATTTTTGATAAATAATTGATTGGGATATTGTTGGCTACTTTGTCCACAGTTTGAATAATTATTGGGTAGATTGCAATAATGGATTGTTCGCTACTCGTGTATATTATTGAATCTCAAAATCTGGAAACGCATAAACAATATACAAAGTATAAATTATTACAAATTTGTAACTCAATTTCCTTTATATGCAATCCCATAATATTAATAAGAATGGGGACACTACCCACGATTTGGACACTTTAAAGAACTAGCACAATAAGTAATGGAATAAAAAGTATTGACTTTGTGATCTTGTTTCTTCCTATGACCTTATTTCTTACTACTTCGCGTATCTTTATTAACGTAATACTATATAATTCGACTGATTAAAGTCGATTCACGTGTGAGCGCGACGACTTTTTATATTGAAAAGAAATTGAAACCTTTTTCATATTGCTTTTAGGAGTATTACCAAGCCAAATATTACAACAGTCACGCGTCGGCGTGAAAAAGACACGAACAATCGAAAGGATATTTAAAATCAACTTAAATGCGCTGTTGCATTGATATTAAAATAAAAAATCACGCGAGAAAAACCGCATAAAGCAGAAGCTGTCGCGAACGACGTAAGAAATTTGAGTCCGGAATACAAGCAGGATTGAGTCGAAAACTTGGTCACTTCTGTAATACAAAGCTCATTGCGCAAAGTTTACGTCTGTGAAGTACATTCGTATTTTACTGCATACGGCTGGACTGTTATAAAAACATTTAACACAAAATTGCTTGGTTATAGCGCAGGCTATGACCTTATAATAAATCATAGCATAATCACCTAGTCATTTCAATATGCATTTTAAACTTTTAGTAATTGTTATATCCAGTCTATATTTGTTCATTTACGCTATGAACGTATTTTACTTGGAATCGGATAAGCGATCGATTGAAGTAGTCTTGAAAGCCATTTTAAAAGCAAACAAATGTTTGTTTCATCCTGTATTACCAGGATACAACAAAGTAATATCGCGTAATAATTTTTAAATTGCAAATTACGAGTGACAGTGTCACTTGTGCATTGACATGAATTTCATCGAACTCGTTTCAAAATGTTGGTAAAAAAGCAAATCATTTTGTAAAATTTTTATAATATAAATGATAGTTCTTACTCGGAGTTCTTGCATACAATGGGTAGACTAATTTCGTTTGTGTCGTCGGCGTTGTTTAAAAGGACATTAAAATGTGAAGAATAGAAGATGAAAGAAGTGTATCTTAATAGTTGCGCTTTACACGCAATAATAGGAAATAAAATAGTTTTAGATACCAGCGAAAGTAATTGCGAACGAATCTATTGTCTCGGGTTCACGAAGCAACCAATCGGACGAAATACAGATTTAATATTATTATTACCGTCGTTATAAATAAATACAATTTCCATGCCCTCGTCGTTCTACTATATCGCTTCGTTGTATTTTGTTACTAATAATGTTACATACATTATACAGAAGAAGAAATAACATTGGAATAACCATACATAATTTATTACACGATACGGAGGTTTCCCGCATTTAAATTGTATTATGGAACGTACAATACAATCACCAAGAGAATAACCCAAGCCATTTAAGAAATTGCGTCGTTCAAATTTACAGATTTTAAAATCGTCACTTGTCGGCGCTGCAAAATCTTCTCTGTATGCTTACACATTTCGCGTACAAGGAATAAAATGCATTTCCCATCGAGTCAGCAGTCGGTGGGCGAAACAAATGCAAATCTTCCTCAGTCTTGAGACAAATGCATTATCGGACATCGACGTAACGCGAGACTCGCTTGCAATGCTGCCGTTAAGAACTGCGAATACCGGAAAATTAGCCGTGTACCCATCTTTTGCGCGCACGTACACGAAAGAGAAGCTTTTTTCATAAAGACGACTTTTTAAATAAGAAAAGTATAAAATGTTCGAGATGCCGTAATTAATGAAAGCCGAAAGAAGTACCGTAGCCTCGCGCTCGTCCGCGCACGTAAAAACATAATTTGCCGGTCCTCGGCTCCCGTAGAATGACCCTGCATTAGCATTAACTCACGGCAAAGATGTGGAAGGTTGATTACGCTTTCTGCGAATGCAATTTCACCAGCTGCCCGACAATCCCGAAAGAGAAACGGAATCGTTTATGTGCGCGAAATAACGTCGCATCGCTACTGGATTTTGCTTCTCGCCGCCAAATTTACTGGCGGCGAGGACTTCCAGTCATTGAGGAATAATTCGCCGCTCCAGTGAAGTCCGACGTATACGTATGCATGGAAACCTCTTTATCGATGAATTAATGCCTGATTACGCTTAAGTTTTATTTATGCATGCACTGTATGCGCGCTCGTTTCCCTGAGTAATGAGTTTGAATAAATTGAATTTTTTTACTCGAGGTATCGGCTTGACAATCGTCTTATTCTTATGCCATTAGCGATTAAACGCGTAAAACTTTTACCAGTTTTCGTTGCAGTGTCCAGTGCCTTAGAATAAAATAATTAAAATAATATTGACTGATCGACGTTTTCGTTGTACAATTAAACCGAATCTTTACACTCGTTCGTTTGCCCTCGAATATCGAAAGAACCAAATTTTTATAATCTTATAAAAATCTCTATATAAATGTAAGACGAATGTACTTCTGATATCTGTGCAGATAAAGTGCCAAGATTTTGTTAAAATAAGATATTTCCTTTGCCCGTTCTTTAAATTTACAAATTGCTAGAATAAGGATCAATTCTGTCTCGATTAAAATGAAACTTCTGCAAATTCAGCACTAAAATTGTCCGACGATATTATATGGTACATTCGAATGCTACATTTATTTGCATTCTGTTTTTGAAAATTGCTCAAGTCATCTCTCATTCGTTGTATCACATTCACAGCGCACATCTTGAGATTTTTAATCAGCTAAACTCAGACAGTGGAGTAGTTTGCATATTTAAAACGGTATTTAAACCTTAGAAACATGTGTACCTTCCTTTTCAGTCACGGTACGTAAATTTTTAGTTGAAGTTAATATGACTTTAATGTTTTATTGTATTTTCTCGACAATCTTTGTATTTTATTTTATAATAAGTGAAATAACATAATGACACCGACCTGCATTTGGCGTAAATGATCATCGAATCCATAATAAGAAAATATTCTTTGTAGCATTTGTATGAGAAGTGCTATAAGAAAATCAAATTTCGTACGTCTTTGTAAGCTCTTCTATTGCCAATGAAACTCTAAAATTATCATTAATCTTCGCAACGAAAATTTAAGTAAAAGTTTGAAAACTTTACGCATATTTCTCTAGCAATGAAACTTGTAGTTTCTATGCACGAGTGACTTAGTGACTGCAAAGTTCGACGTTGTATTTAATTCGTGTTTATTTGTAAATTAAGTCAATCTGACGAAATGTAATTGTAGGAAAAAATGAAGGTAAAAAATTTGAAAGAAAGTTTTGACTTATATATGCACAATAATCTTTGTTACACGCGAAGAAAAAAGACCTCCGTCTTTTATAATTTCTAAGATCACCGAGTGACAAGTTCACTTTAAATTAAATAATTCGCAAAATTAATTCTGCGCAGTTAGTAAATCTTGTAATCAGTCGATTGAAAGCTTGATTTCCCTTCATATTGTAAGCACAAATAACACACTATTGGTGGCAAAATTTTATTACGTGTTAAACGTAATTTTTAATAAGACTGTAATTGTATCCATTTCATTACGATAAAAAATTATCATTTTAATGTAACTTATGCGCTTTAACAACTGCGTTCATTCATAAATCTGTTCGACAACTTGTATTATCAAGTAGTAAATAATAATAAAATACTAATTGCAAAAAGTGCGCAGCACATTCCACGGCAAAAGAATTATATGCCCAAGTACTCGTTGGGATACTTTGGTGGAATTGGAATTTCCTATATGTATATTATAACATATTATAATATATCATTTGAATAATAATGTATCAATCATGAAATTTAATCGAGTTTTTGATATTATCATAATGCGTTGCGGCTTACTTCTCACAAATTAACAACAATTCTTTGAATCTCGTACTAATAATTTGTCTATTAACGCACGACAATTAAAATACATCAAAGTAAATGTTTGTACATGCAATACGTGAAAAAAATGTTATTACCGTTTGGCTAACTGGAATTGTGACTTTGAAAGCTACAATTTTTTGTTGCTGGAATAAAGCGAGTGTCAATGCCAAGATTGTATATCCAAGAATATGCTTGTATACGCAGTGGCTACAATCGCGGCTTTCTTTGCTTATACCATTACGATTTTTGCCCATTCTTATCAAAACGTGCACGAGATAAAGAAACTCACTTTCCATGTGTTTGTGTAGATGTGGTCGTCAAGTAATACACGAAAACTCATTTTCACCTTGTCTGAACGTCTATATTTCTTGCGCGCGTACAGCTAGGCTCTGATACAAAATGAATTCGCCTTAATTTGATTAGGCCTTAAATTATTTTCTCTCAAACCAAGTGACAATAATAATTTTGTACATAAAAATAATCCAAGAAGTTTGTTATGTAACGTTAAAAAATGCACCATAGTACGTGGAAAACATGTTTATTATCCAGGGAATCTTTTTAGAAGACGAGGTATTTAATCGGAATAATGATCGCTTGTGGTCCTATGCACCAATCAGATATTAAATAATTAATTACTAACGACTAGCCTGTATTCTAGCTCTCTAGGCCACTTAAAGTAATGCTTTTGTGGCAGGAAAATGATTCTTCCCGTAGTCTTATAAAATAATATTGGATTAAACGTACTCTTAACTAGGATAACGGATCGCTTAAAAGAAAAAAAATCTCCGCTCAAATGTGTTTGCCTTAAGTTAAATTAATTTATAATTTCTTACGCGATGTTTCACCGGCGTTGTGAAATACGATGGAACAATACATACTGTTTCCTTTAATGCCATTTGATTTGTTAATAAATACATAATACCCAAAGCGTAATGAGTAATAAAATATTTTTACGAAGCAACATTTTTTAAAATCATATTAATAATGCTAGCAAATTAAATTCGTATTTTAAACTCGTGTTACTCGACAGTAATGTCAAAATATCCTTTAAAGATAACTCAAATATTATTCACTAGCTAAGGCGATGTCTATAACAATTTTCTGATAGCATATTGATAGCGTAATTATATTTACTTTTTGTTACTTATTCATCATTCCAAATAGTTTGCTGGCACTGCATAGATAAAAACCTCAAAGTTAATATTTAAGGCAATGAAACGATAAGCCCGACGCATTGGACGTTTTAATGAATGTCGGAGTGGTTTTTGAATGACGTAATCCCTAGAGCCATGAATTATAGTTTGCAAGTTGCAGCTTGCATTTATAACTCGTGAAAAACTTGTCTTACGATGCATCCTGGATACATACGCATTTTTTACCCACTCGGAATAGCAAACAAAAAGACGGCATTTCAATAATGAATAATTATTTGAGCTCCTGACATAAGAATCGAAGCTAACTCACTCCCGAAGAAATCAAAATAATCATCAAACGGCATGACAATTTCAAAAGAGCGCAAAAAAGTCAGGAATGGATGTTGCGGGAAAAATCGTACGAATCACGAAAAGCCCCGTAATAACAGGGAGCATTCAGGGAATGAAAAAGCGCTTGGGCAGTTCGTACGTAGATTTTTTAAGTATTTGCCGTAGCTTTACAGCGGATATTTCCTTAGAAACGTCTCGTAATTGGCGAATTTACGATAAAAAGAGTCGAACTCCCGTAAATGAACATTATTACGATCCTCGATCGGATGTCTTGCACGAAATTAGTGTTTAGTAACTCGGACATAAGGAAGGCGACCTTCAAAAGTATCCGCTGGGTGATCATTCGCCGCTGAATAATCACGGTGATTTCACCATCGCCGCGTACTTAGCCTCTTGCTTCCCTTGGCACCCTCGCGCGAATTCGAATTTCTCCAAGAATCAATCGCCACTAATTACGTTCTCCATGTAGGCGATAATTGCATATGCACTAGACGCGCGTGTGCACGTAAGAAATGGCACACGTACCAGCGCACGAGGTGGCAAGAAACTTAATGTACCGTCGGGCTCTTGGTGGCGAGGTTAACGGATCAAGGTAGTTGGGTATTGAAGAAAACTCGCCTGTACGTGCCACGTGTATGTCACTAGATTGTAATTTCGCGAGCGCATTAAGCACGCAAATTGCTATATTGTCGACGTCAGGCTCCCTCGACTCATCAAAAATCGTTACAATGATTAGGTATATTCGTGCACTTTATTGCTGGATGATATCCACTATGTAAATTCGTTTCGGATAATTATGATTATTGCCGATCGTTAATATTGTTTGCGTCTGCGATATGTGCCTGATCTATACTTTGATCAATGGCCTACTGACTTCTGTTTATTTCAAGACGCAATCGCACAGTGTGTCGTCATTACTCGGACAACGTAACTATATTTTTCAGCTAACGATGCTATTTATAATATTGCCAGCGAAAGGAAAGTGCTTTACTCCTCGATAAAATGAATTTAACTGGTGTACCATTAGGAAATGCGTTAGGCTTCGCGTAAAATCTTTTCCACAAAGTCTACAGCGTCGCGTAAACTTACTTAACGCGCATGATAAAAAGATCGATGTTTCTTCAATTGCAGGATTTATATGCTTTATGCACACCCACCCACACACCCACCCACCCACCCACCCACCCACACAAACACAAACACACACACACACACACACACACACACACACACACACACAGCTTTATATGCGATATAAAGCAACGATTGCAGAAGTTATCCCGACCAAGTGGGTAATAGTTCGCATTCCGTCGATATCACTCGATACTATGAACTTATCTCGTATCGACAACGTTCGTGTACTTTCCTAAAGCACTAAAACAACTAAAACATTTCGCAAAGCGAAATCTCATTTCACTTGGTGAAAACCACTCGTTAGGTGGTTAATGTGAAAGAAAACAATAGATTTGCTGCGTTATATCGATTACAAGAAAAACTTAATTTAATCAAATACAAGCCAGGTGTACATACATTTTTTACACCAACTTATCAACCTTCGTTTTAATTATCAAAATTCGCTAAAAGCTTCCAATGTCAATTCGGCAAAATTATCAAGCGCAATTTAAAGTATTCTTAATCAACGTCTGGAATTTTTAATTAAAATTAATTTAAAAGCTCCGTTATTAATAAAGCATCAGAAGCATTTCCATTCAACGATTTTTTTGTTTGAAGATCATTAACGACGAGGGAAAACGCAATCGATGATCCCTAATTCCTTAAGCCGAATGGGCAGTCATTACCGCTAATTTTATCCACATGTACGCGAAATATGACACGACCTTCGATCAAGACGACATGTAATATTCCTCGATCTTTGCAATATTGCTTACATTATCCAATATTCCCGAGGCTTTTCGTGCTTGTTATCGCAGACGCTCGAGATTACATGGACGCGCATCGGTATAAAAATTAACCATTCCGACTACGTTCGTAAATTGCAAATGTTAGACGGAAAAAAAAAAGAAAAAAAAGAAAAAAAAGAAAAAAAAGAAAAAAAAAAGCAATAGATCGCTGTCGCGACAGGAAGTACCAACTCATCTTGAGGTCAAAGGTTACTCTCGAAAATGTTGTGCCTTCGCTGTCACGCGCGTCCGAATTTGTATCGCGCGTACCCCGTTAATAGCCTTTTTTCTCTTTATTTAAATTCTTCACGGCGCCTTAATTTCCGAGCGATTTTAAAGCAATATGCGCAAATCGGAGAACTAATTCTTCTACGATTTGGCAGCGGTGTGTTCAAATTGGTTAAATGCGCGCAGGAAGAATTTTCTCTTCTTTTTAACGTTGCTGCATACCGAAGTAAATCCCTTGAACGATTATTCATCGCAATACTTAAAACATAGCGACGAATCGATAATGTCAGGTTCTGGAAATTTGCATCGACTACTTCTAAAAGGAATACTCAAATAAGGGAACAAAGGAAATTCTCACATTTACAATAAGCGCTTCCTTGATAGACGTTTTTTACAAAGCAGCTTTTGTCTGGCTTTTCCGAGGAAAATGCGTCAAAATACATTTTTCACGTAATTTTGAGAAATTATTACAATGAAAGATACGATGTAATAATCAACGTCTAAGATGTAATTAATCAAGATCTGAAGATTATAAATGATTCGATGCAAAAAGTGTATTCGATATACAAAAATTTTACGAGCATTAAAATTGAGAGAAGTGATATTTAGGAAAAATGAAAGCGATAAGAGCCCAGGTGGACAAGCATATCAGGTTGAAAGAACACGTTGTCGCGCACAACCTCCTGCAAGAATCGTCGAGAATCCAGGATCGATAGGATCAATATAGCCAGCGGTCGAATGGATAAACAACAGTCAGATAACTAACAGTCGCTAGCGTAATAACCGCTTGTTCTATCCGAGTGAGCGCTCGCGTCAACTGTTCATTAAGCGAATGATAAGCAACTTATTAAGAATAATAATTCATCGGAGTAACGTACCTAAAGAGGTGCTTACTTTTATTCTTTGCCCTAATAAATTGATCGTGCCTCTAATTTCTGTGCTTGAATAAGTGCTTGAAATAAATGCTTGAAATAAACACGTGCCGGTTTTAATTTTCCGACACCTCATTAGGCCAAGTTCATAGTCGTTTTACATAGCCAAGCTTTTGTATTAACCCGAAATCACACAGAATGCGTAGGAGTGTAATTTCCGTAAATTACATTTAACGGAAAGAATAAGGTCGAAGGTGCTGTTCCGTGACCTCGCGTCTCCACTTTAAACTTACGCAGAATGTTATGGAAAGAGTAACACGGGAATCCGCAAACATCCTCGACTCGGCACGAGTGCGATCGAGATTTCAATTTACAGAGGTAATTAATTTATAACATTAACATTAATTGCGTATATAATTATGTATAGATTACGCAATGATATAAGGCAGAATTTTAGTTTTCGTCCGTCGGTTTCTGTTATTTTCATTTTTAAATGCTCTGATTCGACAGCGTAAATGAAAGAAGGAAATTAAACTGCGTAATGCCAATCGTTGAGGAAAATAAAGACGGTTGCAAATGACTGCAGCCACAATAAGCAGTACAAATGCGTTCTTTGCTTTGTGGACAATTTAAAACGTATGCACAGTTTATTAGAATGATGTTGAAATTTTAAATTCACGAACTATTATCATAAGTTGCGGTGATTTGGTTTAATTTGAATCCAAGGTCCTCTTATTATTAAATATCAAAATCAAAGGATGACTGATTTTCTCGATTAAAATTCTAAATGCTAAAGTATTAAAATAATTAATGTAATCATGCAACTGTAAAATTACTTACATTAATCACGTAGGACATTGAAAAGAGTTCAGAATTTCAGTACGTGTATCTAAACAATTCTTTAGAAAAGCACAGTAGATGTAATTTATTTTATATAAATGGCTTGGAAAACAAACGTTTTTCTACGCGTGCAGGCATTATTAGAGTGATAAAAAAAGCCAGTTATTTAAATTATAGATACTCAAATACAGATTTTCTAATCAATTATCCGTGTAAGGGAATTGCATGGATTTTGGTAAAAAATGTCGCTCGTTGAGAATTGCGCATAAGTACTTTCGACTAAGAGAGCAGATTTCAATTTTTTCAAGCCTAGACCAAACATAAGTTATTTACAAAACAAAGTACCTCCTCCGTTTTCATGAATTTTGGATAAATGTTACATGGGTGTGAGTAATTTTCCACTTTTTCGGCTTTGTTTCATTGTATATTTATAAACGTTTAACGTGTGTGTGATTTTTATCGCCTATAGCTATAAACATCAACATGGTTTAGTGGTGTAGTTTATCATTACTACGGAACATTGTTAAGAGTACAATATTTTCAATTTCATTTGTTGCGATGACTCTGTTTATTGCGCGAAGTGAATTTTTCGAGAATAGTGCGTAAACTTGTAGAGACTTTATTCAACGCGTCGAGAACAAGCAAAGAGTAATTTATCAAAATTATTTTATCTCGTTGTACGGCAGATAAAAGAATAAAATATTGCAATTCACTGTAAGCCAGAACTGACAGTTTGATATCTCATTTTATTTTTAATGATGAGATTGTCGAATCGAAGGACATCCGAGGATAAAAAAAGAGGACAGAAACGCATACGCAGTGAAAGTAAAACAAGTTAAATAGATTTATACCATTATAATATCGGTGTAATCCGAGTTTCAGCAGTTTGGCACAAAATGGAATAATACGTTAGTGCATGTGACTCGCGAGGGTTTTGTCAACGCTAATAAATAAAGACATACCGTAATTGGTTGCAGGTTTACTGGCTGCATTTTCCGTGTAATAATGCATAATCATGTGGAAAAATGGCGTCGAGTAAAACGACTCGATTGCCGTTGGAAAGGAATATTAATTATCTCTGTAGGTGGAATTTTATAATCTTTATATTTGGATGTGCTTAATTATTGCCAATCATTGTGTCTAATCAGTCACGAACGTGTCTAATCGAAACGTTTAAAGTACGGCAATCGACGAGATTAGGTATAAAGCGCTACTTATTACACCACTCGCTTGGTTTCTAGGCCAATATTCGGACAGTCGAGGAAAAAAAACTCGAAAAAGAAGCGTACACGGCATAAAGCAGAAAAAAGTCAACGGCGAGAGGCAAGTTTGGAGAATGAAAATCGCGATATTTCAAAGCATCTCCTCGATCTGTTCATCAACGTTAAAACGTAAGTGCATATCGAAAAAACCGTAGCAGTCGCTCGCGAATAATATTGGCAAACGTTGGGTCAGAGGGCCGAATAATATTAAGGAAGATCTTACAAGAATGGCTGGTCGGATAAGTGCTCGATCGTCGGATACGCGCGGCTTCGCGGTAAAAATCTCCTCGACTCTTTACCCGGGCTTGGTACTACGACTGCTTACTCAAGAAACCCAGAACTCCCCAAGTGACGAATTAAGCCGTCCCCGTGCCCACGATGACCGTATTCATAGAAATTACGGGCGGGTATAGAAAAGGAGCTGCGCGAAAGCGAAGGCGTACCGCCGCGGCTCCAGAAGCATAAACAAGCGCCCGAATTTCTCGCGGACTTGGATCGCGCCAACCACACGAGTTCCCGTTCCGCGCTGTACGTGTTTCGGCAGTGGACGAACGACGGGCGGCGGTGCCACACGCAGCGGTGCGACCTTCCGAGGGCGCGACGCTCCGCCTCCGTCGGATCGAAAGCCGAGCAAAAACAATGGCAGTTAGTCGGCTGGCGTTCACGGTAATGGGTGACACGACTTTGCGACGCCCGGCTCAACCGATTTCCGTTTATCTCCGCGCCCTCCCTTCTCGCGCTCCTTCTTCCTCGTTGCGCTCGTCGAGTACCGCGCGAGGAGGCAGCGAAGGGCTAAGTAAGCAGCCTCGCTTACTTAGCGGTTCGTTCGGTTCACCCAACGTCGATCGACGCTTTCCTTCGTTAACCAGTCGGTCAGCGCTATCCGCCGAACTTTCAAAAATGGCGAATCTTGGTTGCTCTCGTTGGCCAATTGTACTTGGTACTTATTACGCAGTTCTCATCTCGGACACGCGGCTCGACTCCAGCGATGTTTCTGCCTTGTTTTTGCTTTTAATAACGTGCTTTTAATACTTCCCTTTATCCGTGATGCCTCGCAATTTTGATCCAAAATTGGGAATAACGAAGGACGTTATTAGAAGCGTGCAAGGGTGCCGATGATTTTGATAAACTAATTGCAACCAGTACGGCCAATGATGTTCTAATTGCGCGGCGGGGCGCGGCGGGTCGCGGGGGGAGAGAAAAACCCACGACGACGACAACAACGCCTTACACCAAAATGGTTGGTTGATCTTGAATTCCGACTCGGTAATCGTGTCTATCCATCGAACGATGATGTATAATTGAACAGAGCTACGCACGAGTAACCCTCGATTACTCATAGGGTTTTGCCTTCGGTAAGAAAAAATAAAGCATCTCGTGATTTTCTGGAATTGTAAATAATGCAAAAGATCGCGCAAATCGTGAGCCGAATGCAAAGGTACGAGAAGCGAGGAGGTAAATTGCGCGAAAGCAAGTCGAACGTGCACTCGTGCTACTTTAAGCTACGGTCGACCTGGAAAAGCTCGATCGGGGAAGCTCCCGTGGTCGCCGAGTCCCAGTGGCGAAACGAGAATGGAGGAATAATAAGAGAGGACGAGATTCCCCGAGTGGGCCCGAGAGCCGCGGGACCGGTCGTGCTCGACATTTTCGTGAGCGCGAGTTGGACGTCGTGGCATGCGCGGACGCCGCGTTCTTGATGCACGTCGTGCGCTTGTGTGCGTGCGCAAGCACTTTTGGAGCGACGCCGAGAGAGCGGCTACGTGACTCGTTTGCTTCATCGCCGTGAGGCCGCGGTAAAGATCGACCGAGCCCGAGCGAGATTCTACTGTTATGCACGGGAACGAAGGGTATCTGTCTCTTCTGGGACTTTTCTCTCTCTCTCTCTCTCTCTCTCTCTCTCTCTCTCTCTGCCTCTGCCTCTGTCTCTGTCTCTCTCTCTAATTCGACGTACTTGGGTAGGTCGTCGAAGCGACCGCATGGATGCGAACCCGATTCGCTTTTACAGTTTTAATTTGTCGCCAAATAACTTAGGATCCATTGTGGCGCGTAAATGATTTTCATAAGTAGCTGATGATCGATCTCGCGATCAAGCATCGTAGCGGTACGTTTGTTGAGAACACCGGTACGACACTCGCTCGACGATTAAACGGCGCGCGATACTCTAGTTAGTACCGGCCCAACATGGCAAAACGAGTCCAACGAGTCCAACGAGTCCAACGAGTCCAACGAGTCCAACGAGTCCAACGAGTCTCGATCCTTTCTCGGCTAAAATTATTGCTTATCAGGTGTTGCATTAATTATATTATCATTGATTTATTTGTACATTTATGATTTTATCCGTTTCGTCGACGTTATTAATTTTACGAAAAGCTCTATTACTAGGCAAGCTTGTGCAAAACACGGAATCAACGTGGTTTTGTCCTTCCCGATCGCCAACGAAGAATTCGCTCCGCTAATGTGGGCCTTGATAAAATGCCAAGGGCTTCCGCGCATATCTTTTCAGTTTTCATTTTTCAATCGCGATTCAATGGCGCAACAACGACGTAATCGTTGCAAGTTCTTTTTAACGTATCGCGCTAAAGGCACAAGAAAAGAAAATTCGTAAGTATCGACAAATTACTCAATTAATTAAATTACTTTTAGCTGCGATCGTTATTAAAAGAGTTTGTTTTACGAAATGACAATTTGGAAGCATAAACCGGTAAAAGCATAGTCATCGTATTGCCGTTGTCGTACAACAAATCCAATGTGTACAACGAATAAAGCAAGACCGCGTAATTATTTCCGCACATTTACATGCCGTAATCGTAATCCCTTTAAACTGCAAAGCGAGTTTTCCTAAAGCATCTATTGCTATATTAATTAAAAAAGATTGCCCTATTAACTATAAAAACTCGATGAGCTATATAGCAATTATTATTATTATATTGCTAAGCGAGGTTTCAAGTTTTACAGCGTCAGCCTCTTGACCCCGCGCTTTCAGCGCGTTCAGCGCTTTCAGCGCGTTCAGCGCGTTATGTAATTCCTTAAACATTAAAGCGTCATCAAAAATATTACTCAATCGTACGGCAAGTCAGAGACTTTATAATATAAAAATAATTCGTTTCACTCGAATAAACACCGTAAGTGTGTCACTCGTCCTAACGACGAAGACGCGTAGCCAATGTTTAGTACACGGTCGGCTGCAATAAACGATCGAAACCTACAATTTTGTCGAATACGCGAAAAGTGTCCTACAACTGTACATTCGCGTGCAACGCGTCTAGACGGATGCCAGAGTTCTTTGGGTAAAAACTGAATGCTCGTTCGCTCGTTTATCCGTTAATCGAGGTGTACAACGTTATTGAAAGAACTTGGCGGCATCGTCACTGTAACGTTAACTTAAAGCAATCGGACTTTATCGTTGTATGTTATTGTTTTTGTCGCTCGAGTTATTTCAAAATGCGAGCGCACCCGATTTCAAAGGCAGAAAATTGCTTCGATCGACAATTTACAACGCATTGCTCGAGGATGACGTCGAGTGGTTCATGAATATGAAACACGTAGGTTTAGAGGAAAGCCCGTTAAAAAATGTGAGAAAACGCTCGATGAATGTGAATGTGAAGTTCAAGTATCTTGAATTTCAACCCACTTTTCGATACAGTCAGAAATTCCACGATACTGGCTTAGAAAAATCCGTTACGAATGCCGTTAAACGTTGCGGGGCCATAGCGAACGCTCACTTGGAACGCCAAGTCCTCCTGTGAATAAACGCATCCGAAGATAAAAATTCATTTATCGTATTTATTTTATCGATTCGTTGCAATAACATTGTGCACCAGCAGTTTGGTTTTGCGTGCGTAATGTTCGAATAAGAGACTAACAAGTGACTAAGTCGTAAATGTTAATGCCCGTTACACGTAGCGCGAACGTAATCGTAGCACAAACGAAATTTTCGTAGGAAAAGTCGTAGTCGCCTGAAATTAAATACATATTAGCTTAGGCGAGTATTACGCGATTGCGTTAAATTCATCATTGCGACCAAGTTTATAAACTCTGTATACGAGATGAAAATGTTTTCTTCCCAAATGCGAACGCTCTCGTATACATTTATATTCTTGTTCCCAAATCCATCCTTCAGTGTCAACAATTTTATAATTTTTATTACGTCACTAGATCGAATACGCGAATAAAACATTTTGGATGGTATTTTAAAGACTTTATTTGCGCGGAAAAATTCAGCATAGCTGTACGAATGATAAGGGAGTTCATTCGATCGTAATCGTAATTTTATCGACGCACTTATTCGTACATCCGTTAATTCGTCGTCAAAAGTTTCGAGATCTTTCTTTCATCCTATTTCAAAACTAGTCCCTAGGATCACCAAATTTAATATTATTACAAATTCACGTTTACTCGTCAGAAAACGCAGGAAAGACTATGATTCGATTCACGACTACCAACATTCGCAAAATTTAAATTACCATCTTCCTCAGTACGTATTCTCGAGGTTCGTACGTTTACACAATTGGGCATTCATTTCAATAGGATTTGTTTTTCCAGTGTACTGGAACAATCATCACCGAGAAGTCAACGTGAACTCTTAGATGTGAAAGTCAAATCGTGATCTTTTCTTATATCGCACCTGGAAATTTTTCCATTTATCCTGAATTTAAGATGGAAGTTGTGCGATAAATTTCACTTTTATATCCTGCCAAAGTGCGCGGATCCGAGTAAATTACGTTGGAAATGCGCAAATTGCTTTCTAAATATTCTAAAAATTGCAAACATTCGTGACTTGATTCAAATGATTCTTGCCAGTCGGTGGATAAATAAACGGTCATTTCTAGTTACCCAGTGCGCTCCCACTTTTTCTCGCTTCGAAAATTACGTCACTATCTGGTTCCCATCGAAACACCAAAAAGACTTTAGAGCGCCTTTCGTTGTGCGTATAAAACGAAAAAACAGAAAACATCGCTCTCTTTACCCATTCATACAGCTGAAGAGAAATAAGCTGCTGAAAAATGTTGGAGCGCTACATAAAATTACAGGTTTGCGGAGGCACCTCGATGGCGAGCAAATTGGGGCTCCTGGGGCTCTACAATTCCATCGAAAATTAAACGTAACGTTAGCGAAAAGACGAGGGGCCGGTGTTGAGACGCGCTGCAGTTGATTTTTTCAGGAGTTTCGAGTAAACGCTGCGGCAAAGGCAGCAGCTGCTTTCGATGCGATTGCCAAAGAGGCTCCGACATTTTGGAGGAAAATGGCGATCAAGTGCGCGCATTCGACTGGCCCCGGGCGAACTTTTCACGCGTTCCAAAGCACAATTCGATTTTCGATTGGAGCGCACGTGCGAGCCCATGTTTTTGGAACGCGGATGCGCGCGACAACGTTACGGCAGAAGGACGCAACGAGTAACGCAACGAGTAACGCAACCAACTCCGCGGCTCGGCGCTCCCTACTCACCAGGTGAGCACGGAGGAACGTCCGCGAGCCGCGTCATAGAAACTCCAGCCGAGGTTCGAGCGGTGAACGTAGGAGCGCGCGCAGCCCCAACCTCGGTAATCACAGGTGTCTATCCATAAATCTACCTACGTATCCGTACGAGGGATCGCCGCCTGCGAGGGGGCGAGGGTGGGAGCCTCAACTCACTTTGTTCTGTAGGGCGTCGATGAGGACGTAGACGAGCAGCGTGATCTCCTCCTCGTCGGTGCCGAGGGAGTTGCCCTGGAGGCCGGCGGTGGCCACGTACAAAGCCACGAGGTGCGTCGGTCCCATCGCGCCTCCGGTCACTTGCATCTCGTTCCGTCCGGTCGCTGTCGTAACCTCCGGGGCTGCCGTCCGTCGGCGCTCGATCGCCGGTATATTCAACGAAAACAAACACTGGAGTGCGTCGACGGCGCGGTTCCACCGCGTGTACTTGCCGCTCTCCGAGCGCGGGCACCAGCGGCCGATCGAGGCGTCGACGACGACGACGACTTTGATAATAATAATAACTACAATAACAGCAACATCAGCAGCAGCAGCAACGAAGCAGCCGCAACAGCAGCAGCAGCAGCACCAGCAGCAGCACCAGCACCAGCACCAGCAGCAGCAGCAGCAACAACAACAGCAGCAACAACAACAACAACAACAACAACAACAACAACAACAACAACAACAACAACAGAAACCAATCACACTTGTCACAAGCCGGTGCGCACTAGTAGTGGTGGTAGAGCGCGCTCGGGGGCTTATCCCCGTCGTATCATGTTTGCCCGCGACGAACGTAAGCGATGGAGCGCCTTATCTCGCGGCTCTTGGAATATGGAGGCTCGTTCAGGTGAAGCAGGTAAGACTCGCGGCCAAGTTTGAGGTTA
Organism: Wiebesia pumilae; assembly: GCA_018907045.1. NCBI lineage: Eukaryota > Metazoa > Arthropoda > Insecta > Hymenoptera > Agaonidae > Wiebesia > Wiebesia pumilae. Next base: position 1,684,869 of record JACCHZ010000137.1, on the reverse strand, counting down.
TGATCATCCTGCGCGCATCGCTCGGCTGCACTCGAGCTCCTCTTCTCGCGACCGTCCCCGAGCTCGGCTCACTAGGGCTCGCGACAACGTCGTCGCACTCGTGCTCGCGCACCTGGTCCTGTCCGAAAAGTCCCTCGGCGCTCGTCGCCGTTCTCCGCGCCTCCTCGGCTTATCTTCGCGAGCGGCGCACACGTGCTGTATTTCACCGTGTCCCCGTGGATTAAATCCACCAGCAGCGACCGCGTCCGTAGTCCAAGTCGTGTGGCGCGCGCATGCGAACGTACGCGCAGTTAAAATCCGCCTCCCCGGTACGTCGACGTTAGGTAAAAAGATACGGAAGAAGCGCGCGCGCGCGCGCGCGCGTGTGTGCGAGACACCGGGAGGAAGGGAGACAGAGAGAAAAGAGAGAGAGAGAGAGAGAGAGAGAGAGTGTGACAGAAAGAGGGGGAGATAGATAGATAGATAGATAGATAGATAGATAGAGAGAGAGAGAGAGAGAGGGAGCGGGGCCCCGGCGAGTTCTCCTCGCTCTGTGTTCACCTGGCGACTGCGCACGGTCGACTGTCTATGCTCTCCTCCTTCCTTCTTCCTCGCCGTCGCTCGCTACGCTACGCGCTGTCGAGCTCGGGGAAGCGACGACCGACTACGCGTACACGTATACAGCGCTCTCTCTCTCTCTCTCTCTCTCTCTCTCTCTGTTGGTACGCGCGCGCGCGCGCACTCTATACCTGTGCGGCTCTCCCTCTCTCCTTTACCTGGGCGCACGCCTAGCGCCGTCTCGCTCGCTCGCTTTCGAACGCGGCGACGGGGATACACGGGAGGATCGTGGCGACAGCGGTCACGGGGGGACGCGGCACTTTTCGGCTACCATCCGAATTTCCTTTCCTCGATCGATGCGCCGCTCGCACGGGCAGCTCGTATTATCGCGATTCCGAATCGACGGTCTCTGTCGCTCTCGCGGCCGATCGGCGCTACGCGGTAAAATGGTTGCCGAGTTCCATGTCCTCCAGAGCTCGGCTTTTCCCACTCTCCCTATCTCTATCTCTATCGCTCCAGCACTCGAGAGCGAGACTACACGTAGGTAGGTGTAGTGCTTACGTACAGGGCACTACGGTATTACGCTGCTCCGATTTTGAGTCTCGCCGTTCTCGCCGTTCTCGCCGTTCTCGCGAGTACCAGTGCGGCACGTAGGTTGAATTGGCGAGCGATGACGTGTGCGTGACAGCGCGACAAACGTAATAGGCGATGTACCGGTCTAATGGGTTGTTGGGTTATCGAAGTCGGCACTAGAACGCTTTGCTCCGAAATCGTTCTTGTGATTTCGCTCTTCTTTTGGAATCCCACGGCTGTGCCTCTAACGCAACGTATGACTTTTTGCGAGAGTATGCAGTCGCGAGGTGTTACTTAATTTACCGGAGATTCCGCGCGCTAAGAGTAACGTTGTTAAGAGTAACGTTCCTACGCACCTTTCGCTCTCGATGTCTCTCGCTGTTGCTTTGAGTTTTCGACTACAAGTGGATGTTGGATGTCGTTGCACGAACGGAGGTTTACAAAGGAATGACGTGCAAAGCAATGCGATTGTCAACGGTACGTCGTCAAATAAGAACGATCGTTCGGAAAAGTAAATAGAGTCGTTTGAAGGTAAGGACGTACGCTTGGTTGGCTCGCGACGTAGAGTTTACGTTCTCGATTCCGAGAGTGATGTAGCGGACCAACGGTAATGGACCGAATTGTAAAACGGATTGCTGTGCATATTCGAGGTATTTTCGTTTGTTCGTCGTTTACCGATAACCAATATTGCAATTGGTTCGATCGCGTTGTCGTCATCGGATAATCGGAAGAAGATTCACCGGCTCCGCAGTCGCGTCTATCGCGTGGCGTACTTTACGGGGAGGATGCGTAAGGAGTTTCGCGCGTCGGCTGCGAGCGGCTGGAAGGGGAGGGGGACAGATCGGCCCAAATGGGCGTGCGATGTCACGGTGGAACCCGAGGGACACGGCGATAATAGCGCACCGGTAACGGACCTGCATATTTGGCCCGTGCAACGGGAGGCGAGAAAGTGGACGCGGAGAAAACGAGGCGACTTTATTAAGGCGGTGGCAAGGACACGAGGAGAGGCAGAATCGCGGAATTCGGATGTTGAGGTCGCGGCCGGCAGGAGCGTCGATGAAAATGCCCGAGCGTTCTCCCTCTCTCTTTCTCTCTCGCGTCTGCGGTCGCTCTCGGGGGAGAGAGATAGAGAGAGAGAGAGAGAGAGAGAGAGAGAGAGAGAGAGAGAGGCGGCACGACCAAATGACGGATCCGAAGAAGGGAAAGGTTTGCTCGGGCCGAGCGCGGAGCAAAGTCCGAGCGTCCTCGGCACTCTTGGAAACGCGTCGCCCAGGTGCGCTCCGTTCCAATCTCTCTCTCCCTCCCGCCCCTCCACTTGTAACCGTTGCGTCTCTTCTTCCCGATCCACCTAATGTCTCCGAACAATGGGGAGGTAGTCTCTCTCTCTCTCTCTCTCTCTCTCTCTCTCTCTCTCTCTCTCTCAGAACTGGGCCAACTTTTCGCGTTGGCTCCGCGACTTTTATCAGGATACCCTGGAAGCCGGTTGCTCGATCGAGTGCTCGCTTCCGGTGTTGCGAAACGAGAAACTCGAGCAGTCGAGCAGTTTCGAACAACCCACGTCCTAATGACTCCGATATCAAAGACAAATGGTAATTCGTAACGAATTACGATCAGCGACGAACGACCAACGAATGTTGTGCTTCGCGTAACGTTCGTAATTCACTTTTACGTATTACTCGTGGTACGCTTCGATTCTTTATCTATTTACGATTAGCCTCGAAGAATATTACCGCGATAGCGCATTTTTATCAAGTATTTACCCGATCGAATTTTTCAGAGCGAAAGAAGAACGCGCGTTGCTAATGAACGATGCCGTAAAAGTGTCAGCGCGATGAAAAGCATCGGAGTACGTCGAGTTCCGGGACACGTTATTGGCGCGTTTCCGTGAGAGTGACGCTCGTAAAATATTCCATCGAGTGGCATAATGCTTCCGTTTAGTTCACTCGTTCTCTCGCTTTATCTCCCAGCGAAGTGAACTTATTAATTTGTAGTCGCCTAGTTAATTGAGCAAACAAACGACGCAGATTTATTAAAGCGTTGATTTCCCGAGTCGAGCTGTCGATCGCATCGCAAACTGGCGTATTTTCAACCGCTGTCGGTTCTCAAACCAAGTCTCATTGAATACGATGGAATATGGAAATGATGGCCGAGATGCTCCGCGTGATTTTCAAAGCGAAAGTACGAATGATATCTCGCCTAGAGAGTTGCGCGCGAGGATCCAACGAATATTGCGCGATTTACCGCGCGTACGAGGCAAATAAGAGAAGATCGGCAAACGAGGTACAGATTTCAGTTTCAGTTTCTCCCTCGGACACTTGGAAAATTTAGGCGGACGGATCTCGCGTCGATCCAACCGAATCTCGGAATCGCTGTCGTCGATCGAGCGGCTTTCGCGCCAAGACTTTTACTCGCTGGTGGTGGTTTCTTCGTGCGCGTCGTGCGCGTCGTGCGCGTCGTGAGCATCCACCTACGTCACGAGGGCCACGGGACCTTTTCCCACTCGCGCTGTGGGTGATTTCCCTCTCTCTCACGCAGCCCGTTCCCGTGGCGTCGACCGATTGCGTAAGGTCCGAGGGCCCGGACCCCGAGGGCCAACCGTACGCACGAGCTGCAGCCGAACTCCCGGGATTTTACGAGCGACTTATGCTTTCTTGATTACCGCGCGTCTTTTGTTTTAGCGCCGCGCCCGGATGCTTCGACTTCCGCCAAAGTGCACAGGCACTTGTTCCGAGGTACTACGCGCCTGACGACCTCTCGAACGCGTTGGCAGGGTGACCCGATAAAGCGACTCCAACGATTCTGACGGCAATTCCAACCTTTCTACTATTATCCATCGACTACTTTAATTGAAAACCTGGATTTTTTAGCACCGTTCAGCGACTGTTAACGGATCCCTAGGCACTCGTATCGTTTCAGTGTTATGCACGAGCAGCTTGAAATCCCAAGAGTCCTTGGTTACGCTTTCCCTCCAGTTTCTATCGCGATCATTCACGCGCGAATTAAAATAATGCCGGAAAAATGTATGTGTGCGCAGCTGCGCGATGCGCTTCATTGGAAGTATGACTTTGGAAGTACATTGCCTCGCGACATATTATTCGCAAATCGATTCGCGTTTTCATTCGGTTGCACTCGGATACCTCGGACACCGCCGGGCTACGCGAGCTTATAAGCCAAATAATATTAAGATTTAATATTTAATATTTAAGATTATGCGCATCGGCGCTGCAGAGCCTCTCTCGTGTCGTAAATTGTGCAGAAACTACTCAATCCACGCGATAAGTATGACGACTGGCGATAAAAACGTAAGTAATTAATTATGCCTCTCATTATTCTCTCTGCGCGTCTGTGCGTGTCCGTAATGGTTATTACGGATACACGCGAAAGAAGAAAGATCTTGGTTCTTAGGAATCGTGAAACGATCGACCGTGGCTATTTATCGGACGGATAAATCTCATTAAATCTAGTTTCTTTTGCATCCTTTGGCAGAAAAGTGTCACTTGTCAAATTTTAATGTCTTCGGCATTCGACGCGGTTGGATTATCGCCTATCGCGACTCAAAGTTATCGATCAACTCCCTTATCGAACAATCGCTCGATTAGGCGTATTTAAAAGAGGTTATGGAGTAATCGAACGTGCGCCCGGTAGGAATTGTACTTGTAAAATTCCAATTGAGAATTTGTACGGACTTGCGATAGATAAAAAGTCAGTTACTTCGTCGAGTCATTCGGCTTCGTTGATAATCGACTTCGTTACGTTGCGCTCCGTGAGACTTCGGGTACAGTCACTCGCTATATTTTTATTTTCTACATCTCACTCCCTAAAATCCGGCAGGAAAAAACACCGCACTGGCTTTACGATATTTTACTCGGCACCTCGCTTTTGCGAAACGGTATAACATTCCCTTGCGTCGTAACATTCCCGAATTTCTACTTTTACTTTAAATTTTTAAACGGAGCTTCGTTTTATCGCTAAATACATAATTATGTGGACCGACACGAGACGCGTTAACAAGGAGGGCATATCTCACATTGAGCTCGTTCGTTCCAATTCATTAATCGTAATCGAATCGTAAGCGACGTTTTGTAACCTCGAGCCTCGTTCGTCTAGATTTATCGCCGAAAGCCAGAAAACGTGTTGGAGGGTACGACTGCCGGAGCATATAAAGGGGATAACGCAAAGGGGAGTTTTTCCGAGATGAAGTAACTCGAGTTTTTGATGAAAATGAACGGGCTTACAGGAGAATTCAATCCGACCATCACTGCTTGAATCAGCTGTCGCGAAACTACGTTTCGCAGCAATTATTAATGCATTTATGCCCAAGAATTTATTCTCAAGAGCGCGAACTCAAACGGGTTACGTCCGAGTTTTAATTCACAGCTCGCGAAACCTAAAAATAACAGTAGAAAGGAGTTACGGTTCTCTCTGGCATCGTCGAGCCCGGATAGAAATTCTTCGAGGTTCGGGATGAATGCTTTTGGAAATGTCTCTCTTCCTTCGGATGATTCTCACCACCTTTACGCAGGTCGAGTGCGACGATGCGGCAGCACCTGTTGAACCTAAAATGGCCCGACTTACCTTTCGTGAAGCTTCGAGCCCCGACCTAGTAAACGCACGTTATACGCCGAAGCCTAATTATTTTTTCTAACGAGAAGACTTTGTAACCATCTAATCGGCGTTAATGCATCTATAACGACCGTTGCAACGAACGAAATAAAACGTTCCTTTCGCTGTTTCCTATCTCTGATCGAACTTTCATCGCAGATTAATTTCAGGTTACTCGCCATTACGAGCATTCCACGCGAAATCTTTTACGTACGCGAACGTTTGGCGAGAGAATTGCTTTTTTACATATGGTTAAGTAACGACATTGAAATACCGTTTAATCGTATATTTCGTCTTTCTACGTGCGTCAGTCCGATAGATAACGGATCGTTAAGGGCATTTTTGTCGAGGCGAGCGCGCAAATATCGCTATTACAAATGGCCATGAGAGTTTAGCGTATTGAGCCTCGCTTAATTTATACTTGTTCTTAAATTCTAAATCGCTCGTTTCGACCTTTCAGCCAATCTTGAACAACGGTAAAACAAACTCTTTACCCTTTTTACAACGACCTTACGAAATCACAGATATTATAGATAAATATCGCAAAGCCTTGAACAAACGTTAACAATTTAAATCGGCTGTGATAGCTGTAACGTTTTGTTTCTCAATTGGGAATTGTAACGCTTCAGGTACACGATTGTAAAAGCATTCGATCCATACATCAAAGTACAAGAATTGTCCGCGAATGAGACAAGTGGAAAGGTGCACTATTAAAAATATTATTAAAATACACGTAAAAAGCCGGCTCACGTTATTGCGTAAGTGCCCGCGTTAAACGGCAATAAAACTTGGCATAAGCCTCGTCCGCGGAACCTGAATTACTCATTCCTCTATGCGAATAAAACGAAAAAATAAACAGCATCGCCTTCAAAAGCAACAGTATTCGCATTCTTCCCTCGACTATTTACCCGTAGGGTCAACCGAGCGCCGATATCCATATGCGCTACGCGTCGATGGCCCCGATACCAACGCCTTTTCATCCTTACACGCAAGCCTCCGAGGCTCCTTTTCTTTTGTCGACGGTCCATCTCTCTTGCGGCCCTCCCTTCCTCACCCCGAAACCCGCGTATCGACGTTTCTTCACAGACGAGCGAGAGGAGGATAATCATCCTTGTCTTCCTTTTTCCATGGCTCTCTACCCCTCCCTCGGGCTCTTCCTTTAATTCCCCGGGCGCTACGAGTTTGGTCGTTGGCGAGAACGCGCGTACCCACCGACGCGGAGTACTCGTTTCCTTTTGCTTTCATGCGATTTTCGTGGTGCGCACTTTTCGCACTTTTCGCACTTTTCGCACTTTTCGCTTTAGCGCAATACGCAAAGCAAATTGAAAAACTCAAAGTGCCCAAAAGTAATTTAGGCATCGCGCGAGTCAGTCGCACTAGGACGCCAAGCTCCTCGTGGGTTTAATGGCTGTTAACGGCATGGCTGCGAATGGCATTGGTTTATTCGTAAAAATGGTGGCGGTGCTAACCGTTTCGACAAGGGGAACGTGAACGTTCGTATATTAAATCCCGATACGTCGAAACTTGCGAGGAAGTTGAGTCGATCGTAAGCAAGAACGTCTACCGCGTTATTATCCTCCGTCTAAGCGTCTAGGCGTTCGGCTTAACCATTAAGCAAGAGAAAAAACGCGAGAAGAATCATTCTCCACGATCGTGATTTGAGATACGGTAGGGAACCATTTAGCCTATTAATCATTTCCAGTGTTACGTATTACAGCACTTCGCGTTGCAGCTTTAACGTGTTTCAATTTTTCATCAATACTGCGTACAGTTTTCGACTATAGTACGAGTTAAATTTGCCGATAATTCGACAATGGGACAATGTTCATACTAGCGAGTCCAAGCTCGTGTGGTAACAGCTATTCCACGGCGTACAAAGAGACGCTGTTCAAAAATAATTAGAAACAACATTAGAGATTCATTGCGTTCATCGCGATCGCAACTACATTTAGTTACGGATTAATCAAACACGCTGATAGGCTCAACGTACTCGTGTTGCAGCAAGATTCCAGAAAAGCTACGGCATTCCACCAATAGTACTGCGAAAAATTCCAATAAGACGCGTAGCCGAGTAATCTCTTTTGCTCCGTTCGCGCAGGTTGATAAGCTACTGTATAAATGAAGGAGAATTTATTTACTGGCCAAAGATTAGGTCGAGCGGTTGTCGGACTTGCAGGATAAAAAACGAAGGATCATTAGCGACGCCGTGGCGACGATCCGAGAAACGATCGTCCGAGAAATGCTTTGCATCGACAACATCGCACATTTTTTCTCCCTTAACCTTGCGAAATAGCCTCAACGCTAGGCTCACGCGGCGGATGGCGGTTTTTCCTCCTTAGATTGCTCCTTAGAAAGCTTTTACGATTCTACGATCACGTCCACATTTTCAATACCAACGGCAAGAGCCACGCGTCGATTCGAAATACCCGGGCACGTGTAAGGTTCCGCCTCTCCTGGTGCGTCTTTTCGCCGTAAAATCGAAAGATTCGTGCGCTCATTAGGACTCGTTAATTGTCAATTAAATGTAATTGCTCGGTACCTCTGTTGGCTTGGCAGAGCGTTTAATGAGCGTCGAGGTTTGCGGGATCTAGAAGCGACGCAGGGAAGGTAGTGTGCGCGTTAAGGAAGATGGGAAAGCGAGCATCAACGCGAGGTTAATTGGACCTTTTCTTTGGGAACTCGATGTCTTCACCCGTACGCACTCGTTACGGGAACTCGATTATTTGGCAGATGCCGGTGCAGGTCGATTTCCCGGGATAATCTCCGCGTTTAATAACCTTTTCAACACCATGGACAGATATTCCATTTAATAGGTATGTTTTTGGGTCGCGTCAACGTTAAGTACACGCATTGCACGTGTCATTAGTTCGAGCCGCTGAAATATTACGGGTAGTTAGAGTTAAGGATCTTACGGAACGAATAGCTTCCTAATTGCTATTATGAATTCAAGCAATTTTAATAGAGTTTGATCCGGTCTACAGATTTTTCTCGTGCGGTGTAAGTTTCCGTTCCTTTCGTGGTATTCTTTTATTTTGCACGCGCGCGTCAAGAATATTATCACGGAAGAATTCAGGCGTGCCTTAATTAAGTAAAGCAACCAAGGATGTCGAGGGGTCGATGGTCGGCCGCAGGTAGCGTCATAAAGTGATACTATCCTGCGGATCATCGGTGGAAAGTGGCGTTGGGGCGGGGGGGGGGGAGGGTCGGGGGTTAATATTATTATTTACAAAAAGCCCGACGGGAAATGTTTCGGTTCATCCGAGTGTCGTCTTAGTCTTTAGCCGAACGGTAAACGTCAACCGAGAAACGAGGAACTGCCCATGACTTGTCGTGTCCGCACACTCGCATCGAGCATCCAGATTTGCTAAAGATTAAAATAATTTTATTATTATTAAAGGCTACTGTAATTTATTCCCGACCATCCTCAGTTCCAATTACGTTTGCGACATTTATCGAAAATGGCGAATCTCGAATGCTGGAGCTCGACGAATAAACGCGATCTTGCTTGTTGCGGTTGCGATTTACCGATTTAATGGAGCTTTCATATTTTCATAATGAGAAAATACAAATTTAATAATACACACGCATGAGTATTTTATTTTGCGCTCGGATAATGCAGGATATTGTTAGGAGACGGCGAACGCGTTTACTTCCACGAACGTTGGATTTAGGTGTAACGGGACTTGAAATATTCGGCGTGAATGTGATTTTGATCGATGTTGTTTCTACAACACGGTGTACTAATCTTGTCATGCAATATTTTACCGTACGATTTCCATCGTGGACTTGAAAAAGTAATTCGTTATGCCCTTTTAACTCCGATGTATGGTAAATAACGATTGCCGACAAAAATGAAGAATTCAAATAGTTGTCGTGTAAAATGACGTGCTTTATGAATTACGAGTTGCTTTGCTTTAGAGTTGTTGTTAGATGTACCGTAGGAATAACTGTCATTAATAATTCATCATAAATTCATCAATACTGTATCGTTAAGTGTATATAATCATGAAAAGAGTAGGTCACGTCAATCGGTAGATTTAGTCAAATGTACAATCTTCCTTTCGATTAATCGTTAGGATGTCATCGATGTCATCGAGCGAGTCACACGCCGAAACGTTCGATATTTCATGCACGAGCAACGAGATTGATCGTATACATTTTTTCATTGTGCGAGCATCGCGCAACGAAATGTGGAAACTCCCGTAAGCACAGGTGCCTAGGTTTATTACAAATGCTAACCGGTTTATCACCGAAACTTGAAAGCTCAACCGAACTTCGAATCATCCAATTTTACAGTCAATTTCCATGGATATTTTGCGCAGTTTTGAAACTGTAAGAATTTCGCTCTATAAAATCGCGATTTGCAAAAACGACGACTAATGGAATTAGAATCGAAAACACGCGAGAACTAATTGCGATTCGTTCCGACATTCGATAATTAATTCGAGGTCTTCTAATCAGAAGTATGCGTACATTGTCCATCTGTGATGGATCTAATCATTCGCTCTTCCGTGATTTTATCTGATATTCCGATAAAAATTTGGAATAATAAATTCAAGCGACTAGAACACGCGCACGTTGATTATGTGCACCACTTCCAGCATAAATTGAAACATTGCATTCTCATGCTCGAGTATACGCTTTAGGATTTTAAAAATCCGAGAATCGTATTGTATCCGCAGTTCGAGACGAACTTTACAGATAATGCATTTTTTATCGATTTTAAGGCAATTATATTCTTTATTACAGTTTACCGACAAACAAATTGTCGGCGTTTTTGGAGTTGCAACCGTAATTAAATAGCGACAATATCATGGTTCTACTAATGACAAATATGTTTGCGCGTTAAGTTCCTCATTTAATCGATGCGTTTCATTAATTACTCTTGAAAGTCGATAAATAAATCATCGCAAGTAACAATTCAGCTGGTGCATAAAACATCTTTATTGACGTTTTGATCGAAAATGATTAAGCTTAAGAAATCTTATTCGCGTACCCGCAAGCATGGCCATTTAATGTTTTAATCGAAACATGATTCGATGAATAACCAATTGGATCGAATAATGTACAAGAGAGCAGCGAGGGCAAGGTAAGTACTTTGACATCCAATAAAACAACGACATCTCTTAACGCGCGATTACCTTCCGATAAACTGATTATTCTAAATCCCCGAAAGCTAGACGGAGTAAACGTTCGATGGTCAATACGGTTTCTCAAGTCTTAAATTTCGGTGCCCAGAATCGTTCAGGAGACGGAAACAAGTCCGAGCAAACAAGTAAATCACGCATTGGCTCAATGTTTTATCTTTGAAAGTGATTTCTTATCACAGCGTTAACTCGGCGGACTACGCTTCGCATTAGCTGCGCACGACAAAGTGCACGAATTGCGCATCCGTGAGTAATGACAACAAACGGGCCACAAGTGACGTGATTTCTGACGAAATTCCCCTCTGCGAAATTCAAGTCTCACGCCAGTTTGAACGTACGCGTACAATTACGCAATCGTAAAAGAGCTAATAGCGTCGTGACGTAACATCTTTATCACCCGGACTGCGTGTGATTTCGAAGCTTTTTCGTCTCCGAGGCGCGCACAAAGTTGCGCCTTGCACGCGCTGCCAGACAAAACGGAAAAACGACGAGGAAAAAAGTAACGGAAGGCCGCGAATAGCGCCCGAGAAAAGCTCAAGGTGGGGGAAGGATGTGGGAAAGCAATTGGATGCGCAACATAAACTACCTTAACCGTCGAATGGCGCGCTCGATCAATGCAACTCACCCCGGTTTAATTAATAAGCGATTACCCTGCGTTCGCCGTTGCATCGTGCGCGTCTCTACGCGGATAAACAAGCCTCCTCCATCTCCCTCTCTATCGGCCGATTTATCTACCTCTCCCGAACGAATACAAGCGCGTACTTCCGTACCTCCGGCAGCAACTTGCAAGCCCATAGGGACGCGGGGCTCAAGTAGAAGAATCCGACGAGCGGTGGATAAAACTCGAGACGCGCGCCGAGGAAGGTATAGGGAGGCGAGATGTAAAAGCAGCCGGAGAGATGCATCTGTGGAGAGCGAGAGAGAGAGAGAGAGAGAGAGAGAGAGAGAGAGAGAGAGAGAGAGAGAGAGAAACGTCATTTACTGGTTCGTTACATGGAACACAGCAAACGTATCCGCGCGCGCGCGCGCACAGAGAGGTTGTACAGCCGGTTAGATTCCTCGTTTGTTCCGCGCGACGGCACCGCGGCTCGGCGAACGAACTCTGCCCGGGATGAGGCGAGTTTCGCTCGTTCGCTCACCGGCATAGCGAGGTGGGGTGTGTGTGTGTGTGTGTGGGGGGGGGGGGCGAGGTAGCCCTCTTTCGCGAGCCGGCGCGATACCGTTAGCCGTACGGTGAACCGAGTCTTTTCTGGAATCGTCGTCACTCGCGAGGCCGCGACGCGTCAAGGAGGCCTCCCATTCATCGCCATATGCGAGCGAGACTCTCGTTTTTTATCTCCCTCGCGAGCTCGTAGGCCGCCTGCGTAATTAAAAGCTCGAGTCTCGTGCCGTCTCGGGCCGTAATTGGTCGGAAATGCCGGCGAGGACGGGACGATAGCGTTGCGCTCTCGTGGAAAACGAAAGGCCCTGGCACTTCGTGGAATCGGACGCGTCGTCGTCGGCGACGATCGCGGACTCGACGAGTCGGATTTGTCGCGATTCGGGTGAAAGTATGGCAAAGGATAACGACCCCGAGAAAATCAAACCTTCCGCAATGCACATCGTAGCGCTACGTTTGTCAGGCATCGATTTTCATTTTGGAAATGAAGTTTATCGCCAGTGCCAGGCGAAGCTGCGCTCTCGTCGTTTTCCGATGCATTCCGAATGCAACGCGATCAACGTTGCTTCGACGTGAGCTCGACTCGGCGATAAATTGATTTAAGAACTTTGTAGATCCGTAAGTGCCGGAACAAACGTGAACAACTGCTCGAAAACTAATTGATTCGAATCTATTATTCGTAGACGTCTTTCTCGGAGAGAGAAAACAAACCGCCCTATCAATTACGGGAGGACGCATAAATGTTCGCGGCGAAGAGAAAATGTAAATATAGGTGCACGTTGTTCATTCGATTGGAAAATGGCGTGAAACCCTTCGTAAGTTGCGTGGATTTACAAATATCGTCGCTGAAATTCTGCACGCGTGTGGGAGAACGGTCGAGGAGGATTAAAAAATAACGCAATCGAGCGTCGCGCGACGTTGCGCAAGGAAAGGTCCTCGTGGATTCGCCCGTGACCTTGTCACGGCCAAGGAACGTCGCCGGCGAGCAAGGGGGGGGGTGGTGGGGGGGGGGGGGTAGAGGGAGAGCCGGAGGAAGGACTTCCGGGAGACTGGGGACCGAGGACGAGACGCGACTCCCGTAATTCGTCGCGGCCCTTACGACGGCCTTCCGTGTCCGCAATGGATGTCGTTACGCGACAAAGTACGAATTACGAAATTACACGCTCGCCTACGTACGACGCTCATCTTACCGAGCGTTTTTGACGGAGAAATAAGATTGATAAGTAACGCAACGATCGGTATGCAAATACGCGGCCGACGAAACTCCTTGGGTGTGATGAATCTCCTTTTAAAGCGCGAGTGCGACGTGCTTTTTAATAAAATTGTCTTTTGAATCAAAGACAGCGATTTTTAACGGTCGTGTGTATTTTCATTTGCATAGCGAAACTTCTGTCTTTATCTCGAATGTTGAATTGCAGACAATTAATCGTTCGCCAGATAAATTCGTCCTTGATGATTATAACCAATGCGTTACTTTTCCCGTTAAACATGAATTCCTATGATCACATTTGTATCGTTTCAAAATCCAAATTCACCAGCAGCCTTTGAAATACTGATTCTAAATTGTTCTCAATGCGACTGATAATGCTCGGCGAACAAAAGTCGGACTTTGTAATCCTAGATGTATACCAGCGTTTACATTATGCGCATGTAAACGAAGCGCGGTAAATATCTCCCGAGAACGGACTATTCTTGAAATAGAAAGGCAAGAAGATAGATTTTTCGCTAAAAATAAAAAGGACAAACAGCTAACTTGAGCTTCGATTGCCTTCTAGCTAAGTGGAGAAAATTCAAACAGCGTTAAGCAAGGAGATGAATCGGTGTTATATTCCCGGTACGAACGAACAGACTTGGAATGATCATTCCTTTTACTTCCGTCTTTCATTTGCTGCATTTTTTCCTTTTGCCATCTATTGCAGCCCTTGTAGTTGTGCAGAAGCCTGATATTTTTAATCGTATTCGTCTTTCTAGTTATGATTCTGCCGATAAATGTGAAAGAAAGGCCTAAGCTTTCATAAAAAGTTAGTAGATTTTCCTTTACGGATTATAAATCTGGCGGATTATAAATTTGAAAAGTAGGTGTTGCGGCAAGATTTAAACGTGATAAAGTAACAAGAGATGGAAGACAGTTTTGACTTTGTATGAAAAAGTCTTATAGGCGATGATACTTATTTCCAAAGTTTAAAAGAGTTCGAAGAGATTGAGCGGAAACAATATCAAAATTAGTTACAGTCATAGATATTAAGCGTGTAATATGTAAATGGTTTTTGGATTGTTTACAGAATTGCAGTTGTTATGTATAAATGAGTATTATTTTAAAAGGTCTATTTTATTATATACGAAATTTTCCAAAAAAAACTGTTGATGGGTTGCGGTGAAACGAGCTTGACTTCAAAGTCCTTCTTTGGAGTCGTTGATTTTGAGTATAAGATAAAAATCATGCGATTTAAACTTGTGATTTAGATATTACGAGGCCCGTATTATGATTTACATAATTCAAAAAGAATGCTCATCGTATTAAATATTTGTGAAACTTGTATAACATGTTTATTGTATACTTGGCAAAAGTTTACTCATTGTTCATTATGTACTATTCCATCTGGTTGTTACGTTCCAACCAACATTTTCTATCCATTTATGTCCTATTTGTAAAAGTTTCATTCAGTAGTTGTTTGTTGTAGCGTTCGTTAGCTTATTTTATTTTCAAAAATCTTATCTTTGCATGTCATTCGGTAAATTGACAGCTGTTCTAAAATACTATTAAAGTTGACGTACAGATAATTACGTACAGATAAGTGTATCATTTGCTAAATTTCATAAGATTTATGTTTTCAGCCGTTCCATTCTATTAGATTTTTGAAAATATTGTGAATTCAACTCCACATTTGTAAGCATCGGTTATAGAAATCTTTTATATTACACGCAAATTTCATACATTCTTATTGATTTTTCATTCCGAAACATTTAGCTAGTAAGAAACAAAATGAAAGACTTTAATTTTCCTTTATAAGTTGTACGTTATTTATCTATTGGACCGAGAGGATATGATTTTATAAAACGAAAGTGTTTATGTATTTAATTCAAATCTGACGTTCTTACATTTATGATCAATTAAAGTATGTAGACACTTTCTATAGTTCATATGTACATATACGTTTATATGTATACATTTATTCATATATATTAAAAGCTTACATACGTAAATATTTAAATAAACTACCCATTCACTCATATTAGAATCTTAATAATGAAAAACGAAAATAATAGAAAAATATTTATGTCGAAACTGATATTTTCAACTTATTAAAAGTCATTTTACAATCATTAGAAGAAGAAGCAACTTTTTGCGGATAAAGATAAAAATAATAATGTGTAACTTGAATTTGCATGAAGTTTGAGAGTTTTGTATTGTTTGTAACGTGAAACTTTTCGATTGGATTTACGTTTCAATTTTTGCGTATTTTAATAGAGCCAAGAAAAAATTATTATCTTTTGGAAACGTAACACAAGAATTTAGCGTAAGAGTTTACTTAACAAATTTGTTTACTTCAATAGAATCAGCTGACTGGAAGGATGGGGATGAATGAACGATAGCCTCATTTATTTCTACTTAACTTTTCCCTTTATTACATACATTTCTCGTTTTCAAATTTGTTTTTATAAGTTTGTATGATATATATTTGAAAATTCTTCGATGTATTTGAGAATAAATTTCATTGCTTTTTATGCAAAATAATCACAAATTACAAAAATCATGACCCGACTAAACTTGAATATCCCTTGGGTCGCAAAGGTCACTTTTAGTTTCTCAAAAATAACATTTCTTAACTGAAACATGTATTTAAAATGACTGCTATTACATTAAACGAATATTAAGAAATTTGTTGTCAATGTAGTTTCGATTAGCGTACGATGTTTCATTTTTTGTAAAAATGGCTCATTCTCCTGAATTTCTTCTTAAACCTATCCTTAAGCAATCATTGGATATTTCGATATCTTGTCTTCTCTTATGCCGCTTTACTTAACTTAACTTAATTAATAAAGCTAAACTTATATGATTTCGTAGAATTAAATTTTCATAAATTGCACGTAGATAAGTTTTTATTATTTATCAGGCTAAACATATCGAAATCTTAAGCCTGTAGAAATCATACTCGTGTTTATTTAAATAAGGATTCTCCTAAATATGTCGGTTAAATTGTTGAATTCTTCGTTTATCGAAAAGAAGATAAAAACTACAGTCTTCTTCAAAGTAAATGTATCCTCTTTTGGTCACGCATACTCGTACCTACCAGCAAGAGAGACAGTTTGAAAACTTGACAAAGTTGAGAATTTTCGCCTAAATTTTGTATAAGAATGTCAACTCATTTTAAAAGTGATGTCATTATCTTGGCAACGAGGTGCAACTTCTACTTGAAGAAGTTTAGTAAAAAGCAGCTGCGCAAGGTGCAGTGAATTATATTTCAAAGATAATACTTATTATTTGATCATAAGAACGGTAATTTTAAATCAGTTGCGGAAACTAAGATAAACATAATTAAGAATACTTTGCTAATTTTGACGCCTGATCATTTGGAATAAAATTCGCACAAAAAAACCATGAGATATCGAAAGAGCCGTACACTAGGCGATAAAAATTTCGCGCGTAGAAGAAAGTAACGATATATTGTTATCTTCTCTCGTGATTCCGACTCCTATCGAAATCAGCAAAGGTAAACACGCTGTTTACCCTCGGTCAACCATAAATTTGCTTTTATGACGTTGTATCGGTTCCTTCGCCGCGAGAATTGCCACGCTGTTATCGATCACCTGGAGTATCATGGTACCGCGCTCGCGCCCAACGAACGGAATCCAGTCGCGCGATTACCGGCGAGAAAGTTTATCCCTAAAAAGACAGCTTTCTCCGCGAAATGCGTGGCAGGTCAAAAAAGCAAAAAAAAAAAAAGCAAGAAAACAAAAAGAAAGAAGAAAAAGGAAAAGAATGTAGCCCCATAAACGCTCTCTCGCGGAAAAACTCAACGCTTTCGCCATCCTTATCGCACACTGAGAAATTCGCTGGAGCCCCACCCTCTGCTCTTCGTCGCGTACAAGTGGTCCAGTGCAGCAGCCGCTCTCCCTCGAGGTCTCGCGCTCGCATCGCCACACGCACCAGTGGAGTAGACCAAAAGTATTCGTAGCCCCGAGTTTGCCGCTCCAGCGTGTGAAAGCACGCGAGAGGAGCTAGTTTTCAAAGGGTACGGGAGGGGCGGGGGAGGGGACTAGATATGCCACGAGTACAGCCTTGGTATGTGTCTTTGTGGCGCGGGAATGCTCAAGAATATAAGATGGAAGACGGAGAGCCGGAGAACTGACTTTCTTCTATCGCGGTCCTTTACCGAGGAGACGGCGTGCAGGTTCGCCATTGCAGTAGAGAGAGAGAGAGAGAGAGAGAGAGAGAGAGAGAGAGAGAGAGAAGGTGCTTTATAGTTCGAGATAGTATGAGCGATGCATAAACCTTGAAAACGAGTGAAGCTTTATCGTGTGTCGCCTCGTCGATAAAAATTTAATATGAAATATCCGCCAATATGAAATTGGCTCTTTGGTTTGTTTAGTTGTACTCGGGTTCTTCGTTTACGATAGTTTTAATTGTTTAAATTAATACTACTATTGAGCGTATGTAGCGATACCTGTTTGCAATCATGGAAACAGATTTTGGTTTACATTCAAATATAACGAGTCGCTTAAAGATTGTAAAATACACGCGGATGTACTTAAACAATAAATTTGTTACAAAAACGCAAATTTTGCAGATATAAATCAAATTTTTACTCAAATGCCATTTACGACAATTTAATAATTTCAATATTAACGACAATGTGGAATAGGAGAGAAATTATGAGCTTTTATTAAATAAACCCAGACGAAACAATTTGCGATCGTTTTGATTTTATTCTTTATCGAAATTATTTGGGATATTTATCGCTATAAACTTCTTTAAGCTTGAAAAGTTTATTTGACGATACCTAAATAATATGTTTCTTAAGACTACTGAACAATACGTCTGTGATTATTTCGCAGCAACTCAATGAAATTTGTGTTTACAACAAGCAGAATATATTAATCCATAATATTTTAGGCTTGACACTTAATACGCATCGAAGTCCAAACATTATTGAATTAATTTTGTAATAACATGCAAAGCGTGCATTACAAAAATTATGGACCATAAAATTGATAGGCAAAAAATATGGGCCTTAATTATTTTACATTATTTAAATGTAAATAGCTTGAATAATGTTTCTTAATTAGCAATTTATTTTGTATACAGCAACAATTCAACAAACTAAAAATAATTATTGCCAATGTTCGTCTAAAAGACGTTTAAATAGATTGTAAAGCTTGATTAGTTGGGGTTGTTTTAATTGTATTTCTTCGTTTGAACGTCATCGATTCAACATAAATTTCATAGTATTTATTACTTTCCCGTTTCAAGATATCTTACATCTACGTGTTCGTTTTCTTTTTTCTTTGGGAGTTGCTTTGAGGAAATAAACAAAATAATTTACTCAAGGTTTAGAACTTTAATTAATTGCTGCTTATCGAATCTGCTCTCGATACCACTGAATTTGTGTCCTTTTTCAGTTAAACGCAATAAACCGTCCGTAAAAGTTTCATTAAAATTTCATTAAAATTTCAGGTGTTATTTAATTTAGGAAACATGCTCTCGTCTTCGCTAATTTCGTCGTATAGCTTTCGCGAAGTTCACTTAACGTTACAAACGTCGTAAGTGCTTTGCTTGATAAAATTGCTTAATAATACTTATATCGCAGTAAAAGTGAATTATTTTTATACGTAAAATCCAATTTGTTGAAACCTACTTCGGTTATCACGTCGAACTGATGCATTGAAAATAAATCGTCGGATGAATTCTCATATTTAGCAGATCAAAAAGAGCATTTGTTTCGGAAATTGCTGAGGTAAAAGACACTGGTTAGCAGTTCGTGCTTGCATTTATTGGAAGAAAATTCCCCGATATAAATATCCATTCGTCAAAATTTCGGATTATAGAAGCGAAAAGTAAATGTACAACATTTTTTATACGTTTCCCATGTTATTCTTGTGATTAATTTTTACTTTACCAGCGCGTTGATTATTATCTTTATTTGCTTGCCAAGTTTACTCGTGTGCCTTTTATGTCTCGCTTAGACGAAAGACGAAAACGTAAAAGTCAACATTTCAGTAAAGGAATTAATTCCGCTTATTTGCTAAATTCCAAGCGAACAGGTAGGATTACTCTTGTAACGTAACTCTGACTTCACAAATAAGTTTGGCGTCATTCGTAACAGTAGGATTTGGTTCGGCTACGTTTAACGGGTGACGTGTTCCGATTCGTTCGGAATCGCTGATCGATGGAATAACGCTTTACAGCCTAATATTCGGAAGCCAGAAATTCAAGAAGAGGATTAACGCATCCGAAACGGATGTAGTAAAACGAGAAGCGGCGCTCCTCTGCCTAGGAGCCATAGTTTGTCCGCAATTAAGCGCTCGTTATGGCGCAGAAGGTAGAGTTCCCGAAGTTTTCCGTGGAGGTGAAGGAGCGAGCGACGGGAGTTGGGGGTCGATCGGCTCGCGACGTCCAAAGTCCAGGATTTGGGGAGGCGATCGGCCGGGATCGACCGGCGCGTATTCCCATCGCGTACGAGGCGCTGAATATTCGCACGGCTGTAATTCATTAGCTCGGTCCTGGCGCATCGCGTCGATGCCCGACGGCAGGGAAGCCCGAGAAAGAGGCGATCGCCGATTGGACGCTCACCTGTTGCCTGGGCAGCGTCGATTGGCCGGAGTCGCCGGTCCGTAACGGAGAGCGAGCGTTGGTACGAGGTCCGAGACAAGTGCACGTCGAGGAGAGCCGAGATGCGAGAGAGCGGAGATCGAGAATGATCGACGGCGCTGCCGTGCGGGACGGGGGGAATAGAGTCGGCGAGGGATCGAGATGGAAGAAAGCTGGAACGGCTATCGTTTAAATGTACCTTACGAGCCCGCACTTTTTTCTTTGTTCTACGATTTAGGGTCTAGGAGCCTTCCTCTCTCTCTCTCTCTCTCTCTCTCTCTCTCTCTCTCTCTCTCTCTAACCCTCGGCGAGAATTTCGTCGCGATGCGATGTCCGGATGACGCTACACCGATCGATGAATAATTAAAGGGAGAAGCGCTCGTGCTTAAGTAGGACTGCGTCTTGTACATTTTTTTTTCACTCGCATTGATTTATCGCCGATTTGTCTCGCTTCGTATTTCTTCGGTCGGATGCGGATTGTCATTGTCGCGAAAAATGCGATGTTCCTCACATCGTAATGTAGAGTTTCGCTAGTGGAGATATTTGTCCTCCGTTTATTCCAAATCACATTCGGACATCTTTCTTATGCTGCACGTCGGATAATTAAACAGATTAATTGCGGTGTTGCGGGATTGTGGTGAACAATAGTTGTAATTTCCGCGTATTTATCAAACCATTGAGTTTGATAAATTTACAAATACGGTGCGTCTTTCCTTATTTTCGTTCGACTATTTTCACACTTTTTAAGCTGTAACGTGCATTTCTCATAATTTCGAATTTCCATTTAGTTATAATAATATAGCTTCAGCTGTCTAAATTGACGCGAGTCAATTAATTTCACATTCGTAAGTGTCTGGTTTGCGCTTCGTAAATAAATCCGTTAGTTGAAATTTTTTTTTCCCTTTGGCAGAATGATCGAATACAGCTACTTTAGTAGATACGATCAATTTCCAAAAACTCACGACTCGCCAGTTTTTACATTACCTAATCAAAGATTTATTTTCTTTTAAGGTTTTCAAGTTGCATCTGAACTTACATCGTTTCTTACGTTATAATCTTACATTTTTTCTTGCTTAATCAGATCTATAAGAAGAGGAATACGAAGAGGCAAAAGTAGTAAAACTGCAGAAATTATTATGTACGTACAAAATTTTCTTTTCACAAATTAATGATAAAGTTCATGTATTGGTGCGGTAAATCA
This sequence comes from Wiebesia pumilae, assembly GCA_018907045.1. Lineage (NCBI taxonomy): Eukaryota > Metazoa > Arthropoda > Insecta > Hymenoptera > Agaonidae > Wiebesia > Wiebesia pumilae. Next base: position 1,663,840 of record JACCHZ010000137.1, on the reverse strand, counting down.
ATATTTCATAGGTAATCGAGGATCGCGTTACCAGTCGTAAAATATCGAATTCCATGTGAAAAAATTCTAATTTATAAGCAAAATCGGGAGATTCGGTGATTACGTTTCAAAGGCAAACATTTAAGTTCTTTCATTCCATCGCGTTATAAGGCTATAAGAACTTTAAGATTGCCCGCGATTACAATTGTTAAAAATAAAGAAATCTATTTTCTTTATTTGATAAAGAAAATGGTTCGTGATAAGATGACAAAGATTACCTAGAATTTATCCAATGACAAAAATAGACAAGCGGCTATAGATAATGTACCCGATCACAAGTTTAGTCGTTTAATAATAATAAATGAACAATTAGGTAAGGCCTAATTGTTTAGAGACACACACGAATGAATCGATGTTTCATATTTCTAGAGGTTCTAAGAGGTGTATTTCGTATTTTAACCGAAAACTCGAAAAAGAAAGAAGAAACGTAATTTCGTTTGCATGGTGTCGGCCAAGACATAAGCGTAAACAGTTTAAACTGCCATTTATTGTCATTGCGCTAATCTGCACATTGTCGTAAGTTTGTTCATTGAGTTGATTGAAAAAGTTTTTGATACGAAGTTTCGTAATTTTTCTACCGCTTAAGAAAACACGATAAATCTCACCTTCGATTTACTTTGAATAATCGACAAATGAAAAGAAAAATATGATCGAAGACTGGAATAGGGGGGATAAGACCATTAAAATAAAAGTGATAAAAAAAGAGGAGAAGGCAAACAGGATTGAATTGAAAAAACAACGGCTCACGAGAGAAGTGGACGCGTCCGACGTTTATAGTCGGCGCTGCGAACGCGATTATATTTCTCTCAGCATCCTCTCGGAGTTCCATCCTCGGGAAGCTTACGGTACATTTCGCGCTTCGCCATTGAAGAGAGCCGATTTTACTATAATGCAAAAAAGTCCACTATTTTCTTGCTCGAGCAGAAGAAGTAGAAGAAAACGAATAAGAAGAAGCGTAAGCAGTAAAAGAAGATGAGCGTAAAGAAGAGTAAGAAGAAGAGTAAGAAGAAGAGGAAGAAGAGGAAGAAGAGGAAGAAGAGGAAGAAGAGGAAGAAGAGAAGAAGAAGAAGAAGAAGAAGAAGAAGAAGAAGAAGAATTAGAAGAAGAAGAACATCAAGCAAGATTGACGCTTCAATGGAGCAATATTTATAAAGAGCGGAAGAGTTGCCACGAATCTTTTGATATTTTTCATTCTTCTCGATCTTCAGTTTAGTTGTTTTACAATTTGAGCTTTTGTCCCTCGAGCGAAATTTCCAGCGCTAGAGTTTATTACTCGGATCGAGCGCTTCCGACGGTTCAACTGATTCCCGGTACACAGTTTCTGCTCTAAGACTACAGTTTAACTTTTCAAACTGATCACTTTATTAAAGTAACTTTTCTTCGCGATTTGACATTTATTTGAAAATGTTATTAATTTTTGAACGCCTTTCAAATGGACGATTTTCAAGAAAAATAGTAAACTCGCGTTATTTCCCTCTCCAAGTAAGTAATTTACAATAAGAAATATATTCGGATAAGAAATTCTTTGACCTTTATTACGACGTTCAACCAGAATAGGACTGTGAAAGCAAAAATGTGAACATTCCTTGCAAATTGCGTCAATTGCAGGCGTTTTCCAAACGTTGTTGTCACTTGCATTGGTTAACAACAATCGCGAGTACCGACAAAGTGCAATTTCGCGTAACATCGATTTGTCTGTTTCATTCCCCTGCCATAATTAGACGGTTGGCTTTTCAAAGTTCGAAATGACGATTTTCTGCAAATATATCGTTTGTCGCGGAGCTTGTGTCTTCGGATCCATTTTTATATTTGCATTTATTTGTTGCGCGAGGTTAAGGAGTTAATTAAATAAATGTTTAAGTACGGATATACGACGAAAATTGTGCGCCACTGCAAAGAACGTCCCACGTAAAATATTAACACGAAAATTAAGTCGTTACTCGTGATATTTATCTCTACAAAGGAAGCAGCAATGGAATAATTATTAAAAAAAATTGTATTTCACAGAATTTCACGGTAACTAGCTAATTTTCATAATGATAATATTTGGGACAAATTGTTGAAACATACGAACATCTGGGCAAATAATTTTAAAGCTCGCTGGCCACGTTTTATTTAAGCAAATATTAGTTTATACAAGAGTTCCAACTCGTTATGAGCCGAGACAAAGAAGAATGTATACGTGTACCGTGTACAAGTTTCATTCCCAACAGTAGAAGTTCCGAATTTTAAATAGTTGTGAAAAAATTTAATGTAAATTTGAAGCGCGTGAAATGTTATATAAATTTGCGTATATAGATATGATGATAATTGAAAAATACTTTTAAATTTCGGACAAAATACGAGGATTCATGTGGTGTTGCGTTGACGTTTTCCTCGTTTGACGAGGAGAGGCACATTCGTGGATAGTAGTTAATATAAAATGACGTCATGCTGCGCGCTACAAAACATTCCAATGGGTTGAAATAAAAACTCATATAATGAGATACCCTCGTATAATAAGAGGGTAAAGAGACTCGTTCAATTAGAAATATTTCTTAGATTTATCAACGTATCTAACCTTTTGGTTTCGTCAGCTGTGTAACGTTGCTTTATGGGCGCAATTGCATATTACCCCTTACTCGCGGTTGCTCTCCTAGTAATTGTGATTCACGATTATGTACACTTCGATATTTACGGCGCGAGTTAATAGCCGAGAAGGTATCACGCAAAGCCTCGTAGCAAAAAGAAATATTAAAAGAAATATTAATATTCAGCTTGAATATCGATTAAGCATAGCTTGCGCTTGCTGTGGCAATTGATAGAAAGAGACCAAACTTCGTTATAAATCTTCGCCACAAATCCTAGCGTGAATTATGCTCGAGTAGGGTAACTTCTTTCGATGCTTTGCACCTGCCAATTACTCTAAACTTCACGAGCACTTCTGTATCCATTCCCATGGGAGCATCAGCTGGTCCTCGCTTTAGACTCAGCAACTCGGCATTGAGCCTTGCAATCGGCTCGATCGACTTCGTCCGAGTTTCGTATTCCGCATCCTGATTGAATTCCTTAGGAATCTCTTATGAGATTCTTTGAAGTCCCCTTGATATCATCGCGAACTCTTTTTATGAAAATGCAGCCTTGTTGAGAAAATGTCGTTCGCCGATAAAAGCGAGTAGATACGGAATTTCGACCTTCGAATGAATTTCAATCCGGAATGAATTTCAAAGCGATCTTACCTATCATGAGAACGTTCGCAGCGAAAACCTATACAGTTGCATTAGATTCCCGCAATAGAAACATGCATTTAATTCTTCCGGCAACACGCATTGGGCACCCGTACAGGTTATGCGGTATCGCGGTACACGGCTTTGGTCGTCTGCTGCACTTGCTCTTGCAGCTGCATAGCTGCATTCTCCGGTTCTCGGGGCCGGAATAGCGAGGGAGAGACGAAGATGCAAGCAGTAAGCATGTGTGTGCGTGCAGCGTGTATGCACAGCCCGAGTCGAATGAGCGAGCGTCGAGACACGGAGTCGAGAGAGTCGAGTGTACTTCCGCGTTCGTCGGATCGTCGCACGCTGATACACCTACGGATGTAGACGAGGATGTAGAAGGACTAGCGAATAGTCTTTCTCTCCTTCTCGCGCGCTCTCTCTCTCTCTCTCTCTCTCTCTCTGCCCCTCTCTCACTAACACCCCCTCTCTCTCTCTCTCTCTCTCGCCCCTCTCTCACTAACACCCCCTCTCTCGCTCTCTCTCTCTCGCTCTCTCTCTCTCTCTCTCTCTCTCTCTCTCTCTCTCTCGCCCCTCTCTCACTAACACCCCCTCTCTCGCTCTCTCTCTCTCTCGCTCTCTCTCTCTCTCTCTCTCTCTCTCTCTCTCTCTATTCAACTTTTTCTCGATCTTCTTCTGCGTTGATCTCTTTGAGTGTCGGCACGAAATCGATGTTCGGCTTTTCTTCGGTTAAGTCTACGTTATCTTCAACTTTATTAACGCATTTGTATACCTATAGGTGAGCCTACATATACTTATATATCGTTGACAAAGAATTATTTTTTAGCCATCTATTAAAACCGGATGTCATTGGACCGTAAGAGTAACGCGATCGCTCATCCTATAATATTACTAGTAACTATTTTTCGTATTTTATCGAATATTTATTATTTGCCTTTCCATGTATCTTACCATTTTAATCTCATTCAAATTCACATTTCATGCATTTTCTTTTTAGCAGTTTATTTTTCATTTTAACGAGCAGTAGCGACTAATTCTAGTTTTACCGTCACTTTTAAGATCACCACGAGTAATATCTTTAGACATTGTCAAAAATCTTCCGACGTATTAACTTTCCAATAAGTCGCTGATGTCCACTGCACTTTATTGCCAATTAAGAAGAGTTATTTCAAGAAATCACCGATGCATTATTTTACATATTAATAGCTTTCTTACGTGAAAAAGGATGTTTCAATACATGTCTCGTAATCCAAAAAAGCTTGGCTACAATAGATCTTTCGAAAGTCATCCTTTGAAGAAGAATTATCATTGAATAAAAAATGATTCGCCTTATTTTAATAAAACTTTGTTAATTGTTTTTGAATTACATCATAAAAACGCGTAGTACTGTATGCAGCTTTAGATATTTTAGAAATTCTTTCGCATGCATCTGTTTCATTGATGCAAACCTTAACTTACGTTAATCCACTAAGTACCTAGGCAAACCTGAATATTCGGTTCTATTGCGAGATATAAAATGAAGAAACGACGTAAAACAATAGAAAATAACGATAAAATCAGTAAAATACACGCGCAACTTGAATTAATAATGTGCAAGGCACGCGCGCAGATACGCTTTTTTTTCTCAATGGTACACTTCGATTCATGGCGTCTCAAGCAAAACAAAAGGAAGTAAAGCGCACACGTCGTCGTTATGGATGTAACGACTACACTTACAGATCAACGTCGTTTGCAGATACCGTTACAAGCTACTGCGACGTTCTGTTCCTCGAGAAGATACATAGGCAGATAAACCTCGGAAGAAAAAGATATCAGTGGCCGACTGTGTAAAAAAAGAAAATGTATATAGATGTACGTCGAATGAAAAGTACTGTATCGATAGACAACAAAAGGGACCCAAGGAACATTATAAACGGAGAAGGAAACTTTATACAAGAGTGGGAAAAGAGAAAAAGAGAAAAAGAGAAAAAGAGAAAAAGAGAAAAAGAGATACTGAATACAATGTAACAAGAAAACATCGAGATAAAAAGAGAAGGTGAAAAGGGAAAGGGAGGGAGTCGTGGAACGAAAGTAAGGCACGTATGCAAAGTTTTGGAGTGAAAGAAGGATAGAAAGATCGCATACATTTACGAGCATTAACATTATTCTAGAGGCGCCTCTTGTGTGAGAATAAAGAACGATAAGAGGAAGCTTTTATAAATTTCAACTTGTATAGATAATTTTCATCCAATGTCGTATATTGTCTTCAAATTTGTATGTGCTATTCGAACGTTCTGAACATCAGAAGCAGCATTACGATTTTTTGAAATAATTTTCGACTGATACAATCCAATGTAGCATGTACTTCAATTAAATGTAAGAGTAGCTCGACCACCTAGGTTATTTATTATACAAATATTTCATCGACGATACTTTACCGAAGTTATATTTACATTAATTTTACCGAATAAAACTTGGACTGCTTGCATTACTGCACGCTAATACTTTGTTTGCAAGGATCATTATCAGATATAAATATTGTCAACTACCATGATACGAAATGAAGTTTGAAACGTTAAATACGTGCACGATTTCCATCCATTATTTCTAGCTGCACATGCTGTTCACACACATGCGTATATCTTCTTTTACTACTTATATATATATATATATATCTGGCATTAATGAAACTAGCAGGATTTCAGGCAAAAAGTAAATTATTTAATGAATGAAACTCGAGTAAACTTAAATTTAACTACATTCTTTGGTTTTATCGTCAAAGAACTTGGTAAAGTACATAATAAAAGTAACGAACGAATTTCAATAAAAGTTTATTGTGTAATAAAAATTTGAAAAAGGAATTCAGTCCCAAGACATAATAACAGTGGGCAGTAAATTATTTAGCAAATCTTGATTACGTTTTTTCTTTGCAGCTAAATAGCAGCAAAAAGTATATTTTCTCGTGATACTTTGAAAAGTAGGAAGTTCGTATCCCCTGCTCGTACCATAAAAAAGTTCTGCGATAATATCATACACAAAGCTGCGTTAAGGAATTTTACACGAATTCTCTCCGAACTCTTTTTCCAGTTTTTTTAATAATAATACAAAAATAAATCAAAAAACAGAGCACGAAGATTCACGTCACGAAGAGATTTCGGGTGAAAACGTTCGAGTGCCTTAGATAGGCGTCAGTGCTCATCCGCGAGCCTCCCAAAAGTATTCCTTCTAAATTCACTCGCTCGGTGAGAACAAATTCGTCTCGCTTGACTTAAAGTGTACGCGTGTTCAAAAGCGAGACTCCGACGCTCTTGGTGTGCGCGTGGTCTAGACATTTTCAAGGAGAGTCGTTTCCAGCCCTGACTGGAAGAAAACGAGCGTAGGTCATGCTCGTTTAGAGCGTACATCGAAATCATGTTTTTCAAACTCTCTCGTTGCATGTTTCCATGTTCGCTGGACAAGGATACGAGCACGACGACCGCGAGCAGCCGAGCGATCCAACAAAGTCGTCCGTGGAACGCGATCCGTCACGGGGACTGGAGCCACTGAACTTCGTCCCGTGGACGTGACGCCACGGTCGAGGTGGTCCAGTTCTCTTTCTTCCTCCCATCTTCTCGCCGGAGTATTTGTAAGCGCGGCTTCTCCGTGGAGGAGTTCGGAGGAATGGCCGCTGCAAGTGCACGCACCTAGTTTCGAGCGGATTGCGAGAGTTTATGTAGTAGGTGCGTCGAAAAAGTCGAAAAAGTCGAAAAAGTCGAAAAAGTGTTACCGCGTTTCTTTTTCCCATGTGTCCGCCTAACGATTACGCAAAGAAAACAATAGTCCCTTTCCGCCTACCGGAACTCGATCGGAACTCGATCGGAACTCGATCGGAACTCGAATCGGAACTCGAATCGGAACTCGAATCGGTCTCTCGCGGCTTTACCTTTTCTCTCGCTCTGCTGTCGTGGCACTGGACTGCTCCCACTCTAATGGGAATACAATAATAACTGAAATGGAAATTTAAAACTTTGAAGGACATTTATAATAAGACCAGGTTGACCATAATTCTACGAGTTAACTACAAGATGACGCGCACAGCAGCTACTCGTGCACTATTTAACTAATGGGCGATATTTCCTTTCTACTTATTTTCACCGCTTTCTACTTTTCTTTGTACCGAAATTAGCGTCACCGAAACGATTGAAATTTCGAAAAAATTATTTCCCCTCGTACGATAAAAACTTATAATTCGCCGAATTTAATTCCACTGAGTTTTCGGTTTTTCGCGCCTCTGAGAAACTGCACTCACTTTCATCCCTTTCTAATTAAGATTTTTCATTTTTACCGCAATGCATTCCTTTACAAATGATATTATTGCGCACAGCTAATGCAGTACATATTCGGTTCTTGCCTATTTCATCTGATTTGCTTAATCCTAGTCACGTACGATAAATGTGCGTTGCATTGCTTCGCTAGAACTAGAAATCGTCGTATTTCTTTCACATATTTCAGTTCGCAACGGCATTCTTTTACAGATAATTTAATAATTCCTCGACTTAATGTTACTTGCTAATGTTCGTACTACGCGTACGAGCTCGTTAATTTTTACACTAAAAACTCGTAACACTTTTACTTTTTCAGTTTAAATTGTTTTTTATCGCACGTATCATTTCGTACCATTTCTTTCTTACCATTTTTTGCTCGCGCGTTCTCTAGAAAATTATTAAAGCATAATTGTGAAATATTCCCTGCAGTGCATCATTATTTTCTTGATAATTGTCTTATCGAACGAGTAGGTATGCGGATATTTTAAGCTATAATATTTATAAAAATTCGAGCTACAATAATAAAAATTATCGCGAACACTTGCGCGCGCGCATTTACACCCAATAATTCACACTGGATATTACGTTATTAATATCGATCGCTGTACAGCACGAAATGGTAAAAATAAAAATTTCTTATTCTTGTTTTAAGTTACCGTTTTTCATTAGAATATGTCCATTACTTGTATTCAAACGGTCTTGCAGTTCATTATGCAGCGATAAACTTTCAACTTAAACGACGCGACTTTAATGCTTTATTTACTTATACAAAATATTAATATTATCGCTGTTCGGGCTGAAGTACTTTATTGTCCATATATGATTTCAATTACACATATCAATGTAAAATTTCAGACGCATAAGAAGAAAAAGTTTGTACTCAAAGTAAAAACACCGCTCGAGCATTAAGTTCGATTCTTTGTGCGCGAATAAATTTGTAATTGTAATGATTGCTCAGTAGCCCGTTTTAAAAGTAAGAAAATTTTTATTTCCTCGAATGCATTCATCATTAAAGAAAATTTGTATAACCATAAAGAGCCGATGAATTTTATTTTTATGACTGCAACTGAATTTCACGCATCTGTAAGCTAGATACCTATTATTAGCGTACAGAATTTATTAAGCACGAAGGACGAAGAAAATTTTGCCCTACGTAAATTTTGCTTTACAAGAAGGTAAAACATTAAATCGAGACTTAAGCATGAAGTTTCATCAATCAGTGAGAATCAGTGAGGAGTACTGGGCTAAATTCGAAGGTTCGAGAAGCAAGCAAGAGATAAGCCGTTATCTAATCAAAAGGTCCCACTGTGTTTACTTTAAAAATAATGCAATTTAATTGTTAATTTGTACCTCGCTACTTGAATCGAGTTTATCATCGGAGAAAAGGATCGATATTCTCCTTAGTCTGCTGCTTATTGAAGTCTATTTAAAATGAATTAGCAACCTTGTATTTTAATAAGTACATCGTTAAACAATAATTTGTGCGCCCCATTAGGGAGTTCAGATTTATCGCGCAACTTACGAGCAAAGTAGTACCATAATTGACGTACGCGTATGAACGTATCCCCATCAAATTCATCAACGACGCACATTCGTCTTCGAATCGACTCGCCGCCTCAAATCCAAATGGGTACACGAATGGACGCGATCCAGCGGCTTCTGAGCTCCCGATTTCTGAGCTCCATTGACGAGTCATTGGCTGTCGAAGTATAATTACTTATCGGCGCACTCGCGGAGCTAAGGAGAAATTCCGCTCGATCGTAACCGACTTCCTGAGCCGCGGCGTAATACATATTCGCAAGAGTGCGCGCTGCCACGGATCCTAATCGGCTATCGTCGAAACTTCGCTAGTAGAGTACGCGCGTGACGGGCGGGAAAAAAAGGAGAAAAAAGCCGAACATTCTGACGCACCGCTTTCACGCAGTGGATAAGTGTGCAGGCATGCGCTCGCTGGTGCAACTGCAATTGCGCGCGAGTGCGAGTACGCCGAGACGCTAGAACGTCGTTTCGATTGACGCGCGTCGAGACTTTTATTCGACACTTTTTTCCGCAGGGTACAATCGAGAATTATCGAGGCTGCTCCGAGAAGTAGCCAAGGTCGGGTCGATGAAAATTAACGTCGAACGAGTGAAAGACTAAGTGCATTCGCTCCGAAAGCATTCAAGTCTACATTTTTCTTCGTCCTTCGTCGAAGATATTATCCTAGGAAAATGCATTTGAGTACAACTCCTTCTAGGATCTCGTGATAATGATTTAATGTAACGAAAATGCGTCATAATGATGCAATGTAATAAAACATTCGTCTCGATCGCTCATTTTGCCGATTACTTTTATCCTCTTGTAATTCAAGATAACGTGTACATTTAAATGAGACTGATTTTCAATACCACGTATTATGGAATAAATCAATTTTCATTCGACTAACGTGATCTTGATGCGATTTCCTCGAAATACAACTTTCTTTTACCATTTCCTATTGCAGTTCTACTCTGACGAAAATTAAAAAGAAAAAGGGAGAACTAATTCACGGAAAGATTATTCTTAATAAAGATTACAAGAAGAGTGACAAGATTTTTATAAACAGAGAACTTCTTTTGAACGGTTAAACTTTTACACGCGAGCTCTTACGTGTGGGCATACGATCCCTTAATAATTAACATTGTTATGAGTGAACTCAATTATAAGCGACATTGAAATTGCAGAAATTGAAGCGCCTGGATTATTTTTGTCACAGCAATTGTACAGTTTAAGAAGCGTTGCAGACACCTAATTATTCGATTAATAAAATTCCCAAATTTTTTAAATATTTTCATCGAAAGTAAGTCTCAAATAGATTATGTATGAAGTTTATGCGAGGATGTATAAGAAGGGATGATCGTTTAAACGCGATGGCTGGACTGAAAATTTTATGAAAGTTACTTACAATGAGAACCTTTAAATTATCTTTTAATATCTTTAAGTTACTTTAAATTCGGCAAAGCGTAAGCTATTAATTACGCTGTATTAAAACTATTCTCTTTAACTGTATAAATTACATAAAAGTATAGAAATAAGAAATATACAAATGTATATTTATAAACGACGTGCACACGTTTGTTAGAATGAGTCTTGAGTGAGTTTTTCATGAGTCAAAGCTGGTTACTCGTTTTGTAGCTTTTGAGAAAAGGTAAAAAAGGAAAAAAAGGAGAAAAGGAGAAAAGGAAAAATAGAACTAAAAATCAAAATACGATATAAAATTTAATTTGCCAATTCAAGAAGTGAAGTTTCCAATAATTTTAGCTATAAATAAAATGCTCTAATATTTCGCATGATTCTTAATTAAATTCGAAGTCATATAATTATAATTCTGCACTTTATACTCATTGCGTATCACTGGATACATTCGTAATGTGCGACCTTTAATAACGAATCGCGCCTCTAATATTTAAATTCAAATAGAATCGTAAACCACATACGTGCATAAATAAATAAAAATCTTCGACTTGATACGATTTACAAGAAGTTTGAATAATTAATTTGTCTACGGTAGTTTTCAATGCGATATCGCGTTCCGATTGCATTCTACTTAAATGCGATTGATTTACTGATTATAGGATATTTAATCGTTTAACCTTAAAACCTGATTGCATTTTTTAAACCTTTTATTGGAAATTTGCACATGGAAAAATAAAAAATACAACCTATAGTACACGTTTATTTAATTCTGTGAGTGTAAGGAAAAGTGTAAGTTTGGAATGAAATGATTTTCTTTCTTCAAGAAAGATATTTATATTTAAAAATATAAACATGTATAATGCAACGTTTATAATGAAAACCTTTTAAAGTAGATCAAATATAAATGATCCCTGTAATAATATGTTAGGTGAATTAAATTAAGCATTATTAAAATTTTCATGTGCTCCCTATAGTTTTTCATGCATTTTGAATTGTTTTCAAGTGTGCTTGTACGTTTTTACAAAAGAATGACAATGACTGATTTAAAAAAATTCATGTATCATTTCCTTCGTTCTGCCCACTAGTGCATATCATTCTGAGAAGATAGAAAAAGCTTTACCTATAGTTTTGTAGAAACGTGCTTTGTAACGATTCTAAAATGCTTTTATTTAAATTTTTTACAATATTTAATCTCGAAGTTATCGTCGTTTTATTCACAGTCTATCTAAATATTATAAAAGAGCAATAACGAATTATAAGCTGCTTGTATAAGTTTGGATTTTCATGAAATATCTTCTACAATCTAATTTACATGTAAAGCTCTAATACAAGATGCCTTGATCAATGATCAAGATTTTCAGAATGATTAAAAATTTCCTGAATCGGTATGGCGTCTGATCTGTACTTTTAGCAATTTTAAGTTCGTCAATTGAGAGATGATTACTTTTAATACTCATCTATTATTGCATACTGTTATTGCGCGGTAAAAAAAAAATTAGATTTGGATAGACGAGAAAAACTTTACAACATCGTATGTTATAATTATTTTGACGTTTAATTATTCTTAAGTTGCTGGTTGATTGATTTTGTAATTTTAATTAATTTGATATAAATATTGTCGTATAAAAAAGTGTACCGAATAAATATACAGCTTGACGTATATTTAATAGGTGGATTAAGTGCGGTAAAATAAAGAATTTAGGAGTAGAACATAATTTTATTTTAGCCGTGTGCACTATTAATTATTACGATTGGTATTGAAATAAAAAGTTTTTATGGCACAGTTAGCAGTTTAAGGTATTATTTATCTTATTTAAGCTGTCTGATATAATACATCCTCGTTGCATATATTTAAAAGCCCTATTTAAGAAGTAAAAATTAGCATCTCACGAGTAGACACGTATAATGTATTAATGCGAGTCAATGATAAAATGTGCTAGTGTATAAAAAGACGCCTGAAAATTTATGTAAAATTTATTTTAAAATAAGATAAAAAAATCATTGTACTGCTATTGCTCTTTATTCCATAACATCTTTAGTGACGTAAGATTTATTTTTTATTTGTCAGCTATACCTTAATGCGTTCGATATTTCTTTTACTACAGTAAGCAAAGTATCAAGTTTACGTTATATGATTTAGAGGGGATCGTAAGGCAATTTTATTGCATTAGAATTAAAATATACAATCAAATAATTGTGCCTAGCCCAAGCTCGTAATTACTGTGTTTAAATAATGCGTATGAAATAACGAAGATCGAGCATTCCGTGGATGTGTATCTGCAGAAAAATTAAAATTCAACGAATTAACATAAATGAAAGTGAAAATGTTTTCTCTCGTACGTATCCAAAATTAAAAGCTACATTCCTTCGCGAGCTGCAATTCGCTTAAAGTCAATTATTTTGTTAAAAAATTAATGGCTTTATCACTAATACATACCTAATTGATCATACCTAATTGAACGAAACCTTAATAGATGAGAATTTACTCGCGTACAATGTGTACAATGTGTATCAAATCAAAATTTTGCGTTCTTATTCTTATTTATTCAAATTAATATACTTTCCAAAAGGAAAACTGCCGAGTTAAAGAAAACTTTTGGCTTTGCACGTATTTGGAAAAGAGAAATTATTTAAAATCTTCATTTTCATTAAAACAAGTGATAAGTTTAGTTTTTCATTATTATATACCGCTATCAGTCTCACCCAGATTAGCATTCTGTTGATTATCGAAGTATGATTGCTGTATATTTTTGATAGGAAATGAAAGTTTAACGTTCTTCATTGATATTTGATATTATTTAAAAGCGCCTTGATTACACGAAATTTGTAATATTTTACCGCGCTATTATACATTGTAGAGCAAGACCGATAGTAAAAGAGATAACGAAATTTCTACACGTAGCTCTTCCATTTATGTCATTTGAAAGTTCAATTGTTTCGTGTAATTCGCAATGCTTGTATATTTTACGTGAATCTTTCGGGTTGTTTTTCAATGGGCACACTCATACTTTACATGTAAAGTATGAGAATATTTGCTATTTATTCCAACTATTCTCCTGTTTTCAAGGGACAAAATTTCATACATATACAACTAATGCTCGAGAGAAGGTTTGATTCATCGTTTCGTCAAGTTGAAAGATGCTTGAGCGTAATTTTTATTATTTCAAAGTTCTTGCAGCTGGTTTGCAACTAGATGATTGCGACAATACACAATAAATAAAATACAAATGTTGCCGATTTATAGTATATTTTTAAGAGAATGGAATGCCATTACATTGAGCTCCAATGATCAGCGAAACAATGCATACTGATCTTGGATTACATAGGCAACAGAATTGTAGAGACATAAGCTCTAATTTCTTAGACGAGTTTAAAACTGCAACTATTACTATTTTACAGTTAGTTTTCATCTTAGCCTTAATTAATAAATATTGAATGAATTTAAAGGTAACTCCCTGTTTCGAAACAAATGCAAGCCTTTACGGGACACATTTTCCACGGTAAATACTTCGTATCGTAAAATGTAAGATAATAAAATGCTTTATCACCACGATAAAGAAGTACACTTACGCTTAAAGTTGAATTAAAAACTTTGACCAAACGCCATAACTTTATCCTCAATGGAATGTAATAAAACCTTGAGTATTTCAAGTTTTTGTAATAAATTTTCTATTTAGAAAGTTCTCAACATATCAGCAATAGGATAAGCTTTCAATAAGTAATGTAAAAACAGTGCACTTTTAATTTAATGTCATATTTTGTGGCAAAGGAGAAGCCGGCATCGTTGTAACTGTACGTAATAAATACGCATATAGTAATGTGATAGTACTCGTTATGCGTTAAAACTATAAGTCGATCGGTAAAAAGTTATATTTTCATATTCGCAATATTATGCGTTTACTAATTCGAAACCAGATTATCTCTTTTTCGCGTATTTTACTTTACAATACACAGAATATGAAAAAATTTTTAATTACTCGCATAATAACGTTCAAGGTTTATTCGTATAACGATCATCCAATTCTTACGAGTCGTCATGTGATAAAATTCATTAATTCTGACATAACGCGCAAAACGTATTTACAAATTAACGATATTCGTAAATTATGATTGTACTTGAATCTCTCGCTAAGTTTTAACAAGAGATTTTGTACGTAAATATTTAACCCTTGAATTGTAAGACTATAAGAAAGATATAAGAAAGAATATTTTTAAATTCGCTTTTTAACCAACGGACTACCAGTTAGTATTAGTAAAACTATTTTAAATAATAACGAAACTTAAATTATACGTAAAAGCTTCAAGTTTTAATTGCAGATAATTTTAGAAATGAAGTAACAATTCTACCGTATCCAGAAGAGGTTGGGGAAACGTTACTTGTACGAATACAAAGAGTTTCCTTCTATTTAATTCAATGATCGATCAAGAAAAAGTATTTCGAAAAGAACAATGTTTCGAGAACAATGTTTTATAAGTACCAATTGAGTCTTGGTAATCTCAGTACTTTTAAGAGTTTACGATCGCGTTGAACAAATTCGAGAAAAAAAGGTTCTCAATAGCATTGTAATATTGCTTTAACTATATTATAAATGGCAACACATTACTCGTATTACTTCAATTGAATTGCGTTATCTTAACTGTCGATTATTTTTTCATTATTATTCAATTTATAAATATCTACGGTTGGCGCTCCATTTTTAAATATCAAACATCACGGTGTACAGCATGTCAATTATTATTTACATCAAATAATGAAATAAAAGGATTTTATGCTTAAACAGGTGCAATACTAACCAGTAAGTAATAATACACGACCGTAATCGAAAAACTTTTCGATTTACGTGAATTCTATGTCTGCCACATTAACTTAAAGTTGAAGATACGCCGTTGCACTTAGCTAAATAAAGTAAAATGAGTAAAATTGAAGTTTTTACGAATGAATAAATTTTGTCGAATATCGCCTCTCTTAAAAGCATCGTCAGAGACTGAATTACTGTTAAGTGAAAATTCGTTTCACGCGATAGTTCAGTTCTGAGCGTTAAAATGCTTTGAAAACAGTACTATTTAAACATCGATACTTAATTGAAATTTGTGCTCTTCGCCGTTTTATCGGCAAAGTGGGCAATTTTAAACCACGACGAAGATGCGCAATCTTGAAAGGACGTTGCAACAAAGTCATTCGGTGAATCTTTCTAATCTAAGTACGGGCTGCACAAGAGACAAGCCATTTAAAGTATTGCGGAATTACACTACTATTACAGATTTTCCATTAAACGTATAGTAATATTCAACGTAGGGGAATTCGTGAAAACCCGTCTGTTGTGCGTCCGTGTAAGCAGATTACGATTGCAATAGCCTCGTTTGTAAAAGTCACAGTGCGACCTTTGTGTCTAGTTGTCCGCCGAGTTGTAGCAACGAATAATCATAAGATGATATGTAAAGAAAGTAACGACGGAGAATTTTCAGCGTCTATATTGAAAATAAAGTACGATCGCGTAGGGAAAAGTGAAATATAACAAGTATAATATGCAACGCGATACGCGCTGCGATGGTTTAAATTTAAAAAGAAATTCAGAGTGCTTTTGATGTTGTTGAAATGTAGCATTACTGGAGAGCTTAAGAAATGAAATTTGAAAATCTAATAAAATAAGGAATCGATGTGATGAGATCTGTCGCTGTATTCCATTATCAGTTTCTCTATGCACGGTTCTTTCAACGTGCACGTCTATGCATTTGCATTGCAATGGATTCTAACGTAAATCGAGAAACTACCTCTGTAAGCTTGTAAACTCTACTCAAGAGACAGTCGCGAAGACGTAAAAAATGGCTAAAAAACATTTAATTAGAATTTTCTCTCGGTATTACTTTTAAGTGAAAAATAGGACTCGAGGGACAGGAAGCATCGCCAATTTCTTTCAAAGTCCAACGCTGCCTCGGCGACTGCAACGACTTTGTAAGCACAAGGTCCTTAAAACAGTCCTTTAATAAGCTTTGTGCACCAGATTTAAAGCGAAGGCATTAAAGCGAACGTTAGACGCAAGTAATGGAAAAGGAAACGTAATGTACAGTAAACGCTGGATTTCGCGTAATGGCATCTCATGTATCTTGGCAAAATGATCTTACATTTAACAAGACGCTATCGACGATTTTCATCCAAATTCCGCGTAAATTCTCAAATACAATCCTCTACCATTGGCCTCGGTGTTAAAAATTGAAGACGGTAATTACAGGCCTGGTGTTAGGAAACGGCCGTCAATAAAGAAAAAAGAAAGAAGGAGGAAGAATCCGGGAAGACGCGTGAGAAGAGGCCGGATTTTAAAATCCCCGATACCAGTCAGCGGTCGAACGATCGAGGGTGCAAGCGAATAAAATCATTGGACACGCAGCGATAACCTCGAATGATTTACGAAATTTACGGAGGTGTATTAAAGAATGGCTTGGGACACGTCGTCGTCGCACGGCATCGCGACCGCGAGAAACGGTAGCGAAGGCGCTCTTTCGGTTTTCCCGACGATCGTGCATGTGCATGTGCCCCGGGGCATGGGCACCGGTCCGCACCTCCGAGGAACAAACTCGCCGGGGACTTTTCTTTCAGCGGTCGGGGCACCTGTCGAGCCGCGCGCCAATATTACACAGGAATGCCACATCGTGAACAGTTAGGATCCCGAGGGTCTCCCTCGGCATTCGTTTCTCCGGCCGCCAACTATTAAGTACCGCTCCGTCCAATATTATCCCCTCATAGATTTATGTACGAGGAAAAAGGTTTTTTCCGCGCGCCGATCCCATTCTCCATTGTAATGCGCCTCGCATCGCGAGAACGGGGTTACGTCTATGCCTCTTAACTCTCGTTTTGGCTTAGGTAGTCTCTGGTGCTCTTAGTCTGGCTTAGGACGTTGTTTCGCGAGTCCAGTCTGTGTTTCAGAGTTTCTTCGAGGCACGTCGGCCAAGCCTCCTGGCATTATTCGTCGGGAATATCCTCCGAGGCCTCTGAGACGGGAAAACGATCTTGATATTGTCTAGGGGTTTTATGCGAGCGCTGTGAAGCGAACGGAGATTATTGTAGGTTTCGTAAATACCGATGACGAATTATGTACTCTTGATGAGCGGGTAACGTTCGTCGAAACGTAAAATATGTGGTAAAAGTCAGGCGCTTATTTATATACCTTACGTGGAAAAAATGTCGCTATATTTACTCAAGGCTACATTCATCCGTCAACTAGCGGCAATTAATTTCTTGCTTGCATTTAGTCTGCATTTCTTCTATTTGCTGGTCGTTTGAAAGGGTCGAAACGGACGCGGAATTTTCACGCTCTTCATCGAAATTAATAATCTTATAATAGAGTGGACACTTGACGATTGTCTCTCGTACTTACGATATGCATTAATGACAGAGTGAACCACTTGCAGCAGGAACGCGCAATATATCCCTGTGAATATTATTTTCGAATTGTAAGGAAAGTTATTTACGAGCGAAAAACTAATTATAACTTGCTGTTAGCTTAGATTAAAAGGCTCGAGATGCACGTGAAAAAATTCATTTGCTTAACTATATTTTAAGAAAGTATAAAAAGGATCGGGTTCTCGAGAGCACAGAGAAATTTATGCGCTACCAACGGTTACTCTTTAAACATAACATTGGAAAAGCTTTTTTGTTTGAATTACTTAGAATCTGTATAAACGCGCGCGTTACCTTTTTTAACCTCTTCTCATCGACTGTATAAATAATTCATGCATGGAAATACGAGACGTTCCCTCGCTCTCTATTAGACTGCCTTTAGTGCACTACGTATTTATCAAGTGCATGCCACATCCGCGAGAACGAGTGCGCGATATGTTCTATCCGTACTGAAGCGCTTAAAAGACGCGCGCATAAACTTGCGTAAAGTGTTGCCGGTATGTCGGTGGCATAACCAACTCCACACGAGCGTAGGTAAAAACGTCAATAACGTAGAGGAGCAGGTTGGCAAAAGTACAATTTGCAAGATGTAGCGTACGGTCTGCGGCGATTGATAAGTTTACTTTACGCGTACTTTTACCGCATGACGTCATCCTAAAAAATAAATAGTCGGCGCCATTCGTTGTCTGTTAATTCTTCTTTTCGACAGACCCCCGCGTCCGTTTCGCTCTACGAGGAAACGAATTGCCCAACTCTTTCCCCCAATTGTCGCCATGCATAAGTGTTTTTTCGTTCGCGAGAGGTAAAGGCATTTCCACCGGGTAAAAGTCATAATTTGTAGCATTACGTAACGTTAAGGTTAAAGGTGCGACACCTTTATCATCGCTCAAAGCTACTGCCTACGTACGCTAATAACAATGATTTCAAAGCGAGTGGGGACATTCAAATAAAAATTCTAAATATACTTTCGTCGGTTTACTTATCCATTAGAATTTGTTTTTGGCTCGCTTTAATGTTCAAACCATTAGCCTTCATTCGTTATTCGTACTTTGGTATAAATAGGATAAATTTAAAATACGTAAAATCGTAATTATGTGTTTGGAGACTTTTATGTAAGCTTTAAAATCTATTCGTAAAACGCGTTTTACGAGTGTAAATACCGAATTGGAAAGTTATTACTACAATTGAACTAAAGCCATATCATTACGATGGAGTATAAAAGACCAAAAGTATAAAAGTACAAAAATCATCTTTCATTTTCTTGATCTCTGCGATTTATTAGCACTGGACAGCAAATGTATTTATGTAATGTGGTTTTTTTATAGAAAGTAATTGCTATCTAATTACTGATACCCTTTGCCGTGTGTCTCTAATTTTCGATAGTTTCAACAAAATCCATAGATAAAGTTGTTTTTCCTATAACAGTCATATCACGGATGTTATCCAATGCTGCGGTAGTTCTTCATTAGTTAAAAAAATTGGAATATACTTTTTGAAATATACTTGGGTACGATTTTTACTACAAATGATCTCAATATTGTTATGAAAAGGGTATAAATACAAAATAAGGAGTGAGTCAAGTATTCGATTTTTCTTTAATTCAGAGAAATATCTGTCGCGTTATTTATCGTTATTGTAACACTCGTCTTCAACTCGCATTGAAAATATTTTGCAAGGGATATCAAAAAAGTTTGACTGTCAGCGCATAAAACAAAAGTTATTGGTACTGCAACTAATGAAATCGAACGTTATTTTGAAGTTTGCAAGCCGCGTGTATTAGAAACTAATCTTTTACTTCAAATTGAATCGCTGAATTTTCATTCGTGCATGATAGACATTAAGCTGTATAAAAATAAAATTATTCTTTAAGACAGGATTTGCAAAATATCTCAACGAAACTTTTACTGCGCGCGTCATACTTTCTCAAGGAATACTTCTAGTAAACTAACATTTTTTTAACGTTGACTTACCCTTTTCAACTTGGGACGTGGTGTTTCGTCGAAATGTACTCTAAATAGGACGATGATCGGTCACTCTGAATATTATTTTACAATTTAGTGTTCATGTTTTCATACCTTTGAACATTAAATTGAAAATAAACCAAATGCTTTTGATTTATTTCGTTCCGAAGCTGATAATTCTTCTGAATTTATCAAACCGTAGATCCGCCGACCAATTGTACAGAATGCAACACCGAAAACAACTTAAGTCGTTATTTATTTTTCATAAAAATGTTCTTAACGCTTTCAAACAATAACGCAAACTATGCTTTATGCTGAAAAAGTTTAGCGTCACCGAGAGAATACAAGGTAATCAAAAGAATTTTCACAAGTGCAATTAGCTCGTAAGAATAAAGTAATATTAAAGTTACTCTTTATGCTTCTCATGAAAAGTAAGGGAGGAAGAATGTTTGTCGGATATCGTTAAATATTTAGAAAGATGAAAAAATATGCACATAGGAAGCATCTACACCCGTTCCTATATTGAAAACAAACAAATAAAACAAAATGAAAATAACACAAGAATCGACTCGATAATCCTGCAGACTTTAATATCGACTGTTTAATATACGTTACTTGATATCCGTATAAGCGAATAATTGATTTGCCAATTGGTTGAAAAGTACGTATCGTTTGCTGTGCAAACTTTTCGAAAAGTTAATATGCCTATGTAATTCATTGGTTCATCTATCAAAAAAATTATCACCGAAGGCAGGCGTTGTTGTAACTTTAGCTTGAAAGGAATATTTTGTTTAGTAGACACATAATGGCATTGGTGCACCTGTCGGGCTGCCTCCATCTGTTTTCCGCTCCTCGGGACCCTACCTTTCCAAAATTCACCCTCGAACAATAGTCCGAGGAACGTCCCTTCCTAACTTGGAGCATAATCGTCCGGTAGAATACAAGTTGTACAGTCAAGTACGAAAGCATTCGAGGCCTGGATTCTCTCGAAAAGTAACGTTATCGCGCTTATCTGTTTCTTTGCAAATCGTGAATTAACTCGCCGATAAAGCTGTGCGAAAAATCGATTGACAATTTCGAGATAAATCGTTGCGACTTATTGCGACGAATTATTCCGAGCGACTTTACTATGACGTTACATTATTAATCGTACTTTTCGTTACGAGTCGAATCTTTCCGGCCGCGACGATAAGTCGCCAAGCAAGGAGTCAACGAGACGCATTCGTACAAGAGAAGAGCAATTTCAATAGAATACACGTGTACTTACGAGATCGATGGCTAAGAGCGCGAATATTCGCGAAACCGGGAAACATTCTTCAAAACGGAAAAGTGCATAATTTGCAAATTGAGCATCCGACTGATTTCTGCGTTTCCATATACAAGTGGATTCGAATCGACTTCCAGGCTCAAGGGAATGGCTTCGCTTTGATAAACGAACGCAACGAAGGACGCGTTTCCTCCAAAAGTCAGCGGAAGTTAACCACGGATATAATAAGGACGATAATGGGTGCGTTTTCACGTGGAAGGTGGACGAGGGGCAGTGGCTGTAACCCCTGATTCTGTCGAGGACTACTGGGGACGCGCGCAAATGTCGCAACCAGTCTTGAGAGTCACGATGCGCAGACCTATTTCCAATAAATACCGACGAATTTCCAATAGTACTCGCTGAGATTACGCGCTCCACCACCAACTCGCGCTTGGCAGCTGCACGCGACACCCCGTATTTTATTACGATAATTTAGGTGATTACCGTCCCTCGCGCATGCACCGACTGCAACGATGCGCGCACGGAATTATAAAGTCGGAGCTTATCGGAGCTTAGCTCCCAGGCGTGAAATTGTACGACATTTCCAACTGGTAAGAATCCCAATATTGACGTTATATCGAACCTACCGACACTTCGATACAACTCACTCTTACTTAACGTTAGGTCTTCGCAAATAATGTGCAAGTAACCGCGCGAAGCGCAAGATTTGACGTCGATCTGGCAAAACTAATAATTTGGCGCAATCCAATCGTACATTTGTCCAGTCGTAAATTTTACGAGCAAAAGTATATCGAGAATAACGATTTGAAAACATTTCTTCTTTTGCCGTTGAAAGTACCTTGAATATTAGATCGGTATCGTTACTCAAGAAATTGCATTGTACTTCTTTATTCGGCACAAGCTGAATTGCATTCCCCGAGCTGTAGCGCTTTCTTTTCTTCTATCTACAACCATGCGCAAGAATCCCTTTCGTTTTATCGGGAATGAATTTACGAAATTATACTCGTATTGGTAGAACACGAGGTCGGTAAAAATCCATCGAGCAATCTCAAATAAATTGGTATTTGCGTAGTTTCGCGGGTCTTTTAGACGGCGCTCGGCTTGTATAAAGGTACTTACATTTCATTACGGATGACAACTCTACGAATAACGTATTCTGTTTCACAATCTTAAAGGAATAACATCCTTTTATTTCGAGCACATTTCGCGCATTTTCTTTCAAAGATTTTGCGAGCCCGGCATATGTCCACACGTTGTCAAAGGTTGACGTTTCCAAATGAAGAAATATCGTAAAGTGGCGTCACGAAAACATTCGCTCAGAGTCCGGATGTTCGTGGATTTTCTGTGAATATAAAAGAGCGACGATCAAAGTAGTTTTGTCGACATTTTTAAAGAACTTTCTAAATTATCCAAAGTCGTTTTTAATTTGCAGTAGAAGTATTGCCATTCGAAATCATTGCGACAATGGTAGGAATCTGCATTTCCCCTCAAGATACCTATTCATCTGGATAATAAGATTGCAGACATTTCTCGAAAGAAAGTTGAAAACGAAAAGACAGGAGAGAGGACGGTGTCCGGGAATTTGCGAACTCGAACTTTAGTCGCGACTCGCTGCGTCGCTTCTAAGCTCTCGAACTCCGTCGTGGGTAGGAGCACGAGCGAGAAAGCATCTGTTTCGGTCGTCCGGGATATCGAGGGAGCCGATTCGCCAGGACGGCGACTCGAGCGTCGACCTGGATTTTTCGTGAAATCGGCCTGGCACGTGCGGCGCATTCGAGCGCGGACTCGGAGATGCCGGAGGTAGTGATGGATGCGCGCGCGTTGCACGAGGAGTCAGCGCAACGAGTATAAAATCGCAGTATAAATGGCAGACCGGGCAATAAAGGCGAGTCGCGCGCACACCCACGCATAAGACATCGGTAGGCCATGGGCCGGACGTATGATTTGGCGATTATAGTGCGTCATGTTTGAAAAGCGATCGCTGATGCTAATTTTCGAGGGTGCGACTATCGAGGCCTTTTTCCTTTTCCTTCTTCCTCTCCTTCTCTCTCTCTTTTGCCGCGACTCTTTACTCCTTCGCGAGCTTCTCCCGACACCTTTTTCCTTTCTTATTTCTCTCTCTTTTCTTTAATAAATTTATTAAATTTATCGTTAATTTATGGAAAGAGGAAAGAGAAAAATTACCGGTGTGTGGACTTGGGTAAGGAAAATTTTTCATCGTACGCATAGGCTTCCGCTACGGCCGCGTACTTTTACTCGGCAATTCATTTTGCTTCGAGAAACGCGCAGATCTTACCGTATCAAATTCCTTTTCTCCTATTCTTTACGTTTCAAGTTCATCCGTGCCATAGACTTTCTATCGTGAATATATCAATAAGAAAGATTTTATACCATTATTAAATTTATATTTGCTGCAAGAAGTTCTGGATGCCTTGATGTGCTAAATAAGAGAGAAATGATTTTTTGGTTCGAGAAATTCGGTGAAATGAATATTATTGGCAAACTTTCTGATTTTATCATACTTTAATACACTTATGATACGATAAAAATCGTAAATATAAGTTTTCATTCGGTTTCGTTTTATATATTTTATGGCATAGTCTGTTTTATATTATTTGAATACATTTTTTAAGCTTTCAAATTGACACAAGTAAGTTGTGTTATAAGTATTTGATTGTAATACGAGTATACTGAATTTAATTGAAATGTATCAAGGCACATTTAATATAAGAATTCAGTACAAGGAATATCTCGAATGAAATACTATTTCCAACGAGTCATCCGATGGATTTCCTGATATTAAAAGGAATAAAAATATCTTTTAAATCTGCATTAGCTTAGTTATCACAGTTACTTTAACGCTGGCATGCAAAAATATTGTATTTGCTGGGAAGCCATTGGGAACTTGTAATTAATTACACCTGTACCAGTCATAATTTCTGTTATACACTGACCAATCATTACATTGTTTGCCTACTAAAATTCTGCCTATAAGAAAGCAGAATCTATTTGTGCCATCCAGTTTATAAAATAGGTATTCGATTAATCATTGAAGATCGTCCCTTTTTTATTTTCCGAATGGATTTCAAGTGAGAAATTATTGGATGTAGAAAAAAATCACCGCTCGATAGGGCGGTTATTTCTTCTGAAATATAATTTTTTATTTCTTCGTTCGAGCACTTTGCCATAAACGTATAGGGTTTTCAATTATTTTTATGCCTTCTTTCAACTCGTTAATCAAGATTACACGAGGTCATTCTTAAAAAATCGTCGTTAGATTATTTTCTGGAGGAACGATATATTTTCATTTTTTAAGGAATTTTCCGCCACTTGAATATACGATTTCATGAAATGCAAATATTTGTGCGAATTTCATTGAAACGGTTTCTAATTGTACCGAAGTGCATGCGCTCTTTTTTATTTATCGTTAAATCTTATGATAATCGGTATTTACTCTCCAAGTGCTTTTTTATTTATAAACAAACGTGCAAAGTATTATATGCACTCCTATTTTAGATTCTTAGAGCTTCAGCTATTTCTCATATATCGAATGTCTCGTCTTTTATTATCGCGTCATAAATGTTTTGATTATTTGAGAAGTGATTACCTCAACAGGGCGTCTGGAATGTTCAGCGTCACTTCTGCTCATTCGGTCACATTGAAAATCGCTAAACGGCTTGTAAATTATTCCAATCGAAGGCGTGAAGTGAAAAAATAACATAATATCCACGAGGATTAATTCTAATTTCGCCTCTTAAAAGGTTATGGTTGATCAACGGGTGAATATCGTTTTGGGTTTTTTTTTTTTTTTTTTTTTTTTTTTTTTTTTTTTTTTTTTTTTTTTTGCTACACCACGTGTCAGGCCGAATGCAATGATCGTTTGATAATAATGGGTTAAGTCCTCGAATCGAACTTCAAAATAGGCAGTCGTCCTTTCGAAAATATTTAAATACACGAACGGTTTCATCGGAATGGCACCATTTCTATAAACGTTGGCACGATCTTATCCAAGAGTTTCGCGTTGTGACCGTTGAACACTAGACTCCTTCAAAACTTGTTCCACTTCAATTTCTGCTACAACTTGTGCACTGTAGTATCGAGAATGAAGAAATTTTTAAAGGTGAATACTTTCTTTTACCGATAACCTTTTACCTCAACTAATCGCAAAAGTTTATACATTATTAGAAGAACAGATGCAGTGTGAGTTGAACTTTCCCACGGTAAGATTGACTCCAATCTCGGTTTAATCGGATCGATCGCGAAGAAAGTATTAGGGATCATTGGAGTTGGAAACATTGACAAGGATAAACCGATGGGAAACGAATGCGTAACAACGATGCGCCACCAAATCCGTAAATACGCGATACAAGTAACCGTGAATTAAGTTTCCCGTATAAATCGTTGCCCGAACGGCGACTCCCGCGCGCCCGTAATTAGTCAGTCTGGGGCAAGTAGCCGTTAACGTAAACGAAGAATCGCGATTCAACCGCGGAATTCGTCGGCTGAGTCGAGCCTCGATTACGCGATAAAGGACGTCGGCCGTGGGAGGCGCATAATTAAATGGCCTTAATTGTCCGAATGGCCGCCGCTCGCGATGCTGAGCCCGACGCATCCTCCCGTAACCCAAGTAATTGACTCGGCACTCGCCGACGAGCGGATCGGCAGCGACAACCTTGAACATGTTCATTGCCCGCGGGCAAATAACTTTATAGCTCGAAATTCTAAGAGGCTTGCGTACGTTATGTCGTTTTATCGAAAGGTTCGTGCGCGCCGATGCGCATTGCGCAACAGCTGATGAGGCATGAAAAAGGCCGCGGATAGCTCGTAAATTATCGAGGCAATATTAAGAATAAGCTTGCTGTTTCATACGGAATTGCTCAGTGGCAATGATGAGTTAGCTTCTAATATTCCGCGAATGCTCGCGGTTTGAAGTAATTTTAAGACGCCGTCCACGCTACCACAATAAACACTGTATTTTTCTTTGGAAAATACTTTGGATGAAATATATTTCCGTACACTCGAGGCTGCGTATTCGATGCTTTTATTCTCTGATTGCATTAGGAAAGTTAAGGGAAAAATACGCTTACAGAACTGCTGCCAAAGCCTATTACTTTGCAACAAAGTTGATGTTAAAGAATACAAGATAAAAGAAGATCGTTCGTGCGGGCATCTTTTAGATTTCGCTCCGTCGTAATTATCTCTGACTTATTTATAATGATAAATGTAGTTGCTAGTCAAGAGGTTATTATTATTATCGAGTTTGCTCTCTCGCGTATTTTATTGTAATATTTTGAAATGACTCTAGGTGCAATGTTGCGCAAACGGAAAGGTATTGCAAGCCTTAATGACATTTCGCATTAAAAGCTATTGAAAATTCTGCATATTTTAAGTTTTCCATTATCAGGCTCATGCATTTTCACTTATACATTCATTTGGATTTATCTGCGCTTCTTTGATTTTCTTCTCATTAACAATGAGTCGCAATAACGATAAGTTCGCGTGTACCTCGCTATATTGCCGAGATAAGTATTACCAACGCATTGAAATACGCATAAAGCGCCAGAATCTTTCGTTAAATATTTACTCAACAAGATCGCGCATCTTTAAGAAGAATTTCCGCAAAAGAGTTGCCGATTAAGATCGATACGGCATAAAGCCTTAAACGCCTTTAAGGTATGCAAGACATTAAAATTTGGACGAGCGGACTGTTGCGTCGATTGCACAAAGATTACATACGTAAAAGAAGAAATCGATATCGCATAATTTCCAGTACGAATGCTTAGACGGTGTGAACTTTCGAAGATTCGAACGAGCGAATTTCAACTAGCGAAAATGTCCGAAGTCCGCTTGTACAGCGCAATCTCAACGAATCTCAACTTCCTAGCGACGTACCAGCGAGTGTTTCCCAAGTTGGCAATGTTGTTGGTGTGACGCGGAAGGAAGAACTTTTCTCGCCTGCAGCGGGAATCACGAGGAGCTGTGACGGGACATGCGAGCAATTACATTGTTCACGCGTGATCGCGAATGGAATACCGTTGAAAGCGCTCGAGTATCTGTATTTGTATATTATTATTATAACTGTAGCGAAATGAATAGTTTGACTATGCATTTCAGACGTTTCGAACAGTTTTTACTCGACGAACACGACTTATTCCACGAACTCAATTTCTTGGCGTTAATTAAAAAGGAAGCAGTAACAGAAATAGCTTTTAAAGTGCAACGGTATTACACTGTATAAGAAATCCAACGTTAATGATGTTTGAGTAAAGTGGTTATACCTCGTATTTAAATAAAGCAACAAGATTGCGCGTTAAGTATGAAATTTATTCGCAATAACAAGCGATAATGATAACAACCATTGAATGATAACACTATAGAAACAAAAAGTCAAATACCGTCACGGAGAAAAATATATCACTATCGTCGTCGTCATCGTCATCATCATCACCATCATCATTATTATTAACGAGACAATAATTCAGTAGACAATTTCGATAGAAGTGTTAGTTGGGTTCACCGCCGTCTTCTCTTCAAGTGCAGATGCACACTTCTGTATATGCCATAATATTATTAATATCTAATTGTCGCGCCGATGACTCCAAGATAATAACAACGATCTTACGACGAATGAGGCTACACTTTGTTTGGCTTGGCTCTTCTTAACTGCGTGTGAATTGTTCAATGGCTGATATTTCCTTTGTGATCGCGACATTCAGGAAAACTCCATCCAAAGACGAAATCAATCTAAAGAAGAAAAGTGAATAGGAGTACAGGTACCGAGGCTGCAATTATCCTTTACGACCCCGTAAGAATCATTACCGAACTTCAAATTAATTTCACGAAAATTCACGATGTCTTGCGAACCTATCCACGATTGGTTCTAATTATTTGTAAGCGTGGCTTATAAATATTATTCGCGTCTCTAGCACGTGAAAGTGCAATTCCCTCAAAAATAGTTGCGAGTTACAGCGATTTAAAGGCGAAATAAATTTGTCACCGAGTCGTTTACAAATCCATGCAAATTCTTAGAGTCGCTTGAGAGATAAGACGGGCGAAAGTAAACGGAATGAAAGTTTTGAGAAGTTGGTAAAAAAGGGTTCGCCGATATTGTCGATGTAAATTGGGGCTCGTCGTGATACGCGAGTCAACGTAAGATGGCCGATCCCAAGAGTCACGGTGCACGCAACCTGGCGCATCTTTTTGCCCGTCCCTCTCCCTCGGCATGCCATCCACATCTCCGCACTTTTTCACCGTCGTGCGCGATCGCGCGAGAAGCAACAGCAGCAACGGCAACAGCAGCAGCAACAGCCAGGACTCGAATATCCGGTTTCGAGCAACTCGGCGAGCAACTCGGCGTTACGTAAGGAGCCTTGGCTCTCTCTCTCTCTCTCTCTCTCTCTCACCCCCCCCCCCTCTTCCTTAGATCTTTCCAGGCCATTCATTGAACTGTGCAACGCGACAGTCGTCTCTCGCTATCTCGTCATCTGCGTGCACGAGTGGCGATCTTGTGTCGGCAAGTGCGAAGGGGTCAAGGGGATGGGGGGTTGACTCGCCTCGTTGGCCCTTAGACATTTTCGGATCGCTAGACGAGTTGCGCGCAAAGATCGAGTTCGAGCTATTTCGTTAAATGGGTTACGCACCGCGTTAAGCTTTTATCGCGTGATTAATCATTGCGCTTATCGTCTGGAGTCATTGTACCCCTCGATCGCGCCGCTACAATCGAGCGTAACAAAAATCTTTTTCCGAAGCGTTTCAGGAAGTCGCATGGATTTGTTAGCACTACGCTGACCGTCGATAATGAAGTATCGCCGTGAACGTCGAGGGTGGACGATGACTTAAACGAGAGTAAGGTGTTCAAGCGATAATATGGGACGTATATTTTGTTGCGATTAATAAAGAAAGATCGTGGGAGGTCCGGGCTAACTAAATGCTCACTAAATGCAAATTTTCGTCTGCTTCGAGCTCCGCTGTTCTTGTTCGCTTTTATCCAATTTTACGTGCATTTGAATTCGAAGGAAATCTGCAGCATCCGTTACTTGCGAGCGTTCCTATAAAAAATTCGTATTCTTTAAATTTCTTTTGGCCGAGCTAAGTTTTCATCTAAAAGGTTATACGAGATTCTTCATTTTATTCGACTGTGCAACGTAAACTGTATTTTCCACAGATTTTACAGATTTATTGCAGATCTTCGAAATTAAATGGCTGCTCATTTGCTACCTTCGTGAGGCAAACATGTTGACGCAATCAGTTGGTTTCCACAAAGATTATAACAAGATTATAAGTAGCTCTTTAAACGGACTCATCTATCAAAGGACTGATTTCCACTCGTCTTAAACGACTGCGTTTTTATCGTTACTTTATTTAGAAAGTATGCTCACACGGATAGTGTGAAACAAAAAAAAAAAAAAAAAAAAAAAAAAAAAAAAAAAAAAAAAACTCATTTTCGGTCATAAATACAACGTACCGATTATTTGCAGCTTTCAGGAATTTTACGTAAAATGAGGACTACTGATAAATACAAACTCTCCAATATCTTCGAATTTGTTATCATACTTCGGATTCCACTTTGGAAAATCATAAATTTTATACATTTTTCTTGTAATAAACTTGGTATTAAATTAATTTGAATTTTATTTTGAGTATTTATTAAGCTACTTTTTAAATATAAAATGCTCTCAATAATATTTTCTACAATTATAAGAGTCACGATTTTACGATTTAGAATTTATTTCATGTCTGTTCACCGAAAAGTGGTTCTAGTAGTCTATAATTAAAGCTTTTGTCGAATAAACATTTTCATAAGAAGCATATTTCTTTATAAAAGTTTCATTAGCATCACAATGGAACAGAATTTTTAACCGTCGATAATTTTACTTATTTAAAAAAAACTATTGAGAAGCACACGTTTAATAAATTAGTTTTCGGCATTAATTCAATTCTATGAAAATGTGAAAATAAACTTTACTGTATTAATTAGATTAATTCATACAATTTTTGACTTTTAAATATCCCAACGCGTGTTGAATTATAAAAAAAAAAAAGGATATTTATTAATAAAACAATAATGGAAACGAAATGTCATTATAAAGTACTAAAATTCTTCGTAAAATATACAAAAAAATGTTTTTCCTAATAAAAACTAGCCATCACGGTGCACATGAATAAATGCAAAGAATACTCGTTGAAAAGTGTCAAATGTAATGTGTCCGACAATGTAGGTCATATTTTGATATTTTTGACGAATTATTTCACGAGTTTGCGCTTACGTAAGTATGTAGTATGTGTGTGATTTTCTGAAAGGCTGATTGTTTGCGTACCGTGTAATTTTCAAATGAAGAACGTTGCGGGCATAGCGAGTAGTTTGTTTTCTTGATTCATCTACGGTGCGTTATATTACCTCGTCAGTTTTTTCCTTCCTTTTACATTACACCTCCTGTGCAAGTATTTGACTACTACGTATTAACTAATACGTATTTTCAATGAAAGGATTTTATCAATTTGGCACGTTGAAAAGTTAAGGCATTTGAACTCTTGGCCACCGAGAAAATAATTGCTTGGCCGTTGCAGAACGAATATTACGATCCAATGACAAGAATGGCTTTTATCATTGTTTTAATATGTACCGCTAAGCAGTTCTAATGTAAAGAACATTTGTCAAGCTCGTGACATATATTTCTTCGGTATTAATAAATCTAATCAAAGATAATTTAAAAAGAATTAGTTTTTGGACAAACTATTCCATTACCTCCAAATAATCTAACTTTCCCTCGATACATGTCCTACTACCTACAATCCTAATTTTAATCCTTATTTAAATCGGACCGTTTTTCAAGCATAAATATACAAATATACAAAAGCTTGTGTATTCGTATAGTTGAAAAAGCTCTAAAAATCCCACTTAAATCTTAAATTAAAAGAATAATTAAATTTCACATCTCGATAAACCCATGTTATAAGTCTTGTAAGAATAAAAGACGGTGTGTATCATGTGCGTATCATTGATACCTGTGAAAAGGACAAGATCCAACATTAGCGATGAAACGACACTATTCCTATCATATTTACTTCTTAATGATAATTAAGTTGGACAAAGCCGATAAATCAAAGCAGCGACAAAAGATGTAAGCTGATCGAGGCACCAGAAGAGTGGACGCTAATCATTCTGACAAAGAGGACAGTGGATGTACACCTAATTAGAATTTACGTTCGTATATAAGGAAAGTTTAAAGAAACGAAAAGTGAAGCCGAAGAAAAGCCAGATTATTTATATAGCTATACATATAACTTGTACAAATAGAATTTAAAATTTATTAAAGGAATAAATAGCACCACCGATATTTGTATCGGTTACCTCTGCGTTGATTGCTTCTACGCTAACTTCTTGTTTGAGATAAATTTCTTTTTTATGAAACATTAAAAATAGAAAAATGTGTGCACGAGAAGACGTGCGTTGTATACATAGTTTACATATTGCGTTACCTTGAAATTTTCGATGTGTAATATAATTCAGCACTGATAAAGTCAAAATTAATAGTAATTTACATTGTAAGATACGTCACTCGCCTGATAATAAGTGTTTAACTGAAATTTATTAACAAATGCAACCGATTAATTCCTAATATAATTATAATAAAACGTCTTTTCTCAAATTTAATTCGAATGCTTTAAATTTGAGTACTATATTCGAACACTATTCCTTATGAAAAAAGTAGATGAGAATTATAAATTACAATTTTAATTATAATTATAATTTTTGGTAAGAAATATAAACATTTGATAAGTATCATTTTCATTTTCATTCTTCATATTTATTTTCCACGTATTATGAAGGACACGATTATTCAAGGCTTTAATAGTTATTTGCAGAAATTACGTTCAACGTCCATAAATACACGAATTAGAAAAATTCTTATGTATTTTTAATCGAAATTTCAGAACTTGGCTTGATTTGAGGAAAGAAATATAAAAAAGAAATGATTGTCGGAGATAGTCTAACGTATTTTGTATAATATTAATATTTTTGAAAGAGCATTGCCCGTTACGGAAGAACACGTCATAACTCGTCCAATATTGTCATTATCAATTTATTCTCACGTATACCATATATGTATTCCATTCCTATCTTCTTAATAGAAGAGATCACATCTGTTCGAGCACATTTATATTGACATTTCATGAGCAGCCGTAACTAGGGTTTGGTTAAGTAAAGACAGTTTATAAAAAGTGAATTACTCACGCAGGAACGCGTTTAATCGGCATACGGCTCATTTTTACTGTAAAATTGAACGTAAAATCGAGCGATCGGTAACTAAAAGAACAATTTATGATTCTTTAAATACTGTACAACTATTTATTCTGTATTAATTCTTTTATTAAATATTTATATCATTCGAATTCATTCCGTCGCAATCCGTAACGGAAAAAATATTATTTGACACGTTGGTCGTAGACCATCTGTACTCCAATAACGTAAAGCATATATAATAATCACTTCATTTGATCTCCTAATATCGCAAACAATTTAAATCCTGAAAACTGAACCGCCGAGCGCTGTAAAAATAAAGAGGCTTATAAGGAACGTCATGAATCGGGTGCGAGGCTCGACATCCGGTGCATATTTTTAAACCTAAGCACCTACGCGAGGACGATGTTCCCGGTGCTCCGCAGAAGTTCTGCTAAGTTCTTCGCGGGCGGAACGACCTCGTCGCGTCCGTCGTCCTTGAGGAGTCGCGGTCGGACTGGGAACCCGTATCAGAACCCTGGAATACGGGCGTCCGATAAGCCAAGGGGGAGCGGAAGGCGTTTGCACGGGTTCACGATTGTTGTAATTAGACCTTATTTGGCGTGGCAAGCTATCCGTGCGAGGCTTTCGTGAATCACGAATGCGCTTTATACGTCTGCGATGCGCGCAACACGAATACTCGTAGATTTTTGCTCGATGGATAACTGGAGTACCGTTAAAAGTGCGTTACCATTATCTTGGAATATTAGAAAGCTTGACGCAGAGTTTTATTATAGTTTAATTACAAAGTTTAATTACAATGTTATTTTAATGCAGTTATAGCGAGTACACTACGATAAATATGATGGCGTGCTGCATCAAGTATCATGGTACTTTTAATCGCTTCCATCGCTATTCCATTTATTAGTATTATTTTCTCTTTTATCATTATTAAATTTGATGCATTAGCATCGCCGTTACGATAACGCCGTTGATTTAAATTAAGGTTTTCTCTGCTTATCGGCAAACCGATCTTAAAGCTTTGCTTATGAAAAGTAAGCTTGGGCGAAAGCTGTTCAAAGATCGACTAAAAGTAACGAAATATTCATTTCGCGATATCACGCGTACTTGGGCCGTAGAAGTTAAGGTATCGCACTGCGCATAAAAAATGTTGCTCTTTTAGCGAACGTACAAAAGAAAATTAGCAATTCCAAGTTCTTTATGCAAAGCTTGTTTTTCTCGAGGCATTCGATAATAATTTCAAATGTTTTCCAAGTCCGATTAAAAAATGACAAAAGAAAAAAAAACATCTGCATAAATATACGCTAATCAATTATTTTTATTAATTAGAATTCGTTTAATTCTCATCGTCATCGTCATCGTCATCGTCATCGTCATCGTCATCGTCATCGTCATCATCATCATCATCATCATCATCATCATCATTATATTTGCAATGCATCGAAGCGACATGTCGTCGTCCATTAAATACAATTAGAATGAGGAATATCAATTCGAAAACCTTGAAGATTTTAAATTAAGCGGTATATAGAAACCGGACTTGGCTTTCAATGTTTTGCGAATGACAATCGCTTTATTTAGTATCTACCATTGACTGACCATTTCCGGGTTAAGGACCTTTCAGTTTCGTTTTGAAAATTAAATCGCTACGCCCGGAAGTCGCGAAAGTTTTAAAAAAATCAAAACCGAACACTCGAGTGCTTACTCGAGACAAATTTATTCTTCCAATTTTATTTTTCCAACGAACCACGATACGTTTCTCGCAATTTAAAATACGATCAATAACTTTTAGAGATTTAACGGAACTCCGAAAAAAGTGATAATTAAATAAATTCAGCAAAAGTACGCATAGTTAGAAATTGATACAATGTTGCTCATTGAATAATAATTTACCTTTGTGTCCATTCAAGTGTAAAATGAATTCATTTCATATAAAATGCAACTCGAACATATATATGTTATATGAATATATATGACGAAACGACGGGAGTCTATATGTTCACAATTCTTCAGGTGTAAATTGTTGTTAACGTTGTCGGCATAAATGACTACATTTGTTACCCGAAGCCAGTGAATCATAGGATACGAGCATATCGTGATTTGCAATTTGTAAATTAATTTTTTTTATCGTTTAAAACAAAAAAAATGTTAAAGTCTGTTAATTTCATTCGTTCGATTACGAGTAAAACCGTCACCTTTTATACATCGGGAAAATTTTAAGTTAAAGCTGAATTACAATTTGGAAAACAGCGACGAACAAAAGTAACTTTAAATCTTTGTTAGTAATTATAATACGCATTACTTGCTTGCCGATCGACTTACGCGACTATTGTTTTTCGTCCGCGTACACTTACAATTTCAATGTCTTTCTACTTAATTTGCCATATGTATTTAAATTAAAGAATCGTTAAATGGTCGGATCAGTTACTAACGTGTATATTCGACAACGAATAACGATTTCAAATTCTTCATCCGAATGCTCTCTTATTTTCGTATAATACAGCCTCGTATTAGGCACTGTAGATTACTACGAATGTATCTTTAGAAGCGTCAAATTATTATTCACGTAAATGTTCGTCAAATTATTCGTCGTTTAGCCACGCGCTGTCGTTATTTTGAGCTACGAGTGTGGCGTTCGTATCATTTCTTCTCTTTTCTTCCGTTGTTTTCTTTCGAAGCGGCGACTTCGCGAAACCGACAGCTTAACCATTTACATCGGAGCCGTAAAAATGATTCTAAGAGCATTCGCAATAAGATAAAGACTTGAACATCGATGGAGGCGTAATGGGGCGGTTGGTATGCGCGCATGCGCGTCTAATAAAGGCACGTCCCGACCGATGCACGAGTTACCTAGGCGTATATACCTCGTTAATAATCCGAAACGAGAGTTACGCTTGCCAGGGTAGGATGCGCGAACAACCCCGGCCAGTCGCCCGACGGAGCAGACGTCGACGTATTCGAGCGACCGCCGTCGAGGTGGAAGACCTTCGTCGATCGTTGCAGCCTTGCTCCTCGTACTCGGCTATTAAAAATTCCCGTCTACCTCGTTTCAAAACGGTTAATCTTATGTTTACGGATGAGTAGCGATATCTGCGATTCCGAAAGGAGTGGCTCTAGCCCTTTGAGCTCTACTCGCTTTATTCGCTTTTCAGCGGGTTTTAGCTCCGGTGTAAATGATGTAACCGGGGTAAGCCTTCCGCGATGTAATAAGCGAATATAACGTTTCGGAGAAATGGCTTTGCATCTCTTCACACGGACTTTCTCACATTTGCTTCAAATTCAAACGAGACATTGAATTAAAGATTCATAAAGATTCATCCGCCTGTATCGCACTGTTTTCTAGGCATCGTTCTTTGTAAATTCCCACGTTTGCAATCGCACATACATTTCGATCGGGCCTCGACGCTTAGAAATTTTATTCGCGACAGGTTTCGTTATGATTTCCTGACCACTGCAATATCGATCACTGCATTCTCCGGACGGTGCATTTAGCGCAAATCGTTGATTATACCGTTGATTTGTTTCAAAAAAAAGATTCGCGCCGTAAATCGTAAACGGAGCTTAAGTCGAGAAGTGTAACAGTGACTTTAACTACCGTAAAGTTTAAATTTATCATAAAATAAGATACAATAGAACAAAATGAAACTCTTGTTATTTGGATGGATGAAGTACAACGTTTTCTTTTGGCGCAGCTCCTGCTCGTAACGAAATTTGTTTTACACAGTCGCAGGAGTGTCGAGTTCTAAATCGAACAAACGTTAAAAATACATTTATTCGCTATTTAAACATTGTTGGCGCGTTATATAATTCGAAAGGACGAATCGCTAACCGACGGAGTGTCCGTTCGATGGACGCGATCGTACCGCGTTATTCGGCTTTTGGCAGGAAAATAATTTAACGCCTAATTTCAAATAAAACGCGGTGTAATGCGGCAACGATGCCTGCGTTACGAACTCGTCTCCTAATTCAAAGAGAGGAATAAAGGAGCGGCCAGTCTCTCAGTAGCGCGTATAAAAGTGCGATATAAAGCTCGAGCGAGGAGAGGCGCTCGATCGGAGAGGAGCAGGAATCGACGAATAAAATAGTTACTTGAGCCACGAATTAGAAAATCCATTAGCAATGAGGGGAATTTCCATTAATGGCGTTCGAGCATCCCTGCGGCTATTCCGTTAACGACCTTCGTAAACGTCCCGTCAATGCCCTAAGACGGATTTTACATCTCGGGCAAAGTGAAAATTTGAATAGAAAGCAGGTTCGGAGGAAGAAACAGTTGCGCGGAGGAGCGAGGGAAGCGCGGGAAGCTGCGCACGGGATTTAAATTCCCGAGGGAGGCGCAAGCGTGAAGCCGGATAATGGTAAGGAAAGAGAGGGGGTCCAGCCGAGGTCGTTCGCTCTCCTGGTGCGAGAAAATGAGGATTATAATGGGGGAGGGCGCGAGGGGACACCGTGGCCAATTCGTGGACAAGTGGCTAACGCGCCTCTTGTCTCGCCTGGCAAGATCGACGGCTGGTAATAATGGGAAATCCAGCTGGACGGGCAGCGGCACTCGGTGAAGGGAAACTGTCGTAACGGAAAATTACGGATACCCATAATTGGATGCCGATGATAAGAGAGGCGATTTCGGGCGATTCTTAGGGGAGCGACGCCGGCGCCAGATCTGAAAAATTGCCCGAGTCGATTGAAAAGCCGAAGGAGGAGAGGTCGGACTCGGTTGTGCTCGTGGCGCGCACGGCGTCGGAGGAAGAGGGGGAGGAAAAGGAGGAAGCGCGAGAGAGCGGCGAGAAGGAAGAGAGAGGGCCGAGCGAGCGTGTAAGAGATAGTGGTCGCTGACCCTCTCGGAACGTTGACTCCAAGAACTGTAGTCGGTCCTCCTCGTCCCCTGCCCCCACCCCCGGCACAGCTCCTACTGCTACGGTCTACGTGTCTCTACCTGTGTACCCTAGGCCGCACAGTCTCGCGAGAGCGCGCCTAGCCTATCTCATTCTCTGTTTCGCCTCTTTTCATTCCTCTCTCTCTCTCTCTCTCTCTCTCTCTCTCTCTCTCTCTCTCTCTTCCGCTCCTCTCCCCCTTCGCTCCACGTCTGCCTTCGCAAGGCTGTTACGTGCCTCTCTTTCTCGCTCTCTCGTTTGATCTCGAAAGCCGCCGCGGCGACGCGACGCACCGTCGATCGCTATACCCGCCGCAGAAAAATCTTTACCTCTGTGTTTTCCTTCGACCCTTTTTCCTCCGCGTCAGCCTTCCTTTCACGTGCGTCTGTGAATGCACCTCAAATACCACTTTCTTGTCCTTCGCGGCGCGACTTCGTGTACCACTCGACGGTGGCCTGAAATTCAGTGGACACGGAAATGGATTTTCTCGCCTCCCGCCACCAGCGAGAGCCAGAGGGAAATCGGTCGGCGTATTTGTCTTTCAAAAATCTTTTTACCGATTCATCCGAATCCAGTCGCAGCTTACGGTCGCTCGTAATCAAGTATCGCCTCTCCAACGGACCACTCGCTTTTCTTCAAGCGATTCACCAGCACATTTTTACCTACGCTTTCTTCCTTTTTATCATTCTTAACCCGACTCAAAGTCTTTTGAGAAGCCACTCGCGAAATATTGGCCTTTTAAAGGGCATAACTTACACGTACGCACGCACGCACGCACGCACGCACGCACGCACGCACGCACGCACGCACCCACCCACCCACAAAGTTATACGCATTTTTCTTACCTTAAAGATGCACGTGCGTCGTCGTTGTTTTAATGGGTATTACACTCAGGCTTTTAGAACAATTTTTTCTCTTTTTTCCTTCGAGTA
The DNA here is from genome assembly GCA_018907045.1 of Wiebesia pumilae. Classification (NCBI taxonomy): domain Eukaryota; kingdom Metazoa; phylum Arthropoda; class Insecta; order Hymenoptera; family Agaonidae; genus Wiebesia; species Wiebesia pumilae. The sequence continues at coordinate 1,625,706 of JACCHZ010000137.1, read as the reverse complement.
TTCTTAAAACATAACATTAAAACTAATACGCTATAAAACTCGATTTTATTACTCTTTAATGGAAAATGCGCCGTTTCTTTTTTCCTTAAAATTTTATAATATCTTATTTTTATCAGTTCATTCACCGCTCGAAGTACTACGCGCTAAAGAGACTTTTTTTCAGCTCAATAGCGCATCGAGCGGCCTTCGTCTAATAAAAACATTATTTTCAGCAAAAAAAAGAAAAAGTACATTTTTCTTCGAATCGGAGAAGCATTTTAATTGAAAAAACGAGATAACATTTAACAAGACAAACAAAATATCGAGTAAATTTAGTAGAGTCATAGCTTGATATAATTTCAGTAGATCAGATAAATTAAATGCTCCAGTTATAATATTCGTTCTATTAAATTCATAGCGGTATCATTTTTATATAAAATTGAATTTCGCTCGTGATTTATAAATACCACTGAGAATTATTATATATATATATTTTTTTTAGAAATGTTGATTTAATATTTGATAATATTTTAAGACGATGAAACATTTACACATATATAACTTTATCGATCTTAACGTATATATCGTTGCTGATCTCGTTATTGTAATAATATTAAAAGCAACGAAAAATTTTCAGCTCGCATTTATATCCAGTACGGTTAAATTCGGTATTTTAATTATGAGATTAAACGCGCTACAAATCCTTTTATTACTTAAACAACCGCGTATTATAAACATGCACATTAACATAAAGATCAGGAACGTCATAATTAGAACTGTCGTTTGTAATATTAGACTAGCTGTTCCTAAGGATAATCTTGTTTACCTATATATAAATACGTATAATCATTTAGATTATTATTTAATAAAATAATAATTCTAGGTTAGAGTGTTCTTTTCTAATTTCTTTAAATATTTGTAATTTTCGTTGTCTTGTTTTAAAACACCCACGGTCTTTGGGTATTAACACGTAAGGCGATTAATTTATCTCGAGAAAAACTTCATCGAAGACTTTATAATTACTTATAAACCCGAAAGAGTTTGTCGCTGGACTGGAAATTTGTTCGAGAACGTCGAACCTCGATTGTCGACAGGACCTTTGCTATCGACGCTGCAGCTCGTGAATCCACCATTAGTTATTTTACGCGTTGCGATTGCTAATGAAATTCATATTGAAGTAATTCGCGTAGCACGAGCCGTCGAATTATACTCATGGCATTCCTTTGGTGAAAGCGACTAGAAGCCCATCATAAAAGGGGTCGAGTCGAGAAAAATCACGCGGAAAGCGTAAAATCCATTACGGGGTCGCGCGGTGTGGAAAAATAAAAGAAGGACTCGGCGCCTCGGCTTCCAGGAAGACGCGAAGAGCTCGGAAAAGTCAGAGGACAAGTGGTCTCGGCCGCGGAATGTTGCAATCGCTTTCCGACTCGATCCTATGCCCTTTTTGTAGACTCGGGGCTCTAGAGGGCCGTCGATTCCACTCGGGACTTGGCGCTTTCCCGCGATATCTATGGCACTGGATACTCGCCCCATGAATCGTCGGTGCTACTTCATTTTCGTCTCATGATTAAAGTTGTCTAACCTCTTTATTAACGCGCCTGTTCATAAATAATCAAATGCGCTAACGAACAAGCTCGAGTTCATGTAATATTAATATATGTACATTCATCTACGTAGTTGGTCTCTAAACTTTTGGCCAGAAATTTACAGATTTTGTCACATCCTGATTTACCTTTACCTTTAGGTTTTGGGAGCTCTCGTTCGAGTTTACGCATTACCGCATTCGTCTCTCATTTCCCGATGGTTTTCGTAGTTAACGCGCGAATATTGTCACGAGCTTAATCGAAATGCTTATAAATACTGTGCATCCAGTTTACGAAAACGTGCTCTTTGTTACGAGTAAGTGAGAAAGAAACACACTAGGCATACCTGTTACGGGAATAGGTTCGTGAAATTATCGCTGAAAGTACGGGAATTTCGCATACGTATAACTTGAATTATTGCACCGAACGAGTGCGTTCAATTTGACGAAATACTCACTGCGCTCTATCCCGAAAAGCTATTTATTCGAACGTAAGAAATGCTAATTGGGAGAAGAGGTTTTTCGCAAGCGGTTGGAGGTTACGCACGAAAGTTCACGAAAGCTCGACGTGTAACGAACGAGAGCATCGAGACGAGCGACTCTTCTAAGCATCGCGGAATCATCCTCGTAAAATCTAATCGCATCCCCGGAACGCGAACAAAAGCAAGGAGTCTGCTATCTCGCGTGATATCGTGATCTAGGAGGGACGGCCCAGATTTTTCGAACGCGCCCGACTTTCGACAACACGGACGCGCCTCGTGCCGATCTCGGCTGATTTGGAAAGGTTCGAGGCGCCGGAGCGCGTCCAGCCTTCTTCCTCCCCCAGCGGTGAATTCCGAGGTCAGCGCGATGTCCACCCCGCGAACACTCGGAAAAGAGGCCACGGCAAATTACGCTCCGTAGGATAGGAAACGCGAGGTTAGTTCGAGACGAGTTACGCTAGTTTCTCTTCAAAACTCAATCGGCGGCGCGATTAACACGGAAACTTTCCGTTCGGAGGGACGTCCGATCGAACTTATCGCAACTTTCTCAACATTTATATAACCACTTGGCCGTCCCGGATCGCTCAACAAAGCCAAAGATGTTATTTATTTTCTTTATTTTCTCCTATTAAACAATTAAGGACATCAAGCGTGCTCGTTGCCTAGAACTCTAAGATAAGTTCAATCATCCAACAAACTTGCAAAGTTCAACGTGCAAATGGACGATCGTGGAAACCCCTTTTCCCCTTGTTGCTGTACACAGAGTTTCATTTGACTAGAAAGGACGAGTCTGCGACAATCGAATGCGCAGTTGCTCTAACAAATACACGCTCGCTTTCACTGCACCGAGCGATGCCTCTAAGTAAACGAGGCGCAAGAGGATTTTCGTTTCGAGTAAAGGACCCTTCGACCGAGCGCGAGCGGTCCTCCGACGGAAGGAGGAGCTCGACAAAGCGCCTTCGAGCTAATCTCTGGGCTTTTCTCGTCCGCTAATTGCGAGCACCCGCAATTTTCACCGGCACCGAGAGAGAGAGAGAGAGAGAGAGAGAGAGAGAGAGAGAGAGAGAGAGAGAGAAGTGACTTGGGAGCTCGTATCACGTAAATTGCGGCTGATTGCGAGCGACGCGGAGGTTAACCGTCGGAGCGTAATTGCAGCCGCTTGTGAGATTAGCGACGATCCGCGAGGGGGGACGAGACGAGGACGACAACCGAAGCTTTAATCGGGATGCCGTGCACCGTTGCCTCATTTGGCCTCGGTGACTACATTGCGAATCCGGGACGGTGGCAAGAAGAGTCTATGCGCATGAATTTCACGAGAAAATGGCGGCGCCGATAAAATGGCCATGACGCCCGAGCGAAAATCCCTCGGTTGCTCATTTTTCTCGATACTTACCCGGGGATAGGGAAAGGACAATATTCGTTGGCTATCTAGGGATTAATTGCGAGACCGTTAATCAATTTCTCGTCGAATTTCGCTCGACGATATTTCGAATGCGCGACATCGGGACGCGCATTCGAAAATTGCCGGCGTACTTTATGCTTACCAAGAAGCTGCTTTTTATTTATGCGATTAGAAGCTCGAACGAGTTGTAATTTTTTCCTTAAGTCGATTCGGATCTTCGCGCTAGACTCGTCGAGTAAAAGTAAAGTGAAATTTCGCGTCCGTATGCGTTAAGGCGCAGACTTAGAGATAAGTTTGCAGACATTATGCAGTGTAGAGGTAATGTTTTCAGGGCAATTATTTTCAAAAAAATAATTTGGACAAAGGTCCTCGACTTACGTCCATACTTACGACTTACGTCCTCTTAATTGCGGCTCTCGTTTCGCGCGTCAACTCGTCAAAACAGAAACTTAAATCTGCAAAATTCAACGGTAGCGCTCGAGTTTTGAAATGAAAACGGTAAAAAGTATACACCTATGTCGCCTTTTACTCGCGCACGTAAGTATAACAGCTGTAAAAGTTGAAAACTCCGCGTAAAAGTGCGCATACATTAAAATAATGGAGCCTAGGTTTAGCTTTTGTCGGACTTGTAAAGTCGGAGTTTCGTAAACGAAATAAAAGGCCATCGATCGCGGTCGCCGATATAAAAACGATCAAGGGGAGGCGAAGCGGGGATCGCATAACGGCTTTGAACACTTTGTCAAGTTTTTAGTCTACGTGCCATTTTCTACGGCACCCCCCTCCCGCACCACACACTTACTCACTCTCTCTTTCTCACACACACGCGCGCGCACGCAATCTCTCTCTCTCTCTCTCTCTCTCTCTCTCTCTCTCTCTCTCACTATCGCCTGCCTATTTATATCTTCATAGCAGTGTCTTTCGCCTTACACTCTGCGGAATTTAATTATTTCCGCCATTACGTTTGCCATTTTGCGGTTTAGACGCAACTCCTGAGAATCGGCACTATTCGCTACATCGCCAACTCTCCTGGAATCCAAACGGAAGCTATTTCAGATTACACGCTTCAATGCCGCACAAACAATTTTCTAGAAAGTAAATACTTTTCTATCTGGTTTTGCAAAAGGCTGCTCAAAATGTATATGCTGAAGATCATACTTTTTAGACCGCCGCCTCAGATGTCTTCATTTTATAATAATCTCCAGTGAAAGTGCACTTAACATTAAAAGCCTAACTACGCGACGTTAAAAAATACGTTATAGCATTACGTATTTCAATTATTGTGGTTAATTAAATCGTAATTTTCATTTGAGATTCGTGCAATTGAGAGCGCATACTTTTTCGTGCACTAATTATAAATTGAAATAACTATTATGCTTCTCCGACAATTGGGGATCTTTTATAACGAGTTGTAATACGCGAGGATTACGATATTCTTTTTACAAATTGGAAACACGTGTTACTTCAAACACACGAATACTGTAAAACGAACGATATCGTATAATTCGATACTTTATAATAAATTATGCATCGGTTGTAATTAGATTAATAAATTTTTATCTTGCAGTTAGATGAAAGGCCAAATTAAATGTGTTTCTTTAGACTGTTTGCACCCACTTGTTTATATACTTATTCATCAGCTGCTTTATCTAACAAAATTTATTCTTTAAATAACGTCGACGATTTGATTTCGAAAAAGAATATTTGTATAATTCTAAGCATCTAATATGCATCTATAAAGAGAAAACTACGAATACCATTAAATACGATACTTAAAGCGAGTAACAATTATACATATACTTATATCGAAGGTTATATCTTATCGTCTACTAATCGAACCCAAGCGACATCCAGACTTCAAATATGCACTTAATTATTTTGCATTGTATTTTAACCGAAATCGGAAAAGGAAGAATCTTTATTATCCGTGTGAAGGTAAAAAAAACAAATTCTTATGATTCTGTTTTATCGACAGAACAAGCCAGTCTAAAACAAAGAGCACAGAAACCAGGATGAGAGTCTCTGTAACCAATGGCTCTCAACTATTTTCAAATATTCCCTGAGCGTTTATCGTTATTGTTATTACGATTTCAGAGTCTCGTTAAAGAGATCCTTAATGTTTTTACATTTTTCGCCTAAATAGAATATGGCTGTTAAAGAAAAGCAAGCAGATTCCGCCGAAGAAATTGAATGGAATGTGGAAAATGAAATACAGTTATTCTTTGCTATGAACGGCCACAAGCCAGTTGGTGAGAAAAGATCTTGTTTTCTTTTGACCGAGTTTCTTTTAATTGAGGTTATATGCTTGATATAAGAACTATCTTTATATAACAACCGTGTAAATTATTATTTTCTATTGAAAATTACCGTGGTTATACCAAGTGGATTATAAGTATTTTTTAATATTTATTTTTTCACAGGTGTAAATAAATACTTTCACATGGTTTGCATTTGGGAGAAATTCCGTGCTGCAATTCACAAAGATGTGTCCTTAAAAGCTATTTGGGACCATCTTAAGTCAATGTATGACTTAATAACTTTGGTGAGCTTTATTCGATTACCTTAATGCGATCGACCAATTGTAACTTTACAAAAAATGAAGCATTACTACGCATTTTAAAAGTTACCAGCGGTAACTTTCTCTTATGTAAAATTACTATTTTCCGAGTTACCTACTAAGAAACTTTCCCGTTATTAATATTTACTTTAAATGAAATATCTAATTCGTTAAATGCATTTATAGGATGATATGGAAGATGTGCCTTTTCCAAGTAATGAAACAGATTTTGCTTTACCTGAAAGTGAATTTTCAGAACTTATGAAATCTCGTAAAAAGGAAGAAAGCGACTTAAAACCAAAAGAACCAAAAGAAAAAGTTAAAGAAATTAAAAAAGAAAAGGAGGTCAAAGAAGTAGTTAAAAAAGAAATTATTCTTCGAGATACAAAAATTGTCAAAGAAGTAGAAAGAAAAAAGGAAGAGGTGAAAAAAGTTGTAAAAGAACCTGAATTAAAAAAAGATAACAAACAAAGGGAGATAAAAGAAATAAAAAAAGAACAGAAGGTTACTAAGGGTCGTCTTAAAGGAAAAGAAGAACCAGAAGACATTGGTGAGGAAATATTTTCAATTATTAATTATAAATATACAGTTTATTTTATTAAACAGCTAGAGAAAAAAAGTGTAGAGCCTACATCGTTAGTTGAGATTATATCAAAATGTGTCTTAAAAACTGTCTAACTTATTTTAATCTACATTATACTTTTTATTTGTTATATTTAAAACACTAAATATTTTTATTACAGGAATATCTAATAATTATAATATTATTATTTTCAAATTATTTTTAAATATTGTATTTTTCTGCTGTCATCAAACAATTGCATTTCAGTCAAATCAATATCTTTTAAGTAAGTACAATAAAGAATTAACAGAATTGATACCACAAATTGTCATCAAAAGGAAAGCTACTAAAATTAAAAAATTTATTGTACTCTAAATTCAATAATATAAAGAAAAATCTAAGAAAAGTCTCAACTTGATATCACTAGAAAACATATTTGGAAAATATAATAAGAGTTCTGTTCATTTTTAATTGGTAAATCTTGTTTGTGTAATCATTAACAAAAATGAATTCAAGAAAGAGAAAAATTGCTGGTTTAAGTCCAAAGTTATATTTTTTACCACTGTTTTACAAGTTTTTAATTAAAATTTTCTGATAGAATTCATTTCTTTTAAGTTAGAAGATGCAAATTTTATCATTTCTAAAGGAAAACCAATGGTTCATCGATATTGATAGATTCTAAAATATGTACCCATGTAAATAATCTAATTTTGTAATAAAATAGTATTATAATATACTTTAATACAAAAGTTCATCATTATACTATTTTTAAAGGTCCACCAGTGAAAAAAGAACGTAAAGATTCTGAATCCAGTCGTGAAAGCTTAAAGAGGGCATTAAAGAGACCTACAAGACAAAGCATCGATAGCACTTCAAAGGCTTCACCAAGTCCAAGAGATACTCCTCCTCCAAAACGTAGAAGAATATAACCTTTCTATTCTAATATTAATTAAATTTATATAATGCATTATTTAAATTCGGTTCCTATAGTTCTTCACTACTTTCTTATACAAAGAGCTAATGCATTGTTATTATTACTGTGAATACTATCATTACATACTTTCATCTTAAAAATGTAAGTTACATTGTAAATAAATTACCATAATTTTTCTAAACAAATGAATCAATTATTTATATTTATCTACTCTAAAGAAATTGGATAAAATATAAACTTAAAGTATGACAAATCATATTGTACTTGAATTTTAATTTTGTAAATAATTTTTAAATAATAAAAATAAACCTTTCGACAGATATAAAAATGTAAAATGGATGAAAATAGGTGTATCGACAAACAAATTTTCTTTTATGGATTACCACCAAATGTTTATTCCAGACAGAATAGAGTATTAATGTTGCAAATTTTAGACAAACACTCTTTTAAGTATATTCAGAATTCGCCAATATTCTGTAAAATAAAGAATTTCATTTTCATACATAATACGCTGTAAATCCAACAAATAGACAGTCGCTGGTAACAAATTCCATAAAAACGTGTTGGTTAATCTGAAAGAAAAGATATTCACTTATGTTATTAAACTATCATAACCTTACAAAAAAGAAAACGTAATCACCATAATAATCGTATTATTGCTAATCAGAAGAAAAAGTGTAATAAATGAAGGAAATGCCAACAGAAAAAATACTACCTAAAATAAATAAAACAAATAATATATTTACTTATATAAATTTGTAAGAATCGCAAGTCTCTTATCGTAATCTCCTGGCTTCACGCTCGGACTCGAGTAAGGTTAGGAGGTCGCCTTCTCGCACCGGACCCTTAACATTTCTTATGATTTGTCGGTTCTCTTCGCCGAGGAACTCGACCTTCACTTGCGTACACTGGCCCTGAGAACCGGTACGCCCGAGAACTTTAGTCACTCGCGCCAGGACAACGGGTTTTTCCATTCTGTTTTCACGTGGCTACCGTCTAAATCGAAAAGATTCGTTGCAGGAAATGAACGAGGCAATCGAGCGAGACATGCGCATTATTAACACCAAACTGATCTAATGAGGCGAAAGTATTCAGCAAAATGGCGCTCGTTTTTTTACGACGTTATTCAACACAATATCATTGTTCGAATTCCCAAAGGTCGTATTTTCATGTGTTAATCATGTATTTGATGATTCTAATAATCAATTATATGCAGTTTTCAGTTACCCAAATGAAGAGAAGAATATTTTCTAACATTGCTTGTCATTTTAATGAGCTTATAACGATTTAAAAATTTATCATTAGACAAATTTTAAAAACATTTTGATCAATTTTTTATAAATGTTATCTTTTATTAAAATCTGGAAAATTTGATTACAATTGAAACTAAAATAATCTTAATAATAATAGTTTCTTTAGAAATTTATCAATAAAAGGACATGATTTAAAGTAATGATTGACTCACCAGTCGGTATTATGTCAATATTGTAAACTGTATAAATTTCAAATTTTACAAAAGGAAAATCAAAAAATACGTATGTTTTTTCAAAATAAACTAGACTACTTTCTAAGTATTTTAACTTTGAAAAAATTTAGGATTTACTTTCGTGTGATACGAAATTGCAGACAAGACTTACTATTAAAAATTAGTTTTCTAATTTTTGCGTTATCAATTAAATTTGTAATTATATAGACGCTTATGAAATTTTGTTTTCAAGATAAGGAATGACTGTAACGTTTGACAAAAATTATAATATTCAAATGAATCTGCTAAAACATCTTTTCAAGTTTTCACTATACTTATTTATACATATATATGTTAATAAATCTATTGATCGTTATATAAATTTTCGATACTTACGGTTTTAAAAAAGTTTGAAATACAAAATTTAAACATCTATAATAATTTTATATTTATGATTAATATTAATATTTTTATTATTCTTAAAAAATAAAGTGTAATTCAACTATGATGTAATAAATAATGAATATTATTAATGCATATATTCAATTTACAACATAATGAAATTGGATAAAAAATATCGTTTAGCATTATAAAACAAGAACAAACTAGTAATTTTTTAAATCTCCGTAACATGAATAAATGCTTGATCTAACCGCAATACTTGCGATAATTCTACGGATAAATCTCAACACTTTGATTATTAGTTTTACGTTAAAAAGTCGTTTTCTGTTAAATTAAACAAATGTATTTATAACGTTGTATCAATTGTGTCATTATAAACATAATTTGCTATTCATATCAATTAATAGCAGTTACTTGTTTATTAATAACCATGAATTCCTACATCCTCTAATGATTCGTCCTTAATCCGCATCGTTGCGTTACAGAATCGAAATGCTTTAATGTCGGAAGATCATTTAAATAACCTTCGCCTTTTCGAGTTGTCAGGCGTTTTAATAATGAGACAGGTGCAAGAGATCTATAAAATTGTATAATTAATTTTATAACTGTAATTGGTATCAACTTCATTTTGCCTCTTACTGAATATTTATAATGTTTCTTACGGTGTTTTATAACACTTCAGTAAATTTTCGTGTTTCATACAGTCAAATTATTGTCACTATTTAAGTGATTTCCATTGTTTTACAGCTAATTTTTTTCTTTTTTTATATCTTTTGATATAATCATTGATATTTTTTGACATATAAAATTTAAATAATCAAACTAAATCTATAAAATAAAAGTAAAAATTATTAAGTGAAAATTGATACAATGACTAAATATTTGTTTGGATAACTATTGGTATGGAATGGTTAAATTATTGAGAAGATATTTAATAGTAATATGGACGGTTCATTTTGAAAAACGATAAGAGCAATGTTAATAATTTCCGTTGTTTTTCCGAATATAAAATACTTCAACGATTTCAAAGATTGTTATAAATATTAAATATTTAATTATAAATACTGTGCACATTCTTGTAATTTTATTTACTAATCACTTAAAAGGATGTAAAAAAATTTCTAAAATTTTTCGAAACTCTAATAAAAAGCTCTGATAAATTAAAATTTATATAAGTCTATTGATTTGAAATATTCTTTAAAAATTTATATATATATATATAAGCGGAACCCTTTTTTCCGCTCTGAAACAATTTTCAATACTTTTAGGGATAAAAATTTTTGTTTTATAGTCGGATGATCCAATAGTTGAATAGTCGAATGTCATTCGGGTCCCCTTTTAAGTGCAAGTATAACTTTCATATAAGCTTAGCCTTATAATGTAGCACCATCAATAATCGACTAAAACTTGAAAAATTTTATTACAAGCTAAAAATGCTTAAACAAACTCAGTAGCTTGTTACCAAAGCTCGTCTTACTATGTCATATACATACATATATATATATATATATATATATATATATATATATATATATATAATTAGGAGGCAACGATGTAATGCATTTTTTAAATTAATTAACAATTCTTTTATCTAATCATTATTTAAAGACACGGTAGATGAAAATGATGGAGTTCCATATCAATCCATCAATCGCGCTTTACTTGACATAAAAGTCGATAATAATAACGTCATTACACAGTCTAAATTTGAGAAATAAGCTAAATGTACGATTAATTACGCCTCACAGTTGTCAATAGAAAAAGAAAGAACTAAATGTAAGTGGTTTGTCCTTAAAATTGTCGTTCGATGTTTCGTTTGGTTTGTCTGTGACTTTTATTAAACGTCGACTTCGGAGGTTCAGAGGTGAACATATCCACAAATCCACACATACGCACAAGCACACGCACGTTGTAATCTTCGATTTTTCATTGGAAAAATCAATTATCTATTATGCGATAATAAATTTACATTTTACACGTTTTATGTTAAATATGCGATCAAATCTCGTAGTACATATTATACATCTTTTTTTCTCTATACACAAGAGCTTTATTATTCACTTGCTTGCTATAAGAAGAACAATTGCACCGAGTATACTAAGAAGTTCATCTACGACTGAATGCCGCACGTCGCTTTTGTCAATTGTTGACCAGCAATACTTCGACGGCGACATTGAAATTTCTTTTGCGTACTTTTGTATGATAGCAGCACTTGTACATGCTCATTTTTTCGTCACTCGCGAAGAGTCGATTTTTTAAATATTTTTTTTCTTCTGAACGTTTTAACGAGTCACGTTACGTTTTTATATATAGCTGAATAACAAACACGTGAATCAACTAATATACGGCATAAAAACACCAAATGAATACACTAAATCCAAAGACTGTTACTGCCATATATTCGTTGAAAGCGTTTGACCTGATAACGATGTTGGGGCCGGTTTTCCTGCTGGAGTCGAAAAACTCATTCCACTAAGGGACATTTGGGACATTTGCTGAGGCAGCTAAAAATAAATATCAATATTTATAATTGTTTGATTAAGAATTGAATGTGCAAAAATTTGTATTCTACTCTTACTTAAAATATTTCTAAGAGAAAGTAGTAAAAAAAGAGCGGTAAAAATGAGTCTTTAACGGTCTGTTGTATATACATGTTAATAAAAACAATTCTGAAGGAAGATTCGAAAAGAATCGGTACGCGACTTGATTCGACCATTATTATTAGTCCGAGATTTCTAGCTGAGTCACTTTTGCATATACTTTTCCTTGAGTCGTCCTTTTATCATAATCGTAGCGCGAAATCCAACACTTGCACTAGGTCGTCGACGTGACGGAAGGCAAAACATTTTAAACTGTGTAATTGAATTTTTTTTAAGTTGCAAATGTCGATAATTTTGTTGAATGTACAAATGTGATAACATTTTTTTCTTCGATCTTTTGTATATACATATATATATTTGGTTTCTAAGAAATATTTGTCATTTTTATTTTAATTTACTTGATTTAAAAATGTATTCTAACGGCAGGAAGAAATTTTAATACTTTCGAAAATAATAATAAAAAATAATAATAAAAGAAAAAAATATTTACGTGACTAAATGCGGAAACTGATTGCTGCTGGGCACTCAAATTAAGGAAGGGATTACTGCCTGGTGCAGGTTGTAAGTTCTGTGAGGAAATCATGCCACTCCATCCATTATTACTACCAAGAACCATCTGTGAACCGGAACCTGTCACACCTTGCTGCTACAACAAAGACACGAACAAGGAAAAATGTAAAATGGTTAACTCGACGTATCGTAAACGCTTGTAAGTGCCTTAATTGACTTTTACCATTTGAGCTTGCATAGCCATAGCAGCATTATTAGTCATAGGGTTTCCGGAGACGGCACCTAATTGATTAGGATTCATACACATTTGATTGGGTGCGACATTCATTTGATTAATGCCTGATATGCCTATCTGTGATTGAAGGGAATGATTTAGAGATTGATTAAACGGTCCTACATTTGACATTGGTGGCTGAAACTGCTGAACAGGTATTTGTTGGTTAAACATACCACCTACAAATCAATTTACAATGGTATTATTTTTTTGCTTTTACACGTCCATTTTTGCGAAATTCAATTTCAATATTTTATTAATAATAAACAATTAGTTTTAACAAAGGATCGAAAAAAAGTTTTCATTGGACAACATTTTGAATTTGGACATTATGCAATTTTTCTTTTATCAATAATGTACATGGTCATTTACATTTTATACACGAAAATTAAATATTCACGATTTTGGATGCATCAATTTATTATCAATTAAAAGTCATATTTAAATCAATTGAAGTTTACCTCCAAATGGTTGACATGGCTGAGTACCGTATAATGCTAAAATACTATCTTTCGTCATTTTATTCTTCTCTTGTGGCATTGGAACTGGTTGATTGAAGAAACTTTCTTCTTCAGATTTGCTCGCTGTATTATTTGTACTGTTACCTTCGGCTGAAGTTCCGTTCGCCACAGTAGAGGCATATGCCGGTGGTGCTGATAAAAATGAGGTGAACATATCATCTCCGGATGCGGAACCATTTGTACTTGTTTGACTTTCCGGGGCATCTATTGGAAATTTTAAATTGTCCATTGTCATATATTTCAATAGCGAAATGCGAATATCGAAACAGCTTATACGAATGACGTGAAATGAGTAACATACCAAGTCCAAGTAAGTCTAACGTAGCCGAATTGTTAGGTCTGTTAGGTTTAGGACTCACAGAACTACGAGGTTTTGGTATTTGAGGCACTACTTCTGGCTTTTTCACGGGAGGTAGTGTGCTTTGACTTGTGGCGGACTTTTGATTTTCTTTTTTTCGTCTACGCTGCTTTTCAGCCTCTTCGTCTAATTCTTTATCCCAGTTTACCTGTTGAGTGTTATTTCTTCCTTAGTACGCGCGAAAAAAGGTGCGGAACATTGTAAAAATAATTAGTCAATCGGTTAAATTACCGTTGGCAATGGTGGTGGAACCCACTCTCTTGCGATATACTTTTTATGCTCATATTTTGCTCGAATAAAGCTTTCCAAGCTGCAATCAGTTTGAGGTCTTCGAAAACTATCGGGGAGATTAGCCTCGTATACAGCCCTAGCACGTGAATTTCCCATTTGCTGTAAGCTCTATTAAATAATTCGATAATTCGCATTACATTTGATTGCATATTGTAAATTTTTGTAAATATAACGAATTTTTAGCGATTACAAAGTACGAGGTAATTTGCGAAAAAAAATTTGTAAGCGATCGTTTATTGATTCACTTATTAACCAACTTATCAGCCAATTTATTAACCAATTACAAAAAATAGCTTCATCGATGGAAGCAATAAATTAGCGAATATAGAATATTTTAATGAGTATTATTAAATATAATTAAATGTAATTAATAAGTATTTGAGAAGCTAGCCACGGTTCATCGGAAAATCAATAAAAATTAATTTGCTTAAAATTCAATAATCGTAACTTTTGCGTGTGCACTTTTTTATTGTCATTTGACCATTTGGCATTTAATTCAGACAGTAACAACTACATGCGAACGTTAAAATTTTATTATTATCAAGGAGAATAAAGTCTATGACTCAGTTCGTAAATACAGACCGTAGATAACAAGTTGGAAATAAAGTTCAGCAGCGACTAAATGTATTTAAAGAAAAACTAGTCCACGTACAAAAGAACATATTTAACGTTGCATCTGCTATAAAAAATAAAATAAATGGTAAATACGGATAATTTTAGCACGAGTATTTTAGGCGATTCGGATGTTTAATAGTACTACGAAAGCTATAATTACCACGACTTGCTGTGGAGTCCAAGTATCTAAATTGACAGACCTGACTTTGCTTATGTGTACACCAAGCTTCCTGTGTATACCGGCACATCGGATGCACAAAAATATTCCCAGGTTATAACTGGCCCATCTTGGTCCTATAAAACGCAAAGCATAATCATTAGCAACTCACCACAATAATAGAATTATGATCTTTAGAATAGTATAGAATTTGATCAATTGTAGAAATTTGTTTATAACGGTATAGAATGTCGAATGATTTCGATAGAAGGAAAAGAATTATTAACACTTATAATTGCGTTAATATTGATAATTGAATAAATCTAGTATTACAATGGAGTCAATTTCACAATGTACAGGAAATAAAGAAAAGCTATGCTACAGTCTAAAAATTATTAACGATGAATAATGATTGTTTGAAAAAAAAAAACTTTTTTTTTTGTAATTTAAAACTCTCTTATTGGCAAATGCAATTTTAAAAGATAACACATACTAATAAGAAAAATCTTACATATTCAAGAAACTTAAGAAATACTGTAATTCATTAATTGAGTTAGTTTAATATGGCATGAATGGCATTAATGGTACGAACGTTATAATATTCAGGGAGAGTAATTAATTAATTATTTTTAATTTTATTAAAATTCTAAGTGAAAAGGTAAAAAAAAAATCACTACATTAAAGTCTTATTACATCGACTATTTCTTCTTATTCGATAATAAATAATATTTATTATAAATAACATTTAATTGCAAATAAAGTAAGAATATCTTTTGTACTTAGTAATGCGCGAATATGACTTACAATACAAAATAACGTCTTCTTAGACAAGCAGGTGCTAACGTTTCTTTGCAAACAGTTTTGATAACAAATGTACTTGCACCTTATCAAAACAATAGATTTTTTAAACTTAAGATAAACGAATTTAGTTTAAAATTAAAATGATTAAATGGAAGTTATATTTTTAACGATTTTAGAATACTAAACAATTATGTTTTGTAAATGAATTTGAATATATTTTGAAATCCGATATTAAAATAATAAATATTTTTTTTTTTCGAAGAAAGCAGCATCTAAAAAATACTTATCAAAGAAAGATAATTTTAATTACAAGTAATTTTGTTTAAATAACGTACTTACACGCATGAAAAAATCTCCGAATTTAGTTTATTTTTATTTTTTATAGGTTTAGCTATTGACGATACAGTATAATTTATTGAATGGTGCCTTAATAATTCCATTATAAATATATCTTACTCGTAAAATAAGACGCACATATTTCTTTGCGATAAATGCATCGAACTTCTTGCTAACATTGAAACAACGAATTTCTCAAATTCATCATCTTTCTTAAAGTTGCTGTGTTGCTTTCAAACGGAAAAATTGATTTCAACGGGATATGCATCAAATTACCCGTGGTCGGAAAACCCACAAGTGAAAAACATCGACCGAGAAACTTAGACAAGGGTTGATCTTTGCCTTATTGCAGGAAATTCGAGCTCGATGCACTTGAAAACGATTAATTGTACGTTCTTTCTTTACTTCGACTTAACTTTTCTGCTGCGTTGTTCAAATAAACATCCAGCGTCAATTATGTCGATGAGAATTAAAAGAATATAGTTCTTGCTTTACGTGAAATACTCGATATATAATAATAAAAGAAAAGAAAGTATAAGAGCGCAAAGGATTAACTAATTCAATACTTTCTACCGTTATACTTTCTACTACTTTCCGTCATAATAGATTCCAGATAATTTCTTTTTAATAATTATCGCAATAAAGAGAATAATGAAAGAAAAAATTCTAAAACAACCTCTTTCAAATAAGCAAAGAATGTTCCCCTGAATATGTATATCAAGTTCGGACCTTTCAAAGAGTTCATGGTTTTTTAAATTAGCTTTGTAGTAAAATAATTTTTACTACACTAATGAAAAATAATTTTTAACCGAATATGAAAAACTGTTTACTACAATTAGAATTTTTATTTTCGCTCATAATATTTACGTGAACATGCATCATCTGGACATTTTTTGTTATGTCAGAATGACAGCGAGGAGAAAAGTTAAGTAATTAATACTTGCCATAATAGGCATTTTAACAGAATTAAATTTGAATTAATTATTATAATTATTAAATATTTTAGAAAATCTAGAATGATAAACGATCTGATTTCTATAAATTTTCATTACAATATTAAAGATTTCATTTGGGTTTGCACTCGCTTCTGGTCCATGTACCAGCCAGCTTTAAAATTTAATTGAAATAATCGACAAGAAACTTTATCGAGTGAATTATAATCTTTTTACTGTTAGTTAACTATATACATAATAATTTGAATCATAAAGATTGGACAAAAGGTCATACACATACTTTTAATTTCAATTTCCTTATGAAAATAATATTTGAATTTAAACAATTTGATTTTTTGAATAATAATTAATAAAATGTAAGTATAGGAATTGAAAATTTATAATATTTCGAAATTAAAGCTGTAATTATAACATTGATGTAGCGTGTTACGACAAACGTCATACTAGCACGTTGCAACGGAGTATTTGAATGCAATTAATCGAGAGAAAAGAAAAAACATTTGCTCGCTCGAACAATAAAAATAATCTCACGCCTCTGCCAAACACGTATAATTGATACTTTGATTCAGTTGCATGCTTTTTCACAAATTTTATATCCAATTTAAAAATTTTAAATTATATTCCAATGTTTTATATTTAAGAATTACAGATTCGATTTAACTGATTTTTGTGAAAAGTCACAAGTATAAATAAGCCTAAGCTGTGACATTATTTATGTTTGCTAAAGTTTATATATTCTGAAAACTAATTGTAAAAAGAAAATATATAATAGAATGAAATAAAAAGCTGTCGGTGTGATTTTCAATTTTTAATTTGTCAACATCGATGTGTATTTTTGCAGTATTATTAAAGAATGAAATAGCAGAAACAGAGTCATTTATGAAAAAATTATTTAAAAAACGGTAAAAAAAAAATGTGATGAATATGAAATATTTCATTAAAAGAAGAGTAACAAACGAAAAAAGGACAATTTTATAAATCTTGTATATCTAAGACTTATATTCTGATTAACTTTCAAAATTTTACAAGCTTTAAATTGTATAGTTTCAGTAAATTAGTACATTTTTTTTCTATGTTTAAAAAAATATTAAAAATTATAATTCTATTGGAAACTACATTTATAGCGTTATCGCGAGATTCAAATACAAATGTTTCATTCTTCAATAGAAGAAGTACATTTGCATAATTAAAAATAAAAATGTATTGAATTTATTTCTTCAAAATTGTAGGTATGTTCTTGTTCGTAAATAATTTGAAACTCTCACGTAATTATAATAAGCAACACGAGTTGTGACAAAAATCACAAAAACAGAAATTAATAAACAATAATAAATAATGTTATAAAGCCAAAAAATAGCAAAGATATTTACCGTATTGCATAAATTACAAAAGTAAAATTTAGAACCAAGTTTTAAATATGTTAATATAATAAAAATTAAGATAAATGTTGTTGTTGTTTAGCATAACTACAATTAACGTATAAGCCATCAAAGTTTGGTAAACGAAAAATCACATTTAATTTCTCTCCATCTTAACAATAGAAAAAAGGTAGGAAATAAGAAATAATAAATTGATTTGTGCTTTTTGCTGTTGAAGTAAATGGTCACGCACAGAGTAGAGACACGTATTTCCTAATTAAGAAATCTAATATACATGGTAAATTTTGAGAAGTATATTCTTTCGTTAAATCCAATTTATATTGCAAATTTTTTTAGAATTTCATCCGCCCCTGGAAGCCTCGCTTTGCTCCTCGCAAAAAAAAGAACAAAAAGCCAAACGCTTCACCGTGTCATATTTATAGATAAGTTCTCGATCCCTTTTTCAAGCTGCGGTACTCCTTGAATACTTGTTCATCGTCGAGTTTGCCGAGGTGCCTGGAATCCTAACTTATCCCGAAGTCGAGTGTGCACGTATATTCGCATTGGCGGTTCCTCCCCTCTAGCCCCGTAGACCATGAAACTAGGTCGTGCGCATCGCCGACAATGGATTCACTTCGTCCAATCGATATATAGGATAACGAGAAAGACGACGAAGACGAAGACGAAGGCGAAGGCAAAGAGGAGGAATATTAACGCCGTTAAAGAGGCTTTTCTTTTTCGTTTTCCAATGCCGTCGCGCGTCGAGCAACTCAGCGCCTATTTACTCCAAGAGTACCGTACATTCTATCCAGCCCCTGGATGTTCCTTTAACCTCTTCCACGAGACGAACCTAATGGATAACAGGCAACGCGCGGGTCAAGCACTTGGGAGCGGAATGGATGGTTCCATGAATGGCACAATTACGATCGACATTTTTTATACCGACGAGGCTGTACCTTCATCGATTTTATACGACGATGCCATGTTAAACATTGAGTATCAATGTTGAATAATACGGGAATCGGAAAATGATACGTTTACGCTTCTGATAAAATGTTTATTACCGATAGATAAATATTTTCTGATAATATATTCTCGTTTCAAAACTATCCATTTAAGTTATAGAATTTGCGAAAACTGACGGAATGCGTCAATCGTGCTTTAAAGTCAATAAAAAAAAAATTAATTACAGTATATTATGGTCTACGAATACATGGTTCGTCAAGTACAGACAGGTCTTATCGCTATAATACAATCCTGAATTATTCACGTTTATTCTAACCACAATACAATAAACGTCCACACGAATTCCCATAAATTTTTATTATTCTCTAACTTTGATAGCTCGATTTTATTTAACTTTTATCGGAGTCTCATAAAAAGTACGAGATATATACAGTATTCTACAGTAAATCTGCAGTTTGAAAAATCGAGTCGATAATCGAGAGGAAGATAAAACGAAAAGTCCTAAGCTATTTAATATCTTTCGCTCGAATACCAGATGAGAGATATGTTTTTGCAAAACGACGGGCGGTGACATGCCGATTAAAAAAAAAAAACGTACATAAACATCTGTGGGCATTAAGTACGCGCATATGGAGAAGCAGTAAATTTTCTAAAAATCGGTTGTTCTACGGACGCGACAAGCGCACGGGCACACACGCATACGTGCAACGCGTGACCATGCATGCGTGTGCGTGCACATACGTGTGCATGCGCGTGTGTACACGTAGAACAACTCCTCGCCCGCTCGCTTTCCTCGACGATGACGTGGATGAAAAATCGAACGTCGTTGCAGTCGCCACGAAACAGGCGCGCACCTACTTGAGCCTCGTCCACGACGGACGCGTACGTAGCGCGAGGGTAAAAAAATAAAATAAACAAAGAAAATGAATGAAAAGCGAGTCTCGCTGAGTACATGCGGCGGGCAGAGCGACTCTGCGGCATTCACCGTACCTTTGGCGTCGCAGTCGACGCAGTATTTGTTGTCCTCGTCGCGCAGCATCTGCGTCAGGAGGTTCTGGCATTTATCCTGGATTTGCTTCGCGCGCTCCTTTTCCAGCCGCGACATCTTCGCGGACGGCTGGGGGCAGCGCCTGGGGAACACGCGCGCGCGAAAACGTACAAGGACGAGAGGGGAAGCCGCGTATCGGGACCTCCGTAGGAAATGGCACCGTATCGAGGCTCCCTTATCGCGATCTGCACTCACTGATTCTCACTGTAGGCGACCACCGCTGCTCGTACTTTTGCCTCTAATGCCAGTCTGCCTGCCAATGTACCAGTGCCACCCTCTCGCGACTCAACGTTTGGCCGTGTGCTCGATTGTGTTTCTCTCTCTCTCTCTCTCTCTCTCTCTCTCTGTGGAGCTTATGCGCGAGTACGTAGGCGTCTATCTTTTTCTGTCTTCTTGTACGGAGGCGGAACGATTCACACGCCGCAACGGGAGAGAGTAAGAAAGGAAGAACGGGCTACGGGCTTTTCTAGGTTGTGTGCGTGCGCTGTATTGCCCGAGCGACGCGCTTCACGCTCTCTCTCTCTGCTCTTCCCTCCCCGTGGATGTCTTTCATTCCAGCTCTTTCTCCTTCGCTTGTTTCGACTCGAGGATGGAGGAAGGAGGCGAGCGCCCAACGGCGAACGTCGGTGGAAGCGCGCATAAAGCGAGAAGAGCAATGGCCACTCGCGGCCAACCGTATTTATCCCTTTTGTACGCGAGGCCACATATGTGTAGGTGTGCGCTCGGTGTTCACGGTGGATTCGTTACGCCGAGATGCCTCCTCTTCACGGTTGACTCCTATTCGTGTGTCGGTGAACAAACTTCGAAATGTAAGGTTTACTCGCGTCTCGGCCCATTGGGAGGCTTCGCGCAGATGCGACTATGCCAGAAGAAGAGATTCGGATGTTTCATTCCTAGTTTCATTTTTTTAGGTTAGGTCGAACTACGGTAATTCATTTGCGACGACAGACGCAATTTTACTAAAAATTTGCAGCAACGCGATTAATTCCATACTATATAAGAAATTCTATTTTAATCAAATAACAAGTTATTCTTAAAAATGTTCCGAGTAAATATGTCTTGTTTTTTGCTCACCGATACATTTTGTTATCAATTTACTCTTGTAACAGACCTGTCGTTACATTTGTTTTAAAGAACCTATTTTTAATTTTGTGCTATATCTCACATTTTACTCACGGTTTCATTAGCATAATCCACACGCACATTATACAACGAGAAACAGAATCTTACGTAATTATTATCTTTAACATTAGTCAGCACGTGCGTATAATTGGTAAATATAAGTTTTATCGCGAATAAAATTTAGCTATATAAAAACACCCTTTACATAAGAAACGGATTTAGTGTACTTTAACGTAACACGAATGATATAACAACAGAAAATCAATCTTATACGATGTTTATAAGCATTTGAATGTTTTACCGATAAAACCTGAATGTTTGAATATGTTCCGCGAGGTGGCCAAGAGCTGCGCATTTTTTAATATTCCGAACTAGAATAAGTGAATTCCTTTTGTAATGCAAGAAATATTTAATGAGAATTGCCCTGTAAACATGTAAATTACAAGTATAATTTGTTAAGTGTAAAAACGATAAAATGCATCGTAATATTCAACATATATGTATAGTATATTATGTTTTAACAATACTATTAAAATATTCATATATAAATTGAAATACAAAATGAATTAAATCTTTATGTAGAAATATGTATAACTTTGTTAAACGTAATTTTATGACTCACAAAAGATATTTCATTTGTATCCAAGAAATATTTTTATTATATCATGTTATTAATGTTCGTGCAAATAATAACACAAAATTGTTCCCTTGTTGAATAAATTCATTATGAACATAATGTGGTTATTTCCATACATCTATTGCATAGAGTTATACCAAATTTTTACATTTAAACGAGGAAATACTTGGAAGGGATTGGCTAATATTTCATAAATACATCGAGTTCAGAAATAGTTTGTGTACTTACGGTTTTGTTCAAGACTTATATCACCTTCGCCATTATTGTAAGATAAGGGATTAAATTTGTAAAAAGTGTGATTATATAGAGAAATAAAAAGATAAAATTCTAATAATGAATTTATTATTTACAGCTTACACCTGACTTTATCGTAAACATGCAAGCAATATATCAATCATCTGGCGTTATAAGAACAACGTGTACATTATGTTATCGGATTACTTTTAAAAAGTTCAGTGATATACGACTCAATTCCACAACAGATATTCAACTTTGCTATCATATTTGTATTTTCAAGCTTTTTTTCGCCAACGCAATTGTACGAGTTCGCGCATGCGTTTCAATTCAAGAAAAAAAACGAGCGAATGCGATTTCACATGCGGCAACGCCTGCGTACAACAATCGCAGCATATCGTTCCCTTCCGACATACACCAATTGCCGTTCGAGATTCCTCGCGCCCCTTTGACACAGGCGCATGCACATACGCCTTCGCGTCTCTTTAGGTGAGCAATAGTGCGTACGTTGAAATTGAAACTCGAAACACTTGAAACAGCCGCTTTTGCGAGCGTCAAACGTGAGACGAGGAGCACGACAACAATGATCATAGAGAAAGAGGAGAGAGAACGTGATTTGTCCCGCAGCCGCTATTTCGTTCGAGATTAATCACTCGAGTTCGCCTCTTCCGCCGAAGCGATCGTCTCGGATACGAGTCGGATAAATCGACGATTTCCGCGAGTGCGCGAATGTCTGGTACCTGCTGTTAAATCCGCAGATCTCGTAGGAGAGGAGATGCGTCGGCACGACGTTGGTCTCTCACGGTATACGGGACGGAGACTCGAGATGCTTTCGAACCATCTACTCGTGCAACGCCGTCAACGCCGTTCTATGTTTTGACGCAAGAAACAAACGACCTCCGGCAGGATTCTTGTCTATACGTCCTAACCTTGTCTCCGGGAAGAAAAGTTACGGGGGCAGAGAGAGAGGAGATAGTGTTTTGTTGTGATGATAACTTATTTTTCATAACAAAAGTTTCTTATTGAAAACCTTGAATTTCAGTGAATTGTTATTTTTCGAGTTTGGGGATGCGTTAGTCGATTAATGATGCCCTTTTGTAAATGTTGTCATATAAAGTACAATGTTTTTTTTAGTCCAAATGAATATGTAAATGAATGTTTTATCGAAAACTTCTTTTATATTTGAAAATGTTGAAGAAGAATGTTTTTTATTCCATTGTAATGAAATTACAGGATTTTACTTGTAGTTATTATGTATTAAAAATTTGGAAGACTTGAAGGTTAACATAAACACGTAATATTTATGCTTAAAATTTTGAATTTGCACTGTAAATTTCACTCGAATAGATGAGAACTCTTTTAATATTAAGTAAGTTTGCTTGTGCGGAAATAATTAGAATTAACGAATATTTATTAAGTGACAATGAGTGCAAATACTAGTGTAACGGAAACCGGACAGGAGAAAGTTCTATCAGAAACTAATGTTCAAACTGTTCCTCAGAACTTGACCACCATTCAGAATATACAATCCGTTCAAAATACTAGTAACATACAGAGCATTCAAGCTGCACAAGCCGTTGCAAGTCAAGCGACTACTTTGGGAAAGTCAATATCCTTGGAACTTAATTCTAAGCTTCTCATGAAACCTTCTATTCCATCTAATATTGGTAATTCTTTGGAAAACAATAAAATAACTAGTACAGTACGTATATTATAATACTACCTATTAAATATAAGACTAAGAAAATTTTTCCAATCAGATTTCAGTTTAATCTTTAAATAATTAGCTTTGATAAAGATTAATTTTAGAATAAATAATGTACTTTAAATGTTAGATATTTATTGCTTTAATTAATATATTGTAACCTTAGAAATCGGAGTTCTATTTCATATGGAACTTTTTACTCGGAAAATGTTGATACATGAATCATGTAGTAGTACAAAAAAGTTCTAAGAAGTATTGCATCAAGATACTTTAAAATAATTTTATAATTTTTAATAAGAATGTATATAAATTAGAAAATATAAATAAATATATTCTACATTCAAAATTTCAATATTAATTCCCTTAAAAAACTAAAATACTAATAGCGCTAATTTACATTATAGTTTTGCCCAGTTGGTTCTACGGTCAGAATAATTGCACCAAGCATGTTAAGTACAATCGAACGTCAAACTCAGTCGCAAGTTCAACAAACTACTCAGCAGACGCAACAAATCGTGACTAGTATTCCATCGACTTATCATGTGCCTCGTGGACCTGCAGCAGTAGCTAATATTTCTACACCAAGAGCTACGGTTGCTACTCCACTTGTCAGGGCAATTAGTACTGGCCAGCCAATACCTATTTCAAGACCAGGGTAACTATAAAATAAAACTTTTTCTAATACTATGTAATTAACGGAAAAAGCATTTATCAGTTTTACAGTTCAATTGATGTTAAGAGTTTGTTTTTGCATTACTTTCACATAATTGGAGATAATAATTATTAAATAAATTATATTATTAAATAAATTAAATAAGTTAAATAAATAAATTAAATAAAAATAATAATTAGAAGAAAATGTTTGAATAACACCTTCTCAACTTCTAAAAATGTACACTAACTTTTCTATAGTAACATTTGAAAATTACATAATTATACTGAAAATAAGTAATTCACTCTACCGATATAAAAAAAGTTAATAAATTTACAAATTAATTTTAGCTTGATAATTTTCTTTATTTTTCTATCATTTTTAAATCGTGAACATGTATCTGGATAAAACTTTTTAACTAATATTAAATTCCTCTAAAGATAAATTGATTTATAAATTTCAATTAATTGATATTCCTTTATTATGGTACTAAATCTATAAAATAAAAAAAGTAGTATTCATAAGTTTCACTAGTATTTGATTTAAGACTGAACTAATTTAGTGATAAAATTGTTATATAAAATGAAAGAAAATAATATTAGTCGCACAAAGTTTGAGCTTTTAAAGCGTAAGGCAATCAAGCTTGTAATGAAATATGATTCAAAACTATTTTCTATCATGGAAGTTTCATCGATGTAACGTCCAGGGAATTAGGTGAATATCGGTATTTTAAATCAAACAAATTCGTTCTGTATTATTTTTGCTTTTAAAAGTGTTTGTTGTTCAACGTCACTGGAAGAAATGCATTTCGATATTAATGAATTCTATTCGTAGTTACAATTTGTTTAAAAATCTTTTGCTAATCTGAAAGTTGATTACTTAGTTACTTTGGATAGCTTAGATTTTTAAAAAATTTACTTTTACGTATCGACTGCTGTACACTTGAATTACTTTTATTTATAAGTCAGTGACATCTGTGGACGACTTATATAGCTCATAAACGCGCTCTTTTTTAAAAAGGTATAATATTTATCAAAATCTTCTTCGATTAACTTCTGTTAATAAGACGAATCGTTAGATGGAACTTTCTTTACTTTGTCACTATTTTTTAATTTGATTTGAACAAGCATATTTATATCTTTATAAATTGAAAAACCATATTTGCTCCTCTGTATATTAAAACTTCTTGAATGCTCTTTTTATTGCAAGTACGCGTTATCGAAGACTGAACTGTATGAATCTCATTTCTGAAGGATGTGTGAAAATTCAACTTTTCGAAATGTGATAAATTATTGTAACTTATCTCTGTAAATATCTAAAAACATTTTCTCCTCAACATTTTAAAGCACTCGGTAATTCATTTGGTCTTTTGAAATTTGTTTTGAACTATTTATTTAAGAAAAATTGCGTGCGGCAAAGGAGAATATTATTTTTTTCTTATTTTTCTTTTTTTTTTTTTCTTTCGTTCTTTTAATTTCGTCGTACAAAAATGTAGGACAATCATACTTTGTAATTAGTAGAAGCTTCGCAGAAAAAATGTATATATATATATATATATATATATATATATATATATGTTTCAGTGTACATTCACTTTAATTTTAAATGTCAATATTCCTTGCGTGCTTACGGTTTTATAATCAACTTTTTTTGTATTAATCTTCTTTTATTTCACTCATAACATCATTTCTGCTCTTATGTCATAAGGGACTTACTCATTATTGTAATGTACTCACGTATGCATGCGCTCGTGTATGTGTTTGCTTGCGTGCGTTTAGTAATCTGCCATCGTGTGCTGGGCATCATGGATCTACAACACTCATTAATATTTCTACACCGAGAGCCTCTGAAGCCTCCACGCATATTAGCACAATTGGTTTTGGTAAACCGCTCCCCAATCGCAAATCTCGGTAACTAGAAATTTTCTATTATGCTTTTTCTATTTCTATTAGATCTTCATTTTTTTTGTTTTTTCTTCTAAAGGTAAATTTTTTACTATTATTATTAAAAAGTAATGATATCGTTGTTTAGTAGTACATATAGTACATATAGTACATGTGCTCGCTACGTAGTAATTCATTTCATGCGACTTGGGAACGTTACAGATCCACCTCTCGTGTTATCGACTATTGGTAAACCTTTACAGTACAATTGCAGGATTCGATGAATAAAAATTAAAAAATTTATAACGCAACTATATTTTTGAACTTGATCTCAAAGCAGTATTAAAATAAAATTAGTATTGAGGCCCATTAGTATCAGAAACAAAAATCAAATTTGTGGAATACTTAGGAGATTTCCTAAGATATATAAAAATTAATATATCAATATTCATATCTTGATAGTTAATTTTTATCGAAATTGTTGAAGTATTTTCTAGCAAAATGACATTATTTTACAAGAAAAGTCGAGCCGATGCTTGAAACTTTAAAAACTTGTTGAGGTGAGAGAATAGAAAAGCTACAAACTATCGTTAGGCCCGCATATTTATTTTGAATAATGTGAACTGCTTCCTAGAGTCACGAAATCATCTCTTCCAAGTAATACGTAGTTTATACAGGTGGCTTGTTTAAACTTAATTATTGCTTTGAATCTTGATTTAGCTTGGAGAGTAAGCGATCGATCTTATTGCAATCTAATTTACCTTTGAAAATAAATATCTGCAGTAAAAACGCGACCAAAAGTATAACAATCCTTAAAGTTCACTAGTCTGCTGTTATATAAAAATATTTCGTAAAATGCATATTTTAACAATGTCACTCGAGAAAGCGAATGCATTGACTTAAGAGATACAAATTAAAAAATCGTTTTTCTAATTCAATTCAAAGCAACGATTCGTCTATAATTACAACTATAATGGACGTCTCTCTTTCTCTCTCTCTCTCTTTCTCTTGCAGCGTGAGTACGACGGTGTCGAACAGTCAATGGCAACCGAAAACGACTTCGGTGGTGTACGCGCAACCCCAACGGCATCCGGTGCCGGTGGTGAACCGACCGGTCACCAGGCCGGTTACCGGTACCAGTGCCATGTACACGGGTCAACCCCAGTCCCAACCCCAGCAGCAACAGCAGCAGCAGCCGCGCCTGGTCAACCCGAGCCAAGTTGGCGTGGGTAGACCCGTCCAGGCCACGGTCGTCACCGCGACACCCTCGCGCCTTATCGCGCCGGTCCTGCAAGCCCAGAACAACAGCATCGCCCGCCTGCCCGCGCCGACGAGGCCACCCACGCCTCAGGTCGTCACGAGTATACCCCAGGTCTCGCAAACCGGCAGATCGGTTGCTCAGACGATACAGGTAAAAGCACACGAGTGGATGGTTCCATTTCCGGCCGCTTCAATTCGATTATTTACATTTCATTTTTTACTGGCTTAACTTTGTCGGCGACTTGTCAATTGCTTTGAATTAAAAGTACGCGTAAATTATGGAAACTAATTTCTTACAGAGGGGAACGTTCGAACGAGTCTCTTTCGGGTGATTTGTTACTTAATTCAAATGTGCGTACGCATGTGATTAACTTAATATTTTCTTAAGTTAATAAGGGCGAATTGGGGAAGAATATTTCGTATTCTTCAAATGTCGAATTTTCGCAATAAGAGCATCAAATGCAGATCTCGTATCCATTTGTCAAATTGAAAATAATAATAAACACTTATAAGCTTTACAAAATAAAAAATGTGATTTACGGAAAGTTGTACATACGCTGCCACGAGTCATTAATATTCAACGAAATTAATGAAAAAATGCCTTGTGAGAGGTGCAAAAAAATAAATAGATAGTATCGTAT
Source organism: Wiebesia pumilae (assembly GCA_018907045.1). Lineage (NCBI taxonomy): Eukaryota > Metazoa > Arthropoda > Insecta > Hymenoptera > Agaonidae > Wiebesia > Wiebesia pumilae. Next base: position 1,597,422 of record JACCHZ010000137.1, on the reverse strand, counting down.
TTATTCTTAAAATGAATTTTGAAAAACAATATAGATCTGTGTAGACGTAGTTTAAAAGCGTAAAAATAAATATATTGGCAAATATGTGAATGCTCGGCCAACTAATACATACGGTGTAAATAGTAAATTTCCATTGCGAGAAATTACCGTGGAATATGAACTAAAGTTGCGAGGTCACCGAACTAACCGTTTAGCTTGATTATATGTCTCGAGAAACTCGTTCAACCTCGTGCGGCAAGGAGTTTGCTACGTTCATAAAATTTCCTTTTACACATCTGTAAACAAGCATAATTATTATTTTTGCTAATGACGTTTTTGCGAGCAACGTCAGACATTAATTTTAAATTTCCTCGACAGTATCATGTGATACATTGGAATAAGACATCCCTAAAAGTCATTCGACGCTCTTTTTATCGAAGCATCGCTATTCGGGCAGCTCATTGATTTTTTTACATTTCAGCCGAATCAGACAAACAGACCCATAAGCAGTGCTCCTATAAATCGTATAGCCGTATCAGCCCCAGTGATAGGAGCTCCGAATAGAGTAGCCAGTGTAACTTCTGTACAAACGAGTGTTGGTCGACAGCTAACCATCAACACTGCAGCAGGTGCATCCACCGGTACCGTTAGCCGTATTGTCATCCCTCAACAAGCTGTAAGTGTCCTCTGGCTTGCACCTTTTTCAGCTAGATTTTCCGCTGAAAGAATAACGCTACCTATTCCGATGGTTCCATTTACTTCTTACACTGTTTCGTATAAATTATCGAAAATTCAAATAGATATTTAATTTTACTCTACAGCTTTGCTCAAATATCGCAATTTTTGTTAAATTAATTTTACAATGCGCTTATTTTATTCTCTTTACCTTTTATCGAATTATAATTATAAAACATAATAACTTAATAGTATTACGTAAATATGTTTATTTTATCATCTAATTACACCTCGAGAATGCGTGCAATGATACGCAATTCCTAAAAATATTAACCATATAGTAATTTGTATATCAATTAAGCCTAACTTAATGAAAAAGTATACGCACCTTAATTTTAATTTTAATAAATCTCCTTTTTTACGAATAATAAATAGGTGCAATAAATTCGTTTCAATAGCTTTAACGTTTAATAGTTCCTGTTTAATATTAAATTAATATCGAATGAAAGCTAGAACAATCACCGAGGCCAAGTATATCCAAGTATATCTATTATATAAATGGAAAGCAACTATTTATATAACACTGGTTATTTGTCTTGACAAAGTCTTTTCACGATTAATAGTAATGCATTCAAGTTGAAATAAAACGAAAGTCGATCAATGATGTACATAAAATACAGATACAGCAACAGCAACAGCAGCAACAACAGCAGCAGCAGCAGCAGCAGCAGCAGCAACATCAGCCACAGGGAGCATCGCGGGTGGTGCAAACTGTGACACCTCTAGCGAATTTTGGTCAGGTTTCAAGGGTTATCGCCTCGACGTCGACGAACGCTGGTGTCGCGGCGAACGTAACCCGCGTCGCCCAGACCGGACCCACTTCCGTAGCTCGCATCACTAGCATGTCGCTGCATCCGTTGCCCCTCACGCCGGCTCGTGCCACCCCAACGCCCCTCAAGGTCACCACACAGGCATCCAGCATCCAGACTATGCAGCTGAAGCAGGCGACGTCGACTATCCAGCAGCAGCAGCAGCAGCAACAACAACAACAACAACAACAACATCAGCCCCAGCAACAGCAGCAGCAGACACCGGTACTGCAGAGGACGATTGCCGGTGTTAACAACGCCAACCCCGCTCCAACTAACGTAGCTAGCCAGCAACCTACCCAAATTCAAGGGCAGTATCTTCATCCCCCTCATACGACTACGTATTATTCCATCGAGCCATCGGGTAAGTTACAAGGAATTTATTATTTCAGTCAATTTTTCACTTTCATTTTTCTGACATTGAATTAGTGCGACATCAATCGTGCAAAACGATTTTCCTTTACGATAAAACAAATAATCCTATGTAGATATACGTCTATTTGGGAAATTGATTTTAAATACCTAATTCATTATAAATACCTCAAGTAATTATTTCGGTTGAAAAATAGCATTTTTCGAAGTGATGCGTAATGCCGGGTTTCGCCACGCGATGCATCCTATCGTCATTCATCGATTAATTTATTCTAATGCGAAATATTTTTCGATGAACATTTTCTAAGTAATTGAAAGGAATCGTATTGACCTCTTTTTAAAACTTGGGACAAGAATTAATTAGTTATTTCTTAGTAAGTAATGAGCTTGGAAAATAATGTCGTGAAACTAGAAATTTCATATTTTTGAAAATTGGATATATTATTATAGTTTTTCAACGCTATTATAATTAATTTTGATTATTTCTTTGTATTTATGTTACTCGAAAACGTTAAATAAAATTTTTATTAATAATTTTAAATCTAAATCTAAAAAGAAACCAATGTTACGGGATTATATTGGATATTATGTCTCAATGTTATCAATTATTATGAATATGATTAATGTTTATATAAACTCTAGTAACTTTTTTTATATGAAGTTGTTTGATTGTTTTTCAGTTTTCTTGATTAGATTGTCGAATATACAATACAAATGTATCATTAAAAAAAAAAAAAGAATATATTTTTATAGCAAAAAATATTTTAGGTACATATTCGCAATATCGTCAGACTTCAGTACAGCCAGTAAGATTACTTGTAGAGCAAGGGTTTGAAGAGCCACTCGGCAAACCAAATGCCTCTCCTAGACCTAGTATATTAAGAAAAAGAGATCACGATAGTTCTCCAGGAAAAGGTAATAGCAATACAAAACGTTGATTGTTATTATAAGCATGCTTGTACCGACTAAATACGTACAAGTTGTGGTAAAATTTAATTTTGTAAAATGTCATGTAGACAAATTGAAGCCTAATTTACGAAAGTATTAAAAATCAAATCTCAATGTTCCCACATTCTTTTAATACCACAAAAAATAAGCAGAACAAGTAAACTAAAACCAATATATCACCAAGATATATCCTAGATATATCCATAATATTGGTTTAATTACTTACAATTTCATTTTATAAATTCATTTTTCAATAGATATGTAAAATAATATATTTTGCATAGAAATATTTGAAACAAATGACTTATTATTAATTTTATAAGCACGGAAAGTTTTGGAATAGCAAAGAAACAAATTTACCTAAATAATTGATAGCGTTAACAGATACTTTTCTTATTCTGACGTTAATGAAAAGAATACTTATATAAAATCCATAATTACTTGCAGGTGTGGCAAAGAACTTAGTTCCCGTACTATCCTCTCTTCCGACAGTATCCGCAGTCTCTAGTCCACCTGGATCACCAAAAGGCGACCGGGACGGTGGTGGTAATCAAAGTTCGGGTTCAACGACGGTTTCGGCAACCTCGTCACCAGGCCTCGACGAAGAGCCCGAGCAGTCGCGTATCACCATTAATTCGACAGTGGAAATGTCACCACGGAAGAAACCGCGTAAGCAGCAGCTCACGGGAGTAGAACTCACCGAGTCGAGGTGCACCGAAGAGGAAATGCAATTTATCACCGAGGAGAAAATTAAAAAAGACATTAAAGAGGAGCCGAAGGATAAATACGGCGAGAGAAAACTTAACTCGAATCTTCAACAAGATCTGAAGCCCCCTCAAGCGGCACCCATTAGTTCGAGACCCACGCCAAGTTTGTTAGGTAAATGATATAAAGTTTTTTATTATTTACGATATTTGTTGAATTTGAACATTTGAAGACAAATCAGTCTATTTTTACTGCTTTAATTCGCAGTATTGAAAAAGTATTACGTGGACTTTTTAAAAAACGTAGATGTTTTTTCACGTTGTCAGGCATCTCTTCTTAACGTTAAATATTTTTGATTATTTATCATTTGTCTACTTCGGTATTACTTAATAGTCATCAAATATTATTCGAGGAAATAAAAATTGGATATTAAAGATAATATTTAACTAATAATAAAGAAAAACATTAAATAAAATATTAAATGTAGCTCACGTTGTTTCACTAGGTACTTCATGGAAGAATCGTTGGGGTGGAAGGTTACATCATTATAGACGTCCAAGTGATGTAAGGCCTCGAGAAGAGAGAAGACCAACTGTTAATGAAATTTCACAACAAAAGCATGTTTTACAAAAGGTTAATGGTTGGAAAGTCTATCACTTGACATCACAAATGGAAGATCTAGCTGAACTTGAAAAATCGGTATGCATACATAATTGTAATTATAAAGAAATCGATAATAAATAACACAATAAAATGATAAAAAATTCTTATCTTTGCACTATGTATTTAAGGTTCACGAAAAATTAAAAGCTACTTTGACAATGTTGGAATCCCAACAGACTAAAGGTAGACAAGACGACAGCTTAGAGAGAGCAAATGAACTGATAAAGGGGAATATGCAGCGCAGTAGTTTAATAAGTGAAGGAATGAATGAAGCACGTGTGCAACTCACTGCAATATTTCAACATAAAACTCATGTATCGGACTTGTTACAACGGTGTGGTAATAAAAGAGCGCAAAAGAAAAGAGATAAGTGAATATTCTTGTGTGTAGAATCAAAATTTTATAATGAAAGACTATAAATATATGTGCGAACTTTGAAAATACGTTATTTTTATTAAAAATTATATTGGTAAAATAAAGAAAAAAATTTTTCAGATTTAAATAATACTTAAAATATTTGTGTATATTTTATGAACCAACCCATGATAATGAATAAACATACTCAATAAAATAATTAAAATTGTAAAGTCATAGAGTTATTAAATGAAAAACACAGTATTTTTGTTTTTAATTTATTATTTTTACCATTGGTATATAAGAATACTTAAAAAAATTTGTATTTCATTTAAGTAAATTTAAAACATTTATTATCAAATCAGACCTTTGAGTATCAGGTAGGTTTTTGCTATTCATTCAACTATTTTATGGTACTGATGATAATTATAACAAAATTAATTACATGTGTGTGTGCGTGTGCGCGCGCGCGCACGCATGTAAACAACTTTCTTACAATGTGAAAAGATATTTAAGATATTCCGTCTCGATAGTTATATCTACAATATAATCTACACAATTACATATTTGTACAAAGTGAAACTCGTGCTGTATGTCGTTTAATACATTTGTATCATTTAAACAAGAAATTTATTTTCCTAAAATTCTTAAAGAATACATTAAATGCTTAAAATATAAGGCTATTATAGTTAATTTATACTAAGCATTTCATATGTATATAAATTCTTTTGTTTAAAAAGTAGGTTTTATATTTCATTTAAAAGTTTTGTTTGATATGTGCACACATATTTTGATTGTAAAAATCCATTTTAGAATATTTTGAAATTTCTGCATTATGTTTTTTTTTTTTTTTTTTTTTTTTTAATATAAAAGTCCAGCGATAGCTATTTGTAAATATATACGTATTGATATTGCCCTCTTTAATGAGAAGCATGGACGTTCCTTTCTAATTCAAGGCTCCTATTCTGTATGTGCATTAATTGGATGCATGCTTATAAGTTTATTGTTAGCATACTTGAAGGCTTTTGCATATTATCTCATAAAAATCGAGTGATAGATTATATAAAGTAATGCACTGTGAAAGTTCAGTGTGGTAATTATTAATTAGACACTGTTGGTGAAAATTAGTAACTCAGTTTTGTGCAAAAAAATTTTCTTAATTTCTACATAACTGCTACATAATAATAATATGAATAAATTTAAGTATCACAAGTATTTTTATAATTTCACAAAATTTTTTGAAATTTCAATACCTGCATTTGAACTTATACAACTTTAATAATATCGTGGAAAATGCAAATACTTACATTTTTATAATATAAATATTCATAGAAATTGAGTCTTCATTTAAAGAAATGTACATAAATTATGAATCTGAAATTTGTATTTTCAAAAGCTAACTATAAATCTAAAAAATTTTGGTCATAAAAAATAATTTACTAAAAGAATAGTTATAAAACTCAAGACTTACTTAACAACATGAATATTTAGTTTAATTTTCAGTTTTTTAGTGAATAATACTATTAACATTATAAATACATAAAAATTGCTATGTACATACGAAAAAAAAAAAACGTACTTATGTCAGATTAAAATTGTTTTAAAATTCATTATTTCATAATTCATTATGATAACATTTTATATATTGATTTTGTCGTTACAATGATCACAGCGTTCATGTACATTAGATTTGTAATAATTTTACTTACAATTTGATTTTTTTTTAATAAAATGAGGAACTATAGCGTAAAACCAAAGGCGTTTTTATGTATTGCCATTGGATGTATTTTTTTTATATAAGCGATTTTTTTCAAGGAAACGCATTCCTTCTTTATCTCAAACGTCAGTAAAATTGATATAAAACTATATTTCCTGAACCCGATATTTGTACGTATAGTTAGCACCTAGTAATAGTTTAATAAATTAATGATTATAATTTTATTATAGTGTAGGTGAAAATTGTGAAAGAATCCTTTTTTTAACAGAGAAAATATTTTTTGTAATATAGTCTAAAGAATTATTCTAAAATAACTTGGAAACCTTAGAAGTGGTATTTTCTGAATAATCATTTTAAAATTTTCAAATTTTCAAGATGACCTTCCAAACAGCACATAAATTTATAACATTACTTAAAATAATTTTTTCTCAATATTATTTTTAAACAATTATTTATCTACAGCGTTTTCAAATTTTATTTGAAAAATTTCATAATTATTGGAATAACAAATAACTTAATTCGATGTTTTAGCATTAACAATTAATAATTATTTACTTATTTAACAAAAACTTATTGAATGTTGTAAATATGTAAAATTAATACACTTATATTATTTTTAAGTGAAATTATAAATGAAAAATGTGAATATATTATACCCAATAAATTTAGTCAGAAAGAATTGAAATTTTTTATCTGCGTTAACGATCTGCGATCTTATTACAAAGTTACAAAATATTTGATGCTGAAAAAACTGAAAGTATATTTAATCAATTAATAGTTAATATCAACAAGTAATACATTTTTAATACTTTCTAATTCATAAAAGTACATATAATTATATATATGCACATGTAGAATAAATAAAAAAATTATATTATAATTACTTTTAATTATACGTGCAATTAATATTTGTTGTGTCTTTTAATACTGTAAACTGTTTTTGCATAAAAGTTTTATTCGGTATCCATTACGATTTTCAGCTATAAATATAACTCCAACAATACAAATGAAAATAAGTCTTTTCGAAAAGAATTAAATCGCTGTTTATGAAGTTTACTATTAAATTTGAAAATCATTATTTAAAATATATTTCTTATAGTTTTGTATATATATATATATATATATATATATATATATATATATATATATTATAAACACATATGTGTACATATATACATACATAAGAAAGCTTTATATGTTTTTAATTAGTAATACTTATATCATTCAACAAAATATTATTTATACTGTACTATAATTTTATAATAGTGTATATGTATAATGTCAAGGCATGTTATGTATTTTTTGTTAAAGTATCACGCAACTCGTTTAATAATTGATAAAAGCTAAATATTATAAATTTTATGTAGACATTTTTAATAGAATGTAGTGAATGTTTATTGAAGTAATACTTCAAATTATAAAATATTGTTGTTTGAAATTAAAATTCTATCAAAAATATTTTCCAGCAACATATATATTTATATAAATTAAAATATTTATAAACATTATTTCATATTTAATTTTTTATAGGTCTAAGAATATCTATTTAAAATCTACGTTGACTAGTTGAAGTTAACTTAAGGACTATGAAATATAAAACAGTGACTGAATAAATTATAATTATATCCTTGTATTGCAATGCTTGATTAAGAATAATTTTTAATGCAGTTTGTAACTGATTTTGTAAAATACCGCGATAAGAAGGTTCAGGAAATAATTGTTTTATCTGTGTATAATAAAATATATTAGACTTCGCGTGCAATTAGCATTTTAGAAATTGATGCAATACTGACTCTGATGTATGTCAATGTGCTTTAATGTATCAGTACATCTTAATTTCTATAATTTTTTTGCATATACTTATTATAAAAATGAGTGTGCGTGTGACATCTTGTTTGTCTTCAGCGCTTAATAATTTATTGTAAATGTACTAATTAGAACGTATTTAGTATATTTTACATGAAAATATTTAAAAATTAATTTACAGAAGCAGCATTAAACGAAAATTATGAGTAATTTTTCAAGATAGTCTTACTTTTAATAATGGGATCTGATGCATTTGTGAAATTTGCTATTACATTTTTACGATTTCATTAATTATGATTAAATGGTAATATTTTCTAGAAATGAGATACCAGACTTGTTGAAAAATTTCTTGCATCTCTTTTAAGAATGTTTAGAACCATAGAACCGGCACATATGCTTGATTTACTTTATGTTTATGCAGTCTTTAAAGGTTCGCATGACAGAAATTTCTTTTGATGCTAAAGTACATTCTTAATTACATTGCGCGAATATTTTTAGAGAATTTCTAGAATGTTTATATGTTAATATAATAAGTTGGCTCGTCGAAAAATATAGTATTAAAAACTTTGAAAAAACAATTTTTATCGTCTTTAATGCTAAGAAATCTATAAAAATTTGCCTGTAAAAATATCATTGATAAAAACGTCAATTCTTCCGTACCTCAAGAGCGCTTTTGAGCCCATTTCATATCATCGGCTCGAGGCTTAAAACCTGTTATTCTTTCAATAATGCACTCTAAAATATACCAGAAATGCAATTTTTCCAAAGGCCAATTCAACCATCCAGTGGTGATACAAAAATACGTTTCGTGAGGTGCGACGTGGTGGACTCGGTGATGTCGTCTAGGTAAGATTATGCGATGTTCTTGTAGCCAGACGACATACGAAGGTAGTCCAAAGTACGTGTGTGACCACTTATGAATCTGCAAAACATTACTTATCTGATAAAAAATATGTTGATATAATAATTATACACGATTGATTACATAATTTATTCATTGAAAAATTTCTGTACACAAAATTTGTATTTTTTAAGTTCTGATTTTGGTCTTTTATAATATTAATTATTTCCACGTATAATTAATATTAAAATATTTTATATATGTTCTTACCATGAAAAAGGTAAATGGCACATTTACGGCAATATTTTTTGTAATTTTACAGTTACACAAGTGTTTAGATTAATTAAATTGTGTATATGCTTCGACAAAAAACAATATTAATATTACAAGTTTTTACATGACTATAGAATTTATTAAGTAAAAAGAATTCGTTGATTCTCGACATATGGAACTTCATTACTACCAAATTATCATTTACTCAAAATACTTTTATTAAAAGATTCTTTTAAAATACAATTCCAATTTTTGTGAGTATAAATTAATCACAACTATTATTTAATTAAATTGCATCAAGTATCGAAAAGAATATTTCATAAATAAAATAATTGACTGTGTAGGTAATCGAAAGATTATTTGTTTACCTGATTAGTAAGTGCTACAAAAATTGAAAGTTGGTACCAAAAGCAAATCCAGAAAAATTTCTTTTGAATTTCTGATTCCGTCAAAAAGAAAAAGTTCCATGTTAATTTACATAGGACTGGTATAGTAACTGCAAATGTATCACCATTTGTTTCAATAAAATCATGTCTTGTAATACTTGTTGGATCTATATGATGTTCTCGGAAAGGTCTAAGAAAATTCTGAAATTAAATAGAAGTATTATCTAACTTTTTATAATTTTTTTTACATATATGGACTTTTTATACTTGTAATAAATTTGGTAAATTACTTTTCCTATAATTGGTAACTCTATGGACCCCCACGTGTCTGCTGCCCAGTGAGCAAAGCCAGAAATAAAGTCAGCGGTAATGATTCCACATAAAGCTGCAATAACTATCGAACTCAAATTTTCTAATTTTATTCGCACGAGTATAAACAATATATTGAGGGACATGAGAATTATGCAAACAGAAAAACAAATAACTTCTTGTATCCTTTTTCCTACAGAAAAGATACTACAATCGGCAAAATGCTTTTTAATTTAAACTGACATTAAGAAACAGATGAAATTGCTTTACCTCCGCTGTAGAGACCTGCTAATTCTTGAGCACCTTTATGATTAGGACCCCACCTGGGTTTAATTCTGTCCTCTGGTGAGGTTGGTACAACTGAATTAGCATTGGGATCATCTTCTAACATAGAATTTTCATAAATTTGACGTTCAGTTTTTACAGGAGCTAGAAAATTTGTGGCCATGGTACAAGCTGCAGAGGCAGCTTGACCTAAATGTGGCAACGCCGATGCTTCCATATCGTTGGAAATATATTTATATGTACAGTCTTAGAAATATTAATATAAATTAATAGCTTCTGATTGTATGTATGAATTTGCTTTAAGATTGAAGTTACGAAAACAATAATATTTTTCAAAAAATCAAATGATTCTTAAATTGTAACATTTATCAACCATTCGTGTTTTCTCCATTCAAGTAAAATAAACGCGCTCCCAGCGCGTCTTTCTCGATACTAGACTTGGATATTAATTCCGAAAATTATTCCTTCCAGATTTGGATCTGCTGCAAGCGTTACAACAGTTGGACTCGATGGTCCCAGTGAAATTACTGGAAGAAATGAGCGTATAATGCGCATTGAGTCCGGAGTCTTCATCCTGTGTTTAAAAGGATTAGCCAAATTAATTTTGTCTTAGCATTCAAACAAAGGACTCGAAACACTCATCGAATTTTGCCTATAAAACTGGTCCAAGTTAACTTTGTTGGTTGACACTTCTTGTGAAAAACCGAGACTCGTATCATCTAAAATAAAATATTATAATAATTAGAACTGGTTATTAATAATATTTATTATGATTTATTATTATTAATAGTGATGATTATTAATACTGACATTGAAGAAATAATTAATTGGTAAAACAGGTCTAAGATAAATTAAAAGAAATCTGTATCGTATAGGAAAAAAATATTACATAAATGTATTTATTAATAAATATTAACAATAAATTAATTATCAATGACGAAACGTTTGAAAGATAATTAGAAAAAGAATTTTTATATATTTTATTAAATTTCTATAAATATCTTCGGCCAGCGTTTGGCATGAGAAATTCTTCGATTTAATCAATGATGATGGCTTAGATTTATTAGCTAATAATTTACTTCTCTCTGAAATCCCAAGCACTTAAAATAGTAAGTCACGTTACTTTTTTTTTGACCGCTTACAATTCACGTAACGACCAATTCTTCAAAATTTATCTAATTAATATAAATTATATCTCACATCTTTTAGAAATTTTGTAAAGTACTGTTAGGTAGAATTCAAACTTCTTCATCGACAAGGCAAAGTAAAAAAATCATTTTACGATTTTATTTGCTCCGATTTAACGATAAGTGGCAGCAGCCGGTTTTTTTCAAAGGCATTTGTTTCGACTATCGAAAAGAGCGAATGAACGGGCGAGCAAGAGGGAGGTAATGTAAGGGAGAGAGAGAGAGAGAGAGAGAGAGAGAGAGAGAGAGAGAGAGAGAGAGAGAGAGATTTAAAAGAAGAATAAGACATGACACCTGCTTATAGTATTTCTTGTTCAACTTGCGTAAAGTAGATAATAATTGTTTTATTGAAATTAAAATAGATAATGAGTTTATCAACAATACAATTCGGACTTTGCACGAAAGCCAGCGATAAACTGTTTAAACGTAATGACTGTCTTTTTTTTCACACAATGATGATTGCACACATAAACCATGCACCCGCGATTTAATTGTCACGTAATATACACGAATAGCAGACGATTTGGAAAACAAGAGGAATATTGAGAGAGAGAGAGAGAGAGAGAGAGAGAGAGAGAGGGATAATTATAATAAGGACAGCGAAAGAAGAGCAATAATTTTTATTAAAATTCTTCAGGCATCACGAAACAAAAATAAATACGTAGAGAGCAACAGGAGATTGAGTGAGTGCGATGATGACAAATAAGGGATGAAAATTAGAGAAGCGAGATAAGCGAGAAAAACAGAGTGAGCGAGAGAGAAGCATTCAGGAATGAGGCGAGCAGAAGAGCATGCGAGAAAAGTGACGATTAAGAGCTACCGAGTGACAGAATCGAGATAAAAATAAACATGACAGAGAAAAGAATTGAAAATCAGCGGAGACCTTCGTGTTGTTAACGCGGGAATATTAGCGTACCTAGTAATCGAGGCGAGCCGAGCTTTATGTCAAATCGATGATCTGCGTAAAAAATGTATTGTATAAGCTCGTACAGTCGGAAAGCGCGCGCGCGCGCGAGAGAGAGAGAGAGAGAGAGAGAGAGAGAGAGAGCGCGAGCGAGCGCTCTTGCGGAAGGGTGAAGGGAAGGGAGAACAGGGGACGACACAGCACAGTATAAATACATGCAAGAAGAAAGGGAATACCGGTATTAACTCACGGGCAAATAAAGTTGTGGAGTGAGCGGCCGAAGAAAGCGAGGAGGCCCTCTTGACGTCCTGGCCTGTCAACGGACGGCAGAGAGCCGATCACTAGGGCGGGAGGCGGAGCCAACGAGTCTCCGCTGTACCAACTACGAGTTCTAAATCGGACGCGGGAATATCGCGCGGTTGCGCTAACGCCGCGAGGTGCGGCGCCTACGCTTTGCGCCACCAAGTTAACCGCTGTTTAAAGCACAAGGTGCGCGCGCGCGATGGACGACGTCGCGAGGCCACCGCACATCACCGACAGTCGGAAAAACTCCCGCCGCCGAACTCGAGTCGCGGTCGTCTGCGAGCGACGCTGCGCGCGCCGCCGTTATCGCGGTCCGGAGTCCGGGGGGACCTCGCCCTCGTTGTCCCCCCGCCACAACCGTCCCTTTTCCGTCCTCGCGCCCTCTTTCGCTCTTCCACGTGGCTGCGCGCGGCCCCCGTCCTTATCGAGCTCCGGCGCACGTGGCTACGGACTCCCTCTTTTCCTTTCGCGCGTCCTTCTTCCTTTTCCCGCCCTTTCTCTCGCCCCGAACGCGCCAGTGCCCTTTTCGCCCGTACTTTTTCGGTTATCCGTTTGGGAAAACGAGTGCGCGTCGACGCTTGAATCGCGGATAAAATGCATCCTCGTGCGCCAGAAACGCTTTTGTCCTATTATTAGTTTCACTTGACGTTACTCAACGAGTAATGCTGTTCAAATATCGCCTGCCGCAACCTTGCGCTCTTATCCTCTTATCCCCTTGATTTTTGTTTTGTTTTCTTTTATTTTCTTTTACACCGGCGTTCTTAGCTGCTTCGAGTGCAGAGGAAATGGTCGAAGGTGACCCAAGATGCGATACGAAAATTAGCATCGGCAAATGTATCAGAGTTCCATAAGCTGATCGATATTCGGGCTCGATGCTTCGTATAATTGTCGACGTAGTATGCCAGAAGAAAAACAGTTAAAAATTACGCACATCTTGAGCGCGCATTAAAAAAAGTGGAAAAGATTCATAATTCAAGGTTGATTTTTACCGAATGGACAGCGATAAAAAGTACGAGTGAGGTATTATTTAGTGTTCACGGGCACGTACGCAACTTTTAAAGAATATTACTTATCGGTATATCATTGGTCAAATAATTATAACAATTATTTTTCCTTCGATATTCCATTTATTTACAAAATAAAAAAAAAAACAAAATAAAAATGAAACACGCAAATAAATTCGTTTAAGACAAAAGGTGATGCAATTAGTTTGAATTCTTAATTGACGATCTATAAACTGTATACATTTTGAAGCTTTTCTTTCCAATGAAATTACTTATAATTCATAAATACAAAAAGGAAACAAAAACCTAAGCTATTCAAAATATATTTAGCGCAAATCTCTTACAAATTGCAGCTTTAAAATCAGTTACTGAATTTGAAAATGTAGGATATAAGAATTATTCTAAAAATTACAATATGATATGTGTACTTGTTAATAATACATTTAAAATGACCATGAGTTTCAGTGTTATTTAACAAAGCAAGAAAGTTAGTTAGGCAAAAAAAAAAAAAAAAAAAAAAAAAAAAAAAAGCCCGACAAAAAAACCACGCGTGTACGTTTTTATTATCATAATGTAAAACGAACACATTATTCTGTTTGTCACTCGGGAACTTCCGCAACTTTTTAAATTTCTTTTTCTCGACCTTTCCGCATAAAAAACTAGTACGATATTTAATAATTAATTCAAGTACATAATTCATGTTATAATTAATACGGAGTGAATTACAATAAGGTTGTTATTGTTTTCACGTATTAATTTAAAATATTAATTTAAAAAATTGTATAAATGAAATAATTACAACCGAAAAATTCTTAGACTCTTTTATTTGAGTTTGATCGTAAGAATGAGACGTTTAAAAAATATTTACATCATGGTTTAAGGCTGTTAAAACCGTTCCTTAGGAATTTTTTCGACAAATAAATCAGTTACTGCAGAGACTACTGAAGTTAAAGAAAAAAGTAAATTTTTTAATTGTCAAATTAAATTGTGGATTTTTGGTCAAATACTTTCCTTGGAACTAATAAGGACATCGATTTAACAGTTTGTACACTTTTTGTCTACAACGTTAAATTGTTCTTAACCTCGATAACAATTATGTATCAACAATATGTATAACATTGCACAGATTTAACTAAAGTATTTCATTTTGTTGTTGGTTCTTTCATACGTAAGAATCTAATATTTTTTCGTTCTACTTGATACTTCTTAAGCTACAAGATAAACAATTAAAGAAAAATTATGATTCTATTTTTTATTTTTATTATCAATTATAAATATGTTTCTTTTCAATATAACAGTAATATAACTTAAAATTTTCTTCCAGCGACATTATCTAATCTACCTTTCATAATTTTTATTTAGCATGCAAGAATACACGTTTGTGTAACTAGCAATGCATTTTTGTTCACTCCTTAATCTTATGCTTTAAACTCAAATGTCATAAATTCCTCTTGTCGGTACTCCGAGTTGATTGTTAACGTTAGCGTCCGCGTCTCCTTTTCCGAGATTAATTTCGCATTTTTACGTCTTATTATCAGATAGTCTCTTTTTTATAGAAGGAATTATCGAGTTAAGTGCTGCGCACTTAATCGAATCCAATTGTTACATTATTAACAAGTATACCCTTTCAGGCGTCTTCGAAATTACGGTCCTACGAAAGTAGCTTACTATATAGATTATATATTACAAGAAAACAATATGTAGAATATTCGGCTTCGTTAAATTATTAAACAAAATTTACAGTACAGTTGTTAAGATGTAAATTTTGTCCATTGAAATTAAAGCGCAATAATTAGTTGATAATTTAAGAGTACGTACTGTATTCATTTGTTTAATAACATTTCATTAAATCAATTGTTTGTCTAAAATAATAAATCATACGCCTCGACTTTATATTTTTTTCAAGTATTATTCATTCTTATCTACAGTATTTGATGCAATACGTGAGAAACTTCTC
The DNA here is from genome assembly GCA_018907045.1 of Wiebesia pumilae. NCBI lineage: Eukaryota > Metazoa > Arthropoda > Insecta > Hymenoptera > Agaonidae > Wiebesia > Wiebesia pumilae. Next base: position 1,581,885 of record JACCHZ010000137.1, on the reverse strand, counting down.
ACATATCGTACGGATGAGTTGTTGTATGGTTATGGTTATTACAATGTAAAAAGAAATTTATACATCTATACATAATTTATTCAATTTTGTTGATTTTTTTGAGATACATACATCTTGACCCTCAAAATATATCCGTACGCATGTTTTTGTATTTTCTTCCTTTTTGTTTAGCAATAAGGCCTATTCTTATTCCTATTCTTTGAAAATTTTTTATTTTAAACAAAAATTTAAACGCAACATTTGTTGCGTTTGAAAATAAATAAGGTGCATTGGGTGGAAAACGGATTTTTCTAGATACGTCGATGAAATTATCGCAAAGAGAACATGATTTTTTCTCACATCATTGATGGTAATATTGTCCTGTTTGGTATCCTGATTGTCAGTTTGAAGGTTTGATTTGTTCTCGGGGGAAAATATTAGAGGTTCTGGGGACAGTTTCTTCGGATTTATAATCAAAAGATTATAAATAAATATATAAGATTTATATTATACATATATATACATACATATATATATATATATATATATATATATATATATAATCTTATATATGAGATTATATAAGATTTATAATAAAGATTATAAATCTTCATGCGAATGAAGATTTTTTTAGAACATTTTGAGCTCGAATGTGTCTGTGAAAGAACCATTGGGAAACAATAAACGATTTAATGTTCGCGATTAAGTCAATTTATGGTGTACTGCGCGGTACAAAATATCTTACACGTTGTTCAACTACCTTTATTATTTGTTTTCTTTCTTTCTTTGAAATTTACGTCTTTAAAAGACTTTGCTACACAATACTTGTCGAAAGTTTTTACTTTTCGGACCATACGTTTACAAATAATTTCAAAGACTGTTTCGTAAGTGTGCCTAGCGTTTTTTGAGTGAATAATCAACAGTAAAAAGATAAGCCATATATTTTATCGTTTATTTGTGCTATTAAGTGCTTATTGTAACGTTCGGGTTGTAATGACCGCGCAAAACAATCTAAAACATACCGAGTAATTTATAGTTAAACACGAATACATTCTCCGTTGTTATTTGAGTAACGTAGAGGTCCGACTAATGCGAACTTTATCGATAAACAATTTTGGGAACCTGCTCGTTATACACCTAAAAAAATATTCCGATACAAATATTGAAAAAGAAAAAACAACATTAATTATATAATAGTTTGAAACGAAGCTAAAGAAGCCAAATGTCAATTATGAATATTCAAAGCCTCTGAACGGCAAGTTGGCGAATCGATTAATTAGGGGCGACCGATCATCCCTCGAACGTAGGAACGCACGAATTCTCCGCGAAAGGAAACGTAATCGACTCGGAAGATTTCACCTGCCGCGTCGTCGTTAAAATTATATCTCTCGGTTAATAGGCAGCGGTTACCGAGTTACCGAGGGAACAGTCGAGCGGAGTATATATCCTACGTAGCAAGAGCGCGTCGACGGCGACTTTGAGGCGAGCAGCCGAGGTTGCGCGCACCAACACTCGTAATCTTAGGTGCACGTACACGCGCCGCCTGCATTTATAAATAATGTGGGGCCGATCGATCGGGACCGGACGACCGGCTTTGAGTCGCCGCCGGTCTCCGCGAGCCCCGGCCGTTTTCGCAGGCTCGCGTGCGCCTCCCAGCGATCGCCAGTTTCCCGCTTTCCCGATAATACGATCGACCGATCGATCCTCTCTCGCTCGCGCGCCTACACAGACACGCGTGCGCGCCGCCCCCGCCTTTGTCAAGGTAGTCACTCGGACGTTAACGGGGATTAGTCGCTGCTCGCGGCCTGATTTCGAGGCGAGTGACTCATGCCGTTTGCGCGAAGCGATGGGAAACGCTCGACCGACTGGGCTGATAACGAAATACAACCGTTCCGAGGAAAACTCGCGCGTGTCGTCGGCCGGTGTCACGGTCGGTTTTTCCTTTTGCTCCGCGGGCCCTAAGTGCGTTCGGCTGTGTTTAAGAATGCGAGCGCGCTTAAGGACTTAAGACTGGCGTCGTAATCGTTAGCTAAATATTGACGGGTAACCGTAATTTAATCAGCCGCCAAATGTTTTTGCGAATCTCGCAGAGGACAGAGCGTCAATGTCGCACGCGACACCATCGGTATGGTATCAACGATCAAATATCAAACGAAGCATCTTTTGTCGGCGTTAGTACTTAGTGGGTGTGTGGCACCGTCGGAAGGAGTGTCGCCAGTCCGATAAACTCGAGCGGATGATAAGGTCGTAATTCATTGATCGTTGAACGCGCGCGCGTGGCTTATGGATCGCGTATTCCTCGCAACTTCTGCTTCCTTGGCTATCGGGAGCCAACGCGACGGCGACAACGAGCGACGTTCTTCGGATGTTGGGCCCGATGCACCCGGGATTTAACCGGCACTCGGAGGTGATGCATTCGCGTTAACGATGTCCAATTCCCGGTACTAACTGGCCACTCGGTACCGGGGCGCTACTACCCGGACACTAGAGTTCTCCGGGAAACTTATCCGGTCGCGTTGGCTGAGCGCTTTAACGGACGTTAGCTCAGATCTATCCCTCTGCTGTAATAATTTAGAACTTGGAATATCTTATCTTTATTTCCTTAGCTGCTAAGATGGCATTGAGCATGAAAATTGAATTATTTACTGAATTTAATTATTCTTAATGCATTCGATGCTGTTCGAAAGGAACCTTGGATATAGTTTCGTGACGTTTTTAAAGTATTTGTAATTTGTAACAAAACTAAATTTTTGTTGAAAGTATAGCAGAAAGGGAGTGGCAAGGATCTTTTACTTTGCGATTTGCTCGTGATTTTACAATTAATGTGTTTAAAAGCAACGTGTAATTGAAGACCATTAAATGAAATAGAATAAACATTATTTACGGCTACGTTACAATGACAGCGTGTAAAATATTTTGTCACTTATTCAATTACGGCAATCGTATTTACCAATGAATTCGTAAAATTATATGCAAGTAATTGTTAACCTAGTGTTTAATTTTATGCTTCGAAGCAGCTGATGTGCTTTTAATTTAATTAAAAACGTCTAGCATAAAAGTTCAAAGATTTTACTGTTTTTTTTTTTTTTATTATACTATTATTAGCTTACTTAGAACTTGAAATGGTTTGCCATTTTGACCTACATCCTAACTATTATTCCTTCTGATTATTTACTGACGGCACTAATTTAAAAAAAGAATTGGTGCGTGCAGAAGTGTACTTATTAAACAGTTTCCCGTATGAAATATTTAGCGAAAACTTTTATCTATACGTATAGCGAAGAAATTTTTTCAAGTTCACATTGTGAATGTATCGATGTCGAATGCGCATACTGATCGTGTAATAAAATAAAAGCTTGTTAATCTCAAAGTTTCAAAATAACTCTATTAATCGTATTAATATGATTAATAATGACAAGATTATTTACAATTATTAAGAATATCATTATTAATATTAATTCTTTCAAAGAATTTAAAGAATTCTGAAATGTATATTTCACGCTACTGCCCTTAATAAACGATTCGTAATAAAATAGTTCTAGCACTTGATTATCACGAATAATAAACATTAACAAATTTTTAATAAATTCTTCTCACCTTGATGAGTGATTTATCATATATATATATATATATATATATATATATATCGATATAAAAAATACGAGCAATAGCAATTATTGATGATCTAATGTTAGATTTTGTACCTAAGAATATTTGTTGCGGCGACAAGGATTTTTATTTTTCTTACGATAAAGACGGAATAGAAAGTATGATCAAAATATATTTCAGTCAATCAACTGCTTTGGAATATTCACATAAAGTCTATATGAAATTAATTATCATCAAAAGAAAGCTGTACTACATAAAAATGCAACAAACAGTCTGCCTTTCTCTGAGATTTTATTTCAAGTTAATAAAATATGTTTTCTAATACGAGGCAGTTGTCGATGTTGATTTAAATTTGCCAAATTGTAAGTGATCATCCATTATTTTAAGTTTAAACCATACATCATTTGATTATTAATTTACTTTTAATTATAATCATCTTCTTCTTTGGATCTTAAAGAGAATTTCAGAGACCGTAGCGATAAGAGCTTTATTATTAAATTGTTGTTTTTAGGACTTTAAATGTTTAATTAATTAGATACTTTGGAATAGCTAAATATATCTGATAGTCATTGTAAATGCGATTTCTTTGATCTTTTGAAGATCGTAGTTGCCCGTTAGAAGACGATCACTGGGAATTTACGAGATTTATTCTACATCTGTACATAAACCTTTTTGAGTGGTTGAAAAGTCTCATTTTTTTATGCGTAGCCATTACTATATATTAATAATACTTATTAATATTCGATCACCATTTAAAGTTTTATTTGATTAAAAACGCATAAAAAATAAACCTTGTTTGTGTAAATGATATAGAGGCTTTTTATTTTATTATCTGTCCGCATACATCTTGGCTTGTATTTCATTTGGACAGCCTCTTTTTTATTGGTCCACTTTAAGTGATCCCTTTCTAAATATAAACAAAAGTGAAACAATGAAATTTTTGAAGGAGGATGGATTAGATCGATTTAAAACATTTCATTTAACGATTTAATTTCTTCGTAATTATCTTAATCATCGTAATCATCCTTATCTTAAAAATCAAGCCTTTTGCCATTGATATAAGATATAATATTTAAAAAATCATCTATTTAAAACATATAAAAATTCAAATATAATTAATGAAAAGTTTCTGTATCTTGTTCTTCATTAATCCGGTATACAAGCTTCTTAAAGGAAATTCCATTTCAGGTATTTAAGGTATAATGATACTTTATTAAAAACAAAAACAAATGCTTGAAATTCTTCAAATAAAATAGCTGTTCTTAATGAAGGTTGAATTATCTCGAGAGCATTTGCTGTTATTATCAGTATTATTATGAAAAATGTGTCATGTATCAACATATAGAAGGATCTTGAAAGTCAAATCATTGAACGAGATAAAACCACAAGTAGATGTTACTTATGTTTTATGGTGCAAAAGAAGATGTCATTCGGACGAAGTGCTAAAAGCAAAAGTCCATTTCGTGATCAGGATGGTTTGTTCCCGAAGGAACGAACCGGAACTCGTGATAAGAAGGTAAGAATAAAGGGCTAATAGACGTTGGGGAGCTATTTAACAATTTATCAGCATCTCTCCACTGGGTGTTGGTTACAACGTACGGCAACCTACAAGTGCGGTCTCGGGAAGGAAAAATTCTTTAGTATTGCCGTTCATGGCGATCGTTACGTCAGAGTATCTCAGTATCTGCTCGAAGGACTAATTTTTTGAAAAGAGACGGCTTAAAGGGCATTGATTGGATGGTCCGGCCTTCGGATCATACTCTAAATTACGGTACGCCGTTGAGGTTTGTACTAAATGTAAGGCAGAACAATCATAAGCTTTACATATGCATTGAGCTTCCATTGTTAAAAAAGATGTTTCGTATATTGATAAAGGCTGTTTTTAAAGGGGAAAAAAACGAAAATGAAATGTAACGCAACGCGAACCGACATATAAATAAATTACCCACTGATCGATCATAACTATTCGTGAACCAGTAGCGAATTTGATAAATATAAGTCATCGAAAAGCCCTGGCTTATTACTTATTATAGACTTATAGACTAATTTAGCGCCTATTTCTGTATGACGGCGTAGATAATAGATCCTGGCTATTTAATTATTTACCAATTTATAAACAATGCGCAAATTTTTTTCAAGCGACATCGCCAGTCAAGGTTAAGGAAACAACATCCTATTAGAGATTTAAATATATTTTCAATATATTTTCATATTATACATTTTTAAATTCCAGTATAATGTATAGAACAACTAAATAAGACATAAAATTTTTATAAGATACTTTTAAATAACGATTTATTGTACCTTTTAAACACAATCTTTTTCAAGTGCATTCCGTACTTAAGAATGTAAATAGCCGATTCTTTATTGGGATTGAATGTAACAAAATTTAAAGAATAGTAATTCGATCGTTGTTATTAATTAATATCTATTAACAAGGAAGACTGACAATTCAGTGTTGTTATAATATAATAAAAAACTCGTTACTTCTCGCAAACAGTATTTTATGTTATGTTGTATGATAAAAAGGAAAATTTTCATGTAAAATATAAGAAGAACGATCTAGTTTCATTTAGATAAAGTTTATACATAGTTAGAAAGCCTATACTTTTTAAGATGTGTGATTAAAGCTTTAAAAAAGTAAGCTAGCTAAAATAAGCAATTAGAAAGTCATCATAAAGTAAGCAACATTACGATCAATTATAAGAGTATCGTTTTAATTTTCATTCGGATAAAATTGTGCAAAAAATGTAAGTTTTAACACGGAAAACGATATAAACATTCTACGTACACTCTGTCTTTTAGGAATCATGTATTTTAAATATATTCGTAAATATTGAAAAATAAAATACTTTCGGAATGTCTGTTTATGACGTTGTTTCCTACATTTCTTCATCGTTGAGAAACTTTCTGAACGTGATAGTAAAAATAAATACAGCGTATAATAACGAATTGGAACAAACACGAGAATAAAATTACGTTTATTTATATTTACATACGAGTATATAGAAAAGAGAGCACACGTACAAAGGTATAAAAGTGCGGTATAAATTTTCCTTTCATTCTCGCTTTAAATGTGTACTCACATGCGATGTATCGGCTCTTCGTGACGATATGTGTAAATGCGGAGAGCACGCAACTCTGCTTCGCTCTTAATATTCACAAAAACATTTTATCACTCGCAATTGTGCGACTTTCTTACATGTTTATGCATAATATCGATCTTGATACGATTCATTCTCGAATTCGATGATTCTTTTAATGGGAGAACGAGCAGCGATTGCACTTGTCTTACCTGAATCAGACACAATTCTCACGAATCGTCACAATGGCAAATAACTACCCAAAGTAAAAGTATTAATTCATTAATGAGAACGTACTTAAATTCCATGAATTTGTATTTACTGATTCGAGTAGACTGTAAGAAATGTATTTTGTGTCGAGAAGGTGCGCATTTGAACGTATAAGTGGCGTTTTCACGAACACAGAGCACAGTGCACAAGAATCCGATGAGAAATTACTCTGAATTATTAACTACGAGGCTAAAGTAGAAAATTAGTAAAGGAGCAAATGGACGCACGCTTGCAAAAAATAACATCAATATATATATATATACATATATTAATGATAATAAAATTTATCAGAAACATCAATTCATAAATAATTTTTGTAATTAATATTATTTTCGGGGAGTGATATTAATTGAGTAAAAAAATCGACGTAAATAAGTCTTTGGATTCTTGATCCAAAAATATTTAATTGAGATATTAGATTTTTTCTATTAAAGATAGATTAATCTAAATTATTTGATAAAATAATCTAAAGATAGATTTCTTCAAATAAAAATATCTTGATTACAAAGAAAAGATAAAGATTATTTAATTTTTTCAAATTTTATTATTAAATTTTAATTTGGTTTAATAGTAGTTGTAAGTTTAGTTATATATACAACTTTTTTGGATAAAATTAGATTTAAATAATTCAATTGAACCAATGATTTATTTAATGTGAATATTTTACATAATTTAATACTTTAGTATTATTAAGCTTAGCTGGTTGAGTAATTAATTGATAAAATTATTATTGTGATAATTTACGGATTAGGAATATTAGGATAAACTTCAATTTTTAAGCTTACGTATGTTCACATTAAAAATGTTTATTATTATAATTAAACTTATTTAATCGTGACATTTTATAAAAATAATTTAGATCAGTATGTAGTTATATTTAAAAGGAACGATGAATCGCTTTCTTTTATTCGATAATTAATTTTAAAATTAATTCGAGAAAGAGTTTATTGGTAAATTTTATGAATTAGTAAAATTGAAGTCTGAATATAATGCACGTACAAACGGTCCGCCACTTTTATATAAAGTGTCGAATAAGTCGTAACAAAGTAAATTTACTGAAAAGTCTATAAATTAAACTACACGTATATCTATACGTGTAGTTTAATATAATAAAATATTCATTTTGCATATAAAGGATGAATTCTTTTTAACACTATTTATTTGTATTTATATTTATATTTTTAATAGCTAAAAATTATGTTCTATTAACTTTAATTATAATAGAATTTATCGCATTAAGAATATTATTATTTGTGCCTTTAATTTTGGTAAATGAATAAATTTATATGGAATTTCGTATATTATTTCGTGATTGTAGTTTGTGAAAGAGCACTCAGATTAACTCCATTAAGTGTTAATATGAAATTAATTTATTTTCTTTTATGATATATATATATATATTGCAAATTTATTTTTTAAACATATATTTATAATATTATTTACATATCGATGCGAATATAATTCAAGTACAATTTATTATTCTTTAGAACTTGATAATTACAGATTTATTTTAGTATTATTAAGAATTAGAATTTTAGCTTTAACATTTATAATTATTAAAATTAATAATATCAATATTTATTCGTATTTATTAATTTTATTGTTAGTCTATTTATTTTTATTATTAGCATCGATAAATAAATTTAATTCTACTATCAATAATTCGAATATTTTATTATACTTATTAATAAAATACTTGTTTTGGTATAGATTTCATGGAAAATGAAGAAGACCGATGGTAAATCTACTCCTAATCCAATAAATAACTTTGTTATAATGATTTTCACCAGGTAACGTTAAATTTTATTATTTTTAAAATAGATATATTAATATATTTAAATAATTTATTAAAAAATATTGATTTTCGGAATCAAAAATTTATAGATTCACCTACATTTTAAATATATATGCGTATAAGTTTGTTTAAGTGGACCAATATTTTTAATACTTAGATTAATATTATTCGTTACAAGTTTATGGATCATACTATATAAATATTCTATATTTTTTGAATGAAATATTATATCATTAAACAGTGTAAGAGTTCGTATATTCTTATTCGTAAGTTGGATAACTTAAATATTTATCTCCGTAGTTATATTAATTTTATCTATATTTATACTTTATTAATGTGTACATAAGCGTTGATAATTCTAAGTTTTGGATTCTTTTTTTAATTGTTTTGCTTTCTATACTATTAATAATTATTAGGCCAAATATAATTAGTATTATAATTGGATGGGATGGTTTAGGATTAATTTCTTATAATAGTTATTCGAGTTATAATTCTGGTATATCAACTGTATTCATATATCGTATTGGTGACGTATTTATTTTATCATCAGTTGGTATAATAATGATTTATGGAAGATGAATTATGAAATGGTTGTATTTTAGTAGTTGTAGTAATTGCAATTTCCTTTTTCATTTTGGTTTCCAGCAGCAATAGCTGCTCATACTCCTGTATCGTCCTTAATTCATTCTTCGACTTTAGTGAATGCAGGTGTATGTTTATTAATTCGATTCAATAATCATATAAATTTAAATATAAATTTATTAGAATATATTAAAATTATAGGATTAATTACTACGTTCATAGCTGGATTATCAGCTGTTTATAAATATGATTTTTAAAAAATTATTACTTTTTATCTCATTTAGGAATAAGAATAATACTTTATCGTTTTGGCAAATATTCTTTAGTATTTTCTATTTAATTATTCATGCAATGTTCAGTGTCTATAACATTTGTATGTGTGAGATAATCATTCATAATTTAAGAAGAAATCAAGATATTCGATTTATGGGGGATATAAAAGATATAATGCCATTAACTATTATAATTTTTAGAGTTTCAAGATTTGTATTATGTGGTATATATTTCATATCAGGATTTTATTCTGAAGATATAATTTTAGAATTTATTTTTAATTAGTAACATTTCTTATAATAGTTGAATTCATATTATTAATAAGCATTATATTAACTGCAAAATATTCTGTTCGTACAATAAGATTTTTATCTTATAAATAGTTATATTCATTTGTATTAATAAAGGATGAAGAAAATATGTCTTTTCAAATATAATTCTTTTATTTTCAAAAAATTTGCAAAAATTTAATGTATTAAATTATAATTGAATAATTTGAACCATAACTTTTCTAATAATATTAATAATATTAATTTATATAAATGTAAATTGTTTTTATTTAAATAGCTTAATTAAAATATAACATTGAAGATATTAATATAATATTAATTTAATATTTTTAAATACAATTTTTTATAAATAAAAAAGTTAATTAATTTTATATTGAAAATATAACGTTTTAGATTAAGAAACTATATAAAATACGAGTAAATGATTATATTCATCAAATCATAAAACTATTGATATATTATATTTAATTTTTGGGACATAAGCAGAATTAATTGAATTATCAATATTATTTCGATTAGAATTAATAAATATTAGGTTCTTTATTTGGCAATGATCAAATTTATAGTGTAATTATTACTAGTCCAGCTTGACCTACAATAATAGGATAATTTAATTAATGTAAGATTTTTACTATTATCTTCTAGATTTATATTTTTACTTTTAGGAATATTTTTTTATGAGGGAGGAACAGGATAAATAGTTTATCCAGCTTTAGTAGATTTATCAATTTTAATATTACATGTTATTACATGTTGCGAGATTGTCCTCTATTAAAGGGGCAGTAAATTTTATTACAACAATTCTTAATATAAAATTAGGAAATTTAGAAAAAATTCCTTTATTTTGTTGAGCTTTTTTGTCATTATTAGCTTTATCAATTTTAGCTGGTGTAAATATTATATTATTAATTGATCGAAATTTAAATACTTTTTTCTTGACCTAACTTGGTGTGAGGGGTGATCTTATTTTATATGAACATTTATTTTGATTTTTTTGTCATCCTGAAGTTTATATGTTAATTTTGCCAAGATTTGGATTAATTTCTCGTGTAGCTTGCTGTTAAAGAATAAAAAAGAAGTGTTTTGTTCCTAGGATATAGTATGTAGATATCGGAGTTTATTTTACATCAGAAACTATAATTATTACAATTCCTACTGGATTTAAAGTTTTTAGTTGATTAGTCACAATTCTTGGAATAAAAATTAAAATTATTGTTTCTAATTTATGAATTTTAAGATTTATTTTTTTATTTAGCGTTAGAGGATTAACAGGATTAGTTTTAGCTAATTCCTCTCTTGATATTGTATTGCATGATACTTATTATGTTGTTGCTTATTTTCATTAAGTTTTATCTATAGATTCAACTTACGTAACTACTGAAAGTTTTATTTATTCATTTCCAATAATAAGAGTGGATCGTTAAATAAAAAACGATTACAAATTCATTTGTTTGTAATACTTATCGAAGTAAATTTAACTTTTTTTCCTCAGTATTTTTCAGGATTCGACGATATTTTGATTATTCTGATGTCTATTTAAGTTGAAATATAATTTATTTTTTAAGGTCAATAACTACATTTGAAAGAACTTTAAATTTTATATTATGTTATGAGAAGTTTTTATTAATCATCGAGTATTGATTTTTGTTCAAAAACCTAATGTAACCTTAAAATGAATAATAGGGTATCCAAGACCGAATCATAGTATTTATGAAATTTCACAAATTATGGAAGAAATATGGTTTGATGCTGGTAAATATGCGAAAGATATTGATAATTGAAAGGCACAAAATAAACCTTATACTTGATTTACTCCAATTTCTTATGATGAAAATTTTGAAGAATATCTTGATAAACGAGAAATATAAATAAAGTATTCTAATAAGGACAGATCAGAGTGAATAAGTTTAAGCTTTATGTATGTAAAAATTTTACTATTAGAAATACCAATATGAGAACAAATTATGCAAAATATGATTTTAATGATTATTAGATTTTTATAATATTTAGTGTTAATAATATTAAAAAATAAATCTATTAATTTAGGAATAATTCATGAAAATATCATTGAAATTATTGGAACAATAATTCTTTGTTTTATTTTAATATTTTTGGTTTTATCTTCTTTAAATTTATTACATTTAACAGATGAAAGAAATTACTAATTGTTAACAGTTAAAGCAATCGGTAATCCATGACATTAAAGTTATGAGTATGCAGATTTAAAAAAAAATTTTTTTGATTCATATATTGTTTCTGATTATACTCATATAGAGATTTTTCAATCATATATATACAAATGAACTGCCATGCTTCAGACGAAGGAACGAATGGGCGAAGCAACGTATTGTTTCGGTTTTTTGTTGAATGTTAAAAAATGCGTTGGGCAATCATGCTGTCAAGTTGACATGCATGCAAAGCACCTCTAGGAAGGAGGTACGCTTCTTGCAGAAGTGCTGGAATCGGAACGAAGTGATCTGATTAATACGCGAACATCTAATTCTTGAGGAAGCTCACTCAACGTCAGGAAGTAAAGAAACAACTACGTTTTTAGAAAATGCCTGAAAATCACTCTTGTAGAACTATCCTCGTCCTGATGTTCAATAGTCGAATAAGTTCGCAACGATATCCGTCCCTTTAAAGAGAGAGAGAGAGAGAGAGAGAGAGAGAGAGAGAGAGAGAGAGAGAGTGCATGCGTACTTTAATTCGTAAGTTTCAATGACGAGTAATTTACTCATAATTTTTAATGTTTCCTAGGAAATTTAATTCAAAACTTTATTTTTCTAACTAGTTGTGTATATTAATTTATAAATCTGAATAATTAAAGGCGAAGAACGTTTACTAATGGTTGAAATTAGAAATTTTATAATGTACGGGTTGGAAGAGAGTACGTGGAAATTATAAAAATTTAATCATTTCTATAAATGGTGTACTGAGTTATTGTGGAAAATACTAATTTAAAATTTCAACATTAAAAAATAACACGTTACATTTTATGTAAGCATGTTAAACGTACGATCAACGCATAAATTTTATTCATTTTATTCTTATATTTTTCGAATGTTCTCTTTAGTAATTTTGCTTAAAAATGTTACAATAATTAATTGATTAATGTAACAGTCAAATTTATAATGATAAGCATTTAAGCATACTTCAACCTAGTTTAGCGTGGATTATTTCAAATGGATAAAAATTATGCGTTGACTTATTAACAATTGCTATTTAATTATACGCAGCCTCATGCTTGAATATATCTTAGAATTATGAAATTAATCAATACTGGTTTTGTAATTGGAATCTAATCCGCTAATTTTCGCGCGTACTCGTTTCGTGTGGAAACTAAATAATTTACATTATTATAGTCCGAGCAGCGAATGAAGGCGACGAAGAGTCGATATATCAATTGGCATTTCTTACAGCAAACTTTCATAATTTAACGTGAACTTTGCTCTTCATAAGAATACGACGGGCATGTCTGCGTGTGGGTACTTTTCCAATAAATAAGTATGGACAGGTTAATTTTTATTTTTAAATATAATATTTCTTTGCAGACGAGTAATTAATCGCGGCTATAGACGTAGCAATTTTTATTAACACCGAGGGTACTGCGTGATCTTATTATTATTATTATTATTATTATTATTATTATTATTATTATTATGACAAAATGACGCAAGCGAAAGGTAAATTTAGCATCGTATATAGCAGATCTATAATATATTTCCTATTTGACTGTAGTACATTGACAATTCGCCAGATGGCGCTTATTTAACTATAAATATGAGCATCGGAAGTTCAAAGCAATAAATGAACACCCTCTGAAAGAAAAAATATTAGTTTTTAGCATTAACGTGTAAAGATATAAGAGCGAGGAAGAAAGCGTCGACTCTATTTCATTCTTATGAAAGACGCAACGTTACTGTTTCCTCATACGGGCTTATACGGACACTTACGTTTCACGCGGTGCGGGGGTGGGGGAGGAGGGTGAGTATAAGTAGTTGTACAACGATGTCGTTGATGCAATCGTAGCCGAACTCGCAATTCCAGATGATTTCCATGGGAAAGATAAAAGATCGCTGAGTTAGTTGTCGCGGAAATTGGGCTGAAATGAATTATGAAATAACTAATTAATCGCTTCAATTCTTTAAAATCTTGTAAAATTTAAGAATATTCGTTAATCGTAGAGCTTACTAACATTTCGCAAAACTATTGTTATATTCTACGATTGATGATTGTGGAATAATCATAATCAAAAGATTTATAACATAACCATAAGAAAATTGTTCGTATTCTGTAGATAAAAAACTTTGCCTAAAGTATTTTAATATTTTATTTTCTTAAACGCAAATCTTTATGAAAGTTCCAGATGTCTTTATTCAACTATAATTGACGTAATGCACAGGATGTTTGGCACGATACGATTGTGTAATTTTTTTATAATTTTTGAGTTTTTTTAAAAAGCATCACAATAAAAAATATTTTGAAATTTCTCTCATTCCGAGTGCATGTTTTAGTATCGAAATTATAGCATATAACAATGATCAATGAATAGTGCAATTATAGGAGAAAACAAATTTTTTTTTGCTTAGTTATATTCGCATAATCAAATATGACTATGTAAAAAAATGGTATCGCATACGTATTTTAACTTTAACTCCCTGAAAATAATCATATTTGTAAATCATTTTTTAAATATTTTTTCAAAAACATTCAAGAAAATGTTACATTTATAATAATTTTCCGATTGATTTGATATATCAAATAATACGATCGATTATTCATAAATAATTCTTGTATTACTTTTGAATTTCAATGGTTTCATTATAATTTCTCTTTATTTAAATATTTAATTAAGAATAGTTTGTTTCTCTCCTTTTTTTTTAGATAATGAGTATCTCGGTTTTTTAAAAACTCTTAATAATTTAAAAAAATTTGTATAATACGTTTATATTAGTCATTTAATAGTTCCTTCGTCAATATTAGGTATCAATATTTCAGTCGCATCACTTTTGAAGCGTTTTTAATTGTATGTATTTATTTTCAGTATTTAATCCTGCCATTTTAGATTACCACGTTCAATTAAAAATCCAGTTTAAGATAAAGCCATTCAATAGCAGATTCTTACAGTTTTTATTGCAAGAATTTTAGTTAAACTGCCACTTTTAACAAACTGAGTAATTAAAAATCTATTATAATTTATGCTTATATTTTTAATAATTTTGAGATTTTTATCGGATGTTGTGAAAAAATGAATTAGTTCAGCATATTTTTGATCCGTACTTTGTCCGTGGCTTTGTTCGTAATTACTGCTATTGTCTTAGCCTTGGTTATTATTATTTTTATAGATTATTCTCGTAGCCGAGCTATCTTCCTTAAAATCGAAATTCTTAAGTGACGTATTTGTTTATTTATTTATTATATGTATTCGCCGTAATTTTACTTTCTTAATTGCATTCTTTATTGAAAATCTGTTGTTTTATCTTTAATCAATTCTGTAAATGAGATAGATGTTAATTTTGAAGTTATGTTTGTTTTTTCACTGATTTTAAGGCATCTCTTATCTCTTACATGGAAAATAGTTTTACAAGCAATTAAAATATCCCTTAGTAATCTACCATAAGCATTCTTATCAAAGCAATTTCAATTAACGAGTGCAATAAGTTTACTTTGTAAATTCCGAGGATACGTTTTCAATTTATCTCGAATAACTTATTATATTTTATTGAATTAAATATCATAATATAAATAAACAAAGAATTTGGTAGAAAATGTTTTAGATTTTATAATACTGGTCATACTTAGCTGTATATATCTCCGATAACTGACTAGCTCATCTATTTATTTCGAAGTGCGCGCTTATGTGAAACAATATAAAGTCCGAATGAAGCTGAACTGCGCAGAATGTAGAAACACGTATAAATTAGCTTACCTAAAGCAGGAAACGGTGTCACCAGTAGTTCAATTTAAGATTTTTAAGAGGAGTAATTCTTGTCACTAGCGATAACTGGTATGGCTTTGTTGCCTGACTATTTACGTTATACGTTAAGTTAGGTTAATGCCAGTATGAGATTTAATTGTAAATAGAACCTATTTTCATTGCAAAATCTATATTGACTATGTTATTAAATGCATTTTATTTCATTTTAATATTAAAAAATATTTTTTGATAAGTAATACGATAATACATTTTAACATTTATTTTTAATGAATAATTTTAGGAAAAATGAAACTTTCTCTCTTTAGTGAACATAAAAAAGTATTATTAGTAGGGGAAGGAAACTTTTCATTTGCTGTGACATTATTAAAACATAATTTAGGTATTCATTTAACTGCTACTTGTTTTGAAAATAATATAAATGAAACTGGAAGGAAAAACACAGATATTTTAGGAAGTTGTGGTTAGTAAAAGAAAATTTATTGATAGGATATTGAATGAAGTACGACGTATAAAACTGTGATTTTATTTTTCAGATATACGAGTTTTATTAGGGGTAGATGCAACAAAATTGGAAGAACACAAAGTTTTAAGCTTAGAAAGTTTTGATATAGTAGTTTTCAATTTTCCCCATGTTGGAGGTAAAATGAGGATAGAAAAGAATAGAGAATTATTAAGGAGATTTTTTATATCGGTTAAATCTATATTACAAAAAGATGGAGTAGTTTTCATGAGTTTGTGTGATGGTCAAGGTGGTACACCAGCGGATAATAATAGTAGACGGTGGAATGATTCTTGGCAGATCACAGAAATGGCAGCTCATGGAGACTTTGTGTTAGTCGCTGTTGAGCCATTTAATTCATTACTTTTTAAATCTTATACTGTTACCGGATATAGAAGCTTAGAGAAACAATTTAACACGCGGCGATCTCTTACTCATATTTTAAAATTATCGGAGAAGCCTAATATCAATAATATTGCACCTAAGCAAAAAATTAATTTAAAAGGACATAACAAATTAATAGATTGGAAAGATATAATTTGTGAAGACAGTAATATTAAAAATATGGATAATGATAAAAGTAACTTATCTTTATATCCTAATTGTTTCAAATTTGATATAACATTACCTGTTAATTCAGAATTCAGTACTGTTAAATTATATGAAATTTTATACAATTATGCAGGTCTTGTGATAAGTAACATAGAATTTCTTGGGTCCTACAAGTTTTCTGATTTAAAAGAAACTAAAACTTTTAGAATAACATACAAATCTAACAAATTTCCATTATACAGAAAGTTATCGATAGATTTGCATGAAAATGTGATAACAAAAATTATTAAAAAACATTTAAATGATTCTTTAATTAAACTCCAGCCAATAGTTGATATTGTATAATAGCTGGAATAGAGTACTCAAGTATTGATAAGCTCATTTTTTATGTAGCATTTCAATAAGTTTAAAGCTACAACACACTGTTGCTATTAAAAAGTTAATATGAAACAAAAGAATATATGTGGATATGTATGAAATTGTGTATTCAAAGAAAAATAATTAGAAATTAGTAAACTTAAAATAATTTATAAATTAACTAACAGATTTATTACATTTCTATTTTTATATGAATGTGTTATTTGAAAAAATGAAGGCACTTCACAACTACTATTTTTTTTAACTTGTCTTGAAGGGGACACTCGTGTAATTTTAAGTAAATAAGCTTCTGAAACATGTCTTACAGATGAGAATAAATTTTCTTTACAAATTATTTAAAAACTGATTATAATATTAAATATTAATTTTTGAATGTTTTTCATCAAAATGTAATGTATTTATGGATAAAAATACATTTTATTAATTAATTGTGTTACAATTATTAGGTAAATTAAAACTTTAGTTACTAATTAATAGTAAAATAAAATAAAGTATGGTTATCTTTGACCTCTCAAGATATTCTGATCCATCAATTAATTAGGAATTAGAAAAGATTTGTGTACTGTTTTAATTTAGATTGTATAATTTGTCGACGCCTTTTATAAATCAACGCCGTATCGGTTTCCTACGTCGAAAGACATTCATTATTGCAAAGAATTCAGATATCGGTTTCGAAGTTTTAAATATTACTGATGTACTTTACTTATTAGCAAAACTTTGATATTTATTACTTTGTTAAGTTTATGCACCCATTATAAAAATTAGAAAATAAAAAGAACTTTTTTGAAGACCATTCTGTTTTTATTAAAATGTAACAACAAACGAAAATAGATTCGTACATTTGTCTGAAGGTAACATTATTTAATTCGGTCTCATATTACATCAACTATTACAGATACATTTTTTTGTTAATGAATTTTAGTTTTTATTATGTTAAAAAGTATGTGTATGCGTTAAATTTAGTGCGAAAGAGTTTTATTTTTTATTGTATTTTTTATTGTATCTTGGTTTTACAATAATTATAAAAGATAGATTTAATAAAAAAGCATAATTATTAAAATGTGTAATTTCTCGAAAAACGTTGATTTAAGTATAAAAAACTTTAAAATTTGAAACATTATTTTTTTTACAAATTCAATTAGCCACTTTTTCGAAAATTTATCTTTTTCATTAACTTGCTCAATATTTTATTCGCATTATTTTTCATTTGTTAATTTTTTTTACCAAAAATAAAGATAGTCTAAAAAGGATAATGGAAAAGAAATATATGTGAAAATTAAAAAATGAAATAGTAGGAAATTGCAGGAAATAAAATATTCTGTTGTCGAGGAATTTATAAAAAACCGAAGAAATTTATCCTTTAAAGGAAAATATTTCATGATACCTAAAGTTGCTGTTTACAAGTTCAGTTCAATCTTTAAAAATGAGAAATCATAACATATTTGAACATAACAATACATAACATATTGCATTACTCATATAAATTTACTTGGAAATAAGTTCAAGTTGATAAGTCTGAGGCTTATGTATTATAATATAAAATCAAATTTTTTTCTAATTAAAGTATCGAATAAGTATAAATAAAAATTATTTATTAAAATTAAAATTATTAAAATATTGTTAAGGTGATTTTAAATTAGATGTAATTTATCTAAAACGAGGTTTTATTTCAAAAATCCATACAAAGTTGAGATCACGATTACTTTCCGATATTTTCATTTATACGCGACAACTTTTAAATTTAATAATTATATTTATAATTCTATTTGAGATATTAGTATCAATCATTAGTATCAATCAGTCAGAATAAAACAGCTTATAAAGTTTAAAGTTTTTCAAGAACTACATTGTAATATATTTTTAAACTATTAGTTAATAAGTTCAGTTATTATTAAATGTTGTTCCAGCTAATTTTATATTTTAAGAAAAAAAATTCTTTATTTTTTTT
Source organism: Wiebesia pumilae (assembly GCA_018907045.1). Classification (NCBI taxonomy): domain Eukaryota; kingdom Metazoa; phylum Arthropoda; class Insecta; order Hymenoptera; family Agaonidae; genus Wiebesia; species Wiebesia pumilae. The sequence continues at coordinate 1,562,689 of JACCHZ010000137.1, read as the reverse complement.
ACTTTGTGCTATGGATTATGATTTCAGAATTCTACCCATTTCTTTCTTAGTATATTTTATTTATTTTATTATCTTTGTACTATCTACACCAATATAATTTTATATCATAAAAGCTTTAATGTAATACTTCTATTTTTTAAAAAATTTATTCAAACTCTTATTGCAAATAAATAATTACGTTGAATTAAGCCTTTAACTTTTATTATTCTAATTCAGTTCTTAAATAAATAAATAATTGATATTCGCTAAAATCATTACAATGACTACTGCTTTTCAATTTCTATAGGGATAAGTACAAATCAAATACTTTTCTTGGAATAAAAGTTTATTAACAAAGTTTATTAACTTATCATTCAATAACTGTGTTAAAAACTTCATACTTTTTGCGCATATAATTTTACTAATCTTAAAGTGGATTTTATATTAACTTAGATTTTAACATATTTTATATGTTAAAATATTTATATTATGTATATTATACATTAGATTTTATATTTTTCGATGGGAACATAATCATTTAATAAATTGAAATATTATTAAAATTGATTTTAAATTATTTATTTTTAGTAATCATAAATGAATGATTTTAAATTATTTATTTTTAGTAATCATAAATGAATGATTTTTATATTATTTATTTATAATAAGTACAAAAAATAATATTTTGATAAATCCCTTAAATATTTTTCATTTCTTAAAAAAGAAATTATTTTTCTATCAAATAATTTTTATCAAGAAAATAAGTAATAAAATTCTCAAAATTTCAGTTTTTACTAGAATGTATTTTTATTCTTTGATTTCAATTGCTTTAATTGTTGTAGATTTACACTTTGGACTTGAACATTATACCTGTAACTTTTTTACTTTATTAATAGTAGTAGCAATAAACAAATAAGTTGATTACATGAAAGTGGTTCTTATTTCTCACCAATTCAACCAAAATTTTAAATACGTTTTTAGTTTGGTCTTATATTCGATGTTGATGTTACGTTGTAATACAATTTTATGGTTAAATCATAATCATATCATCCTATCTTCAACGATGAATATTTTAAAAAGTATTGCTTAGAAATAGATTTTTTTTTAAATAACTGTGAGAACATTTCGGAAATGGTATCACTAACCTAAATGGAGAAATTAACGTTTAATTACTCCATAGAAGTTTCTTTTTATACAGAATTAAAAAGGTTATATTATAAAACAAGATTTTTTGAATTCATTGTTATTATTTTAATTATTTTTCTTTTCAGATGCATCATATAAAAACATGTCGATCTTTGCCTGTAATATATAATAATATGAGAAATTATGATAGGGTAGAAATCATAAAGAAAAAGATATTTCAAAATAAAAAAATTTTAAGTAGTTATAAGTACAAGTTTTTCCACAATACTCGTCAAGTTAGAGATCAACCTGTTGCTAATGCTCTGAGACCCATAAAACCAAAGTCTAATAAAGACACATTGCAACATTTCGTGGATTTGAAACAAGTAAATATCATGAAATTAATTTTTTAGTTATTTCTATAAATTTTAGGTGAGTTAACAAAGCAATTATAATTAATATGAAAATAATATTACTAATTACCAGATCAGAGTTAAAGGAGGTAAAGGAGGTGATGGAGCTATTTCCCTTCTTCAGTTATGGATAAATGATAGTGCTGGTCCTGATGGCGGTGATGGTGGACATGGTGGTCATGTAATATTACAGGTTCATAACATTTTTCAAAATTAATTTATAATTTAAAAATTATAAAAAAAATATTTATTGTTAATATATAAAATTTTTGTGAAATTTAGGTAACAGCTAATGTTAAAGACTTGTCAGCTGTAAAAAATATTATTCAAGCTGATAATGGGCAAAATGGAGGTAACAAAGACTGCTGTGGAAAAAATGCTAATCATACTGTAGTAAAGGTCCCAGTGGGGACGATTGTAAGAGATATGGATGGAGTTATTCTTGCAGATTTGAATGAAATAGGAATGATGTATATAGCAGCTCTAGGAGGTGCAGGAGGTCGTGGCAATACATTTTTTAAAACTGCTGTAAGACAGACTCCAAAAATTGCGGAGTATGGTGCTGAAGGAGAAAGTAAACAATATGTACTTGAAATAAGATGTATGGCCCATGTTGGATTAGTGAGTTGAAGTAATTTTTATTAATAATAACAATTGTAAACTTATGTTTTTCTTTCATGTTTTAGTAATACATAATGCTGTAGTAATTATTTTAATTATTTTTATTTTAGTAATTATTTTAATTATTTTTATTTATAGAAAGTTTTACTATGTAATGAGTATATTTTAATTTTAATAGAATCTGGCAAAATTATGTGCGTGTATACATATATATATACACGGGTCTCTTCAAATTTAAGAAAATACTTTACAAATGTTTTGGGAAATTTATAGATTGGGCTTCCAAATGCTGGAAAAAGTACTTTGCTTAGAGCTATTACACGAGCTAGACCAAAAGTAGCAAATTATCCATTCACAACTTTAAAACCACATATTGGTATGATCCAGTACGATGATTATGAACAAATTGCAGGTCAAATTTTTAATTAATTAATTTTTAAACATACATAGTATAAATTTGTTTAATATTTTATTCTTTTAAATTATAGTGGCTGATTTACCTGGATTAATACCAGATTCACATAAAAATCAAGGCCTTGGTATAACATTTTTAAAACATGCCGAACGCTGTGCAGCTTTACTATTTCTTATTGATGTTACACAAGAAAATCCATGGACTCAATTAGAAATTTTAGAATATGAAATTAGTCAATTCAATGATGAATTGAACAATCGACCTAAGATTATAATAGCAAATAAAATTGATTTACCAGAAGCAATGGTCAGTGTAAATTAATAATTATTACTTGGAATTTAGAAAAGGCAGTTTAATTCGAATACATTTTTTTAGGATAATTTGAAATTATTAAAAGAACGTATCAATGTTCCAATTATTCCAATATCTGCAAAAATGGGGACTAATGTTGTAACCTTATTGAGAGAAATTAGGATATTATATGATAAATGTTTGAAGGAATATAAAAACAATGAAGAAAATAGTGAAGATTTAGTATAATATTTATTTAAATTTATGTATGAAAAAATGTTTTTAATTTGTTTTTTCTATAAATATTTAAAATCTTTAATTACAGATTTAACATGTAATTGTTGTAAAATGTTTTCAAACCATCTATCAACATTTTGATATTTTTTTTTTATTTCTAAATTGAAAACACGTTCATAAACTGGTAAAAGTGTCACAAATACTGTAATATCTGCTAGTGTAATGTGCGTTTCAACTAAAAAATTTTTATTGTATAGCATTTTATTTAAACATTTTATGATTTCTAATAAATTATTTTTTGCTTCTTTAATAGTGTCTTCAGAATTTTTCATTGAAGGATTTCCAAGTGGAAGAAGCCAACTAAAAACAGATGGCAAAATATGATTATCTGCGATACTCATCCACTGTAAAACTTGACTTTGTGTCAACATATTATTGCCTTTTAGTTGAGCATCTGCCACATAAAAAGCAATAGCATTTCCATTATTAAGAGTTATATTCTCATCTTCGTAAACTATTGCACCTTTGCCTTGACTGTAAATAGTATGATTCTGAATTTTAAGACATTTTCGAGCATATTTAGCTGCGATTTGAACTACATATCCCTTTATACATCCATTGGTCAAATATATAATTGGTTCAATAGTAGATTTGAAATAAGGTAGATTGTTATCTTTTGGTTCTAAAACGTTAAAATAACGTTTTTGCTTTTATGTAGTAAAACGAGTTTTGATATTTTGATAATTTTTAATAGATTATTATTGTATAAAATTAAAAGAACTTACATGCATATAATAAACATTATAAATACAGTAAAAGGTAGTGAAAACTTCAACAAAATTCCCATGCACATTTGTTATAATTGGTTAATTATATTTAATGTTACAAACTGTAACATTCAGAACATAGAACACATACAATACAAAATTGCTATTTCATAGATTTCTTTTCATTTATTATAAGTTTTAGTGTACAAAATATAACGTAAAACAAGAAAGATGAAAAAATCATTTTAAATTAATAACACACGCGTAGAGTTACGATATACCTTCTAATTTTAATGCTGAATATGCATACGTTCTAGCAGTAGTGAAAGCTTCTTTTAAACACGAAATATTTGGTCCTGAAGCTTGAGCTGATTCAGGTTTACCACCTCCCTTTCCTTGCATTAAAGGAGCTATTGCTTGTATCCATTCATTTGCTTTCAAACCTTTAGTAATGGCCGACTAAACAATTTCATATAATTATTAACTTTAATATATAAATGTATATTATTTCATAAGCAATAATGTTAAATACTTGAGGTTTTTCAGATTAAAAAGTATTAAAATTTAATTATTACATAATGATGCTTTATGTAAGTGTGTAAGAGTAGATGTGTTTTTAATATTTTTTTTATATATAATCAATACTTTTCAAGTTTAGAACTAAGAATTAAAAAGTGTACATAATTTTACAATTACTTTAATTAATTTTTAAATCCATGAATGGATTTATATCCATGGCTTTTGTCAATTATTAATCAATATTTTCAATTTATAATATGATTATATGCATATATTATATAGTGATCACATACATCTTTTAAGAAAAAATTTAATAAAGTAAAACTTTTACAAAAAAACTTTGTTAACTTTTTTTGCCCATCATATAATTTTTGGGAATTGTATATTTGTTACTTTTAAAAATTTCTATTCCTTCTCAAGTAATATCTAATAATAAATATTTGATAACTTATAAAATTACTTTAACGAAGTATACATTTATAATCTTAAAAGTATTTTATATATACGTAAATTTTGTTAATAAGATATTGAATAAAACTTTGTAACATATAGGATGCAGGGAAGTTATGTAATTGTTGCTATGTTTTATCTACTTTATTAAGAAATAAAATGTTGATGGATTCTTTATTTCACATCTATAATTTTTATTACTGAAATTAATAATAAAGATAATGGGTTGGCTATTTACAATGTAACGATATATATTACGTTCTTATAATAAAATTTAAAATGATTGAAAGGCATAGTAGCATATGTACCAGAAAAGTTAATTTTGAACCCAAATGTCTCATTAATTTCACGATTTTTAATTTAAAATTGAATTCATGGCATTGAATTTAAAAAACTCAATTCTTAAAAACTGTGTAATAACAATTATTCAAAAATTATTTTCAAGTTGTTTGAATTATTTTAAAAATTGTTATTATATATATGTATTGCAAAATATTCTAATGGTACTAAACCATACTAATATACTAGAAAATTTGAATATTTTTAATAAATCGAATATATTTTTTCTGTATAGTTTTTAAAATATTTAAATAATTACAATTATATTTATTTTTTAAAAGATTCATTATAAACACATTCAGATCTTTGTTTTTAAAGTTATTTTAGAATCTAATACTTACTTCGGCTACAGCACTGAGAGCAAATATTTTTTTCTCATCTTCATCAACACTTATAAATAAAGCACTAGTCTCTGGAGATATAGCCTTAACTTTTTTCAAAGCCATATCGAGAGCCTTTGTATTATTATAAGCATTTAAAATTTCAACTAAAATTGGTGTTCCTTTATTAGCTTCGATAATATTTTTTACAGCTTCAACAACTGAAGTAGCAATAGCAGCCTTTGCAGCTCGTTCCTTATCATCTAACGCTTTTTTCAAGGCTTTTAATTCCACTCGCATCTCTTCCTATTATGAATTAAAATTAACTCCTTTTTAAAAATTTTAGTACAAATTTAGAATTCATTTTTAATTTGACGAAATTTTATTTCTTGTGGAAGATTTCATTTTACGAATATTTATTTACAGAAAAATAAAAATATTTATGTAGTAAACTTTTTTAATTACCAGAAATTTAAATGATTTTTATAGTTATTTTAAAAAATGATATCTTATATACTTTTTTCAAGCAAAATGATTTAAAACACGAATATTAACATCTTCTTTTTCATGATAATCGACTTTCATGAAAGAAAAATTTTATTTATATCCAGGAGGATCCCAATGAAGTATGCAATAAAAATTTAAAAATAATAAAATTGGTCCTACTAACTTTCTTCCAGTATGGAATTACGGCGTGAGATACATCGTCCGTTAATTCATTTATTTTCTTAAGGATGTCCTTGTTGCCCGTGGAATCCTTCAGCGACTTAACGTTATCTTGCAGCTCATTTAAGTGATTCTGTAGCAAATCCGCCTTTTTAAGAGCCTTGGACGCCTCGGGACCGGTTAGCGCCACGATACGACGTATTCCCTTAGCTATGGCTTCCTCGCTAGCAATAACGAAATCGCCAATGTGGCTCGAGCGGTGCAGATGAGTGCCGCCGCAGAATTCGACGCTCGTCTTCGTACCCGCGGATCCGAGCGGATCGTTTTCAAGATCTTCCACGGGTACGCCCATGCTGACCACTCGAACCGGGTCGGGATAGGTCTCGCCAAACATTGCGCGAAGTCCTTGGATTGTTTTTGCGATCGCCAGGGGACTTTCTTTAGCGTAGACTTGCTTGTCCTCCGCGATCACTTCGCACGTGAATTGTTCAGTCTTTTTAACTTGCGCAGCAGTCATTGCACCTACGAGATACAATGAAACATTTACTTTGCGTTCTTTTCTTTAAGTTGAGCAGTTTATTACACTGTTTAATTAAAAATATGTTTTGTTTAAAGTTAAAGCAATAAAAGAATTCCTTTAGAATATTATTAATGTGAGCATCCAACGAATTTGTTAGAATCCTAAGCGGAGTGTAAGGCTCTATGATTTATTATACTGAGTTGAATGCAGATAACGGCGCTTATTCGAATTTATGACAGGACGCTTCTTAAATGCGGAAAAATCCGAAGGTAGCCTAGGAGCGGATAGATTGGATGCAGCGCTGTTCGAACATAGACTGCCTTAACTTACTCTCAACAATTTTTTGGAGGCATTAAATAAAATGGATCTTTAATTTTACTCTCTTAAATGCACTCTTAATTCTATTATATCCCCGATTTTTGCGAGTGTTTGCATTAACTATTAATATTCAAATCCTACAGCATACGTATAATTTATTACTACACTATTAGACTATGATTTACATTATACTTGAAACGAATATATTAATTAAGACAATTTGATAACTTGATATTTAAATTTGATATAAGTAAAATGTTCACATCCTATTTATCTAGAACAGCAGTTTTTAATTTAAAAATGGTAATATACCTTTGCTAGTAAAATCGAATCTCAATCTATCCGGAGCAACCAATGATCCTTTTTGATCAGAATCTGGACCTAAAACATTTCTTAAAGCGTTATTAAGAACGTGAGTAGCAGTATGATTACTCATTATCAGTCTTCTTCTGGAAGTATCTATATTCAAGTACAATTTATCCCCTTTTTTTAGAGTTCCTTCACCAACAGTTCCAATGTGTAAAACATATCCAGCTTTAACTTGTACATTTTGTATGCGAATTTCAGTATTCTAGAAGCAATTAAGTGAGTCTTAATCAATGAAAGTATTAAAGAACTGTTAAAATTATTAAATTTTTTACCTCATCATCGACTTTGACTAAAAATCCTTCATCATAGATTTGGCCTCCTTGTTCTGCATAAAAATTAGTTTGGTCTAATATTATTCCAACTTCATCACCAGAAACAACGTCATCGACAAACTTTTTATTCTTGCGTAAGCCAACAACAGTACCGGTACAAGGAGCAAAAGAATATTTTGCGTATTTTTCAGATGATTGAACTTGATAATTATATTTTGGCGAATCATCAGTAGTTTTTATATTGTTGTCTTGTAACTCTGTAATAGCATGTACATCTAAATTAATATCATCGTTTACACCACCCGCTTTATTTTGGGATGCAATCTACAAAAATTATATAATACATGTTAAAATATTTAAAATATTTTATTTAAAAGTACAAAACTATAAAAGAACAACAAAATAATTAACTATTGCTAGCTTTTTAGCTTCTTCGTAACCAGCTACATCGATAGTAAGTCCTTTTTCCTCAGCCATGAGTTGTGTTAAATCTATAGGGAACCCATATGTATCATACAACCGCCATGCGACATCTCCTGGTACAACTTGCGTGGATTCTAATTTTGCTATTGTTCTGTTAAGTAAATTACGTCCTCTTGTTAAAGTTTTTAAAAATTGCGTTTCTTCTTCATTTATTATGTCTACTATAGATTGAGGATCCCTTTTAACTTCTGGAAAGATTTCGCCTGAAAATTTTTCATTTATATTATGATAAATTATGTTAAGATAAAAATTGTATTACATAATTTTCAATTATTTTTATTACAAATAATAATATGTGGTATTAATAAAAGAAATGTTTTTATTGAAAATTAGATACACTCACCAAGAAGTTCTACAACAACATTCACAAGAGTAGCAAAAAATCCAGGTTGTGCATTCAATTTTTCAGTTGCATATCGTACAGCACGTCTTAAAATTCTCCTTATTACATACCTATTAATATAAAGTAAAAAAAAAACTGTAATTCTTCTATCATTATTTCTTCAAAAAATTTTTATACAATTAACAATAAGATACTTTATATTTAAAATTTATTGCCCTAGTATTCATTAAATGTCTGTGATTATAAAAATCATTACATTTATAATTAATTAAAATTAATTATTAATGGTATATTTACGTAGAATTTATATTTTTTATCCTGAAAATCAAGTGATATTTATTTACCCTCTACCAGTATTATCAGGAACACCACCATCAGCTAAAGCAATTGTTACAGTTCTTGCATGATCAGCAAGAACTCTATATGCCATGTCAATACCATCTTTATCGTCATTTCCAACGCGTCCTTGGTAAGGAGGCGCACCAGTACCTTTTTCAATTGCATCAAAAAGTGGCAAAAATAAATCGGTATCATAATTTGAACGTTTATTTTGTATCACAGACACAAGACGTTCTAAACCCAATCCACAATCAATATGCTTTTTGGGAAGCATATGAAGATTGCCGTTTGGCTCTCTAAAAATGTATAAATTTTTTTCTTTTATAATAAAAAAAAAAAAAAAAAAAAACACAACATATGATCATTACGAATATACCTATTATATTGTATAAACACTAAATTCCAAACTTCTAAGACATCTGGATCATCCATATTAACTAAATGAGCAGCATTTCTACCCCCAATTCTATCAAAATGTAATTCGCTGCATGGACCACAAGGACCAGTTTCACCCATTTCCCAAAAATTATCTTTCATATTTCCAGGTAATACATGAGTTGTAGGTACGCTAATAAAAATATAAATAACTACAATAAATATTATAAATTTAAATATAACTTTCTATAACAGTTTTTTTATAAACTTATAAATAATACAAAATTATTGAAAATAAAAACTTTACTTTCTTAAAAGATGAAATATTTTACCTTACCCAAGAGATAACCAAAAATTTTTACATTCAAGATCTGGTTCTAATTTTGTTTTTTCATCTCCTCCAAAATAAGTTACATAAAGTTGATCGGCTGATAAGTTTAGTTCAACGGTAAGAAATTCCCAAGCCCATGTACATATTTCTTTCTAAAGTAGAATATCATAAATTTTTAATCATATTATAAAATGTACATATTATTAAATTCAATAAATTTCAACCTATTCTTAAATTATAATTGTATAAGAAATTTTATAGTTTAATTAAATTGTATTAATTTTCAATTAATAATTTGATTACATTTAATTTAATGATATATTACAATTTGTTTTATTCGAAACTATTTAAAATTAGTCTACAAAATGACTAAGATTAAATTTTGAATAATGAATTTTCAAATTCAATATTTTTAAAGCTTTATTCTTTAATATTTTTAGTTTATTATTTTTAAAACAATTATTTAATATTTTTAATATTTATATTTATTTATTTAAGTTGTTGTTCCTACATGTAACAAATAATTTTTTATACAAAAATATAAAAACAATGTAACTAAAAATAGTGTATACATAGGCTATAAACTTTTTCATAGCTAATTTCCTTACAAAATCGTAAGGCATATTAGTTGTTATATTATTTATAATTATGATTACAGATGCGACATAAACTGCTGATTTAAAACATGCTATGCTTAATTACATTAGAATCGTTTAATAGATAATTGCTTTTTTTTAGAAATAAATAAATAAGTGTTAAAAGTATTTCTTTTCACATATAATATAAAATTAATTAAGAAATCTAAAACAAATATAATTTCATAAAATGCAATATTTAAAAAAATATGATAATTAACATTAATTTATATGATTTAAACTCACATTTTTTGTATATAAAAACACTTTTTACCTTAAAATAATCTCCAAAAGACCAGTTACCCATCATTTCAAAAAATGTATGATGATAGACATCTTTTCCTACATCGTCTAGATCATTATGTTTTCCACCAGCACGAATACATTTTTGTGAATTAACAATCCTTGTCCATTTTGCCATATCACTGTTAGGATCAACTGTTCCCAAAAAAATTGGTTTAAACTGAAAAATAGTTTTTTAAATTAAAATTTTAACAATATTCAAATTAATCAATTATTCAAAATCTTAAACTAAATTGTACAATATAAAGTAACAATAATATAATATAACTAATATTAATAACTAAATAAACCATTACCTGATTCATACCAGCATTGGTAAATAGTAACGTAGGATCATCGTGTGGAATTGTTGAACTAGAGTGAACATATTCATGATTTTTAGACTTAAAAAAGTCAATATAAGCTTGACGAATTTCTTTAGCAGTTTTGTTTGAGGACATTTTTAATGATTATTCTAAAATAAAATGATATACTTTAACAAATATAAATAGATCTAATTATGAATTACAAAAATGTAGAAATAATAATTTACTTTATTGATTAAATATATTGTTTATACTTATTACAGCAGCTTAATTTAAATGGAAACAGATATTTTAGTTTCCATATGGATTTTGAGAGTTATGAGAAACAAAACTTACATAGAAACGATATTGTAGAATACTCATACGAAATATGTTAAATATAACAAAATAATTAACGAATAATGACAAATAACTGAAACATATGTTTTTTATCAATAATGATAAGAAATTAAAAACTAAAGCAAATCACGTAATCCGTTCAATTGAGCACTCAAGGCTTACATGACTTTGTTCATAAAAATTCGTTAACAATTATTGCCTGTTAAGCACAAATGAAGCAACTGACAATATACAAAAAATACCGGGATAAAATTGGCAGATTTATCAATCTCTAGGAAAATTACAACCAATGTGCCTACCGCTAATGCAATTCAAGCATAACCTCTTACCTTTCTCTAAGCTGTTTTTTAAAATATTGCTTTTGCTTTGATCGGTTATAAGTGCGCGTAAATGAACGTAAATGCGCGTGAAATATAGTTGCTCAGGTACTCTAGTATTTTTAATACGCCAATGTAGGGTTATTCAAAGGAATTGTGCAGTAAAATTACAAAATTATGTATTTCTTGAAACAGAATGCATCATTCATCTTCATGTTATAGAATTCAACATCAGGTTTTAGTACAATTTATATTTTATCGCAATTATTAATTTTTATCATCTTTATAGCGTTATTGAACAGTTGCATCTAATTTAAGAATAAATTTATTTAATTTGAAATATTTGAAGCACCGGTGATAGAAACTTCCAATCACAAAAAAATAAAAATGTAATGACATCAAAGTTACAAGAAATTTATTTAATCTAGTGCCTACAATAACATATACATCAAAGGCATTATAAATTATCGATCCGATGATATGAATTAATTTTTGAAAAAGTTAAATTTGTAGTCGATTTCACGGTAAATAACTGATTTGTTCGATTGAAATAATTAATTTCATAAACAATATAAAAAATATCGGTATAGGTTTTAACAGTTTATTGGACAGTTTATTGACACAATTATTATTCATATATTAGATAATCTTTTTTACAATTAATTAATAATGTTTCTAAATTTCCTTAAGAAAGATACAAATATATGATTATAAATATAAATTTCAAGAAAAACATATTTAATGTTCTTATATGTATTTAACATACATTTAATATATAAGATTGTCAGGTATAGAAATCAAAATGTATTAAATCTAATTTTTAGACATCGATATTATTTTCTTACTGCAATATATATTTTTTTGTAAATATAAAAAGCTTTTTATTAATGAATTTTTTAACATCTTAAGTATTAAGCATAACTTTCTCTTGATGCCAAACATTTTTTGATAATTATTAAAAGCTTTGAATTGTAATTTAATTAAACAATTGTAAAATAGTGGAAAGTCTTAGATCACAGTGTGAACATTTTTAATTATTAGTAGTTAATTCGTTCGAGTTTTTCGTACAAATTTTCTTAAAAGATTTTTGTTGTTGTAAATTCGTAAAAAAGTACTAACATTTGCTTAGTGTATAAGTGCTTAGTAATTATATTAAGCCTTACACACATCTAGTTGTCAAGTTATAAAACTTTTTTCAATTCAACAACGTTTGGAATTTTATTAAGTTTTGTAATTCCATCTGAATCATATTCGGGCAATTAATTATAATTAAAAAATTGAGAATCTGAATATGGAAATTGCTTAATTTTATAGGATAATTTTCAATACAATTAATATTAAATTTTTTATTAGTCATTATGAAATCACTAGGTAAAATATGCCAAAATAAGAGTTTATATTATAGGTTTGTCATTTAAACTATATCTTTTTTGAAGTTTTAAATGTATTAATGGTATCAATTGCAAAAATCTGTAGTTTTTCAAAATTATGAAATAAAAATCGTGGATTATCAACAATTTCTTCAAAGCATAAAGTTATTCCAAAAATAAGGTGTTTTTTTTTAACTATAGTTTAATAGAAATTGCTCACTTTCGTGTTTTTTATACAATAACTACAAAAAATACGAATTACAAGTATTAAGAATGATTACACTTTAATTGTTTACTCATTTATATTTTTTGAATCTTTTAATAAATAATTTGAACGTTATTCATAATTTGATATACATAATTTGATCCACATCTGTAACGATCCACGAATGTTTTGATTAGAATATATAAAAAACTGAAAATTAGTTCAATTACTCATTGGTATACTAGAATAATCCATAATTAAAAGCAAAATTTTTTGAGAAAAGCAAAAAAAACCATTTTTGAGCGTATAGATGTTTATGTATAACATTTATTACATACTCCTTAGCTTCGATATCACTTCGATTAGTAGTTTTTAATTTTCATCACATTCAATTACACATATATATTTAATTTATTTATTAAACGTAAATGGACGTTTTATTGATGTAATTCGTGCTACATAGTATAAAATATCACAGAGGTTCATAAAATTTCAATACTTTACGACTATATCTGTGATATGTAAAAATAAAACGAGCGTTAATAATGAAAGCTAATTCCTCTATTAAATCTTTTCACGTGGTGCAACTGGATTTTCGTCTGGTATTTTAATCGTACTGGTCATTTGACGAACAAAAAACACTGATTGAACAAAAAACTTGTTAAATCAGTGATTGAAAATCTATTTTAACTTTCATAATTCTGAAATTATTTGAATTAAAATGACTGTTTTGTTATGAAATATACTGTATTTTCACATTTTAAGCATATGACTGAAAGTATTATTATTTTATCAATAATATAAATAAAATTGTATAATTCTAATTGAGAAACTGAACTTTTTACAAGGTAAAGCCAGTCGGAAGATGCAAAATCTTATATCCTATCGAGAGAAAGGGTTAACCGGCATAATACTAAGAAGTTTGAAGAATTTTTGATTATTACAACCTCGATCACACATAATAACTTGAAAATCCATGTAGCTTTTCTTATAGTATTAATAAATAACGAGTATACCTTTTGTAAATATTTAATCTTAAATATAGTTACCAAGAAATGCTTAGAGAAATAATGATTCTATGAGTATTTCTATTGTAAATTAACAAGTGAGTAGAGTGAATATTACATATTATAAAGTCTAAATATTAGAATGTTTAGTTTCAATTTCTAGTAGTTTTTTTAATGATACGTAAGAGATAATAAGTACCAAGTTTTAAGTTTTCACTTTTCGTTTTCACTCTTCATTACGCATTCATCGTTGTTAGCACTAGCAAATATCTTCATAGTTATACATCTACGGTTATGTTATTCTTCCTAACCTACCCAAACGAGCCAATATATAATTGTATTTTTATTTGTATTTAAAAAGGCTTAAAAATGCCGTTTATGATGGGAAAAGAGCCTATTAGACGCACACTTAAATATTTACAAGCTGGAAAATTGGTTTTAAAAGATTCTATACAAATAATGTCAATTAATTACAACTCACATAGTCAACATCACCATGGAATAAGGTTAGAGATTTCTTTCATTTTTATAAGTTTAGTAATTTTTGAAAGACTTTTGATTTATTCCAAGGCAAAAATCTGTAAAAGAAAATATGTTGTTTTTAAAACAAAAATTTGAATATGTATGAATGAAAATTAAATATGTATGAAATTTGTATTTCTTTCATCATGTTATAGGGACCAATAGTGAAGCAAGTTTTAATTTAAAAATGTTCAATTTATAAAATATAAAAAATTACAATTCTCTTTATTATAATAATTTCTTGTACAAAATTCATAGTAAATACTTTAAGTAAAGAAATATTTGAAACAAAGTATTATTTTTATTTGTTTACTTTACATTTTGAATAATCAAAAGTTTTTAAAATCAAATGTTCTATTTTTTTTTGCTTCAATGTCGAACAGGTACATTCATATCTCTTTAATTTATATTTCTTTTTACCTAATGCCATAGATTTGTATTAATAAAATAAAAATAATATAATAATCAGCACTATCAAAAATTTATTAAATACTATAATCCCATTATTTAAAAACTAAATTATTATAAAGATAATATTTTCAATTTCAGAAATTTTATATTTTGGCATTTACCACAGATATTATATAAAAATCCAGATATTCAAGTTGTAACTATAAAAAACAGAACACCAACACCATTTATATCGTGTTATTATGGTATTTTATATTTTCTATAATAATTTACTTGTATTTATTTGCAAAATAAAATTATTATTATTGTCACTATTAATAGAAAATGGAAAAACAATGTTAATCGATGTTGATATGAAAAACAAGGATGAAATTATGAATCATTTATTAAAAGTAATTGGAAAATCAGAAGAAGTTTTAAAAGAAGAAACTGTACTGAAAGAAAAAATAGATAATCCAGCAAATTTTGGATATGGTTGTAAGAAAAATTGTATTTGTGAAATTCCAGGTCAGCTACCTTGTCCAGGTATTGTTCCGCTTCCCTATGAATTAAGAGGAAAATATAAATATGCGAAAAAGGAATAATTGATTTATAATTTTCTAGTGAATAAGTCTACTCATTATAGGTACTTTTGTAAATACATTATTATTATTATTATTATTATTACTTATTTTAATAAAAAAGTTTGTATAAGATATATATATATTGTTTTTATTATACATATAAATATTAGTATTACAAAAATACTACACAATAGCAATAGTTTGTACAGAATATAATCACAAAACAATAAATAAATAAATATATATATATATACATATGTATAATTAGATTAATTTTGTCACTGTCATCTTCAGTATCATTCTTCAAATTTATCATTAATAATACTTGGTAAAGAAATAGTAGAAATACTTATAATATATTATTTTTTTGTATATTATGGCACTGTAATATAGTTTCTATAATAGCATAATTTATATTCATCAACAATAAAAATTAATAATTACTAATAAATCATAAAAATATTACTTGTTTATAGTACATTTAGTGATAGAATTAATAAAATGGAATTATCAAAATGCATTTATGTCTATGAATGATTTGCGTTTCTTATTAACATAAGGAATTGCAATTTTTTTTAGTTTTATATTAAATGGATGACATATTATTATATTTATGTGAGGATGTTTCGCAACATCTTACTAATAAATTAATAAAAAAGAATGCACATGGAACTTATACTCTCTCATTTAAATACAAAATATTTGTATTAATAAAATCCAATTATCTTCTTGGTCTTGTACGACTATATGGTTTTCTACTATTATGATAGTTTCCTCGATTATGATATCTTACGGAGGTGGATGGTTTATTATTTTCTGGTTTTTGATACTGATAAATTAAAGGTGTCCCATCCAATGGTTTATTTAACTGAAATTCTTCCTCTGATTCTTTCATCATCTTTAATTTAGCCTCAATAGCTTGTATTGCTGTTTCTCGACTAAAATAAATGTCATTGATAATGTTTATTGAAATTTATAAATAGATTGTAAGTGAATTAAGAAATATATGTATTATCTTTACTACCTTATTTTTTTATCATCTTTTTTTGCACCTGCCAATGCAGGTATCTCAATCTTTGGTTTAGGTTTATCCAATTCAGCCTGTAAATAACAATTTAATTATCAAAAGAACTATATTTAATTTTTGTTTTGTTAAGTTTATGATTGTATTTGTAAGTTGATTATTTTAAATTCAAATGAGCTTAGATTCTTTTTTTATTCTACATCAAATTAATGATCTAAGATTACATTTAAATATATATTTCATTTTCTAGAATAATCTCTTTGAATTATTCCTAGATTTTAAATAATTTTATACTATATTCTTTTTTGTAAGGCTGGATATAAATTTCATTGTACTTTTATAAATGACTTCAATCTCCCTTATCTTTTATTTCACCATGTAATTTATTTATTTCTTAATATATTGATGTTGAATCAGAGTCCTTTATAATGAACTTGAGTTTAAAAATAATTCTTAATATAAAAGAAGTATAGTTAAATACATATTAAGTTTAATATTCCTATTGTAAATTTTTTTATATAATTATAATAATCATGGTTGATAATACATTTTGAAATGTTTGGTCATCTATAAGTTTAGTAAATTTGCAATTAATAAGTTTTTAAAAATTATCAATAATTTATTCTAATTTTTTATTATCGCTAATTTAAGGAATTATTAATCAGTTTTATTAATATGATTTATTTATGTATTAGTATAATGTATTATTTAATTGTCTACTCGGTCCAGTTATGTATATAAATATATTTAAAAGGACATTGGTCTGCTTAATAAATAAATAAGTAAATAAACCTGCATATTAAAGTATTAATTGTAATAATAATTATGAATTAAATTTTTATCAAAGAAACGAAATAATAATAAAATAATTGATCTTTACAAGGGTACATACCTCGTTTATGCTATGGGCATATCTTACTACGATAGTCTTAGATCCAACCTTAACATTGTGTAATGCTTCCATAGCATGCTCTGCATCTCTTGATGATTTATATGTAACAAACGCATAGCCTCTTGGCAGACCAGCTTGTGGTCCAGATCGATGAAACAGGAGATCAAACTTTTCAATATTTCCATGATTTTGTACGAGTTTGAGGAATTGATACCAGTTGACAAACAAAATAATTAGATTTGACATACAAAAACATTATACCATCAAATTTAAATCAGTATAATAATACTTACTCATTAATACGTAAATCTAAATTACCAATCCACAGTCTTCGTTCTTCTATATTGTTAGATTTAATAGGTTCCAAGGGAAGAGGAATTTGTGAATCGTTCTAAATATAAAACACAAGCATAACTTAATTTTTTAAATCTTGTTATATCCTTAAAACTTATAGTTAGATTTCATTGAAGTTGAAACATTTTTCTTACACAAAATGTATTTATTCCGTATATCGAGAATAAAGATTGTGATACTTACCTCCATCTTCTACGAAAAAGATTATTTCCCAATTGAAGATGTCGAAGCCTTATTTTTAGGCTATATCGACTTTTAATTATAATAGGATGTTTCGTGTTGATATTTTACGTGTAACTATTTTTAAAGAAACCTTACATCCGAAATGCAAACATTACCAGCTTTGGAGAACTTTGAAGTTTGAAGCAGAATAACAATCTAATGTGAAGCGAGCATTAAATCGATATGTATATTTTCAATCGAAAAAGACCACATTCGATTATGTATAATGAATTCTTGCTAAGAAACTACTATGTTCAGGGTACTATATTGTATCTACTATTGTGCATTAATTTTTATGCAGTTTATCTAATAAGATTATTTTTTTACTTTCATTTCACAAAATTTGCATTTCATTATTAAGAAAATGTTGACCGTTTACTTAGAAATCGGAGACCACAAGAATCTTAAGATTATGGAAGTTTACCATCCTCTTAATGGTAATAACTTAATGGAAAAATTAAGAAAGTCCTTTGTACGTAAATATTTTTATTATTTTGAATATTTTATTCATTAAAAATATCTTATAAGTAAAATTTGATTGAAAATTTTCTTTTATAGGGAATTGAATATAATTACTTTTTTTTTAAAAATAATGGACGATTAATAGAATCAGATAATATTATTTACAATGGGGATATTTTATTGCAACCAAAACTGTGTGGTGGCAAAGGTGGCTTTGGGTCAATGCTACGAGCTATTGGTGCTCAAATAGAAAAAACAACTAATCGAGAAGCTTGTAGAGATTTGAGTGGACGCAGATTACGAGATATTAATGAAGAAAAAAGATTAAAAGCATGGATAGAGAAACAATCAAAGAGAAATGAAGAAGCAGCCGAGCGGAAGAAAAGGAAGTTGGCAAAGCTTTGTGCCGAACCCAAACATGAATTTAAAGATAAATCTTATGATCAACAACGCTCTGATTTAACCGAAAGAATAGAAGATGCTGTAGATGAAGGCTTTGCAGCAGCATCCACATCTGCTATTAAGAGAGCAGCAGATCAACATACTAATACAAATTTGAAGAAAAAAAGGAAAACTATTCTTGATTTAGAAGATGATATAGATTCCGATGATCTTGAATCTTCAGAAGATAGCAGTAATGAAGAAACGACGAATAATAAAAGTATTCTTAATAATAAATCAAGTATTGAAAATTCTTCACATTCTATATCAAATGTTTCACAAGTCAGAGATGTGGAAGGAAAACCTAAATCTGTAAATAATTCACCTATACTTGATACAAAACATGCATAGGTTATAAGTGAATGACTGAAAACATTGATATTGATACATGTGTTTCAATATTAAACAAAAAAGCAGATTTAAAGCATGCATTAAAGAAAATTTCTATATATTGTAACGCCAGCTAATTATAAGAATATGAATGTACATAGAAAGTAATTTATAATTAAATTTTATCCAAAATTTTCCATATAAACGCTACAAATTAAAAATACGTATAATGTTTTTTTCATTTTTGAATATTCAAAAGCTTAGTTATACAGAACTAATTTTTAGATTGCTTTTAATTTAATTTTAATAAAGGTTGTAAATACTTACTTAAATGAAAAATTTTAATTTATATAAAAGTAAAAAATATTTTCTACTATGGAACCTATTAAGTTTCTTAAAATTTACCTAACTGTAAATATTTTTAAATTATTTAAATTAAAAGAAGAAAAATTGAAACCTAAAAACATATAAAATAATTTATGAGCATTTTCATTTTTTATCTACTAACATTATGATCATGTAATATATATATATATATATATATATATATATACATACGCATGTTTGCATATTTATATGCACGTATACGTATATTCCAATTCTACAGTGCATAAACTGAACGGTTAAATTGTGAACTGTCAAACTTTAACTATGAGGTTAATGATAAATCGATAAAAGTTTTTAGTTTATTAAATATGAAATAAAAGGAGTTAATTTATATTAAGTATATGTTTTGAACATTAAAAACAAAAAATATTTTAAAAATGGCAGAATTTTGTTAACGATCAATTTTAGGTTAGTACTTCTTTACTGCTGAAATATATATTATTTTGTAATTATATATATTTTTAATGTATGGTTTTTAAATTGTTACAATGAAATTGGAAAAAGATATTTTCCGTTTATTTGCAGCTTCAAAAAACATACTACAAAGAAATAGATTGAAAATAATATAGTTAATTTTTGATCTTTATAAAGAAAAACTGATCATTTTTTAACAATGAATAACGATATGCTTGCTCATCAGCAAAGAGTTCTGTTAGATAGTCGAGCTGCTATTGAACGATCTAACCAATCTGTTGCAAAATCACAAGCTATAGCTATACAAACCGAACAAATTGGAACCGAAGTAATTTCAGAATTGGGAGAACAAAGAGAAACTTTGCTTCGAGCAAAGTCAAGAATAACTCAGACTGATCAAGAATTAAATAAATCTAAAAAAGTTTTAAATACAATGAGAAAAAGAATATT
The DNA here is from genome assembly GCA_018907045.1 of Wiebesia pumilae. Taxonomy (NCBI): domain Eukaryota; kingdom Metazoa; phylum Arthropoda; class Insecta; order Hymenoptera; family Agaonidae; genus Wiebesia; species Wiebesia pumilae. The sequence goes on along the minus strand of JACCHZ010000137.1, from coordinate 1,542,244 downwards.
GACAAATAAATTTGTCTTAATAATAATTATATTACTTGAGTTAGCTATTCTTGGATGTACAGTTTATATAAAGTTTTTTGAAAAGGCTAAGAAATAAATAAAAGTATATTAGATTTATTAACACTTAATTATTCTTATAAAAAGCAAATATCCTTTTAAAAACTTCTGGATTGTAATTTTCGAGAGTTGGTCTGCCTTCTACATAACCACCTGTTGTATATAGATCAAGTTTTGGTAAAGTCCAACAATAATTTTTAATATCTAATTGATTACTAAGGTTTAAAGTGTTAAGTTGATAAACACAGAAATAAAATGCTTTGCCATCAGATTGAACACATTGTACAGTGATTGGTTCAGGAAGTGTTGTTATGTTTTGACCATATTTTTGTACAGCAAAAGTAGATGCTGCAGTAAATGCCTTTAAAATGGCTCGAGCTAATATTTGTGTTTCTCTTGTTTCTAATTCTGTTTGGTTTTTAACTTTTGAACTATCATAGAATATAAAAATTGTGTGTATATTTTTTTTGTTATACTTTGAAAATAAGGCTGAAAAGGAAAAAGAACTATTAGATTTTTAAAATATCAATTTATTTAAGAATATTTAAAAAAGGTACGTATAAAAAATATTGACATAAGACCAAAATATATTATATTCTTAACAATTTCTTCCTCTAACATATATTTTTCTTTTTTATATAAGAGTGATATAAGATATTTGTTTTATCATCATTATTTTAATCCTAATATAAGTTACTCTTGAACAGATTTTAAATTGATAAATTATATAAGATCACTTTGATGATGTTTTTGCAATACTCAATACTTTGAAGTTTCTTATAGTTGTTATCAAAGTGTTATAATGAATATAAATTTAAAAGTTCTGGTAAATTTATATAACATATTTTTGCATTATTTTGTACTTACGATATGAGTATTCAAAATTAGTTTCACTTTCTTTTAAACCAATTGAATAATGTAGTGGATCAATGCTTGGTAAGCTTTGAGATTTATGATCTTTTTCAAATTGGTTAGCTGGTTTCAATGGATTTTCAGACATCAACATAAAATCCATTGTTAATGATAACTTAATTAGTTGATCATTAATTGCTGAAATTACATTTGAATTATTTAAATGATCTAATAAAATTGGCAATAATGTTCTATAACGTACCAAACGGAAAAGAAAAAAGTATATTATCTACAGTATATCTACTATTAGCAATTTCTGGTCCACTTAAGCAATCACAAAGTTGAATAAACTTTTTGCTTAAATTTGATCTGTACAATCAAAATTAACAAAGAAAAAATTAGAAGTGTCATTATTTGTAAAGAAAAAAAAGGATGACATTTTTAAAAACTTTACATTTTTCTGACATCAGTTATACCCATCTGCCTTGGTAAGTTAAAGGCAGGCCTGTTAGGATCTTTTATTTTTGGTAATAGTTCTTGATAGGCATCAAATATAACCGAAGTTTTTACTATTCTAAAATAAATATAATCATTAAACATATTTTATTACATGATTAATTAAATACAATTACATTATTATTTTAACTTGATTTAGATAATATTTAACATAATGAGATTGCAATTATACAATTACTTAAATTGCTTAAACAATTCAAATAATTATTTTAAAAAATAAATTACACTAAGTATAATATAGTTTAAAATTATAAAAGCTTTCCTTATTTATTACTAATTTATTTCATTATTATTTGTCATAGTTGTTTTTTTTAACAATCTATAACAATGCTGCTGTATTAATTTTATACCGTTTATTATATTATCACCGCATAATGATATATTTTTGGATGCTATTTTTTAAATTTAAAATATCTTTAAATTTTTATGTTAACCATTGTCTAATATTATATGCTTCATACCTTTTTACTAATTCATTGGTTCTTTCAGAAAGATTTATCGTCAAATTTTCTATAGATTCAGGAAGTTTATTTGAAAAGATAATTGTATTTGTAATATGCTGAGCTTGTGGAACTCCTTCTATTAATAAATCATTATCTTCGTACAATAAATGTATCGTATTGTTTGGACAAGGAGATACTTTTTCAACACTGGAAAACATTGAAAATAAATAGATAAAAGTAGAAGCTAAATTTGTAATGTTAAATATTAAATCTATCTTATTAAATGACAATACTATGGTTTTTTTGGTTTTATTTCTAATACTTTTGTTCCATCATAAATTGGTATCCCTTTCGATTTTAATACTGCCTCAGTATTCGTTTCAATCACTTTTTTTTTCCCTTGAATATACCAAAATGATCTGATCATACGGCCAATATGTTGTTTACACAAAACTTGTGACAGCTTCATTTAAATTAGAAAATATTTATGATTTATTACGAAAATGGATTTCATTGAGGTTAAATAAAAGCAGTAGACTGATTCTGAACCTTAACTTTGGTATTAGTTTGATGCTTCAAATTAAATTGTGCAAGAACCTTTACTTTTTCATTCTAAATGCTGTGTGAAAGGACAAAGATACCCAATTGTTGCTTTTACACTGTTTTACTAGATAGGCTGTCGTACAGGCGCTCACTTCGAAAAACGTAGAATCGATCACGACGATTGCCAATCATCACGCAGATATAATACTCGTCCTATCCCAGTCTTCCTGTTTTTTTCGAAAATAAGCACCGGTGTATGACACATATTGCGTAAAACAATTCTGCACGAAATCAACAATCCGGCACAATCTGTTCACCCTTCTGAGTGCGAGAGAAGTAGTGTCAGACTTGTATCGTAGAGGGCGAAAACTTTTGCCAAATAGAGAAAGCATACGGACAAGCGTAACGTACTTCATGTAATAAATGATATCCTTCTAAAATGCGGATTTTTATATTTGTTATTTTAATTCTAAGAGAAATGCCATTAGCTAAGTTTTGTAGTTGCACCAGAGATCTAACAGTTTCTGATTTTCTGTTTAGTACTAACTTGACCTTCTACTTGCGCAAATTAAAAATGCACACTTATACGCACAAATTGCTCATTGTATTCGCCATTTAAAAGAGAAATATTATTATTATTATTATATTATAAAGGTCATATTATTTTATTTCTTTCTAATATTAATTTCTCTTGTTCTCATGGATCGTGTAATCCAATACGAAAAAAAATTGGCGATGTTTTGATATCTTACCTGTTATACGAATCTGTACATTTCTGTAAAAATGCAAAATACCAAAAGTAGCAATGATTATTCGTTTTAAGTTATTTTTCTTTATCTTGCTTTTTCGTCCTCTTCTGAAAAGGACGAGATAGCGCAGTACTTTGGTTCTGTTTTACCGTATCCTTTAATCATAAAAACCTGTAGTTTATCTTTGCAATTATAGAATAGTCAAATCATATAAAAATTAGTCCACTATATAGGCTTTTATTTTCGTTTACGTATTTATTACAGAATGTTAATTATTTGGCTCGGTATTTTATGCACATCCATATATAATATATGCAAAAAATGCGTATGCAAAAATAACGAAATCACTAAATATGATGAATTATTGATAGAATTTTTTCAAAAAAGCAGACCGTTAAAAACATTTTCATTGAATTATTATAAACTCAATTACAATATACAATTATTCATTTGTATGCCAATACATATTAATAACTGCTTCTTTTTATTTCAAATGATGTAATGATAAAATAATCCTTATATTTAAAATGACAGAGTGTTATTATTATATTTATTTTTTGCAGTTATTTCGCAGCAAAAAAATGTGAGAGATTTGGGCTCATTTGACTCGAATGCATGTTTATTTAAACTTTATAAATATATCTGTACAAAGAGGATCGATGCAAAATATTTGAGTGAAACTAGTGAGGCTGGGTTTACTCCTTACTTTTTTATTTTTTTGTTCGGCGGCGACGACGACGACTGTCGACCAGTATTCGCATGGGATTTGACTTTCGGCCACAGTGGCGCCTCTTTTGGCCAACGATTTACTCCTTACAGGACACATATGCTATCTTCGAACAAGAGGCGCTGCAGTCGCCTTCTTATTAGGGAAAAGAGAAAGAAAATCCTTCCGCAAATAAACACACGCATGATCGCAGCTGAATAAGAAAAAATGAACAAAAATCGTAACACCGTACAAATATGGAGACTAATAAGAGAATCTTGCGTAGGACTTAGATCGCTATCATTTGAAATAGTAATGGATGCAACATGTACACAATTCTTTTTTATTTTATAAGGCACAGAATAATAATATACGTGCGAACACTCATATAAATAATCCAATCCCAATGTATAATTAATTGAAGACAATTCTGTGTAATAATGCATAATGATTCATTATAAAATTATTCATTTTTTTATAAATTTTTTATACACAAAGTGTAAGTATTATCATTGAAGTTGGAGCAAATTAAATCTCCAATATATGTAAAAATGTTTTTACTTAAGTTAGAGATATAAAGTACTTGGTTAAATGTATAATAAAAGTACGTATATTTAAATATTTAGTAAATACAACTCTTCCAATTAATAAAAAATCGATTTTTTTTATTTAACTAATATTTTACTTGTTCTATGTCATGCCTAGACACAAGGTTGCCTTATGTCAAAAGTGTTCATAGTTTTTGATTACTTTTGCTATTCGGGAAAAGAAATTACTTTCAGATTCGAATTATTCATTATCACTCGACAAGTATAATGCTTTGGTGTTGCGAATACCAAAGTTCGAAAAATCATGGCGGCTTCTGCAGATCGGATTCATTCTCAAAACATAAAGAAATTATTAAAAATTTGCAGCATTACAGCATTGTATCAACAGCTTCTTGCATTCGGCTTGCCTATGAAAGTCGATAAAAACTGATGAGAAGAGCCGTTTTTTTCGTTGTGTAGCAACATTTCTACAATTCCGACTATATATAATCCGTGTAAATTATAATAATTCATCAAAGGTTCACCGCGCAGCGGCAGAGCGCATAACAGCAGCAGATACAGTACAACTACGGGAGTAACGAGAGGGAGGCGAATGGCGTCTGCGCAAGTTTGTCCTCTCTGTTTCTCCCAGTGACGCGTAAAAGTCGTCGTCGTAGTTTCCTCGTTTTCCCTGGGTCAGTGGTGGTGGTAAATTCGCTGACGCCCGCGTTGAATGGACGCGTAGCCGACATAAGTAAGAAAAGGACAAGAACCGAGTGCGAGTGGGAAGGAGAGAAAGAAAGAAAGAACAACGGACAGCGAGAATAAGAGAGAGAATAAATTCACCGCATCGAGGAGGCAGAGAACGCGCCACGGACTTACGCGCTGACGATATGTCGCCGCGCGACTCGTAGAAAAGCAGTCTGCTTTTAATCGTGCGAACAACCTACAGCCAGAGTGCAGGCGCTTGCACGACGTCGCCGTCGCCAGGATGAGCGCGAAGATAAGCGTCGACTGCGCGCCGACGTACAACTACGAGCGAGGTAAGTGCGCGGGCTCGGGTCGACGCCCGGTGTCCTAGGCTCGCGGGTGACCGGCCCCGAGTTCCCGGACCCCGGTGACAACCGAGTCCTCGACCGAACCGAACCACGCGCGCAACACGACGACACGGGCATTCGCCGCGATGCAAGCCGACGAAAGCTCGAAAATCCGTCTGCTGCGCGTCCCCGCGATGGCGTCTGCTAGTTTGATGCCGCTGCCACCGCGGTCGTGTTCGTCCCTCGTTTTTACATAGCCGTCGCCGCCTACACCGCCGCTACTGCTGCGGCTGCTGGTGCCACTGCTGGTGCTGCTACCGCTGCCGCTGCCGTACGCGCAAAACGTCAAAGAACGTACGTGACTAGACTGGAAAGACGAGCTCGTGCGCGCGCGCGCACTTCTGCTGCACGTACATAGGGAACCGTGGACCTGGACGCTCGGGGTGATCTCGTTTCGGCTACGAGGGACGGAGTCGCGGGGACTCGGATGTGCACGGCGCTGCGCCTCTACCTTTCTCCGACGGACTGCGGCGCGACACGCGAATCAGTGGCTGCGCGCGCGACAAAAGGAAAGGAAAAGTTGGCGCGGCGCGCTGACGCGATTACATTGTGTCGTCCCCGTGAATTTTCGAAGGGACGCGTTGACGCTGCCGCCGCCGACGACGACGACGACGACGACGACTACGACGACCACGACGACGACGACCACGACGACGGGAACGGCCGCGACGGCCAAGCCTCCAACTCCTTTGCCCTACGCCTCGAATGCGCGCTTCGCGGGGACTCCCTTTGACAAAGGACTTTCGCTGTTCGCCCCTACATATTGTGCGCGCGCGCGCGCGTGTGTGTTACGGCGAGCGCGGCGAGTGCGAGAAGAAAAGTAATATATACACGGATACGCGTTCGAGCGCCGGGATAAATATCGCTCGGGCAAATGTCGCAATCTAGCCGGCAATGTAGAGAGCAACAAGTGGACAACGGCAACTTTCTCCACACTTGGCGTCCACAATCCCTGCAAAAGGATCACTTTTTCTGTACCTAAGCCATTTTATTGTAGCTTTTCCGATCTGTCGAGCTTTCGCTACTCTTCTCTCCGCTGCTGTTTCACCCGTTTCAAATGTTCTATATGCTCGCAATATATTGTTCTTTTTTTTCACTCCTATGTATCTCTTGCTTTTATTTTCTTTCGTTATTTTCATCGATAAATTTTATCGCGTACAATAAATATGGAAGGAACTTTGCTGCTTCCTCAAATATCGTGTATTTTTCCTTATTTTGTATTTCAATCGCCTCAAGCAGTCGTTTTCATGAAATATCCTAACTCAATGCCTTACAAGTTTTCATTAGTTCTTTTTCTTCTACTTCAACACTTCTTTCGTATTTTTTGTATTATTGATGAAAGTGTTGAATTTTTATCGTAGATCTTTCTCGTAGAAAAATTACAATTTCAATTTCGCTTTAACAGTTATTTCTAATTATTAAATCATTACTTTCATTTGTTTTAGACGATATGGGAAGAGATAGTCCAGGGGCTTTGCTGGATATGCTAGCGGAGGTAGCATCCCAGACATTGCATTCGGAGAAAAAACTAAGTGAAATAGATTCAAAGAATACAAAGCAAAAGGAAACGAAGCGCAAGAGTCAGCAGGTTACGTTCAATGTTACGCAGCTGTTGTCTATGCCAGCCACTCAACTTGTCAAGCTCTTTTCAGTGTTTAGCAGCGATGAGCTTAAAAGACAATATTCTTACTCGTGTGCATTAGTTCCAGGATGTGGTCAGAACTATACTAGTTTTGCTAGCGAAGGCAGAGCCAGAATGTCTATTAAGTCGCATCTTGCCGATCATTTAGAATTTTTGAAAAATAACGCAGAGACTTGTAAGTAATACTGTATTGTAAATTTTTTCAGCATAGTTTTTCGTTACAAATATTCCGCAATGTTAAATTAAATAAAAATGTTATTCCATGGAATGTTGTAATATATAAATATATATATGAATATATTATAATGATGAATTTTAATAAGTCTATTATAATTGAAATCTTTTAATAATGTAAGAAGCATTTTTTATGGTTTCAACATTGAGTACTTTACTATTTGGAAATTATAAAACATCTTTAACTTATTGCGAAATTATATTAATCGCAATACGTATGATATTAAAGGAAAATTTAATATCGATCTACTAAAGACTTGGAACATTTTTCAAATATGTAAAATAATGTATCTTGAAAATTTATTATTAATTTATATTTATTTACTTTTACAGATGCCTCTTTTACAGCAACAGCTGTAAAGTATGCTAAACCAAAATCAACTGTACAAAATAAGAAAGCTAAAATTCAACAGACCAAGAAACCTCATAAAGAAACCCTAAATAAAGAAAATAAAGATACTAAAGTAGGAAAATCTACTAATTATTTGCGTAAAATACTATCTAACGAATTGAATTTAAAAGAATTAGAAAATAATACTGATCAAGACAAAGTCAACGACATTCGAGATTCACATGTATTTGATATAAAAAAAGAAATATCGGATGTTAAAGTCTTAGGAGATCATAGTTATTACGAACATGTAAAGGAAGAAAAGATAAACGAACAATCTACGTCTAACGTTAACAAAGTACCTGTCAGTTCATTAACTAACGAAAATGTAAGTATATTTTTATCATTAGAATTATTTTAAGAGCTGTTATTCACATTTGAAAATGAGAGCAGAAGTACAAACATTAAGCCTGATTTTCAGACAAGATGACAAAAAAGAAACAATGAGGAATCTAAATTACATAATACTTATATGCTCTATTTATAATTTTCAGATCATGTTAATGGTAGTTGAAAATAATGGCGTTTGTATAAAAGATCTTCATAACACTACTGAAAAGACTTCAAAACATTCAAAAGCAGAAGATAATGAAGTAGAAAGTAAGTTTTTAATTTCCTTATATTTAAATTTTTTAATTGTTACCTTTAAATTATCTTAAAATATGTCTTTCATATGTGTGATTTGCTTCACTATTATATGCAGCTGACCTAACTAATAATGTTGCGAGTATCTTGTTAAAATATAGATACAAAATGTCGTTTTTTTATTGACCATTAAATTTTTATAAAGTTATTTTAAATCATGTTTTTCTAAGCATGAATAACTTTCATATTTTATTATTAAACTAGTCTAAGTTTGCAACTTTAAACATTTTCTTCAATTTTTTATTATGTTAAAATTTAATTACTATTTACTTTATAAACCTAAAAATCTAATTATTGTACATTTTTTAAAAACATTAATTATAAATGATTGAATGATATATAATTAAAAATGTTGATTAAAAAAATTCTTTTGCTAAGAATTGTCTAAAATTGAGGAATAATTTCTTACTATCTAGTAAAAGAAAAATTGGATTTGATAAAACTCCCATTAACTCACGAAGTTATTAAGCACATGTTTTAATTAATATTTAATTAATGTTTATCAATTGATTAGATATGACCCTCTGGAAAGAAGAATCGTATACTGCTCCAGAGGCTTTTGTCCCAGCGAAACCCAAAGGAAAAGCGAAATTTATTGGTACCAGTAAAGAAGAAAGGGAAATGGCACTTATATTGATCGAAAAGATTAGAAAGAAAGGAAATCCAACTGGAAACAACTTACAATGTCGTATTTGTGATCCACCTCGTAGTTTTACAGCTCCCACAACTTTGGTATCGCATTACCGTAGTCATGCTGGAATTAAACCGTATGAATGTCGAATTTGCCGAGCAGTTTTTACTCGGAGACATAGCCTAAAATATCATATGTTAATACATCAAAATCAAACTCGTTTTACTTGTGCTGACTGTGGAAAAAAATTCAGACATCCTTCTCATTTTCGCGAACATCGTAGAAGACATACTGGAGAAGCACCTTTCGGTTGTGACGACTGTGGACAAAGGTATTAAATACAACAATAATTCTTCATTTATTTTTAATATTCAGTTTAGGTTGTCGTTATAAAGGAAGAAGATAAATAAGTTAAAGGGTTGAGGAAAAGAGCATTGGTGACAAAATATTATCTAAAGATAAGAATAATTTTAGAAACCATGAAAATTCTTGCGAATTCCTTACTTTGATTAAATTGATTTCTCGTAAGAATTTTATTAAATCTTAATTACATTTGAAAAAATGAATTATGTCGTTCTAAATATTTTCAAATTTTTTTATTTAACAAAATTCCCATTGGATATGTATTGGATATAACAGTGATAATATAATCGTGATTGAATTATTAAAATTAATTAGGTGTAATTTCAAATGCCGAAAAGTTTACGATTTATCCGTGAAAAAATGCAGAAAAATTCGATAATAGTTGAAAAAATTTATGCTTATTACTTTTAATTAATTTGAATATAACTATTGTATTTTGTAAAAATATAATTTTCCTTGTAATATATAGTATAAATACTATAAAGATTTATACTTTAAAATATACTATAAAGTAATATATACGATATTTCCTTATATAAATTAAGTTATAAATGTTTAAAGAGCTAATTTATTTAAAAATATTTATGACTTTTAAAGGCAACGAATAATTATTTATTGTATAAATCTGCTTAAAACAAGTAATGCATTAAAATTTAAAATAAATTATGACTAATCATTGATCTTATTAACTTTACAGGAAAATAAATATATTTTTTGTATTGGAAAAATTTAGTAAGCAAAAAATATCAAAGATCATGTAAATATCATGAAATATGATAGAAGGAATAATAATAAATATAATACCGATTTAGTAAAATATTGCTTTATGAATTATTTGGTGCAATATTAAAATTTTCTTTAAATTTTAGTTTTAGTCTTTGAGAGTCCAAAATTAATAAACGAAAGGCTAATGTATTTTCACATATTACTTGATTGTTCTATTGTAGATTTAAAACGCGGAACACCTACAAACGTCACTTGAAAACTCGTCACGGCAAAGTCCTTACAATAACTGGTGAATTATTACATCTCTCAGAAGAGGATTCAAAAAAAGTAAGAACTAAGAATCGACGAAAAAAACAGGATGTATCTGAAAGCATAACAAGTGAAGCCATAAGCACAACAGAAGCCATATTGGATCAACCACAGAATCAAGAATTCACTTGGGAACAGCAACAAGTTTGCAGTAGTACAAGTGAAAATAAAGTCCAACAGTGCATTGACAATGCCATATGGATGTATCATAATCAGACTAGTGCAGCAACTGAAGAGAATTACAACGAAATTCAAGACAAATCACAGATAAAGACTGACTTTAACGAGACTGAAATAGAAAATAATTTCGAAAACAATGAAGTAGTCATTGCACAAACTGATTCAGATGGCACCCTGCATTTTGAAAATTACAATTATGCACAAGATACCGTATATACAGATAATAACACAATTGAGTTTTCTAATGAACAAAATGATTGCACAAATCTAACGGACAATGTAAAACAATATGACAGTCAAGCGGAAGCCATCGTTGAATACCAAGAGTGTACTGATAATTACACTGAAACCATAGATCCTATTTTTACAGTAAAAGGAGAGTCTGAAAATAATGTTTTTGTATTAGACGAACAAATGATAACTCCTCACGAAGTTACAAATTCAGAATTTAAGGAATTACTTTCTACATCTAATTCAACTCAAACAGAAGATGTGAGAGAAATGGATACAAACTCCGATGAACAAACATTAAAGATAATACCATGTCAAGTAAAAGTTTGCGATAATAGCGGCACAACGACGTTACAACTGCTGAAAAATAGCAAAATTGCTTTACTTGGAAATAAAACACAGAGTATTAATTTATTACAAAATGGAAAACAGCATACTATTTTGCTTTTGGCTAGTGATGAGAATAATGTCTTGGAATTAGATAATGGTATTATTGAGGGATCAAAATCGCTACCTGTAATAGCTGTTCCAGCTGAATAAATAAGCGATATGATAAAACTTTTGTTATTCAATGTTGATTTGTAACTATAATTCTACGGATAATTTTGAAAGATATCTTTGTCCATTTTGTAATCAAAGTTGTATTTACAAGATTCAGTAAGTTTTTCTACAAATTAACTTTTATATATTGTACTGGACAAATCCTATTTATAATAATTATTCAAAAGATTTAATTTCTAACACAGTATATTTAATTTGCATCATTAATGTAACTAAATATTAAATAATCGGCTCATTTAAGATTTAAATTCCATTTGTTGTGTTTCGTTTAAATGGCTCAAATTTGTCTTCCAATTCCAGGAATCTGGAAAAAATAAGTTGATTTTATCAGTACCTATTTTTTCACATGTATATCTTTAAAAACATTTTGATACGAGACCAAAATGAATGAAAAAAATATATCAGTGCTGGAAACAAGAAAATTAAAAAAAGAAAAAAAAACTAAAAATGTACATAAACTTAAGATTATGTTGATCGATTGCCAAATTTTCAAGCAACGAATTTGAAAATTAATGTCCATATTATAAGCCTAAGCATTATCTCATGAAAAATGTTCTATCCAATTCTTAAAAAAGGAACATGAGAAACTCTCCTTACTATTTTGCCAGTGTGCTAAATTCCATTCTTTAATGTGATTATGATCGCAAGAAAATTAAAATGCTTTATAATACACAAAACGTGCCTTATTCTAACAAGAAGCAATTGTGAAACCTATTTAGTAATAATTACAGCATTCATAATATAAAAGGAACATTGTAAGAATACATTTATTTAAGTCACTTATGCATTAATAATTAAGAAATTGTAGGATATTGTACTCTGCATACATGTATCGATTTATAGCTTTTTATCATAAAAAGTGTATGTAGTCATTGTATTTTTATACATATTTTGTACTTATATCTATAAATCTTAAAAATGATTTGATTTCTTATACATATTGATTTCGACCTCCTTCCTAACTTTTAACAAATTCATTTGCTCTAATTGTTTAATTTCTGTACAGGTTTGGCAACAGCAGTACAAAATAAATAGTAATATAAAACTAGTTTTCCAAGATTCTGTGAAAATGAAAACATTTCTTAATACTATTATTAACAAATTATTGTAATTCTTTTTTATCTAAACTTCATTAAATTTACCTTGTATAACTCTCCAAATATATAAATCTCCAATTTCATCTCCAGCTAAGAAATAAAAGTTTGCTATGGCAGAAAAAGCTAATAAAGGACTTATTAACATACATTCCAGTCTTCTTTTATTTTGAGGACTTAGTCTATCATTCAAAATATTTTTATAAAAATGGTCACTTGTAGAATTTACCATATTTTCTATAACGAGTCCCAAAAAATTGAGAAACGTCCATACAAAAACGGGATAATGCAAACCATGCCATAGGAATATAAATAGAAAACATAAAGCTGAAGCAGAAAATTTTTGAAACGACGATCTCGGATTGCATGGAATGTAAATATACCTATAACAAAATTTATAATAACAAGTTAAATGTAAATATATAATTATTCTAATAAAATGAAATTATTAATTTTAAATTACTTTAGAAGAAATTTGTATAGGCCTTTATCAAAATTCTTCCACATATCGGAATACAAATGAATTCGTCCGATGCATTTTGGTTGAGAAGGTGCATCGATATCTTCGGCTCTACATATGGTTGATGCGAGTCCGTAGACCACAACGTATTTGTTTAAAAAATACTGTCCCATACAATAACCAAATCCATAAAATGCCCATGGATTCAATTTCATCACAGCCTGTACTTGAAAGCGTAATGCATTAAAATATAAATAGTGTAAGCAAACGTGTGTAAACAACATCCAAAGCATGTAACGAACTAAGTCAGAAACAAATGCTAATATTTTTGCCTTGTTCCATTGTGTGAATGGTTTGTTGATCTGAAAAAACATAGAATTTACAGTTTGTACAGAAAATATAGTATTATTTACATACCATAACAAACTTAACGAATTAATTGAGACTTTTTTTTTTAATTTAGTTGATAAGTGTTCGCTTAAGTGCACCTTAAACAAAATTATTAAAAACTTTGTTAAATAAGTGGTTTTGCCACGTTTAATATATTTTCTTTAGTTTTTGCATAAAAATAAACAAAGAATAATTTAGCAGGTAATTAAAAAATGTTGAAGCACAATTTAATTTTTAATTTTAATTTAATTAACCTTTGATTTTCTCTTGAAATTTTTCAGATATTTTACAGTCAAATGATCTACGTTTTATAGTGAAAATTTCGCGGTTTACATTTTTTATAAATGCACCTTTTAAATGATAAAAAAAAATGAAAACTTACACCGTCGATGAATTGACGATAAAGGATGACCGGTCCTAAGAATAGAGTTGGCAAATACAAGCAATAGGCTATATTTTTAAGTAAATCTTTTAAAAATCCATAAGTGTTAACGTGTTTGTAAGTTTCAATACTTTCAATACTATAGCTGAGACTTCTGAGTTGAATCCAACAAATCGCCGTTGTCAAAATGAAATAATCTTCAGCGTTGAGAATCAGCCATTTCGTAGAAATAATATCCGATATTTTTGCCCAGTTTATAATAACTAATATGAAGGAGTGTGCAAACCATAAAATGTATTTATTTCGAAGCGAAGTCAGTAAGCACGATATACATGGTAGTAAAAGTGTACACAATGTACTTAACAATCCAAAATAGTACCAGAGAAATAGCAATGATACTGAAATATACCAAATGTATATCGCTATCTAAAAATAAAAAAAAAAAACAAACATTCATATTTTTATTAACCACTACAATATACGTTGGAGCATCGGCATAATATTTTAAACGTCTCGAAGTTGTTATGAATAAAAAATTATTACCGTCCTACTATAAAGCTGTTTTAGGTACTGACTTATGAGAACATGTACAGCGATCCAAGGAACAAGTTTGTACACGAGTGGCAACCACAATCTCCATTCCTCATCGGCAATATCGATACGTCGACCGATGAAAGACCATCCAGATTTGAAGTCATTATAAGTATCAACGTAGCTCTCAAAATCTATCCAATGAAAGGGCACGTGCAATATTAATTTAAGATGCAAGGGTTGCGTACTAGCAAAAATTTAGCACATATTAAGTATTCATCCTCTTTGAAAGGGATAATAGTGTAGGAAGTATAAAAATCAAGAAACGATCGATTCCTTGCAGTCTCGTAGATTGGCGAGATATAATACAATTAACCGAAATGCTGAAAACCGACGTATTCATAGATCGTTATTTAGTTGAGCGGAATTGAAATGGCTTGAAACAAAACCACTGATAAAAGTCAAAATATATGCTCAGAATACGAACTTTTAATGTTATATAATTGTATCGAAATATGCGATATTGGATGTTTCCGTACGAAATTAAGAGATAACAAGCTCAACAAATTATTGATTCACGTTTGACCGATAGAAGCGACTTTAAATTATACGAACCACAACGTGCGTAAGATAATATTATTTCATTCCATAATTCAATCTTCTTAGTAAAGCGAATGGAGTTTTCTTTATAAATATCTAGGAAGTAAAGGACAACTTTTTAAGAAAAATGGTCTCTACGATTCTCAGTTCGCCAAAGTACAGTGCTTTTAATATATTTCACGTGTCCTTGTCAAAGTAACGTCTTCAGTTGAAATACGATTGGTTAACGATCAAAAAACATAAAAAAAAAAAATTCATTTTGCATGAAATCGGTTTTATGATTACGATTCAACGGAAGACTCGTAAAATGTTCCGTACGTTTTAAATACGCGAATATGAAAATAATTGATAAGAGGCTTGTTTCACTTGTATAATCGAATAAAAAAGAATTCGTAGCAATTGAATAAGCACGGGGTGAGAAAACTAATTAACGGTGAATTTTCTTTGAGTAGCCGATTTTCCGAGGAATGGATAAAAGAGAGTTCGAAATTAAGACTTTTAAAAGAATTTCTTTCTCAAAAGCTCTTGAAAAATAGCTTATAAATATGATTTACGAAGCGCTCAAAATGATTGAAAGGTCGGAAAGAGGGTCGACAACGTGAACCGGCGTCCCAGAAGCATCGCTCGTAAATAATGGAACAAGGGTGGACTTACGCGTTTCGGAGGAGCGATAAAAGCGGTAAATGGAGTAAAATACCGCCAGGACCCAAACGCCAGCGTAAAAGCAAGTCTCCCCGCGTCTTAGCTTGGCTTGCGTCTGCGTCTCCGGGATCATGACGGCGGGTAAACAATATTGAAATCCAGCGCGCGCTGCACCTCCACGCAGCACCAGCTGTTGGGCTCGGCTATATAGACGGATGCGCGGCCTTCGCGGATGCAATTCTTTCGCTCGCTCTCTCTCTCTCTCTCTCTCTCTCTCTCTCTCTCTCTCTCTCTCTGTCTGGTGCCCTTTCCACCGCGCACTGGCGCACGCGCCTGCACTTCTCTATACGTGTGATGCAGTACGCGGTCAGCAGTCTGTGCGCGTTCACGCAGCACACTTTAAACGTTGGATGAGCCAATGGTTACGGGCAGTAGTTGCGCGAGCGCCGTTACTGCGTAGATAGAGGAGTTCGGCAGGTTCCCGCGTCATTGAGGGCTGCCTCCTGGGGAGCGTTCGCTCGGAAGGTCGTAAGGGGCGGCCGATCGTCAGCTTGGCATGACCGCCAATTGAATACTCTTGCGCGAGGTTCGCTGATATATCGTGTATACGTCGCCCGTGTTCGTCGTCGAAATGCCCGCCAAAGTGAGTTCTAGAAACGAAAGGAGGCTACGTTACGCTGCCGTTGCCTCGCGCGCGCCTCGTCTCGACTTCCTTCCCTGCGCCTCTTTATTCTCAATTTACCTTTGTGTTTTCTAGAGATTTTCGCGAGGGAATTCCGCTCGCTTGCCTTTTTTCTCCATGTGCGCGTGCTTCAACAGCGGATTGCATCTGTGTGCGCGACATACTGCGTATTTGCGCGCGCGCTCCTCTATATGTGGCCTTTGTTTTCGTTTGTTCGCAGATCACCGAGATCAAGTGCAAGCGTTGCCGTAATCTTCTCTTCACGGAGGAGGTCTCGCCGTCCTTGACGGCCCACGGGCAAGTGATTCTTGCGGGGGCCAGGAATACCAAATGCAACAGCGACGTGCAGGAGGACTGTCTGTACCTGGCCGAGGACAGCATGCCCGACTGGATTCACGAGGTCGTCGATCGGGTACGGCGAACGTTATGTGTACTGTATACTACACAGTTCTATATAGTACTATATATAGAGAGCATCAGCATCGCACGACCACCGCACCGTTGACCCCACTGACTTTTTCTCCTTCGGAATTAGCTAATCGCTTGATCGCTATCCCGCTCTTTCCTTTTAATCGCTGCTCTTTATCGTTATTATTTTTTACAATAGCAAGTCTCGCGCAAAGGTAAAAATGATGAATGTTTTAAAAGCATTTTTTTTTCATATTGTTACTATTACCATTACTACTAGATGCTTGCGTTACAACTTTTTTCGCATCTTAATTTACTTCTCGTTTTCTCGGCTTTATTTTTTTACCAATAATTATTTATAAATACTTAGCGATCTCACTATTGTTATACAACTTTCTCCGGTGTTAAGTTTCCATTCGCAAATTCGTTTCATCGATACTTTATCTAAACGTCACACATTCCTTTTGTAAGCAAAAAATCATCTTTTATTTAGAGCAAGAACACCAACGACTTTTAGGACATGGTTTTATTCTTTTTTCAAATTTAAAATGGTTAGAATCCATAACATTTTGGCATTTCCAATATCGTAGATAAGCTGGCAAATAAAAATCATTGATTTAAGTAAGCGTAGAAATTATAAAATAAAATGAACCATATTTAGTTACATTTAAATTAATAAAGTTCAAGATGATATTTTACAATTTTTATGAAATTACTATTACGTAAAAAAATGATTACCAACGGAATCCCAAGATCAGAATAATAAGAATAATCAGTTTTTAAACTTAAAACTAAAATTGGAAAAACGAGTAAGGCTGAATTAGAAAAGTACGAATGTAAAATATAAGTTTGTGAGAAATTATTTAAATATTCATTCGAATATGATGGCATTATGTATTCATTTGTAAAAAGTGCATATTTAAATAAATGATAAAATGTTTTAATTTTTGCTAATCTATAAACAAAAAAGTAGTTATTTTCCAAGTTAATTTCAAAATTCAGTAATAATATAAATAATAAATTTTTTTAACTTCTGAAAGTTATCTTATCGTACATCTTATGTATGATTATCTAATTTAGTTTATGTTCAAATGTTATTTACATTTTTTTTTTTTTCAGGAAAACTGGATTAGGGGCAAGTTATACTGTCCTCTTTGTCATGCTAGAATTGGCTCTTTTGATTTTGTCAGTCCGAAAAAATGTAATTGTGGAGAGTATGTTCCACCACCTATTAGAATAACGTATTCAAAAGTGGATACTCCACATCGGTGATGCTAAGAAGATGCAAAATATTAATTAAGTTTTAAATCGTCTATACATATGCTATTAAAGTGAATTGGGTTATTGTGATGAAAGGAGACATAGCTTTTTAGACAATGTATATTATAGATTTGATCTAGGTCGCCTTTCACAAAATCAACCCTATTATATTACTAAATTGTGTTAGTCATAACAAAATATATTTATTTCTACAGTTTAACGCTAATCAAACCGAACAATTATCGATTTCTATTTAATTGACACAAATCACGTTAGTATATAAAAAGCACTAAGTGTCTCATTGAGTTCTTAATTAATAATTATATTAATCATTTTTTTAAAGGACAGAAAAATCTAAGTCGATCCAATGGTACAAATAAAATGGAGAACTCACGACTAAATTTAGTGAAGGGAGTTTATATTTTTTTATTCAATGCGTTACTCAAAATATTTTATATAAACTTAGAAACATAATATTATAAATATAATAATGTCAAAAATATCAAATTGATCTATTTCTAAATTTTTTTCATCATTTTTATAATTTGGAAAGTTGTTTTGTTGCAATATTTTGGTTTAATATTTATATCCTTTATAAATGTTTTTATCATGAGACACTTTTTATACAATAAGTGTTTAAAAATATCTATATATATGATTAGTTAATTAGTATAACTGTATAAAATGATATAGAATATATATGTATGTGTGTACGTACGTACGTACGTATGTATGTATGTATGTATGTATGTATGTATATACATATATATATATATATTTTTTTTATTTTCTAAAAAATAGAAAAAAATTTAAAAAGTTAAATAGTATTTTATTTTTTAATGACTTGAAAAACTTAGTATATTTATTAATGGATAATGCTGTTGAACTGTAGTTGCTTATTTCACATATTACTAAAAGTAGAATATCATGGCATTAATTAAAATAACTAGCGAGAAAATGTTAAAATACTCAGTTGCATCTTTACTTGTGATAAGTCACAAGACAAATCATAATGTACAGAATACAAATATGTAATAAATAAAAGGTCATTCAAAAATGAAATTTTTTTTTTTCAACAATATTTTTACGCATAAGTTGAATACAAATTTTTAACGTAAACTATTCGTTATTATTTTGTATTGCATGATTATTATTATAATTTGTCCTTTACTATGTATGACAAAAAAGTAAGGAAAGTTTTACTGTATTTGACTAGTACTGCCTTCTACGCCATTGATTTTCTATCTTTTCGAACGTGCCGCCATCTCCAGGAGGATAAAATGTGTATTTACTTGGAATTGCACATATGTGAACTTTCGTAATTGGCATAGTTTTCCGTACAGTTGTAGTTATAAATTTTATACTTATTTATATTTATAAGAGTTTATTAAAAATGTCTTACCAATTATATAGAAATACAACATTAGGGAATACCTTACAAGAAAGTCTAGATGAATTAATTCAAGTAAGTTTGGATTTTGTTTTAAACATTTTTCGGAAAATTGTATTTAAATAGGTTATTTTGTTTACATTACTTTTAACCGTAATAAGATCATTAGAAAAATAAATTGTCTGTGACGGAGATATATTTTTTCAGTATGGCCAAATTACCCCTGGATTAGCAGTTAAAGTATTATTACAATTTGACAAAGCTATTAATCAAGCATTAGCAACAAGAGTCAAATCAAGACTTAGTTTTAGGGTAAAGAATATTTTGGTGTGCAATATTTTAACCTTTGAAAATAGATGCCTTTAAAAATATAATTTTATGTATAAATATATATATAAACACATTCAAGCCTACACAAATATGTATGCATATATGTACATGCGTACGTATGTACGAATAGGCATTCGTACGTAGATGAGTTCTGTGTTCTGTATAGATATATTTTAATTTACAAAGTGCTTTATAATTAAGTTCATTAATTTGTAATTTTAATATATTTTCTTCAACTGTCACTATTAAGCAAAGCTCTGTTCATCTATATTTATTGGTTAGTCAATAGAAACAAGAATAGTATAAATGATAGTTTATATTTTAGGCTGGTAAACTAAATACATACAGATTTTGTGATAATGTATGGACATTTATGCTCAATGACGTTGAATTTAGAGAGGTTCAAGAGGTTGCTATCGTTGATAAAGTTAAAATAGTTGCATGTGATGGAAAGAGTAAGTTTGCTAATAATTTTTAAAATGTATTGTGCAATCTAAGTTATCGGTTGCTACAATAATTTATTTTTAAATTCTAGCTCTTGACACAGATGTTGGCCCAAAGCGGTAACAAATTGGATAAGTTCTTTCATTTGGTTTTTAATTAGGATTTTTTTGTGAATAAAGGGTTAAAAATGTATTTATTTGTTTATATTTCATTTATTTGTGCTAGGGCATTCAATAAAAACACTATAAAAAATTTTTTTGTCAACAAATTCTCTAAAAACAACCTTTTCATTAAATTATCGTGATTTCTTATTATTATGTATATCAAGTATCGAAGAATTAAGATTATTGCTAAATGCTTGGAAGCTGAACTTTTTTAGAAAACGATGTTTTCCAGCATATCCAAATTGTAATCTAAGATCCTCTATCTTAATTAATACTGATAGCTGTTCTGCAAATAAGCATTTTTCAACAAGAAAACCAGTACCAAAATTGAGAACAGATTCTTTAGGACCTCCAGAATTGTGAGCAATAACTGGTTTAGAAGCATACATAGCTTCTAGAGGTACTATTCCAAAATGTTCATTAGGCGGTGTGTATATCAATATATCACAATTTACAAGTAATGAAACTTTTTCTATGTCTGTTAGAGATCGCAGAAAGATTACTTTTTCGGTAACTCCCTTTTCATCGGCGAGTGCAATCAATTCAAGATAATATTCAACATTTTCTTCTACTCGTTTGTCGTATCCACCAGCCATTATTAAATAGACTTTTTTATATTCTTCCTTTGTTAAAAATATTTTTACATTAGCTAATGCTTCAATTGCTGTGGCAAGATCCTTTTTACGCTCGTATCGATTAATAGATAATATAATACATGCATCGGGAGGTAATTTTGTATTTAAAACTCTTTCTAATGGAAGTACGTGTACTTGATCAAAGAAAGATGTATTTATCGATGGATATAATACTTCTATTGACTCAGCATTAAGACTTTTAAAAGTTTGTTTGAATACAGATTTAGTGAATGCGCTATTAACAAATATTTTGTCAGCTAAGCCTGTTGTAACTTCTTCGAGGAAGTTAAGAGGAATTCGGTAAAATTTTTTTAAGGGACTTTTATAAGTTGTCAAAAGTTGGTCAGGATAATGACAGTAAAAAATAACCACTGGGATCCGCAGCTTGAGAATTGGAATACACGCAGAAATTAAATCGCAGAAAACAACATCAGGACAATTAAATTGGCAAATTATATATAAGGCTGCCCATATCTGCAAAAATAAACATTCAAGTGTAAAAGAAAGTAATTTCTAAATTTACAAAGTACCGTGCCATATATAAAAGTTACTTTTCGTATGGCCTTTTATAATTTATATCGATGATTGTTTGAAATACACAGAATAAGAAAAAGAAAACAGTTATTATTGTATTCAAATATCAGATATAAAGTGTAGAAGATCGCTTTTCAAATGCCCACGTACTCCAAATCATTAAAGTAAAGAACCATTTTTCGTACCATCCTTATATAGGCACATAAGGCGAAAAACTTTCGGAAGATGTGTCGAGGTAGCCAGTCGCCAGCGACAGTGACCTTGAATGTGCCATCCTTGGTTTCGGTGAAGCAGTGACTGGGATCATGGTGAGTCGTGACCAAGTCGACGCTGTGGCCGTTCTGCTTGAGTGCGAGGGCCGCGTCGACGACTAACCTCTCAGCTCCACCGATACCTAAGTCCGGATGCAGGAACGTCACGCGCATTATTTACGTTTTATTGTCGAACGGTCGACTTGATTCAATTTACTTCTTACTTTTTATTTCTGCATAAAGATGTTTCAACAGTTACGGGTGACAGAAAAACTTACAAAAACGTCACCCTCGCTGACGAAAACTAGAGAGCACGAAGAGATGGGCGCCACTGTTGCAACGTTCTTCAATATTTACATGTGACACATGTTGCGATCCTTAGTATTGCTACATTTTTATTATTGCGCTGTTTACTATGATGTAAACAATAATTCTTTACTTTTAAATCAACGCAATTATTGTTACAAGATTAAATAACTGTTGACATCTTATTTGTGCAAATTGATTTATTTTTTACATGTAAATAAGGTTGATAAAATTGATTAAATGCATAATCCCTTTACTTAAATGTAAGCTTAGTTACAATTCATTTACTTAATTGGATATTTTCGGTTTTGGTAATGAAGCTATGAACATTTTTTATCGTAGAAAAGACGATGAGCGTAAGCATATTAACACTTTTAAAAGTAATTGCAATTGCGTAACACGACGCAGCTTGAAAGCTGCATATAAATGCTTTATTTATTTATTCATTTATTTATTGCATGAATATCACGCATAATATATCTAATTTAAAAGACAAATATGCTTTCGTATGGAGGGACTAACGGAAGCTGTTATAAAAAAATATTCTTAAAATAACAACGATTGAGAAAATGTAATATCACAAATTGATTTTTTATGTAAATATCGGTTTTTTCTTTTTAAATTATGTACAAGAAATTTAAAGGAAATTTCTTTTTAATTGTAGCCTTTGACGTTTTTTTAATTATTTAATTGCATATTTTTATCGACTTCCTAAACTCTATCATTGTATTAAACGAATGAGTAAGTATCATATATTTATTAAATTATTTTTTTCGTGTAAAATCAAAAACAAATTTTAAGGTATTTATGATATTTATAAAATGTAGTTATCCGTTGAAATAAATTTAGGATAAAAAATTCTAAATTTAAGAAGAAGCAGTAATTTTCGAAATTTAACTTTTTAAAAAAGAATTTACTTTTTCATAATTACAGTAACACATTATTTAATCTTTTTTGCAGTAATTGATACATAATCGTATATATTTTTAGTTGTTATATAAGCTCTCGCGTACAATGTGTAAATTCGACTTCAGTTAATTCAAGTTTATGCGAATTTTACGAAAATACATAAAATAAATAAAATTTTATTAAATGGAGAAACATGGAATTAGTCTTTGACTTTTAAATCTCAGATTTTATTAATAAAAATATTTGATACTTAACTATTTTTCTAAATAAATTTCTAATAAATTTGTTTTTATAATACTGAAAATTTGTCGTGGATCTTATCAATCATTAAGATAAAATGGCACTGCTGAGCTCTACGTATAGCACGATGTTTTTTCAGAAAAATTCTACAACGTCGAGCAGAGAATTTCGTGAATTTCTTAGTACAGAGATTTCACAAAGATTGTATAAACAATAATGAAGCGCCTTGAGTTAATTGAAAGCAGCTTGAGAACTTATCAACAATCTAATTACAATATACATGTTTCCAATATAATAAACTGGTAAACTAATAAACTAAAGCGAAGAAATGATTATGCAACTGTACAAAAGAAATAAAAGAGAATATAATGAGAAGGAATGATAACCGAATATTGATATTATAATTGCTCGCTTATCATAAATCAGTCTGTCTTAGATCAAAAACAACTTACGCTTGAGAGTGACGCATGTCACATGTATAGAATTTTCAAAATTCAACAATCTTCAAAATTGGTAAAAACGTCTAACAACGCGCCAAATGCATTAATTTAATTTATCCGAATCTCATAAAGTAATAAATCTCAATAACCGAATAAAAAGATCAACGTACGTTTCGTCGCGTGAAATATTGTTTTTTATGATCGTAAAAGCCTAAGGTAATACTAGTCAAAGTAGTAAAAAATAAACTATGAAAACGAGAACATTGTGTTTATGCAATAATAATTTTTTGTTTATTGTCTTGAAGAAATTTATTAACAAATTTTATTCATCGCACTGTGCTTGTAACGCATTCGAATCCGATTATTGTTATGTTAACCAATGATAAGAATATTACAAATAGGTTCTTTTTGAATGATATATATTATATATATTGTATATATTTTAATGATATATATAATTTCAATAATAATATATAGTTATGCAACTGTAAATATTACAATATTATTATTGCTCATAATAATAAGAATAATAAATGAATAGATCAAATTTTAAATAAATAGGAAAAAATAACATTTGCTCATACATTTTGTGAAAAAACTTTATCTGGCGCGGATAAACTTATTAATACTCTGGTTTGCTTTTATTTCTGCTTAAGTTGAGTCGAAGAAGTTCATGTTCTAAAAAAGACAAAAGAAAGTAGTACTGGCGAAAGCTAAACTTGCTAATCGCCTAATAGAAGTAGCACAATTTTCTCATTGATAAACCGTATTATACAGCCTTTTATGTATTTTGTTAATAATGATGCTAATTGATATAATCGCAAGATATAAGAAAGAATTCATAGATCGTTCAATGAGTTATAAAAAGACCAGAAATGATATCGAATGTTTAACTATTACATACAGTGATATTAGCATTAATAAAAGTTAAAAACTATTACAATTCATAAGAACAACTTGTGCTTTCAAATATTTATAATTTCAGTAAACAATGTCAGCTACTCAAGTTATTTGCGCATAAGCTATTATATTTTTTAATAATTTTTCATAAAAAATTTATTTAATATCAAAAATAGAAAAAAGGATTTTAAAACAATTTTCATTGGCCGTCACTTTCCGTTATAAAGAATAATATAAAATTCACTAGAAGTTTTATTTTTTATCAATTGTTTACTGTTGACTTTAAGTGCATCAATACGTACCGCGTAACAATGTAAAAATGGTCGTTAATAAAGTTTTGAGTATTTTTTTTATTAAAAACCAGTAAAACTATTATTGAAATTGTACGTAGTACAGAATCAAAAATTGCTTTTCATTAAAAATAATCGTAGGTGTTAATGTTATGCGATAACATTTTTTTAACTTTGCAGTTGTTTACGTCATATACTATAAAGTTAATCCATCATTTAGTATATACGAGTATCGAGATAATACTTATCATAATTGCGCTGTCTCTGTATCGCCAATGTATTTAGATATTTAATGCCAGGTACAATTGCAACAGAAAAATATTTTATTTGCCTTGCTAATTGTTTTGCATTACTTGATTTTTTCACGTGGTTGTCCGTTTTGTCAGGGAATTACGATATAATTAAAGTATTATATTTTTAGGAAACAAATGAAAAAAAAAAGTAAATAAAAACTAAAATATAAACAAAATATTATTTGTTTATATCCGAGCTACGGTGTAACGGTTAAAAATGTTTGCGTTTATTCTTATGTAAATTATATTTGTAATATCGATTGGTTGTACATTGAAAATGTCAACTAATTAATACGTACTTTTGTGATCACTTTGAAAATCTTTTATATTAACTTTTGTTTTATGAATAATAATTAAAATTAATCGTAAATCTATTATCTGTATCATCTTGGTTTATCAGCTTATCGTCATATTTTGCTTGGACATATTATATGATTATTGTGTTCTTTGATTTTTTAAATATTTACGTTGTATACTTAAAACGCGCTTTCAAAGTAGATTAATTGGTGAATACGTAAATATGAATTCTTTCTGTTAATTACGAATAATAAGTTCGAAAAACAATTTGTAATACAACGTGCGTACCATAACTAAAACTGTCCATTATAAATGTCACATGATAGGATATAGAAGATACGACAAACAAAACGAAAAAACTGCGAACTTTCGTACGTTTCTTCACGATAAATATTCTTATTTATTTTATACGTTCGTGAGCAACCAGTTTTATTCGTATTTTTGTAGCCAGTTTATTATGAAATGATAATAAAGCAGGCAATTCGGAGACCATTATTTGAATTTGAATTTTGCGAGTAACAAACAAGGCTCGAAAAAGATTTTAAACGAGCGATTCGCATATCTTCACAGATAAGCATTTGTGTTTAGTAGATTTGATAAGGATGTTTTTAATATTGTCTGTCCGATAATCGAGACACATTAGACGCTCTGGTAGAAGGTAGAACAGAAGAAGTAAGAGTCATGAAAGGCTTGAAAGGATCTCGTAACTCGTAAGCCGGAGAATTTGACGTGTTTTTGTTGGCGACGCTGTATCGTGCGCACAGGCGTGTAGGTTTTGCCTGTATTTGCGCTTGCACACTCTACACTACTTTAGCGGAAACAAGCGACTGTGAAGAAAGGAGCGAGTGAGCGATCCAAGAAGAAGGTGAAATAATCATCATTACGCGAGGAGAGTCGTCTGCGAAAGGACGGCACTTGGCTCGTCCTTTTAGCTTTATTGTGGCAGAGGCGCGGCGTCCGGACGGCTGTCAATGGATAGAGTTCAATGGAATGGCGGCGACGAGATGGAAGAGCGAAGGTCCATTCGAGATCCGGGCAGAGCCCCTAAGAGATATGGCAGCACGGCCAGGCACGTGACGAGAAATGAAATCCTGGTCAAACATCTTGTGTCCAAGACGGACACGCTCCAAGGCATTGCCTTAAGATACGGTGTCACGGTAATCAGTCATTTAATGAGTCCCTCCCTTGAGTTTCCCTTTTGCTCTGTTGCTTTCTTCTTTTTTGTTTTGTTTCGTTTTGTTTTGATGTTGTCACCGAGTTTTGTCGTTGTTTTCCGTCGGTTTTACTTTTGCTGACCGTGCCCTATTCCATCTTTCTTGGCAGCTTTTTTACGTTCAATTTTTATAAGCCCTAGCTTTTCATGTCTTTTCGAACTATTATCTGGGTCATAAGCTTATTGTTATCATTTTTTAACAATCCTCCTGAAAATCCAATTATTTACTTATTTGAAAGTTGATTTCCACGTTGTTTCACTATATTCTTGTAGACAATTTTTTTTGTATTTTTGTATTTAGCACTTGTCAGTGATTTTAAATTTGAAAACGCTTATACCGCCTGCTATACTTCGTTCTAACCTTTAAACACCTTGAATAACGATGTTCTGTTTTTAACTTAATAGTTACATCTTGCGACGTTTCTCTTCTTTTCAAAGTAATTCAAAGTACTCTTTATTTCTGTTGTTTTAGATATAAAAAAAAGGTGTACAGTTTTTATTTTTCTTAGTGTGATCAAATAATATATATTTAATTTCCTCTTTTGCTACCTTTCACACAAATTTCACCTATTATATATTCAATTTAAAGAATTTTATTGTTATTTATTTTGCTTTTTGATTAATCACGACTGCTTGATTGCAATTTCTATTCTGTTTCAAAAATTGTTTCTAGTTTTTGTTAACGAAATTTTATTTGTACATTATTGTGTTAAAGATTTATTAGTTATTTTATATTTCAGACAGAGCAAATTCGAAGGGTAAACAAACTTTGGGCTTCGGACAGTTTATTTTTACGAGAACATTTGTTAATACCAATCAGTGCAGACAGCCCTTTATCTTCTTCAAGTACAACTAATTCAATTTGCGAAAGTTTAGATAGTAGTAATAATGTAATGCCTATTCTTCTTTTTTCTTTTAATAATGCTTACAGCCATAAAATAAAATAATATATTTGTTTAAGACTTCTAGTCCATCTTTGGTGTCTTCACCCGTAGATGACGAAAATTCTTCAGTTATTGATTTCTTGGCTAAAATGGATTCTTCTATAGCGAATGTAAAAAGAGAGATTAAGAAAGTACAATGCAGTAGCGAGTAAGTTATAAATTTTGAATAAAATTAGAATTTTATTATTTCTATATTTAAAAAACTTTTATTTTATTATTATCTATATTAAAAAACATTTATTTAAAATTTAAAATGTTAGAAATAATAATTTGAAAATGCCATACTAGGTTCTACAAGTTTAAATAAACAAATCAATTTATAAAAATAAATAAACAAATAAGTTTATAAAACCAAATAAAAATGACTTACTTTCAAAAAAAGACAAAAGGCATTAAGAATGTTTTGAAAGATAAATAAATCATAAAATAAAATTTTCCTTTCTTACAAAATATTGACTCACCTAAGGTAGATTACGTATTCTACGAGGATATTGTACATTATTTGCATTTACTATTTAAATTGCCTCTTAATTTATAGACCAATAAAAAATTTCTTTTATTTTATAATATTGAGCTTGTATTAAATCTTATTTTCTGCCCTTTTTAATTTTTTAATTTATTTAAATATTGGAATTCTGACAGTATAAAAATGAATAATTTCTCAATATTATGAGGAAAAAAATTAAAATCATTTCTAATACTTGAACTGTATGATAATAAATATGTATCATTATCTTTGCTATTATTCAGTTCTTTGAGATTTTTTTGTATAAATATTGTATAAAATCGGCGCTACATTTTTGTGTGAATTCTCATCTATCTGATTGCATTGTAAATTTGGATTGTTTATTGTTAAATTATCAATTTTTAAATATTTAAGTAACTTCGAAAAATTTAGAAGGTACGGTAATTTATCTTCTGTATAAAGAAGTATATGTACAAGAATTTTAAAAAATATATTTTTTCATCGTCATCGATGTTTATTGTCGATTTTATTGTCACTGAACAGTTGGTATGTTACATTCAAATAAACTTTTTAAAATTTCCCATCGATAATATTCCCAATGGTACCAGTAATTGTTCGATTTAATAAAAGTAACAGTAATATTATTTGCAGGTATATTAAAATTAAAAGTAATTCTTAAATGAAGTACACTATAAACAAAGATTTTTGAAAATTTTAATTACGTTATAAAATAACGAGGATGTCAGAGACAATCATATTTTATAGTTTAATGTACGAAGCTAATGAGATCGTTTTGATCAGATTTCTTAGAGAAGGAGATGATACGTATATACAAAGACGAAGAGCTACAGCTAGATTACGTAATTCTCACCCAATCGCTTCAAATTCTCATTTGACTTCTGTTGAGAACCAGCGGCCTTCTTCATCTGGCGACATACAGAACTTACCGTCGGCAGTTGTCATGACACAAGGCAGAAGAGTGAAGACATCGCTGCAGAGGTTACAAAAAGAGCAGGACGAGATGTTTCAGTTGTAGCAATTAACTTTCGTTCTTAAACTTTAATCAGAAAATTCCATTGAAAACAGCAATAATTTTTAATCATATTTTGGTTAAAGCTGTAGCTCGATTTAGAGATACAAGTCTGCACGAATCAATATTAAGTGTTTTTATATTTAAATTGTAACTGTGTCTTTATTCAAACTACTTTCAAATGTAGAAATTCTTAGGTTTGCGTTCGATATGATTGATATTTGTTAACGTACGGACTAGATTAAAATTCGTTGATTTTTATTTTAGTATGAAATTTGTTAATTATATTTGAATTTTAAATCGATTAAATACATAAATTCATGTGTGTAATTAAGCTAATACAGTAATTTAAACTAAATTTAAGCTAAATACAGTATTCCGTTTGTTAGGCTTTAGACATGAAATTATAGGTTCATCGGTGGATCGCGTTAAATTTTAATTTTTTATATTTTCAGTAATGTAGTGATTCATTAATTTGAACGAACATGATATCAGCCTTAACCAAAATTTAATTTATATTATTTGTTAATTAGGTATTTGCTTAAAATTTTTATGTACTCAGTAAAACCGTAAGAATTTTAGTAAACTGATAATGGCTATTCTACTTTTATATTCCTTAATAAAAGAGGTAAAAATAACTTAAAAACAAGTATTCAAATGATTTGGCAATTGATATTTGTTTCGTTTGGCAAAGTGAAATGTCATAGTAATAATTAAAGCAGAAATATTTTAGTTAAGATGGGGAATAGTATATCGGTATAGATGAGATAACGGGTAAGTTTGTAAATGAATATCGTGTATATGTTTATTTACTGATAAATTAAAAGAAATATAATCAATGTCGATAGTCAGCACTGCAGATAGATGTTTGTGTGTGTGTGTGTGTGTGTGTGTGTGTGTGTGTGAGGGAGGGAGGGAGGGAGAGAGAGAGGGAGAGAGAGCGAGCGAGCGAATCGTACCTTCGTGTAAGTTTTGATGACTTAACTAATAATAAATTTTCAATATCTGACAATGCAGTTATACAAGAGTTCTATATTAGTTACATATGCACAAAGTTATATGTTATAAAAGTGTGATTGTAAATAAGCTCTTGATTTCTGAAAAAGGTCTTTTTTCGATTACGCGCTTATTTAGAATTTTTGAACTGGTACAATTACGTAATGCGCTCTGCTTTGTCCAGCTTTCTTTCTCTTTCTCTCGCTATTGTAACTTAAACGTTATATGTTTTATACAGTGTGCAATGAGTAGCCTAGTAAAAATGTAACGGCACTTATTTATTAATTTTCAATGTATTATAATACTCTTATAATTTTTGTCATTGTTACTTTATATCCATGACTTAAACGACTACATCAGTTTTCATTTAAAAATCATAATTCAAAAACGTTAATATACGAAATAAAGTTCGTGTGAAAACCTGTTTTCGATGCAATATTATATCTAGATAATATATGTAAAGTAATGAGCTTCAGTCCAGAGATGAGTGAACACTGTACAGTTGTGGGATAAATTACGCGAAGACACAAATTTAAACTATACGAGTTAAATGAATCGAGATTCACGCGTGCCTTCGACTGTATTGGGTAATACATAGATTAAACACGTTTTGCCCTGTATGATTCTTTAAATTAAATCATGGCTTGACTGTATCGATGAAAATGTATTTTCTTTATGAAAAGTAGTAGAGGCGTATGAATTGTAAGGAAAGAATATTAAAATGTTCATTGTTCAAGTAGATATACAAAGTGAAAAAACACGTTGTCGTATCGCTTGGCAGATTATTCTATGTATAAATTAATTGTTGATTGTCACAATATTCTGTTCAATATTTTCTGTAACAAAGTCCTTCTAATGATTAAATTTACTTGATAATACAAAATAAAAATATGATTAGCTGTACGAATTTTTACTAAGATGGAAACACTTTGTGTCACAAACTTATTTTTGGTGCAAATACTATAATCAAGGACATTTATTATATTTAAAATATATAATGCACAATCTATGAAACTTGTTAATTGTTCTACGGTGATAATATTTTTCCTAATAAGTTTATCTTGTTAACTATGTATGCAGAATTTATAAAAAGTTGCATTCGTTTATATCGATGGCGTCGTTTGTGACACTGCATCTGTTGAAAGAATAATTTTTTATCGATTAATTTTATGTATTTATTTTTTGATTCTTCATTAAAATTCATGGAAGCAAAATGAATGTTATTTAAATTTATGTTTCACTGGACCACCTTTTTTCGATAGCAGCTGTGAAATCGAACAATTTATACTATGTAAAGACGATATATTATATTCTACAAAAGTTTTATGTCATTGACAAAGTGACTCACAATTAAATGTATAAAAAATTACTGCGGCTTTTAGCATATTATTAAAATGTTCTTAAGAAAACTATGGTTTCTTATTTCATCTATACTTATTTAGAATCTTAATTATTCCTTTGAAATCAATTACAATTATCTATTGTAGTTATTTTTATTTTCAAAATTATTCACAAGATCATAATTATGTTGATATGAATACATTCTGAAATAATAACATTGGCTACATTTAACAAATCGTTATTTAGATTCGAAACGTAGACTAACGTACTATTTTTGTTTTTTTTTCCTGGTAAATATACACTCTGTTTTTTCCTTGGACAAAAGTAGACAAGTACAAAGGTAAAATAAATCTATACACTTGACTCAAAATTTTTTGAGTCTTCTAGCAGTTTTTATCTAAAGTAGATAATGTAAAAGGGGCTAAATTATACGCGGCACCAGTGCAGAGATCATCTAAGTTTTCCAAATCAAGCGCTGAAATACGCCTCGAGAAACGCAGATACTCTGAATACAGATTGCATTTGTAAATTTAAATTTTTTTTCCGACCTGGATAGAATTTTACACTAAATATATTTATTTATAGAATTAACGTGAACGACGACTGTAAACGCAAATTATAAATCCTCCAAAGGATTGCAAGTAAAGTAACTAAGATTTTCTGAGCCTCTTAAAAAAAAAAAATTAAAAAAAAACCATTAAAAAAAAATTAAAAAGTTGAATACTTAGTCCGTTAGTATTAATTCGACGTTGTTTTTTCATCGAATTGCTTCGCTTTCAACCACCTTTGTACGTAACAATAACTTACAGTCGAGTCTCTAAATCTAAAGGGCTGTTAAACTTCCAGGTCTTCAGTTGCTTAAAAGTTATTTATCATTATCTCTCTTCTTTCTTATTTTAACGCAGTTTTGCGTTTTCTGTTTTACAGAATATAACTCACATATCCCCAACAGACACATACATATAATATTTGTACATGGGTATTATCATATCCGATGAAAAAATGTATGTTAAGCCCAATCGAATCATGCACGATTCTCTTACAACATCAAAAATAGACTATCGCAAAAGTATGTATTAATGCGCGACACACCCTGTCCTGTCAATTGTTCTGCTGCTCGTAGGAAAGCGTACCCTCACTGTATTTGGACACTTTCGAACCAACTTCATTTGCATCGCTTCACAGTCCTAATCGCAGTAGATCGCAGTAGATTTTACATAAGCAGTGTGAATTTGTTTCCATTCCTTATTTTTTTTATGTACATTCTATATCGGACAGCCATTATTATTTACTTTTTTTTCTCAAAATGCGATTGTTAACAACAAATCAAACAGCTTCTTTATCCCTTTATTATTTTCCAAATACTCGAAGAGAGAATATCCACTACTTATAATCCCTTTTAATCTCGGTTTCCTTTTTCTTTTTCAATTTTTAATATTTTTCAAATCCACGCACGACGTATAGATGTTACCTACGATGCAGACGCTGTTGTACGCATGGCGCGTAGTTAAGGTGAGTGCGATGTCGCTTTATGCACGACTACGCGGTTTTTTGCGAGCCGAGCTATCCTCACTCGACGACGATGCGACTGTCGTAGTACTGGCCACCCGCTTAGGACGGCCGCTTGACTTTGAGTCCTGTGTCGATGTCGGTGCTGCGGTGCCTTTTTAGAGGGCAAACATAACATAGCACATTATACTAACAATGTAACGAAAGCAATCGCATGAAAGTATAAAATAAATGCCGCGGTAAAAACTTGAGCAAAATTGATAAGCTTCAGAGAAGCTCATCATTATGGTTTATTGTATATAATTAAATACTAATAAAATTTAACTTTTTTGAAGAAAAAATACGCAAGGTCTCATTTGTAAAATCTTTAATAGTTACAGGTTGAATTTTTAATTACGACTAATAAATTTTATGAAATATTTAATTTTTTTTTTAAATCGAGCGTAATGTAACGGTACTGTATTTAATACTCTGTATGCTTTTTTAATAAAAATTATTAAAAAAGAAAATTCCTCTAAAGGCTCTCTTCAAAAATTCATGTACAAAATTTACATTATTATGAAATGAATCATTTATCTTTCCAGATAACTATTTAATTAAATGCCATAAGGAATGTATACTATTCAAGAATTCGAATACTTGATTATATCTTGTTTTTGATGAAAACAAACAATATACAATAATTTTGGCTTACCACGAGGTTTTACTCTGGATTGTCCTGGCGTAATTGCAGTGCTGGGTGGTGCTGTTATTTTGGCGGCGAGCTTCTTCGGTTCAGGAGCCTTTTTCAGCTCGGGGGACTTCTTATTCGACGCAGACGTGGAAGTGCCACTCGCTGCGGCGGAGGTGCTCGGTCCTACTGGACCCTTGCTTCTATTGAGAGCTCGCTCGGCTCTGCTCGGGCCCTTCAGTACTGTGGAGGTTTGTGCGATTGCAATTTTGTTACCCGATCGTTTTTTCGTTTGGCCACCCTTGCGGGTGCTCGATGGAGATGATATTTTGTCAGGAGATTCGATATCTGAGGAACTGTCGCCTGAATCGTCGTCATTCTCATTTTCCTCTGAATCGTCTTCATCCGGATCACCGTCAGAATCACTGGATTCTTTGTTGGACTTCTTGCGCTGACGCTTACCTTTGCTGCCTTTGCTGCTCTTTCCTTTTCCTTTTCTTTTCTTTAATTGCGCCTCATCTTTATATAGGGACAAGTCCACTAAAACCGATAGAAAAGCATTGACCAATAAGTTTTGTTTTTTACATTAATTTATAACTAATTTTCGTCTTTATTTTCACGTCTATCTTTTATAACTTATTAATTTTTTATAATGTAATAAAGTAGAAATATTCTAATTTTTATAATATATTTTAACTTAATAATCAAAGTAAAATATTTATTCCAATGCATGGATTATAAATTAAAAAACACTTGTTAAGATATTGTAAAGATAAATACTCACAGCCGTCGGGATGTTCTTCAGTTACCCGTGGCTTTTCAGAAACCCCAGCTTCAACGTCAATAGCCCTTTTTAAAATGTTTTCTGTTCGTAATAATTCATATTTGGTCAATTGGTACTTGTTTTTTTCCACTTTGTTTAAATTTAGATTTGTCAGTATACAGTCAAAATCTGAAAAAATTAATTATTCATTTAATGAGAAATTGATATCGCAATAATCTAATTTCAGCATTTTTATGTACCTGTAAAATCGTAAAAATCTGGAGAATATATTTCTCCGTTATTTTTATCTTGGCAAAGCCAACGAATACGGATACGTTTGCTAGATTTGTAAATGTTTTGCATTGCTTGACAAACATAGAAGCTTCCTTCAGCGTTTCTTACCGCTAAGAATTCATTTCTAAACAAACATTTAATTCATTCTTTAAATGAAATTCAAGGAGAAAAAAGTGAAAAATTTACATAAAGATAGATTTTGCTTTTCTTCTACAAATTATTTGTGTATTTGTTCAAAAAGCAATAATTCCTAATTGTGAATGGTTTTCGAGATTCTTTAACAAACTGACAATCAATTTTTGTCATTAATATAATTACTTCTTGACTACAACAAATAATTTATTCGAGTAAAGACAAGACATATCTCTCTCTCTCTCTCTCTCTCACACACACACACACACAAATATAAAAGAATGTTCTACAAACTTGTAAAATACAATAAGTTTATCATCGGAACCCTTGGGCGATGGTTTTGACAGAGTTTTTACTATCATTGCGATTTCAGGCAATGGACTCTGATATGGAGTTGTTTGAACTCTGTTTCTCTTCGACCTCGGGCCACTTTCTGAACTCGTGCTGCTCTTAGGTTCCTTCATTTCTCGAGATTTTCTCTTCGCAGGTCTCGATACAGGAGTCTTGGCTTCCTTGATATCTAACTTTTCGGGGCTTTCAACGGTTTTTACCGTCGGCGTCTTAGGCGATTTCTGCACAGGAGCTTCGTTCTTGGGTGAACTCTCTTCGGGCTTGTGAGACGGCACAGATGGTAGCGATACTTTTTGCGGCAATGCACTGATTGGAGCAGCATCTTCTTTTGGTGCGCTGCTTACGGGAGACTTTTTCTCTTCTACTTTGCTTTGCACAATTGGTGCTGGAACTAAATGTAAAACAATTCATTTTTAATTAACGAACATTTACTTATGCATAAGATCAAATATGATATTTTTCAATCTCACTTGACTCCCTAATTATATTCCAGTGATAAAATATATAGAGGTTGTCAAGTATATAATAAATTTTAATTCGATTTGGCAATCAGGATGATGAATGTTCGTGTACATATAAAAATCTGTACTCATTCTTCTTGTAATAATCTTTTGCAATAATAATTTCAAATTTAATATTAGTTGAATAATTAGCGCGTTAACTTAATATGCATGCAAAACTTTTAATTTAGAAAAATTCTGCAAAATTCTGCATCTATGATTTTACCGATTATAAAAAATTACCGATCAACGTCTAGATTATTGTAAACGAGTTTTAACTAGAATCCAAAAATTAAGACAAAGTGAATACTTGTAATAAATACCTTGATTAACAGGCTTGGCTTGAACAGGCTCCTCTTTCGGCTTCGGTGTAACTTCCGGTTCCTGGTGTCGCTCAATGACTGGTACGTCTACGCTAGAGCTATTGACTTTTGGTTGCTCCGCGAGTGGTTTCACCGGGGGTGTGGCCACCGGTACAGCGATTGCAACTGCGGGCAGAGCGGACGGAACAGGTGTGTTCGTGACGCTACTGACCGCGGGAACGGATGTGACGTTAACGGAAGCAGCAGGAACCGATATCGGCGTTGGGACCGTTGCAGGCGCCACAACGTTAGTAACTGTCGTTGTCGAGATAGGTATGGCTGGTGCCACATTCTCCTGTTTGTCCTTCTCGACCTTAAAGAAATTTTTTAATTGATTTCTATTTGTTTTCTCGTTTTCTTTTTTGTAACCGTAAGTTTCTTTATGTCTTTAACAGTTTTATCATGGGTTAGAAAATTCTATTAGAATAAGTAATTACGAAAAAAACTTTTTCTTTCAATTTTATATACATTGAAATAATATAATTTTCAATATTTTCTTTTATAGGTGCTGATATTTATATCACTCTAACGTTAATGTTTAATTGTTTAGTTATTAATGCTTCTGCCTTAATAAAATATCATTTTCTTACGTTAATAAACGAAATTCGTTTAATAAATAAGTACGTGTTATCTATTCTTTTTAACTTGAACGGTAAAACAAATATTTAGAATTAAAGTCAAAATACGACATTGAAAGTTGTTTGTTAAAGAAAAAATCATTTTACGGTAAATAAACTATCTCATGAATTTGAAACTTATACGGTTTCTCAGGATTGTAACGAACGCGTTTTTCAAAATTCTTTTTTTACAAATTCTAATAAGCAAAACATTTGAAGAAAATTTCATACTACTTTTCAAATAATTTGAAAAACTACTAATACAATATAATTATTAACTATTACAAGACATAATTAATTATTTGAACGTTTTTTACTCGTTTCAATAAACCTTTTAGAATTGAAATTTGAATTCCATTGATATGATTAGTACTATATAAATAAATGGATCAATAAAATAATTACCTTTGGCGGTTCGGTGCCATTTTGTACAAGCTTGCTGGGGTCTTGTTGTGGCTCCAACTCCTTATGCGGCTGTTGCGGTTGTTGTTGTTGTTGCTGCTGCTGCTGTTGTGGTTGTTGTTGTGGCTGTGGTGGCTGCGACTGTTGTTGTTGCTGCTCTGTTGGAATGTTGTTAGCAAAAGCTGTTTGGTATGCAGGTGCTCGGTGCTCTTGGATCAAACTAAGAGGTTGACTGGCTGGTTGAAGAGTCACATAGTTAAGATTAGTGCCTTGCAGTGGTTTCATACCGCCGCTTGCCTGGTCGGTGGACGGCACCACTTTTTGAGCTACCATGTTCATCGGCAACATGGTATGGCCGGTAGATGCGGTAGGTGTCCCTACTCCAGGCATGGATGACTTGATAGCAGGTGCACTCATGTCTTATATACCCTCAAGGTTGTTTTTGGCTCTATTTAAAGCCAAAAATTTTGCAGCCCTCAGCTGTGGATCATTCAGGATGTATGATTTGCTGAGTAGTTAATTTTGACAATGTACAGTAAGTTTGGTTCTCTAACGATGCGATATCTGAAATAAAAATTTTATTATATGAATATTATTCAAATTAATCATGCGTTACGATTTATTTAATCTACGTTTGAAGGATTAATAAATACAAAAAGTAACGATTATTTTGATATTTAATTTTTTACGTAAGAAAAATTTTCACTTGTAAAATTAAACAATTTTTTACATAGATTATGTTAAAAGGACAACCATTAACATTTCAATCGGAGAAACTTTATTTTAAAAGAATATATTTATTCGAAGTATTTAGTTTAATGCAATATTGATTCAAATTGTTTACTCCGCTTTAAACTGCCTGTTGCAAGATATTTGTTTGTATTTTGACACACTTTGAAATATGCTGATATTAATTAAACTTATAACGTATAAATATTTAAATTCTTACATAGACCTTTCAAAATTAAAAATATCAACATCAAATATTTGATACCGATATTATCCATAGAAAATTATAGTATAAAATAATTTTTAAGGTTTACCAATAGGAGATAAGCCAGAAGGTTTAAGTACTTAAACAAAGTAACATCCTTGTAACAAAGGATGGGGAGCTTTAAACAGTATACGTGTGTGATACATAGGCGCGGATCCAGAAAATCTGGGTAATATATTTTTTCTACATTGATATGATGCAAAATTGAAAATTATGTAGAATTTTAAACATAGTTATATCCATTTTTTTCTACAGTCGAGATCCAAAAATACAAGATTCTCGTGAAATTCGGTTCATTAAACTTAGAAAAAAATAAGACAATTTAATTGCTTCATTTCTGTTTGTTTGAAATTGAAACTGATTTGTTTTTAAACGACGATTATAATTATCAATGATATTTCGCTTTTTAAATATGCAACTACAGATAATCAACTTAATAAAATTTAAAGTTTATTGTGACGTGAATCATGTAGTATCGAGTGTGCGATAAAGAACGAGCAATGGACTGTTAAATGACAATATAACGTCATTTATTCCTACAAAAAACTGTAATAAGCTACCGAAGTTCCTAATTTTCTCCTCGACTCTTACATCTCTCTCAGTACATAAAAGTATGACAACCGTCCATGGAGCATTGGTACGCAGCCTAGTATTGCACGAATGCACACATCGCGAAGTCAGGTAGGCGCGCGCGCGTGATGATCTCGTACGTTAAGTGCGCGGGTGAGCGTAACTTTTCGCGATTGCCTGCCTCTAGGGCCGTGACGTTAGCCCAGCGTCGAGGTTGGTGTTATCGGCGTTCCCGCCCGCTTTGCGGCTACGGGCGGGAAAGATACAAAGAGACGGAGAAAGCAATCGTTCGAGAATTATGGAGAGGGGGAGTACAGAGCCGAGAAACACGAGCATAGGACAAAAGGGAAGAGAAATATGCGCGCGCGCGCGCGCGCAGAGGTAGAGAGAAAGGTACAAGAGGGAATAATCGGAGATAGAGAAACAAGTGCAAGAGAAGAGCGAGAGTTACGAGTACGTAACGAAGAGGGGAGGGGGACGAGGAGCCGCCGGCACATTCTAGAGCCAGAGGGGATAACTTACGGGGGTAGCGTGGACGGGGAAGGAAGATGGCTTTCCAGTAAACATAAACACGAATCGAATTTTGCCGACTCCGTAAGAAAAGCGGTGGAGTTGAATACGCCGTATGCGGGTGCGCGTGACCGCGCATACGTGTGTGTGTTGTGTGTAGCGTGTCAGCTAACTCGTCTCGCTCTCCCGCGGAAAAGAGAAAGAGAGAAAAAGCGACGAATGAAACGTATGTGTGCCAGAGTGCGCACGTATTCACGTACGAGCGGACCGAACGCGGCTCTCCTTTCTCGCTTGATCCTCGTTCGCGCCAAGATTGCGAAAGTGCAACGAGAGTCGGACGCAAGCTCGGGAAATGTTTACCTGAGCAAGTTAATACAAGTCTCGGACCGATGTTGTTCCGGTTACTGTCGATGACCGAGGGCCAGTCGGATGGCTGCGCATGTGTGTGCTTGTTCATACAAACGCACAGCTTGCTTAGACTTCATGATTCGAGCGAGAAAAAGACGCTAGATGCAGCAGGCTACTTCTGTCTCCCTCCCTCTGTCTTTCGTTCCTTGAAATTG
Source organism: Wiebesia pumilae (assembly GCA_018907045.1). Lineage (NCBI taxonomy): Eukaryota > Metazoa > Arthropoda > Insecta > Hymenoptera > Agaonidae > Wiebesia > Wiebesia pumilae. Next base: position 1,502,742 of record JACCHZ010000137.1, on the reverse strand, counting down.
CTCACACACGCTCGAGTCGCCGTTGCCGCGTTCTCTTCATTCTCCCTATTCAAGCTCGACGCGCACTTCGCACTTCTTCGAATTTCCGAATCGCCGCGTACCACCCTATTTATGTATGTATGCGTACCTACCTATTTCTCATTTTTCTAATGCCGGAGCTGTTGACCCCCGCGAGACTCCACTAATATATCCCACGTCCGTGTTCTGCATATGTACGTACACGCATATGCTGCGACTCGGCGTATTATAATCGTACCAATGTACAGCGCAAACTTACCTACGCGTGCATCAAGCCTCGTGCACACCCACACGGACACGCGTATGCACAACCGCGCACACACACACAGTGGTTGTTCCGCGTGCCAAAAATGAATACTCTATCCACCTCCTCCTCCTCCGCCGCCACCTCTTCCTCGTCGCGTTTCGCACTCTTGCACTTTCACCTCGCTGATTATTATCTTCCGCGTACGTCGATGTATGGGGCTCCTCCACTCGCGCATCAACTCATCGTCGGCGCTGACCGACGATATCCAAGTTACGGGCCTCGCGATCCGGCCCCTCACTCGCGACTCGCACTCGCAGCGGGCGATAAACAATGCCCCGAAGAGGAGGTCTTTAGAAGCAACCGCGACTACGGAGGCGGCTAATGTAGAGAGCGGCGCGCCTTCGACATAACATCGGCCGCGCGCTGTGTGTGCGAGTCCGTGCGTATGTGTGCCTGGCTGAGTGTCGCGCCGCGCGAGGAACTACCGTTTCGCCTCTTTTCCTCTTTCCGTCCTCTTCTCGCGGCCGCTCGAACTTGGCCGTTCCTTGGAGCGCGGCAACTTGGGCCTATCCTTCGTCTCCTCGCAAAGCGCAAGTCGATCCACCGATCAGGGCCGCTCGTCGACGAAACCACTCGTGCCTTAACGAACCGCTGCACCGATGACGAATCAACAAACACAAACACGCACGAACGGGCCCCGTTCCTCGCTATCTCTGTCTCCTTCTGCGGAGCGCCAGCAAACGGAGGACGCGCACAAATATAACGATCAATTCGCGATTATTTTCTGGCCGACGCTCAGGGACGAACGGCCAATGTACGCAACGTTTACGATTTTGACGACTGTCCGTGTTTCGAGCAAGAAAAGATTATACGGCAAGAGGGGAAAAAAACAGGAATGCCAGACGTTAGATGGCGTCGGTCCACACCGAAGCGGCGGCGGTGGTGGTGGTGGTGGCGGTTTCACGTTTCCCTCTTCGTTCTCCGTTCGTCTGTTTCGCTCCGTTTCGTCGGTTGCGCGTTCCTTTCTCTTTGTCTCTCTTTTTCAATCAGTGATGTTTTTCCGTCCTTCTTTCTTCGCCGTTTTCTCGGGCTCTCTTTTCTCTCTCCTTGTGTCGTCTTTTTGTGCTTTCACCCTCTGTCCTTACTATTTGTGCGTGTGTGTTTTTATGCACGATATATATATATATATAATATATATATATATATATATATATATATATGTATGTATGTATGCATGTATATATAGACGGCCCGGCGATATTCGCCGTTGCGTCGGCAGCTAGTGTTATTCTCTTTCTCTTGCGCAGGTTAGCAAAGTTCTCTTGACGACGACGCCAATATATATATCGCCATATTTTTCGAAATTACGCGCCTGCGCATCAACCATATTTCTTTGAATTTTCCGCTGAAGGGTATTTTACGATGTTATTTTGTCCTTGCGAATTTTGAGTAATGATTAATTAAATATTACGTTTTATTGAATTTTTTTATTTGGATATAAAAAAATTTGGACGTTGGACGAATCAGAGCTCTCTTGATTTTTTTCCGTTAGAATGATAACTATAGCAATCGTAATTTGAATAGTAAAGAATTCAACCAAAATATTTAAGAATATTTTCAATCGCTCGTCCTTTTTTAATTCAATCATTGTGTTCTGTTTTTTAATTTTGAATTAATGTTTTTATCGGCTTTTTTTTAAATTAATCGATGCAGAAATTATTCGTATTATGAAAATATACTGACATTTTTGCAATAAATTTTGAAATTTAGTAGCATTGTACTCAGAATATAAACTTAAATTAAATCTGATTGATCGTTAGAATTAAATTATTTATAATGCATTATTGTAAATGCCAATATTTTATATTTTTATATCGAAATCTTAAAATTATGGTATGGAAAGATGTAGTAGTTGTATGACATAATTCAGGCCAATTCAAATATAATTAAAAAAATTATTTATTAATATGTCGTTCGATTTAATTAATTTGATTTAGAGCAAGGTATAAAAATATGAATAATTACAGCAATAATATATACAATTTATAATAAATAGGAGATATTACTTTACGTAGTGATTATTGAGAAGCGGGTTGAGAGTAGAAAAGAACCATTGCTGGATCTTCGTTATCACACGTGATCAACACATCTCTAAATTTGTCTAAAATCTGCAGCAACTGAGATCTACGAATATTTTCTAAATACATTATTTCTTCTAAGTGATGTCCACCTTTGAAATAGCCCATTCGACAAAGCTTTTCCAGTAAAATTATGTCATCCGATGGATATCCATCCGATTGATATGAATATAATTCTTCTGTCTTATCTAATGCTATATCTGCTTTTGAATCACTTGGAGTACCTTTGGGTGTATCGCTTAAACTCCATGCACCATCGTCTAACGTTATTGTAGAGTCATCTTCTTGTAATCCATCTGGAGGACTGCAGCCATCTACGGTATCTCCAATATTCTAAATCACATTTTATAAAATATAAAAATATTTCTTAATACTTTTTATAATATCTATTATTTGTATCGCGGGTAATTTTTCCAAATTTTTTTATCTCTTTAAAAGTTGACTTTATTCGTTTATAGGTATATTGTTCTTTGTAATTTTATTATAATAGGGTTATTAAAAGTTGAAAATTTGAACAATCTGTAATGTACAAGTTTGTGTGATATTTTATCAAAGCTCTTATTCTATAAATTTGGTTATAATTTATTTATGACTATATAAATATAAAATTTCAAAAAATACAAGCCTGATAACTAAAGAAATTGATATTTAATTAAATTTTATTATGCCACTTTCAGTCTCAATTCTGTTAATAGTTTATTTTTAACTTATTGGGTACTTATTTTGAAATTGTAACTGTATAAGCAGGATATTAACAATGATAGTGTTGAATAGTATTGGAACTTATAAGACTATTTATTTTTTAATTATTTCTTCAATAATTAATGTACATTATAATTTCTTATATGCATTTCATAGTTTTAATAAATAATTGTAAAAATTAGGTTTAAAACATTTTATTTTATGCTTAAGATACCAGTGAAAACATTAATTTCCAATTTCTCAAGTAACTTTATTGATAATTATTCAATATAAGATAATAATTTTTTATAATGGTTTTTCACTTATCGATTGTTTGTGATATATTTCGTTTTTCAATACACGCTTTTTTTTTTAATTTAATTAGAGTATCCTTAAAAGTATTTTTATCATTTATAGATTCTTTTTTATTTTAAATAAGAATTAGCAAAAGAATGTTGTCATATTTTTAATGACATATTTAGTTTGATTTTTGAATTTTATTTATAAAGCATTATAAAAATAATCAATAGAAAATTAATGTTTAATAAATATTTACATGCAAAATAAATAATATATTAATGCCTTAAAAGAAGTTTTTTCCTCTAACATTTAAAATATAAATTTAAATTAGCAAGAGCTTTTTTATGATATATTGTATCGATTATTATTAATTATATATTAATTTTAATAACGAATTATAATTAAATAATGAAAGAAAATATAGATTACTATATTACATTAAATAAAAATTTCAAAGATCATTTTACTCATTTTTAAGTAAAGTATTATAAAAGTATTTAATACGTACAATAGAAGAGCGTCCATGAACTGTAGGCATATATTGAATGTATGTATGAAGTTGTAGAAGTAAGTGATTTTTTAAAAGCCAAATTATTATTTTAACCAATTGTGTTTGTTGCTGAGGTTGACTTAAAGGATTTAATTTTTGACTTATTGAAGTTGGTAAAGAAAATTCGCTTATAACCTAATTACATATAAAAACTTTCAAGTAATGCATTTGGCATTAATAAGTAAAAGTATCACCTCTCAATTTTTACATATCAATACAATTTAAGATTTTCTATTTTTAAGTAATAATTTTTACCTTTTTAAATAACTTAACAATTTTTTTTACCTAATGATGATATTGATTTGAAAATTAGTTTAAATTGAGAATTGGTACTTTTATGTATCATCACTCGTATTATTCATCATTAATGATAGAACTATTATATAGGTTATATTTTTTTTTAACCATAATTTACATTTATAAATTATACCTGCAACAAAGACATTCCTGGAAATTGTTCAGAAAATGCTTCTAGCATACGATTTGTTAATACTGCATCAGGTGAAACAACATAAACATTGCTCTCGCATAAAGGATATATTATGGTTGCCTTTGCCCAATAGACTAGATGTCCAGTTAATTGAAAAACTTGAGCTAAAGTTAGATCTGAATCTGCAGCTAAAGTTTGCAGACTTTTTAATGGATTATACATCTGTATAAGACGACATAAAGCTGGTGAATGATCTGTCGGTAAAGAGTCTAGTAGATCCATTGGTTCAGTTAAAAGTAAAAGACCATGATATGGTCTTAAACTATTTAAGCAATGGTTAATGATTTCTGGATCTACAACAAAACCTTTTTTATGAGTTTGATGTACTTTTTGTGGTAAGCAAAAGCTAACTTGTATCCATTTATCAATCATGATATTAATAATTCCTGAAGTACTTAAGCTGTTGAAAATTGATTTTAAGTCTCTAGCTAATGAACTTTTTTGTAAAATTGTTTCATAAGGTGTTTCATCGGAATCACTTTCCTCCTCTGATCTACAATTATTTACAGTCAATTTAATAAATGAAAAATAATTAAGTAAATCAAATAATTCCTATTAATTTAATAAAGCATATAATTATTTGCATATAAAATATTAATTAATGTTATATTTTGATTACCTAGCGGCGACTTCATCGTGTGTTGATACCATTATTTTTATTTCTTCAGTAAGAAAACCACATCTTTTTTCTTCATGCCTCAAAGCTATTCCCAGTCTGCAAAGTAATATTTTTAGAATTTGATTATACAAATAAAAATATTGATGTACGTACCTTTTACTTAAATCATAATAACATTTTACCACTGAATGACTAGCTTGTGCTTGTAGTGCAAAAACTACATTAAAAAGCATAGAAGAATTAACTTCTTTTGGTCCTCTCGATGGAAGCAATGTTGGATGTCCAACAAATCTTACATCATTGACTTTTAACTCAAATTTCAATTCGCATAACTCTGGTTTTACAGCAAATAGTGTTGACAAAACTTCATCCGATAAACCAGTAAGATTTCCATTCGTTAAATTTGGAAATGGAATAGACTGCTTGATAAAAGAAAACAGGTGTAGTGCATTCGTGATAGTTTACAAACCAAATTAAAATTTAAATTATAACAAAATATACACCTGTAATGAATCCTCTGCTATGATCATTGAATACGGATTTTTTCTTTTTAGATATTGACTTGGATCTCGTTGATGATTTGTTGCGTGTGGGTACCGAAAAAGCATCCTATCACCTTTACTATCACTTTTGACAAGAATAATACTTAAAGGATTAATTTCCATATTTACTTTCTCTATTTATTATAAAAGTCTTCCATCGTTGTTCGGTTTATGGTTATGTTATACGAATTAGTTATATATAGTACTAATTACTTTAACATATGATACGTTTTACCGATCGAGCAAGAAATCTACAATCATTAAAAAAATTTCTTAGAATAGAATATATTATACTAAACATCAGTAAACTGTTAAAAGTAAAACAACGTAAATTATAGGAAAAATTTCATTTTAATTTTGAATTTAAAAAATATAAAGTAAAAATATTTTAATATTTACAGATTAATGTATTTAATATTTAAATATTTACGAAAAATATCAAGTCAATTATCTGTAAGTACCATTCTTTAAAATTCTTTTTAACGGTTTTTCGTTATAAATATATAATTTTTTCAAGCTCTACATTGAATAATTTACAAAACTTCGTGGTAATAGTTTTGATTCCATATAATCACAGAAAGAAAATATCCGTATAAAAATTTCTTATAAAGTCTTATTTTTTTATGTGAGAAAAAAGTACGTTGAATATTCATTTGAGATAGATACATAAAATTTTAAGGGTGAATACCAATCTTGACTATTTTAAATAATATATTGTACGGTAATAAATTTTATATATAAACTAATAAATAGATGTAGATGTAAATAATAATTGAAAGATTAAAAGCATACTTTAATTTTTGTTTATAACTCGTATTATTACATTATTTTATTATTTTATTTTATTATTAAACTACAACGCAATTAAGACCATTAAATATAAGTTATTTAAATTAATATTAAATTAATATTATCCGTTTAAATTAATATTAAGTAAAATATATCACTGATATTTTGTATTCACTCCATTCTTTACTTCCTATTGCATTAAAAATATCTCCTAAATTTTTACCTCATTTTCTCCAAGTAATGTTCGCGAATAAAGAAATTGGTTGTTATGTAAAAAATTATGTTAGGAATAGCTCATAAAATGTAAATACACATTAAATTATACTATGATAAACGTTGTTAAATACGTATCACAAATGTCGGAAAATAATTTATTTGTATATATTTTATTATAAAAAAATTCAATAACATCTTCATATAAATTTTTAATTAGAAGTTCTATTGTTGAAAGTATTTGCATGAGCCTGTACTAATCTTATGCTAATACATAAATCAAGGTAAAAAAAGTGTTCTATTTTATCTGAAACTGAAATTTGCCTGACGTAGTTAGTTCAAAACTTTATTATTGAACAAAGATAAATTAATAAATTAATATATTGTAACAGTCACACCATATTTTATATTGATTTTTTTTAAAGAATTTAGATTCTGCACGAAGAAAAGTATTTTTTTTTCTTTAACCGTTTCTTTATTGATATGGATTTGGCACTGAATGTCTGTTATTTAGGTTAATTGGTAATATATCATTTTTAATAGCTTTATATTTATTATAATGCCATAAAATATATACAATTTTTCAATAAATATTATGATATATTATTTGTTATTTAAAAAGCAGTAAATTATATGGCTATTTTTTACAGTCAATCTCTTTAAATTTTGTTATTTTAACTTGAATAAGCATTATAAAAAGTTTTTTCGTTATTAAATAAGTAATTTTTATAAAATAATTTTGTTAGTATTTTAAGAGCATGCAAACTGCTTATTTATATAAATTTTTTAAAATGAATGGTGAATTTTAGAATAATTATATCTCATACAATAGGCAACGAAAATTATTAAAAAGAAGAGCTCGGTGCATCATTAAAAGATAAATTAGTTTTAAACAATAAATTTCATATGTTTTTTTTATTTGAAAAATTAATGTGAAGTCGATTACGCTTTAACTTTTGATTAAGTAAAACTAGTTTGGAGAAAAGTGCCTATAATCAAAGCGAACTTATATACTTTATTTGTATGAAAAAATTAAATTTTAAATGATAAAAATAAGTTACTTATGGTGTATATATAATTGGTTTTTTTTTTTTTCATTTTGGTTGATTCGTTGATCCTTAAAATTGAATTCAATTAAATGAAACAAATTGTTATTCATAAATTTAAGAGATAAGTAATTTATTAGAATTTATATATTTTGAAAATTTTTAATATTTAATACGTGGCTTCTGTATCAAAGATATCAGATATGAATAGTAGTAGCTAATTATAAAATGAATCAATTCAGGTAAAATGTGTCTTTGGGTTTATAATATTGAAACTTGTTTAACGAATAAAGAAAATACTTAAATGAAATAAATAGAAACTTATAACAAGTAACCCTTATAGAGCTATCAAAAAAGATTTTTCAATGTAAATTATTATTTAGGAGAATCAAAATGTGATTCTCAATTTTGTGAATTTTATATAAAATTGTGAAAAATAAATAGCTGACCTTTTCATTTTAATCGTAATATCACAAGTCGCAAGTTAAACATTATCTCATATAAAATTTATTTTACTATTGAATGACCTTTTTTAATTTAAAACAAGAATTAGCCAAAGAATAATGATATCAAACTGTTTGAAAATATCGTCTTTTATTCTTTGCTTACATTCTGTTTAATCGTTAGTGAATAAAATATGAGCCTATTGTTTCATTAATGATTTTTGAGTGTTTTCTTTCTTAAAAAATACTGGTTACCATGAATAATCATTTCCTAATCAAGGACTAAAGACTCAAGAATAAATTGTTAAAATCAAGGATTAATTTTTGTAATGCGTTTTATTTTTGGAATTTGAGAGGTGAAGTTGAATTTATGCAAATTCAATGATTCGACGAAGTCCTTGAACTACACGAGTACTTAATATTTTATGCGTACTTACTCATTGGCAAGCTTGAATATATACTGGTTTAAATTTATGATTGAGTTACATGTATGATATATTTATGATATTAAGTCCTTATCAAGCATATTCTCGAACGTTCTCGAAAGTTTTCCAAGCTCTAGTATTTTTATACTCTTTTGTTGGTTGATATTTTGTAGCGATCTGGAATAAGTGAAACAAAAAAAAATATATATATATATTTATATAGATAAGAAGGAGTACTCGTGAAAATAATAACGAGAGGAAATCTTAAATGGTAGTAATAAGTTTGAGGATAAATAACTAACGAGCTCAAGAAATTCCAGAAGGAAATAAATGTTTTGAATTTATAATTTATAGGCGTAGTCCATCGGGTTATATGGCATCCGAAGGGTGTTTCAACGATCTTTTGTACTCTCTTGCGAATGATCGGCTCGGTGACCCGTTGATGTATCAATAATGTCTCAATGATTAAAGCACAAGAGCAAGGGATATTGCGATAATGGTAACGCGACTAGACAGCTGGTCGGCGAAGGATGCGAGCCTCGCTACTATTCTAGAAAGTCATCGCATAGCTATTTTCGTTAGACAGCTTCTTGCGATCGCTTACAATTACGCCTTTGTAAGAGGCCAACAATGGGCAATTAGTCGTGGCGAAGTAGGTCCCTAGGCATTGTCAGGCATTGTCAGGCATTGTCCTAAGGAGCACTCGAAACGGTTGTCTGGTGCGACGGGTCAAAGTCGGATTCTACTTCCGGTAAACGAGTCGGTCTAAACCCAAAGCCCTGGCAAGTCCCGCGTAATAATAGCGCGCGAATTTTCCGCGCGAATTTTGGCAATTACGGAGCGCGAAGGCGAAAGCGAGACGAGCGACGGACTCTCCATTGGGCTGTTAAAAGCCGAGCGATCGTTGTGCATACAAAGAGCCCAACCGGGCGTTTCTTTATCGCGGATCCGTGTACGGGGGGCTACCGCTCTGCGCCGCTCGATTTTAATGGCGACCCTTTTTTCGCTTAGATCGTGGTTTAGATTATAGATTATCTTGTATCCGGTCTCTCACAATCCCGGGCTGCGCGGCCCGCCGCGGGCTTTTCTCAGCCGCGCATATCTGTACTTTGAACCCATCGACGGCCGATCGAGCGGGAGGAGAATTTTCCCTGTGTCTCAAGGGTATATGTGGAGTTAACAGTGCATCCGTACCGTGTACTTAATCAGACCATCATGAGCTTTACGAGCGATGCGGCTAAGTAACGCAACGTTCCTGGCGCTCTGGCGTTGAATTACGTAACTGCCGCCTTCGAGTATAACGTATCGAGGCGCGGACTGTGGGACGGAACGAGTAAGACATCCCTTCGAGTCTCCTTCATCCTTGTTAATCGGCGACTGCCTGTTTAATTGAGAATTGCAATACCGAGCGAAATGAAAACCAAACGAAAGAAAAATATGGAAAAACGAAGGATTTCATCTCGCTTGTACGCACGGGTACGCAGATGCGCGGATGCATCCCAAGGATTTGCACTAGTCTTCTCAGTGGCTTTTTAAGATTCCTGAAAAAATTCTAGCTCTCGGCTTTATTTCTTAACATTGCAGCGTTATATCATAGATTTTAGACAGTTTTCCGGGACACGAGAAACCGACAAAATTTCATCCAAAGATGAAATTTCAGGCAGAAAGCTTCAAGTGCGCGCTCATTCGATTGAATGATCGCGAGGCCAAATTTTAAGTAGAAACAGTCGACGTTTTTTATTTCACGACGAATGACCAGAGACCATTTATCAGGATGGAAGTAAAATTGTGCGGGCGTATTTTGTCGTCTAATTTTGTCGATACTGAATTCGTATTTAATTGCGCATTAAGCAAATCTGTTCTGAAAAGGATTATCCCACTTTCGCTTGAAGAAATCTTGTCCGCAGATAATAAGCAACGGATGAGTAATAGATGAGTACAACATTAAATATTCAAACAGATCGTTACCGTACAAAGGGAAACGTCTATCCAATCGAATGTTATTATTTAGAGCAAATTCATTTGTCACGAATCGAATAAAATTTCCCATAAAAACAAAACTGCTATTTAAAAAGTTGCTATTTTAGCAAAACGATCGTATTGTCGCTACACAGGAATTTTCTCTTTTCCCAATGTAACTTCGCGTCGAAAGGATATTTCTTTTCTGACGCTCGACACAGCTCTCGATAAGGATCTCTCGAGCAAATACCCCTCGATACAAAAGGATTCCGCTTGTCGCAAGAGAAGGATTTTTGCAGCGCGGCGCTCGGCCTGCAGAAAGAATCGGTAGAAGTCAAATTACAAACCAAGGATATATCAAAGCCCACAGGCCGGGGTCCGACTCTTGAAAATCGTACGCCCGTTCGGCCATATAAGTGCAGCCTTTAGTATATGCGCCTCCGAGTCCTCGGAATAAGAACGCGCGCTATCGAGATAAGGGAAAGGGAAGTGAAGCCCGAAAAACGAAAGAATAAAGGTCGAAGATAGCGCGGGCAAGTCGAAAGGGCCTCCTCTTTTTCTCGTTCGTCCCTATGGGCAACGCTCGCTCTGTGAGAATGGCCGCGAATCCATCGCGCCACTCGCGCAGGAGGATGTTTAATGCGGGTACAGTGCCGCGCGCTCACCGAGCAAAGAGAGAGCGAGAGAGAGAGCGAGAGAGCGAGAGAGCGAGAGAGCGAGAGCGAGAGAGCGAGAGAGAGCGAGAGAGAGAGCGAGAGAGAGGGGCGAGAGGGGGGAGAGAGAGAGAGAGAGACGGCGCGTAAACACCGGCGATAATCGCGCGCGCGATCCGCCGGTTCTCGGCCGCCGCCGCGGCGTCGTCGGCGTCGCCGCGGCGTGAGAGGGAAAAGAGCGAGTCCAAGGGTCCCCCCAAAGGATGTCGGCGTGTAGGCGAAGCGCGGATAACTCGCGGCCGAATATCGCGCCAAGGGGACGCGACGCGCACCGATTACGAGACGCGCAAAAATACCAGCTTCCGATTGAGCCGTGGACGCGTAAGCGCCATCGGCGTGGGACCTTTCGAGAAAATAAGAGAGAGAAAATAACGCGCCTCACCCCTCACTTTCATCGGCGATCGACGAATCGTTCGCCCGTTTTTTCATTCGCGCGGCGCTTAGTGGGTGCGCCTTCCAAGTACGAGGAGCACGTCTTGTTTACATACTTTCTAGATTAACTCGAATGATTTTTCTATTATCGTAGAGGGATGTGCTGTTGACCGCAGCAACTTGGCGAGGAAGTGACATTTTCCTAAATTATAGCCTCCAGAGGAGAAATATTTTTTCATTCCAATAGTTCCTTGGCAGAAATGTAAACATAATTATCTCTACAAGGGTACACGCTTATTTAGCCTCGGACGATTTTATTTTCTTGATTTAATATTTGATTATGTTGCGAAAAATGAATTCTTCTTGTATCGGGGAAAAGTAATTGCGCTTTAAAAGACTCTGTATTCTAAACGTAGTAGTTCGTTTCAGGTGCAATTGCTTTGTAATATCTTTAAATTATTTCTCTCGAGGCAAATCGACGAATTCTTTCGCTAGAGGAAATAACCTTCAGGAAAATTCATCCTACCTCTGAGAACATTTCTATTCTCACGAAATAATTACTTTTACATTAGAAGCGTCGTGTTTTTTGTTTTAAATCTGAAACTTCATCTTAAAATGCGTTCTCGAATGTTTTGCATTTTTTAAAAGGGAACGCAACTTTATTAAGAAGATGTGCAGAAACTCTTATTGGTTTAAGCGACATCCCTTTTGTGGCCTATCCATTTTCGACAAAGAGTTTCAGTAGGTTTACCGAGTCCTGTGAAAATAAATAATACATTTTCACGAGTTGTCCTCTGGACCGTCGAGTTGTGTCATAAAATGAAAATTTTCTAATTCAAATAAATTTATTTTTTCTTAAAAGGAGAGGTTCAAAGTTTTTTTTTTATTAAAACGATGTACGTCGATCGATCTTTGCATTTTTCAATTCTGCCAACCTTATACTTAGATCTGCAAAAAGTTTTATTAAAGTAAAAAACACATTTAATTACCACTTTTATAGCACATAAAAATAATAAACGTGACGAATTTAATGCAATATATTGGAGAATTAAAAAGTTTTCGTGACCACAAGTTTCCGAACTATTAACTTGATTTTTACATCGCATTAAACGCAAGATTTACTTTAGTTGTCTATTTAAATTATAGAAAAATACAAATGCCTTACTCAGATTATAGAAAACAAACGACTTTTACCACTCATTAAAACACGATTACAGGACTTGCATAAATCATAATATCCAATTGATATTTTAAAGGCAAATGGAGATAAATCATTTGAATTATAGCGCACACCACTGTAGTCTTTCTTCCGATATGAAGTAAAAGAACCTTCGTAGCCAATGAAAGTATTGACGTATGAATCTCGTTTTGGGACACCGTTAATCTCGTAAAATTTCTTACGTAATTTCTTGAAAAAGAATAAAACAAATCATATTAGAAGCATACGGTGTAGTAGTTTTAGCGCATATATTATCATGAGACGGAAACGTAAATTAATTTATGGAATAGGATTATTTTATAAATGTATTTCTTATTTCCATTCTAAAATAATTCTGTAATGGCTATTTCTAAGAGATCAAGGATAAATAACTCAATTTCAAATGATACGGCAATATTAAGTGTTTCAATCGAGTTGGATTTACAATCACGTATAAATTATTTGATCGGACTCTAGACGGTAAAGCATTAGTAGAAATTTCAAACTAAGTATTGTTAGCAAATATATTATTTTTTACTTTTACATTAAAGGAGATTTACATATGTTTTTATAAAGTTTTAAATTATGGTCCCATTGAGTCATAACTCTCAAGCAACAAATTTTAACGAGAAAAATAAGTTTTGTATAAAATTATTACTTAATTGTACGTATGGTTATTATTACGTACGGTAGACATCGATGTAATATACTAAAATATACGAATTAATCGTTTATGTTTGCTTTCGATTCGTTTAACCGCTTTATAATTTAGACTTTTTCTCGGTGTCTACCGATAAAGTTCGAATTAGCGTTTAGGTCGAATAACTAATCATACCATGTTGCTACGCTTTCTAATGGGAAGGAGAACATAATAAAGAATTCTTTAACGATTAGTTTTTAAGTACACTCGTAGACATCGTATCGGGTAAATTTACGTATCTCTAAGGATTCGCTTAAGCACCAATAACAGAAAGAAATTGAGCGAATTGACGAACGTGATACGATTAGGATTTGAGGTACCGAAAGTAAAATCTAATCGTTGTCTATTTAAGCACCATTTCAAGAATTAGACAACGAAAAAAATACAAGAAAACGATGGAAAAATGTGTGTCGATACAGATAAGGTAACGCAGAGCAGGAGTGAGAAGAAAAAATTTAAAGAGAAAGAAAAAATTAGGATAAAAAAGTCATCGATAAACAGACAGATACAGCCAGCAGATAAAAAAGAAAGAGAAAGGCTAATACATGTATATCGATGTGCAACCAAAGAGAAAGAGAAAGAGAAAAGCAGGCAACGATGGAGGGAGAAGGAACGAAGTAATGTAGACGAACAAGAAAAAGAAGAAGAAGGAAGTTATTCCTATCGAAGTATATACGTATATAATAGTTGTATCTAGTAGGCCCTGATGGAAAGAAGCAAGAAAGAAAGACAGAGACCAAAGAGAGAACCTATCTGACCCGCGGACTGCATCTCGGGCCTGCAGCAAGCGAGCTGCTGCCGCTGACTGCAGCTATGCAAGAGAGTAAGCCAGAGAGAAAGAGAGAGAGAGAGAGAGAGAGAGAGAGTGGGAAAAACTCTTCGTAGCGTGTAGAAAGCGGCTCCTCTTGTCGAAGAAAAAACGAATAGAACCAGAAAGAGAGATAGATAGATAGAGAGAGAGAGAGAGAGAGAGAGAGAGAGAGCGAGAAGCGGGGGTGGACCAAGAGAATGCGGTAGGTAAAGGGTGTAAGAAAGAGACGGACTAAATTTATCCCTCTCTCTTGTGCTTACTAGCCTTCAACGAGTAGTAGTGGAAGAGGAGGAAGATGAGGCAGAAACCAAAGAGAGGGACTAAGAGAGCAAAGAGGAAAAAGACATGGGAGGAGACATGCAAAGGAGAGGGAGAAAGAATAAGAGGTACAGGGGAGTAATAGAGGAAGAATGGAGGTAAACAAAGAGAGAAGAAAGAAGAACAGTGGATGGTACCGAGGATTTTGCGTAAGAAGGGGAATTGAAAATGCAGTGTCATTTAGAGGGACGATCACGCGTTAAAGAATGTCTAATCAGTCAAACGTCTCTTAACCGAATAAAGTAACAAGCTGCTAAAATGATATGCACGGTAAAATAAATAGTCTAATAATGATGGGGTGGGAGGGAGGGAGGGTGGGAGGGAGGGAGGGAGCGAGCGAGAGAGTGAGAGAGTGAGTGAGTGAGTGAGAGAGAGAGAGAGAGTGAGAGAGAGGCGTAGAAAGAGAGAGGGAGACCTTAGCTCGAGAACTGCATGGCAGCTAGCCAGGGAACGCGATGTAAAAAGGCACAGGGAAAGAGGGAGAGAGAGAGAGAGAGAGAGAGAGAGAGAGAGAGAGTGAGCGAGCGATAGTCGTAGGGGAGAGGGACAGAGAAAAGGAGTGGAGGTGGTGGAGTCACGGAGGTGGAGGAGGAGGTACGAAGGAGCAAGCTCTCTTGGCGGGTAGCCCACGTGTTCAGTGTAGTAGCGCGTTATGACCCGGATGTTAGATTGCAGCGGCAGTTTCGCGAGAACCTGTGCAGCCGACCCGGATGTACCGCTGCGCGCGGCAGTCGCTCAGTCATCAGCCGCTAATGTCCATCCCCGCTGCCGCTGCCGCCGCTGCTGCTGCTGCTGCTGGTGCTGCTGCTGCTGACTGCTCGAGGCCGGCGAAATATGTTCAATCGGTAAGTGGCGGGCCAAGCACCCCAACGGACGAGGCAGCAGCGGTCCAGCCCCCCACCCTTGCTCCCGCACCACCCGAAACTCGCGGCCCGTCCCCGACCCCGCGCTCCGGAACCTCGGCCACCACCGACGCGCCGGCAGTGCTTTTTCGGGGGCCACCGTTCGTTTGAATTTCCCGCCGCGCCCCTCGTAATCCCGACGATCTCCGAGGAGTGTACAGTGCGATACGCGGTGCGCCGACCAACCGCGACTGGCACTCGCCTCCTCGTGCTAAGCGTGACTTCGCACGCCGCTTCTCTCGCAACTGTAGACTACTATCGGTACTATCGTACCGAGGACAGATCCTGGATGCTGGAGCTACGATTTCGGAGTAGCTCCTCTTGTAGCGCGGCTGGTGAGTTTGCTGTTTCGCGCAGCATCCTTCTCCGATCTTTCTCTAATCTTTGTTAACTTGTTTGTTCTTTCTTATTACGTTCACGGCCACCCTCCTGGGATTCTGGGGGTACCTTCGTGGCTTACTAGAGTAGCTAATTAAATCACTTTCGTCGTGTACTCCTCGCGAAGCGATAACGATACTTTCGCGTATCGTCCTCGTGGCGCTTTTCCTTTCCCCTTTCTTGTATATTTTCAAAGTATTATTTATTATTTAGCGGCGGGTCCGCTCGAGAGAAAATTCGATTTTATGTTTCGCCTCGAAATTTTGTTAACCGCGATGTGCGACAAACTTACTAGACAACTTACTAAACATCCGTGATAAGCGGCGAACCATGACTATTCGTTAAAAACGTTCGATTCTAATAGGACGTCGATCTATATTTTTTCATGAAATTCAAACCCTCGCTTGTGAAAGCTACTCCGAGTTATTGTTATTGTTATTGTTATTGTTATTGTTATGCTATGCATAAAGTACGAAAAAGTAATTTAAATAAAGTCTGCTAACATTCGCGGGCATCCGTAAGGTTGTACAAATGTTCTAAGGAGGTTCGTAAGCAAACATTCGTAAGCATTGCTGATTTGTTTGATTACGTACGTGAAAATATTTTCGCGCACTAATAAATAATCGCGGATTAATCGCTAATATCTTGAACGTCGTCATTGGTCGGCCGTAAATGCAACGTATTAAACGTAAAAGCTCACCGACTCGACACCCCTCGAGAGCGAGCACTCGGGATCGTTGAGGCGTTGGAAAAAGGAAAATTACGCGTACACGAGCAAGTGCAGGCGATAAGAGAATTGGCCGTGGCGCGTCGCGAGTGGAAAGTAGGGGTTCGCGGGGGTTGGATTTGCCGGCGATTCGCGCGGCATTTTTAACGAAGGACGCGTGTGCCCTTGAAGGATAGATGCGAGCAAGTCGACGAAAGGTGCGAGCAAATTGCGAAGGGACCTGATAAACGCGGAGATTGCGAACCTGCGCGACCTCCTGCCGCTGCCGCCCTCCACGAGGCAACGACTTTCCCAGCTACAGCTGATGGCCCTCGTCTGCGTCTTCCTCAGGAAGGCGAATTACTTCCAGCAGGGTGAGTTTTGCATTATTTTAATTGCGCCGGCTCGCGAAATATACGGCTAAGCGCCCAATTCTTCATTGAAAGGTCGAATATTATTTTGGGACCGCGATGTGCGCGAAAAAATTAACGGCTTGGTTGCGCTCCGTTATGTTTCATCTTAAAAGCATGGGCCAATTACTCGGAATTATCAGCGATAGAAAAGAAGCTGTCGTTACTCTAGCGATGCGTGTGAGTGAAATTTTATGCGCCTTTTCGGTATGTGCGCATACTTTTCGTTTACATGGATCTGAAGCATTAGACGTGCGGTTGTTCTCGTAGCTCCAGAGTAAAATAACTTAATTAATATGGTGGTAAAGACAATATTATGTTTAATCTGACTAAACCTTTAGCTTACATTGATAACAGCATTGTACAATGATTTTATAATTTATTGCATATCTCGAGTTGCCCATACCATCTACATTTACGCATATACGTATTTTGTTATTTAGGTTAAAGAAATTAGGATTTATTTTTCTTGCATATCTTACCTCGTTTTAGTTTTGTGCTCGATTTTATTAGATATTGCTTTAAATGTTTAAAAGAAAACCTAAACTTGCGTATTATTTCATGTATTATACAGCGAATTTTTATCTTTTCATAAAACTTTTAAAGCCTGGACTAGTTTCGTCGTTAGCAAGAGAGACAGAAAATCGCTTTGAAATTCGGAATACAAAATTTACTTGCACGCAACTTTGTATATTTCAATATAATTGTTTTTTGTACGATATTTGATCTTTCAAAATTGAAAGGGAAACATTACGATATTCTACTTTATTTTCCATGCTGATTTATTTAAAGGTGTATCATGTACTCGTATACAACGTTTATTTATCACTTTTGGCGATTGGTGATGATTATACCATGTGCATGAAATATTGATACACTTGCGCCTATGGATAACGTGATTGCATCCTATTATCGAAATTAAGGAAATGTGTAAGGCATGAAAATAATTTAAGAAGTGTTTGAGTAATCGCATTTGCATTGCTATTTGCATCGCCGTCACTTGTATTTGATATGCAAATACTTGAAATTCCGTTATTAATTATTTGCAATATTTTAAAATTAATAATTAAAATTTTTTCGTAAAAAATTCCAAAAAAATTTTTTTCAAAATTTTCTTGAATTGAGACTAAAAGTGTCAAACTAATGCATGTTTCCAATTTTACGCACAAATTCAGACCTGTTTTCAATAAAAAAAAAGAATGCTATTATTTTTGTAAAATTAGTTGTGCGTTACAAATAAAAATAAACATCGTTTTTTCACTAATATCTTGATTACGATAAATTTAAACATTAATATAGCATATTTTTTTAAAATAAAAATGGTTTTGCTTTAATTATAAAGGTTATTTATAAATCTAATTTATGTTGTATAATAGTTATAAAGCAAAAATTAGGCCCTTTCATTTTTCTGTATTTATGTATCATTATTTCGCCTCTGCATGGCACACAATATTTTGTTCGTAGATTATTAATTTTCAAATATGCTGCATGCCTTCACTGCTTTTAAATATATTAAAGAACTTTCACGTTGATTGACACTATAAATATAAGGAAAAGACAAATATAACAATGCTGAAGAAAAAGTTTGTAAAGGCAGCCAGAAGTTAGGTTTGTGTATATTTAAATAAATAAGATGAGAGCCGTAAATGACTTTTTAGTTTTATTATTGTTTCATATTGGGTGACGTATTACGTATTTGTACATATCTTTTGTTCATTTGTAGTTTTACAATTATTTCCAAGATTATTATTAGTGTAAGTATGTTAATGTATTTTAATATCCACTCCTCTTATATTAATACAAACTTGTATTGTAGGTTTATGTGAAAATTTAAACGATTAACGTAAGAATAATGTATTTATAATGCATTGTAATATATCTGAAAATTTATAAAATCTTCAATAATAGTGGCGAATTAAAAGGTGTGCTCTGAATACCAATTATCTCTTTTAAACATAATAAATATTCATTTTTCTACATAGTTTTCATAGTTTTCACAGAGACACGT
The DNA here is from genome assembly GCA_018907045.1 of Wiebesia pumilae. NCBI lineage: Eukaryota > Metazoa > Arthropoda > Insecta > Hymenoptera > Agaonidae > Wiebesia > Wiebesia pumilae. Next base: position 1,483,766 of record JACCHZ010000137.1, on the reverse strand, counting down.
GGTAGTCACGTGCTGCGAGAAAGAAACTGCGACTACGCAAAAAATAGGAAATATATTTAGGGCTTTGTACTACTGTTCTCTTATTTTAATTTTCGTTGAATATCAAAGTATTAATTCATTGCCATAAGATTTGATTTTTATTTTCGACTTTTGAATCAAATGGAAAACTATAATGCAAATCAAGTTGCAAAAAATTTCTTTTTTCTGTAATGTACAATCAAAAGTTATAATAATTTTAAATAAAATACAATTGAATTTATTTAGTGTACGGTATCAATAATTATATGATTGTTATAAATATTGAAGATATTGTTAAAAAGCGAATAAAAATGTTACTGCACAATAAGAATTCAAATTAAGAAGTAATAAACATCAATTCGAGTACGTTTTCATCGAGAGATGAGAATAGTATTCCATTTGTCAATTCTTGATAAATACTTAACGATATATGCTTACGAAAAATCGACGTGGATTCGTTAATCATTTAGTTAATTAACTTAGCTTTAGCCAATTTTCATAATTAGCTTTTCTAGTTTTGAGCGATTACCACATATATAATTTCATAATTTTTATCAATATTTCATTGGTTATCCATGAAAATTGTTACCTTCATCTTTACACTGATCCAGGGTCTAAGTACTATAATATACGGACACTTCACTTAAACACATTTTCTATCAGAAATTACTATGAAAATTAAATCCTTTCGTATATTGAAAGGACTCAATAATCTGAATAATAAGCATTTACGTTTTGAAATACATAATCCTACAATCTACGTACTAGATTTTATTGAAAGTCGTAAATTGCATTCGCCATTTTGTAACCATTGCAATTTTTTAAATAAATATAAAAATACATAACACGGAATATTCTGCAAAGAACTGTACTAAAGTTCCGTATTAACAAGTTACTAACCTTTTAAAAGAATCAGTACTTTTACAAGTGAAATTGTTTTGGGAAATATTTAGAAAATGTAGCAAAGTATAACCATTTTTAATAATTGTCAAATAGTAATTGTATTAAATAAGAGCCCAATTTGTCGTCGAACAATCGCAATTTATTTTCGTACAGCATTAGAAGAATCATCATTATTATTATGTGAGTGTTCGTTTCAAATGACAAAAGAAAAATAATTCAATTAACTTAACAGTTGTATAAAAATGGATACACGTATGTACAGCAGACAGAAAACGCAAAGTTTAGTTTGTAAAGTTTTTTTTTTTATAAAACTTTTAATAAACTGCAAGGTAAAATATATTTACATGATTTTACGTTAAAGATTTTTCTACACCATTCGAAATTTTTATTTCTGAAAAATAATGGGCGCGTAGGGTATTTTTTTTACAATGGCTACGATTGCAATAAGGCATTTTTTAAAGCATGTATAACGTTCTATTTACTATAATAAATTTAGCGTACGTGGAACTACATATCATATCCATAATGTTGTTACAAGGCACAAATTGAATAAAAGTCATAAATTTTTTAATGCGAATTAGTATAATTTATCGATGTTTGCATAATTTCACAATACACTATTGGTATATCCTTGTAATATTATTAGGGGCATGAGCAATATTGAACTTTACAAGGGAATATATTGTACATTAGTGAACGATTCTAATTAAAATTATATTGCAATTCATTTAAAATGTGAAATCATTGCTTACCTACATTGTAAAGAGAAGTATTAAGAATATTTTAAAGTAAATGTCAGAATAACTTGCTTCTTGGTATAAATTTTGAAGGACTATGCTATGAAGTACTTGCTCGAAGCTTCATAAAAATTACTAAGTATTCTTCTTACAGTCATTGTTATATTCATAATTATACAGCAGTAATTCGGATATATTATATTTAACTTCTAAATTATAACATCTTTTATATGACATTGTGACATTAAGGATGTATAATGCATGAATCGTATAATGCAGACATTAATGTACTAATTATTATATTTTCCAATAAATTTTTTTGTGTATGTTTTGCTTTTTAACAAAATTTATTGATTTATAGTAATTTTAATATACGTACACGTAATTGTACGTACCGGAATAAATATGACGACTATTATGAATCTCTGGTCGAAAAATTGATGATAAAATGTTTTTGTATTCCTTAAAGCAGCTATAAAGCCTTTGTAAGAGTTTAAGTGCAGTTAAGTGAGTTTTCGCAGTCTATTCAAGTAATGACTAACTCCTTCGTCGGTTTCTCAATTCTCTTGGTACTTCTAGGTGCATTTATCACAGTCTTTTTGTATTGCTATTCTCATTAATAAACTTTACAAGTGAAATGCTTAAATTGAAAAAAATCAAAAAACCGTATGAAATTTTCAAGTGATAAAATAAAACGAGCTATTTTTTACTGATATTTGAGCAACAATTTTGGTAAAAAATTATTTGTCGTCGATTAACGCTGGATAGCATTATACTTTGCTTTTATTTTGTAAAGTTGTTGTACCTTCAGTGAAATGAATTATACAACGTTTGATACCATGGCAATGTATAAGTTTTTATTGGCATAGAAATCCTTGTGATAACACTTTAAAATAATTAATGAAACATAAAAAAAAAATATGTTTTTATGTAGAATCTATGAAAAAATGAAAAAATCAAAAGATGGTTTAAACGTATTCGAATTCATCTCCAAATATTCAATATACAATCTCATTAAATGGTTCCAAGAAATGCGATAAGCTTGTTATAATTTTGTTAGTACACGTCTATTTAAAAAGTGTTATTTAATAAAGCATGTTATAATATTGATTTAGGTTACAAAATCGTTTTAAGGCAAAGTCAGAGAATGTACTTCGGAAATATTGATTTAAAATGAAAATATATATTTTAGAGTTTCAATGTGTTTGATAGTTCAGAAATGTCAATGATTGCTAAAAAAAACTAAAACTAAATAAAAAAACTATAATTGGCAAAATGTAGGAAATATGAAAAAGCTTAAAAAAATATAACTTAATTTAACTAATAAAAGGTTAAATTAAAAGAAATATAAGATATCAAAAAATTTTCTTAGAATACTGTTTGTAACTCTTTATCCATTAAGTAACTGGTATTAAGATAAACAATTTCATTTGCTTCCAATCATACGTTTCGTTATTTTAAGATCGTGAAACTAACGGAAAACGTAGTGGTGTAAGCTTTAATGAAGTTCAAGCGGTTATATGTACATGAAATTAATCAGTTTCTCGATATGAAAATATTTTGTATAACGTTTCTTTTATTTTACTTTGTTACTTAATTTTTCAGAGAATGAGATTGTTTTCAATTTTTAGTAAGTATTTCGTTTTTAAAAATTGCTTAATCTCGGTATTAAAACTGCAATTATTAGTTGAAATGTATCTGCATTCTTTATGTTTGATTATACCGAAAGGAAATTTTACTTGAAAAATATTGAGTTAAAGTTAAAGTTAAGGTTAACAAACTTTATTTATAGGAATAAGATATTTCATAAATTTGACAATAATTATTTACAATTAAGTATAATCAACAAAGCTTCTTAATGTTCGAAGAAGATTTAATTATTTTGAAATCCTAATACAGAAAACGTCATTTTTACATGGAATACACGGCAAATTTCATGTTAGCAGCTTCTTCATGATAACTCTTTGTATATAGAGAGACTTTTCTCTCGAACTATAATTATCAACCTTAATCACAGTGTTTATTGGCATAAAGCCCCGCGGCGCGATTACATGTAATTAAGGAAACCACATCGCAACTATACAAAGTAAAAAAATAACCATAAAACAACTATATATATATATATGTATATATAAAAATGTACCTATATACACATATACCAGTCGAGTTTCTGGCGGAGTTACCTCTCATTCTCGTCTTTAGATGCCTTTCGCGTGTTTTTTCCACCTAAGTCGTCGTTAATAACATGGACCCTAGGTATAAATACCTATTTTTCCATCAATGATGAAAAACGAGAAGCAAAAAATGTTGATTTAATAATGCATAATGCATTTTTAATTTTCTATTTTAAGCGATTATTATTGGAATGAAGTTTTAAAAGTCTTAAAAGCCTACCAGAATCAAACCAGGTAATTGACAAATTATAGGACGAAATTAATTCGGTTTTCCTTGTATTTAAATGAATTTTGGACTCTAATCTTAAAAGGATGATGATTAAATAGAATTAAGAAGGTTTTGGAAGTTTCTTTGACATCGGATGTACATTTTCTAAAATAGTACGAAACGACTATGCATTTTAATTATTCGATCTTTCAATTGAATTTAGGCACGATTCTGATTTAATTTGTTGCCAGATCGTCTCACACGCTGGATAAAAAAGACAAAGAAAAACTATAACTAAAAATTCTAGAGTTTGATCGAAAAATCGTTCAAGTTTAATTACTTTTATATTATGAAAACATTAAAACTGAATTACATCACTCGCAATACAACCAGGAAAAACCTGAATCTTTGTTCTTTTGACCCATCTACATTTATACAGACCTGCTATATCGAACTTAAGGTCCGCTGCCGTAAGTGCAAGCGCGTCCACTACTTAGGCGGTCATTGTTTATAAGCTCGATGAGGTACAGAAAAGTCAGCGCGCAAAAAATCCTGTCTTGTCTCTCTCTCTCTCTCTCTCTCTCTCTCTCTCTCTTTTCTTTCGTCGACTAAGAGCGAGAGAGTCAAGATAAAAGACATAAGGTACGAGGAGAGAGGAGCTTCTAAGGAAGGTAAGATGTAAGAAGAAGAGGTATACCACAGTATAGAGAGAAGGAAAAGGTAAGAGAACTACGTGTATATAGATAGAAGGTGCATATATGAGTGTACACATATGCAAGTACACTAGTACATAAACGTGTGTGCGCTTACTCGCGCTGGCGGTCGCGAGGGAGGCAAAGTTAACCGCTCGAAGCGGGCGAGCGAGCGAGCAACAGAGAGAGAGAGAGAGAGAGAGAGAGAGAGAGTGTATTCGAACCCCGGGCCGTCCAAGCGAGCGAGCGCTGCTCTCCGCGAGAGAGCGAGTCCTAAGCGCGAGTTCCGGGTGATCCGCTGACCTCTCGGCCTCTCCAACAACACTCTCACGCTCCTGTAACCCATACTCCCCCGTAACCGTCCCCACCATTGCCGATCCTTCGCCTTCTCCGATGTTCTATCTTTCTCTCCTTCTATCCTGCGCTGCACCGTGGCCCGTGTTCACATGCATACGCGGGGGGCATATACATATATACATACGCGCGTACATACGGCGCTATCTCCCATAATACAGCCGCGCTGCTCTCTTGGACTTTCTTTTATATAGCGAGAGCGGAGGCTTCGAGGACAGAGCGCGCATGAGAGAAAGAGTGGAAGAGCAAGCAAGTGAGACAGAAAGAGAGAGAGAGAGAGAGAGAGAGAGAGAGAGAGAGAGAGAGAATGGTGCGCCAACGTGCCGCGCATTCTTCCAGAAAAACTTATCCCGTAGCAGCGTATGGCGCGACTATGGGTAACGACGCGATCCTGTGCTACACCAGCACTAGCCGGCGTTGCGACGCCGCCGCCACCGCCTCCACCACCACCACCACCACCACCACCAGTTTCACTGCCACCACCATCATCACCACCACCACCGCTAACATAACAATGACAAAGACGACAAGAGGGCGACGACGACGACGACAGAGACGATACCGGTGCCCGGCAAAGCGGCGCCTTTTCTGCGATCGCCCGAAAATTGATGAATACTTTGTTTACATTCGCTTTGGGGGGCCATAGCGACCGGTGCGCCTTCATCCCCATAATCGGAGAACGGGACCGAGTCTTACCTCCCGTTTTTCGTGCAAACGGAATATTGCCCTCCGGGGGTCAATCTTAGCTAGTCAATCCCGCTCGGTCGTCTTCTCCTTGGTCTATTCTCATGAGGGTCGACGAGTTTCTTCTTTGCACTCGCTTACATGGGGAGTTGGTAAGCCGACGTCGTATCGGTGTCGATGCGTCCTGGTAATTTTCGGTGTAATCGATAGCGTAATGAGTGGTATGTCTGCCGCGTTTGCTGCATGTTTCCTTTTTTGCGAGCTGGAGCTGCAAGAACTCTCGGTACGTTTGCTTTACCATGGAATTCATCCTCGGATAGTTGACTCGCGGTCCAAGAGATTGTGTTAATATAAAAGTAATAGATTCTTATGGATTTTACCGTATTTTGTATCGTAAATTGCCAAGTCTTCGAACGAGAAAAAATAAAATATCCTTACGTTTATTTGCAGCTTGTGCTGTTAGGTAATTTAAGGAGTTTTTTATCCTTGCCATTGATGGCGCGACTCATTAAATAATTTTTTTCAATTTGTTAATTTGGAGACGCTGTGTAATATTTTAAGAAGTTCTTGGCATGACCAATAAGTTTTGGAAAGCAATTGTGAACAAAATTTCAATTGCTGTGTTTCTTACAGCCCTTTACACACCGTTAAAAAGTCTAAAAGAAAATGTACGTCATTTGTGCTCATAAGTTACGCGTTGAATAGAAAGTTAATCATAATGCGCTCGATAAATATTATTTACCGGTAGAAAATTAACAAGAATATCGACACTCTTTGGAGAAGAATCTACCGCACTATACATGTGCTTTGTTAAGTGGATAAGCATTTGGTATACATATATGATATGTGTAAGCAGCTTAGAAAATGCTCGAAGGATGTCGATATTTTAACTCTATCGGCGTATTACAGGACCAAATAATTAGCATTGTATAAAAAGGCATTATTTATGAAAATATCATAAAACTTTCAGATTTGATCATATCCTTTCTGAATTCAACGATCTACGACTGATATTAAAGGCAATGATTCGAGATTCTTTTTTCCCTCTAATTTATAGAAATAATACGTGTAAGTTATTGCATAATGTCATGATTATTATTATATGGCGATTAGATTTAATACGAAAATAAAGTAGTAATGCAAGTTCTTATCTAGAAACGTAATAGTTCTGGTCTCATTAAATTAATATATTATGAAAATTAAAACGTTTGTGTATGCAATAATTTGCATGTTTTAATCTTTATTATGATTTTTTCTTCTAAATATATTTTAGAATATTAAAGAGAATAATATTAAAAAAGTTGCAAAAGTACGAATTAGCTCGCGAAAAAAGTTCTAGAAAATAGTTTTGTATTTAAGTGCGAAGTTAAAATAATATAACGTTAAGGGATTCTTTCAAAAGGCTCATGTAGTATATATACTTTTTAGTATTTATCAGTAGTTTGAAAATTGTTACCATTATATTTTTCATTATTAATAATTGTTTTTATAAGAACTAATAGTTAAATGAAAGTAGCTCAAAATAAATGTTTAATAATATTAAGCCGTATTTTTCAATGTCAACAAATTTTTATCAGTAGATTTTTATGCCCCTCGTAATATTTTTATTGCATGTACATTTTACATTTATTTTTTTAAAAGTCGAATAAACTAAACTCTGCCATCTTACTGCGGCAATTTATTATACTATAAAAACAGCTTTTTCTTTTCGAACAATAAAGCACTTGGAAAATAAAAATACAAATATTTGAAAATAAAATGTAAAACACGTGTTTTGTGTATTTATTACGCAATTTCAAGCGATTTAGTCATTATTTACGCATTTACTGACATATTCAAAAGTAAAGCTTCTGTCTTAATATGAAATCAGTATTCCTTAAATTATTAATTACCGTACAGCTACACGAAGGGACTATAGCTTATCTTTTTAAATACAATCAATATTTTATCAATATTTTATCAATATTTTATCAATATTTTATCAATGTTTTATCAATGTTTTATCAATGTTTTATCAATGTTTTTTCAATGTTTTATCAATTTTATCAATGCGTACACGATACGCGAATAAGGATATGGCGAAAATTTTCGTCAATAAATAAATACATGGCCTTGTTGCAGTTGGGTGTCGATTTGCGTATACCACCAGGCACAATTTATCGCGATTTTGAGCTCAATAACTTATGCCAAGGGAAAATTAAAACGCTGTCTACGGATTTATTAGTGAAATAAAAGATATTGTTTAAAAAAGGGTTAATTAAATTTTTGACACAAGAGTTATGGCAGTTATTCTCTTTTTGTTTGCAGTATTAAAGAACGACCAAGAGTCCACAAGCATGCCTACGCCAAACATTGGATTTTCAAAGGTAAACTCTGACAAATATCTCACAATGCTACTTTCCTACATTAACTTTTATACATCACTTAATTTTTTACAACCCATCTTATCACAACTATAATATAAAGAAAAATAAGTAGTACTAGACTACGTGAAAACAGCATACACACCCACACACGCACACGCACACATTTTCTTTTTAAATAAAAACATTTACTACGACTGAAATGACGTGCACAGAGTGCGATTAAATTCGCACGATGAAATCAATCGTCATTATTAAAAAGAGAACAAATTTTTTTGTCCATGCTTACGCAGGTCACAGGGTCTTAGAGCATATAAAACGGTAGGTAAATGAAAAGCTCAGCTTGTACACATAGACTGCACGATAACGATAATACGCAGCTAGGCGTAGTTGCCTCCTTTTTTACGATGCCTGTAAAATTTAATCGACACTCGCACGGAAATCCGCTCGCGACTAAAAGCGATACAGCCAAAGACTCCAGTTTCGTTTTCTTCTTCTTTTTCTTTTTTTTTTTTTTATTGTCGCACTATTCGTGAGCTAGAGCATTTATAGGCGTACGTATACAATTTTAAGAGCAGTAACCGACAACCAATACTTTTCAGGCCATGTCCGGTTTCATTATGATGATGACTCAACAGGGCAAGTTGCTGTACATATCGGAAAATGCCGCCGAGTACTTGGGACACTCGATGGTAATAACGAAGAGAAAAAAAGTGTTAGCCAAGGGATGCCAGGGATTAAGCACTCTGTCTATTTTAATTCTTCTTGGGCATTGGCTTATGGAAGAGACGCGCACCGGAGCTCGACAACAAACTCTAAATTATGATTTTACTTTGCATTTCAGAATCATTATACAAAGAGCATCCGAATTTTACTCGGAAATTTTCTTCACCGCTTGAAAATTGATTCGATTTCAAAAAGTATCGCGTGTCTCGTCAAACATACAAATTAACATAAATTTTACTCAATAATAATCGTGCGTAACGCGAAATTCAGTTTTGAAGTTCATTTAAAGGATATTTCCAAGTCACTCCTTCTTATAGCTCGTACATTAATGTGATTTTACACTTTATAGATTATGTAATGGAATTAGAAGCATCAACGTTGTCATACAATTTTCGCATGTTTTAATCTTTTTATGGCGAAAGAGCGCATCTCGATCTATTTAATATTTAATTAACAGAGTTATAAACGCAAATACCCCCCCCCCCCCGCCACTCACACATGTATGTACGAATACATATATATATATATATATATATATATGTATGCATTTAAAATGCGAGAATCAAAAAATTTCAACGATATTTTCACCGTGTTTGTAAAATACAATAATAGGTGACTAATGCCGTCGCCTTAATTAAATATTTTGATGTAATAATTTACTAACATTTCGAAGCGAAGAATGATACATTGAAATGTAACGTATTCTACAATTGAGAATGCATATGCGTGTATAATAATTTATAAGACACTCGTGCTAACCACTTTACGGTGCGAAATGCTTTATGACGTTTATAGCATGACTGAAATTAATTATATGAACAAGATTTTAAATCGTAAAATGTATCTCTCAAGAATCGCACGAGGCAATTTTAGAGTCAGGTGTTTATTATTTTTAATTGTATGATTTTATTTCTGTGCAGGCTGTCATATTGTAATTTTAATCACAAACTATTTTTATACTTTTTTCCAGAAAGATTTTAACGCTGTATTTACTTTAAAATAATATTGCAAAAATACGTACGATTACAGTAATTAAGTCCAAAACGTGACAAGCACCTAAATTATAGTACTTCCGTGTTATTTCTAAATCCATTTATTAGATTATAACGTAATTTTACGAACATTTTCAATTTTAGAAGAGGAATTTGCAAAACAGCAAAAATATGTTTGTTACATTTATTTTTAGATGTATTAGCACATTAAATAAAACTGATGATTCTCGTATGCTGCGATGCGTATATGTATTAATATAATATTTATCGGAAGAAAAGGCTAATGTTGGACATAACTTTGAACGATTTAGATAAATTTAAATAATACAAGAGTTCGGCATCTGATATTACATCTAATTTTGTCAAAAAACCCTTTAAGAGTAAGTCGGGAAAAAATTAATTTTATTAATTAGTTGTTTGTGCCCTGTGATCCCAATGAATCACAGTAGCTAAAAATAACAGTGCCGGTTATATTTTGTGAAAATCTATATTATTATGGATATTCAATAAAAAATTCAATAAAAGTTTGCTACACCACGATGAATTTTGTCGACACAATTGGCCGATTCGATAATTTTGTACATGCACATACCGCGACGAGTATAACTACGAGATACATTCGAAACACGCAGATACACTAACGTAAATAAAATGATACATTAGGTGAAGACTCGCGGCGTAGTGCGAAGGTATTGTCTCTTTGGTGTCTCGCAGTGAGACAGTTTTTGTAATAATTTCGACTTAGTGATTACCTCCGGTTAAATATCCAAGACCACTCCCCGACGTACGGGGATTCATTTTAAGAAAGTTTAACCGTGCGAAAATGGTCGCGGCATTTGCAGGAAGACCTTTTGATCCATGGCGACAGCGTTTACGACGTGGTCGACAAGCAAGACCACATGGTTATACAGAATCAGCTGGCTAGGAGCGGCCCAGCGACGCCGGATGACCGAAGATTATTCCTGTGTCGCATAAACGTGTCGCGGAACTCGCGGCGGCAGCTCCGCTTCGGAGATCAAAAGGTACGTGTTTCCACGCGTCGATGCTAGATTTCTGCACGCGATAACTATTTGTCCGAGTTTATTTGCGTGGTACTGGTACGCTAATTTTTATTCGATTATACTCTTTCTCCTGTCTTATCTGTACGCGCTCCTTTCGATTGCGCTACTTATCAATGGCCTGTACAATTTCTTTGGCTTTTTTCATCTCTTTTTCAGCACGAAATACGAATTTCGATACAATTTATGTAAACGATAAAAAATTGCACGGCTTACTTTATATGGAGCAGTTAATTATAATATAATATAAGTCCGAAAGGCCTACGCATGTGATACGATCATTGTTTAAGCGCTTGTTACTTGTCGGGAGATAAATTTATATGTCATTTCACATTAAACGCGAAATGTCTTATTTCTTTATATACTGTGACACATGCGTTTGTATACATAATTTTAGTTAAATGAAGCTCATAACAATGAAAAATCAATAATTTTTATGCTCTTGCACTAGTGAAAAAACGTACGATTTTCCAAGAGCCGATAAAATTTTATATATCGCGATTTAAAATTCTTATTTGCCATCTATGTATTTTTATGAGCACAAAAAACGTAAAATGAATACTAAGCTATTTTTAGCTGCAAATAATAAAGCTCCAGTTTTTATATAAATTGCGTTCGTCTGTGACGGTTCAATCGTTTCATCTCAAAGCTAAATCGTACAAGTCTTTTGTACATCTTTATCAATATTTTAATATTTGTATCGATAGTTTACGTTGAAAGTAATTCATTTCGAAATTACATGCTAAGCTCTTGAGAGCGAATGATAAATTTGAATTGAATAAGATGTCGCCTATAATGGGATTGATTCTCTGATATTTCATATTTGGAGAGAAATGGGAAAAAACCCACACATGGACACGCGCGCGCGCGCGCGCGACTGTAGTTATCAATAGTATTTGAGCGTTTGCTGCACTCAATCCGTACACTATGCGTGAAAATTCTATGAAAAAATGAGTGCTTTTTCAAAAATCCCAGACGCTCGAGAAGTTGCTCTTACTTCAACGAAATTACGCGAAGCTCAAAGAAATAAGGTCTCTAAGAAGCTGATATTATTTCTAATAATAATAGAAAGTGCAGGATAAGCCGAACTATGTTCGCGAGAAATGATTTGTATCGTATCATCGGTGTAATTAAATCTTCGAATCTTCGTCTCGCTTAGAAGCAATGGCGATAAAGATAAGCAAGCATCAAAGAAATGAAATTTGAGAGATAGCGAGTTGCATGGTACGAGTGGGTAATTTGTTTTTGCGCAGGTTGTGCTCATGGAGGGACATTATCTGCCATTTGTGCCTCTCTGCAATCGCAACGAATCGGTGTTCTTGGCCTCGTGCACGCCGGTCGTATTGCCCGAAACACGAGAGAGCGTCGTGCAGGGTGCGACCAACATCTTCACGACGATTCACTCGATGGACATGAAATACCTCCACATCGACAAAACGTAAGCTACTCCCTTCATTCAGCTTTTCGTTCGTCGCGTGCGACACGCCTTAATCTTCTTTTTTCCCTGAGTTCTCGCACGCTTAATCGGTGCACTCGTGTGCAGCAGGGCAATCAATTGGTTTTGCGCGTGCCACCTATTTTTTAATTCTATTTTTACTTTTTAGATGCGAGTTAACGATGTAGCTCTCTTTTTAATTTTGGATACTTTTAGCCGTAGCTTTATCACGTAGCCGCCTGCTCGGTCGAAGTCGAAGTCGAAGTCGAAATCTTGATAAAATTAGCTCACACGATTCATTATTGAATAGCAAGGACACAATTTACTAGATCGCTTATGTACATCACTTGCTACTAGATATATATATATATATATATATATATATATATGTATATATATATACACACATATATATATATATATATATATACATATATATACATATAGCTGCAAGAGATTGTAAAAACTATAATAACGCGTATAATGTACGTCAAAATTTCGTCGGTATTAATAGAAAGACCACAAAAGCATTTTAGGTATATACATACATTTTGCAATAACATTATTAATAATCTACATTATGGATATTTGATTACGATGAGGTTTCCAAAATAACAAATGCAATCATATAATGTATTTATAGACAAGTTTTTACCAGATCCCAAATTTCATGCGGATAACAACTACAAGTTAATATAATTATTGAAGATACTTCTCGATAGGTCAAAAGGAGAATAAAAGATCACGAACTACTTATTAAAAATATTTACAGAGCTGAAAGCCATATGGAATACAGTCGTTCGGAGCTTGTCGGTGTTTCCTGGTACAATCTCCTCCACTGGGATAGTATACGTACTGCTTATTGTAAGCACCAAACTGGTACGTCAATCTTACATTTCTTTGAATACCAATTGCATTGTTCATTCTGGAAAAAATTACGTTATCTAGTTATTCAATCCGATCAAGAAAGATCGAGTACAGCTCTACTCAGGTTACAAAGTCGCTCTGGAAGGTGGTTTTGGGTCCACTGTGTCCTACAAGTCAAAGATACGTCCGAAGAGTGCCAGCATCCTATTATTGTTTGTACCAATCAAGTATTAAGGTATTTGTAACAACTTTTAACCTAATTTCTTTTAAATGCTCACGATATAATTTTAATGTAAAATTTACTTTATAAAAGAAGAATCGACGAAGCCTACATTTATAAGAACGAATTTCTTTGAAAATACAGATTTTTTAATCGAGACATTCGTATTTTGATATTTGCATATGCGAATTGAAATAAAAAGCCGACAAACTTAAGTATATAAAAGCTAGCAGTATTACGGTCAAGGTTTAACAGATAAGTTAGACTTTATACATTGGTTTTTATGCATACGTACGCCTATATATATACATATACGTATGTGTATATGCATATATATATATATATATATATATATATATATATACATAAATATATGTAGATCGACATTGGTTGGATTATGTTTTACGGGCACTCATGTATTTACATTTAGATATTCCGTGTTAATTCGGTAACTTCGATCGTACATTTCTCAACTTTTTACATTACGTATGTTGTACCTTATGTGAATATCGAAATTGAAATACTTACTTTCTAATGAATTTTTGTGTCCATACTTGTAGAAATTATTTATGAAAATTGCACACTCTATCGATGGATGAAAGTACGTATGTTGATTTACAAACAATGAAATTGAAATCTATATATTGTAGTTTTGTTTCTAATAATTTTATATTCATTATATGATGGTACTCGTCATAATATATCGTTTTCTTTTAAAAGATATCGGAACGATATAAAATTAAATGAAATTTAAAAGAAGTTAAGGTTTCTGTTATCCTTTTCACAAATATAGAACGAAATTTTTTTATACTTTGAATGACCTTAAATTAAATGTTGCAACATTACTAAAAAATAAAAAATTTTAAATACAAATTAAGTGTGAAACTTACTATACTTTACAAATAGAGTTGGCTTATATTTTTAACAGATGCATGTAAATTATAAAAAAATTATTAGGGAGTATGTAATGTAATAAGGTTTGTTAGAGTAAATAAAAAAAGCGCTATTGCGGGCTTATTTTTAAAACAAATATATCACGAAAACAGAGGTATCACTAGAGTTTTCTTTAACAACATACACTGTTTCATTGTAAATGTTTTTTATATTTTGAAAAAATATTTTCTCATACTATATACGTTAATAATTTTACTAATTAGAAGAAGATATTGCGAGAAAAGAAGATGAGTAAAGTAGCGTCCCTCTAGTATGATATAGTAAATAAATTATATTTAGCCTAGTTTTACGGATTTATCTCGAAAAACATTAATTGGTACACTTATACAGTATGGACTGTTAAAATGTACGACTTTACCTATTAAGTAGAAATGATACTTATAATATTGAAACGGGAAAAAAGATTCTTATAGCATATATGTCTGATGTATGCGTCTGTATAATTTGGAAAATTATCGATAAGAAGGTGAGAAGATTGTGCTTCTTTAAGAGATCCACACAACTGCCTAAGTTGACGCAACTGTAATAGCCCCTATAAAACGTTGAGCCCCTATTCTGTATCCAACGTCATCTCTTTCTAATAGACACTTATGACTCTTCTAACAGTGAAAAAGAGGCTGAAATAATGCGCGCTAGTTCCTGGTTATATCAGTATTCAACCCAGACTAAATTCACGTACGGGGTGTGCCCGAGTCTGCCGACGTCTGGGTCCCAACCGCAACCACAACAGCAGCAGCAGCAGCAGCAGCAGCAGCAACAGCAGCAGCAGCAACAGCAGCAGCAACAGCAGCAGCAGCCGCACACGTCGACCCTCGGTTACGCCCCGGAGGCCATCGCCGTCGTCGCGGCATCGACGGATTACGGTGACGGACGCTCGCCGACGACGGTCCTCACCTACGGGCTTCCACCTCCGCCACCCCCACCTCACGAGCTCGAGCTCACTGTGCCGTATCAGCCGACTCATGGTCTCGACGACGCTCAGCTCGCGCCCTGGACCAAGGACCGAACGCTCGTCAAGCAAGAGCCCACAGAGGTAACCTCAGAGCCGACATAGCTTTAGCTTTTTGTCTCCTACATTTTACTATTTTTCGTTGCTCAGATTTTGTGATTTTTTCTTTTAAACCGTTTGCCATTTTTCTACACTTCTCGTTATCAAAATACTTGGTTCTTTATGCGAATTCTAGTTAAAGTAGAAATTAAAAACGTTATAGGATTATTAACGATGTATTCATTTTTACTGTTCCTCTAACGGTATCTTAAATAGCATTATAACCCAATATATTTTGATTGACATTAAAATAAATTCTAATAAAATTATTAGATCTGGTAATTAATTGTTAAATAATATGTCCTTTTTCTCTTTAAACATTTTTGTTAAGAATGTGATTTAAAATCTTGTTTTTTCTCTGTTTAAATGGTTTGGAAATTTCTCATGAGAAATTTGTATAAATTCCAAATGAATGCAATATTTTTGATAATATACAACTATTATACGAGAATAGTCACGTATAAAGTAATTTTACACATGGTACAGCAAATTTTTCAATTTCTTGTACTTTTTCCTATTTTCATTTGAATGTATTCGTATATTCTAGAAAATTAATTTGTTTTTTTTTGGTATTCCATTGAGTAAGAATTCTTGGTAGGCGGTAAATTACGGACTCGGACAATATACAAGTTTTTATATTTTTATTGGTACAGTTTTAAATTATATTTTAATGTTACAGATCTTAAAAACTTATTTTTACTTTTGTTAAGCAAATCAATTGGTTTTAGCATGATATAATGATTTCCTGCACGTACACTATTGTTTAGAGCATAAATTGCATATATAATGTATACATTTTTATGGTTTAAGTAATTACGAAAACATATCTATGAGTAATGGGTATTTTATTGACTTATCAAATCAGAGTTATTCGTCTTTATTTACTTTAAGCATGACAGAATTAAATCTAACGAAGAACTTTGCACACGACAAGCTAAATATATCTTTAACTTATAAAGCTAAGGATAAATGTACGTCAGCGCGTTATTTTGTGTATTATGTAAAATTCAATTTTACACATTTAAAGAAAATGCCTAAATTACATAATATACGAAATATTGTAAAATAATATATTTTTAGCGTTCCATTAAACGATATGTTATACAGATATGTTTGAACAATATTTAAAATATTTGTAATTAACCTTTCAAGTATGATTAATGCGATAATTGACAAATTTTTGGTCACCGCCGTTGCTTGAAATAAAAAAAATATTTTAATTCGATGATGCATAAATCAAATTCCCCTGGAATTCAAGTGCTTTATTTTTCGGGGATCAGTATCGGTATATTTATTATTTTAATTAGGATGCGCTTTCGAGAATGAGATGAGCATAATTTCAATGCCGAAATGTAATTGTCGGTGCAGGTCTACGGCGACTCGAACGCCCAGCACACGTCCAGAAGCCATCAGACGCTCCACGGACAGGAGACAGAGGCAGTGGAACCTGTCGATATGTCCATCAATAATAGCGCACCCGAGCTCGAAGAGCGACATCCCATGCAGCATTGCTCTAACGCCGGTCCCGCAGAATTTTGTCCTTATAATAAGGTGCATTTGCCTGTGGTGAGTCGGTAGCTCGTTATTTTCTATTTTATGGTGCATTGCGCGCGCGTCGCATTGTAAACCTACGCTAATTTATCTTCTCTTTTTGAGATTACACGCTTCTTACTTGCTTCTTACTTTTATTTTTCTTCCAAAGCTTTTTTCGTTGATAAGTAAAGGATTGACAAACAGAAGCAAGTCCTATGAAATTTGGCTGTCATTTTTTAATCACATTTTTATCATTTGTTTATTGAGCTCTAATGAACAGTTTAAGATAAAAGAAGGAGATTTTGCAGTTTTATTTGTACGCAGTAATGAGCTCTCTTGGATAAACTGAAAGTTTGAAAATGACTTAATATCTTATAGAAAAATTGTTTCAAATTCCAAGTCTCGTATTAAAGCCATTTGAGAGGTTCTATTACAAAAATACTTTATATTTTAAATAACAGTTTCAATTTTTCAATATTAATTAATCGTAACATATTTTACGATAAATGAAATAATTTTGCATTGTGACTTACTTTAAAATATAAGTAACTTTCTTTCGTGACTTCAGCCAATCTTGCAAACGTATTCACATAACTGCTTGAAGCAGTTATCTTTAATCTACGAAACTGCGTTTTCAACGCTTTTGATCTATCGATTATTATATATTTGTGAAAATTTATACTGTGGAACAAATCATAGTTACAAATCGCGAATAAAGAATCAGATTTAATGCACATTATTCTCAGTTTTACGTTGAATTTTTTGAAAAAGGGTTTAAAATATCCGCCAAATTATAAACAATGTAAACGTGACTTGGCATGTTATTTCGAGGAAAGACATTAATTACGATGATAATGAGAGTCTCAAGTTAAGGTCGTGAAATGTGAAGACTCTTGTCTT
The DNA here is from genome assembly GCA_018907045.1 of Wiebesia pumilae. NCBI lineage: Eukaryota > Metazoa > Arthropoda > Insecta > Hymenoptera > Agaonidae > Wiebesia > Wiebesia pumilae. Next base: position 1,465,900 of record JACCHZ010000137.1, on the reverse strand, counting down.
GAATAAAAAATATTGCCGATTCGAGTCAGGTCCAGCACAACAACAACAAAAGTCCGAACCGCTCGATGTCCGTGGGCTTGTCTTATCTGCGACCTGGAAGCAAGTCCCTCGTGCACTTCTTCGCCAGTCAGCAACAACAGCAGCAACAACAGCAGCAGCAGCAGCAGCAATCGTCGCCCCAAAGTCAACAGACCCAGCAGCAGCTGCACCAGCAGATGTCGCCGGGCATGGCTTCGAGTCCGGATAACAACGGAGGCCTCAAGTACAATATCGTCGACCTGGACAAGCTCGGTCAGGTCGAGGCCGCCGAGCACCATCTGTACGGGCCGACCTACTCCCAGAAGCGGCAGCTCCTACTGCTCCATCAGACCAAAGTCTCGACGCAGCCCGGCGTCGAATCTCATCCTCGCATCGCCGACGGTCCACACCACCACCTCGCACTCCACCACACGGTATGAAGCTGTCCCGGACAGATAGATTTAGTGTAAAAAATCGAGCGATCGCGCACTCGCTAAGTAACTCTGACGTACTTGTCGATCCATTTTTCCTTTTCTCTTAAGTACGAATAGTTTTCGAACGAAAACTTAGCGTACGCTCTTGACGAATTCTTTATTTTAAATCCAATACACGATTAGTGATTCACGACGTCAAATTCATACGGTAAGGTCTGAGAGGACGATTTAATAAATTTTAGTTTGTTTGAGATCGAGAAGCTGTTACTGAAGTTTAAGCGAGAACACGAGAACTTCCGATAAAATCATCTTAACCAGCTAAAATCTTTCGTTAAATACTGCTGTTAATGAATAATTATGGTTTTCTGATCGCTTAACTTTAGCTCTTTTAATTTTTACAAATTTTCGAATTCATATGCTGTTATATTCAAACTGTTACAGTTTACATTATTAATGTAAATAATAATGTAAACTAATAATAAATTAATACATTTGTTGATTAATTAAAATGTTACAAATATATTTTCAAAGAAACTTATTGATTTTGAAAGTTAGATACGAACTGATTATCGTAAAAAATAAAAAGAGATACGCGTTATTGTATAAATATACTTTTTTGTATAACCAATAGAGTATTAATATCAGTATTTAGATTTTTAAGCTTTTTTAACTTGAAAAATATTTAGGATATGTCAAAAAGCTGAATTTCAACGAATACTATAAATGATTCTTGCAGTTGTGAGAACATTTTTAAATAAGATTTAAAATTTGAATAAGATTTTTCAATAATATTGCTCAAGAAAGATCTTTAAATTAGGTATAGTGCCTTATAACAGACGATACTCTAAAGTTGAATGAATACCTTACATAATTTAAAAATTTCTTTTAGAAATGATCAGATGACAATCAATAATGCAATCGATAATTTTTACCATATCAAGAGAAGTTCAATGTTTCGTTCATATTAAAATCATTTGAAACAGTAAAATAAGTATTAACGGTTATGTAAATCTGTACGTTATTTTCTTATTGATCTTAAAAATTTTAGAGTTTTATAAATATATATGACCAAAAAGTCTTTAACGGCGCTTTGAATTTACGGGATTATTAATACACGAAAATTTTGAACGATTCTGTTAATGTTGAAGATATTATGCAATAGGTCGCAGTAGTATTGTATTATTAATATAAATTTAAATGTTATTAAATACATGATACTGGTATCGTAGAAAAGATGCGCTTTTAAGTTAATATTACAATAAATTTTTGAAAATCTATAGTTAAAAGTTTTTTTTAAAAAACGAAATAAATCGTAAAATTATTTCGATCAAACGTCGAATTTAATTAAAAAAGTTTAATGTATTAAAGAAAATTTATTAAATTTTGAGAACCAAAAATTATATATTTATCTTATACTTAAATTCATAAGTTGTCAGACGCATCAAAATTTGCACTTAGATACGTAAATTATTTGAGTACCAATTGTGTTTAGGCTTGGCTTATGTTAAGAAATCGATACATACACGATATTTAACTTAACGTATTATTTATTGCAATATATACACACGCAAATCCTAAATTAATCGTATGTGTGGAATTATCAAAATGTAATGTCTACATACTTCTTATCGTAGACATTATCTACGTTTTTTTGCAATTAAGATATGTAATACTAAAAATATAAGTTCAAATATACATTTTTTACGTTTCAATTACTAAAATTCACGTAAAATATCGTTTTAAGATTTTAGCGATATTTTTATACAGAAAAAATATATACCTTGCTTAATAAATTTAATTTATATTTATAGTGCTTGAAATATTATCCCATATTATAATAATGTGTCGCTGAATACGAAAACGTAACGATTGAAGATTTTAACCTAAACACAATCACTGGTGCACTTTTACAAATATTTAAGTGTAATCATATATCCATCGATAGATATCTTAGATAAAATTATTGAATCGCATACAACTTACAATTAATCTTTGACTTTCATATCAACATTTTTCGGAGTAGTATAATAAATGCGCAGTGTATAATAGTTTGTATACATAGTATGTTATTAAGGTGTAAATAAGGCAAAGGATTATATTGATATCCGTTTTAGGATTAAATATTTGAATTTGTACTTAGTCTTATTAATAAAATATCTAAGATACAGAATGAAAATTAATGGACTACAATCGAGGGTCAAGGCAAAGAATTAAACAAAAAAATAAAATATGTGAAATCCACTTGTAACTTTTGAATTATCAGCGATAAAATTAATACGTGAATGTAGATAATACCTAGCAATGGATAGTTAGGTATGGATGGGTTAAAAGTAAAGATACCGTTGGTGGTAAATTTTCAATTTACAATAATTTTGCGAAAACAGGTGATGATTTTCTTAAGGGTATAGAAATTAAAAAATTAGTGTTTTTTGAAGCAGATTTAAAATACAGATAAGAAAATAAGAAACTTTATAATGTGGAATGCTCAACTAGGCCGTTATTAAATAGGAGTTTAACCTAAAAATTAATTATAATAAAAGTTCTTCTGCAATATTTAGTAGCTTTTGTAACATTTGAAGAACGTTATGATGACAAAATGAATTAACTGTGAAATACGAAGGTTCTACTACTTTTAGCACGGGTTTATTTTACAAATAAAAAATCTCAAAATAATTAGCTTTAAGTAAGGAGCTGCATGGATATTACTGTACAGGCGCAGGGAAGTTCATTTATTCCGGAAAAGTTTGGATGAACATCGCTTTTCATTTGTGCAACGACTATACATTTATTTGAGATTCATCTGAGGCAAACGACGCTGTCCAGCGTCACGCGAGTTCGTACAAGAAATGATTCGAGGTGTCGGGTGAGAATTTGAGTAAGAAATTAGACAATTCGTTATCAGCGAAACACAAACGTTGATATTTCGCACGAGAATATAGTAATCGACGGTTTATCATAGAACGCCGAGCTCATTTATTTTAACAGAACCAAGTAACAGCGAATGCAAGCTCGGTAAGCGCAAGCTTTCCGAATCTCGAGTTTCAAAGGTAAATAATTAGTCCCGTGAGGTAATAATAATAATAACTTTTGGAAAGTAGCCCTCCGTCGGTACGGTGGGGGAGATGCAGCTCCTTAAGCGCCTCGAAAGAGCGAAATAGAGCGAGGCCAAAGTCTACATGTGTCTGTGTGACGTGCATCAGGAGCAGTGGACGAGTCCGAGCGGCACGGCGGTTCCGTCGCCCGCGGGTGGACTGTGGCCGGACTGCGGCCTCCAGAGGGTTCCGGACGTCGTGCACCAGGACCTGAGTCCCTACATAACGACCCCGACGACGCCCGCTGATACGGCCGACGACTCGTCCGACCACCAGACCCCCGAGACGCCCGTCTCGGTGTTCAGCTTCGACTGGCCGGGCGAGCAGCACGTGCCCAACCTGCGCGTCCTCTCGTTCCGCAGCAGCAGCGCGCCGAGCTACGCCGAGGCGAGGCGCGCCGCCCTCCAGGAGGTGCAGCCCATCACGCTCCAGCTACCCAGGAAGAAGAATCTGCACGCCGAGTCGGCCGGGCATCGGGATTACGCCAAGTGATCTCCTTGAGCCCGAGCCGTCGTCCGTCCACCTTCTCGAATATTCCTGCACGGGTAGTCGGTGCCCGCGAGTGGCTCCTTTGGGTCCGCTTCTCTTCTCCCTCCCTCATCTCTCCACGGCCCCTTGTTTTACTCTCTGTCCTCCGTCTCCTCTGCCTTTCGAATCGCGCACGGAGAGAGCGAGGAGAGCTTAGGACTTGGGCATTCCGGTAAGGAGTTCCGATAATCTCATTAAGAATCGTCGAGACTGATTTGAAAACAACGACAAAGACTAGCCCAATTTCGTCGCAAATATTCTTATGCATTATCCAACTTTTGTGTCCATTCCCAACGTCTCTTCGGACTGATGTCTGTAACTTGTACTCTAATAATAATACACGCTCATAGTATCGCTCCTTAACGCATAGTACCGGCGATAAAGCAGAACGAAGCGTAATGTTGCATTTTAAATTAGAGTCTCGTGAATTCGACTTGAAATAAATGATCCGATTAAAAGACGACACCGTATGATTTCCTAATTAGTAAAGTAGAGATGTAAGTATTGTTCTGTTTATATAAATTACTTCATGTATTAATTTCAAAATCCAATTCTATTTGTTTGACGAGTTATTGTTAAACTATCAATGAAATGTTTCAATCGATCGAAAGAGAATTGTGTTGGAATGTAATAAAAAATAAATCAGTTAAATAATGCATATGTAGGCTGTTATATTTTATCAAGAAAAAAATTAAAATCACTTTGATAAAATTAAAGGCTCTAGAAATCATATTATTTTTCTTACTTTAAGTTTTTTTTATTACTTGCAGTTTTTTTAAGTTAATAAATTTGATTTACTTTAAGATTTTAAATTACAATAAAAGTCTAAAAATGACTTAGATCTTAGTATTTTATTAATTTATTTAATTATGTTGAATAATTTAATTAAGACGGCTAACGATTATCATCGAGTTATCAATGAAATTCATTCCTTAAATGAAATCGTAGTTATTAATAATTTATTCACGATCTTTATTCAAATTTAATTTAACATATAATTAATTAAGGATATATATATGTGTGTGTATATATATATATATATATATATATATATACATATACATGGATGCGAACACGCGCGCACACATACACGCATACCCGCGTGCACGCACGCACCCACATCTTTTTCTAATTATACATGTGTCTCCTTTTTATAAGTTGGGCTTTTGAACTAGAATCAATTTTCACTTTGTATAAATATCAGCATGTTTGTCGAGTAAAAGCTGAAAGCTTAAGATCTCTTGTATTATTTCTATTACTTTCGTAGTTGTATTTTCTCTCCGTGCAGCGAATATATGCGAAAGAAGAATCGAGTTGTCATGGATTCTTTTCTCTTTATTTTCTTTAGTGTGATATTTGTTGTAGCGTAATGGGATGATTCGTTCACTGTAGTCGAGTGTAATATAGGATTTTTAGTACCGTAAAAATTTGATCCTCGCGTATGAGTCTAATCTGTTGGGATTTTTTGATGGTCATTCAGCGATATTAAAACAACGACACCTTACTAAATAGAAATATCCACTTAAGCAATTAATGTTATAAAAATAATAAATGCGCATTTGTCGAGAGTTCATTTTTTAACAACGTAATATCCTTAGTGACCATTAATAATTCTTAATATAGTATTTTCCTAATCCAGTGTACGTAAATAGTTGCCAATTTGTATAGCTAAGAATTATTGATAGGAAGAAAAGTGTGATTACAAAGTAAAGTGTAATTCTTTGCATACGTATGCGCCTTTATACGAGGTACGTTATTAATAGATACGTCATAACACAGCAGGACAAGAGCTGAATCTCAAAATTATGAGAAATTCTTCTTTGAAGTTTTTGCGAGGCTACCCGTAGCTCACCCGTTTCACTAACTAAGAATATATTCGATTATATTTCAGGGGAAAGAAAGTATAACGATTCAAAAACATTTTATTTTTTGATAGAAATTAAAGTCTTATCAATGATAAATGTTTATATTTTTTATAAAAGGTTGTAACTAAATATGTGAATCTCAAAATAATATTTTTGAAAATATAATGATTTTAATGAGATATATTTAGTTTGAGTATGTTTACATTAGAGAATTTTTCTTTGCTAAAAAGCCTCTAGTATTATTCTTATACGATTGTTCCTAATACCATTAAAATTTATGCTCTAAAAATAGTTGTTAAGCTTCAGTTTCAACGTGAGCATTCGTCGCAGTGAAATAGATTTAGTAAAGTATCAAAACTCTCAAATGTAAATATAATCAATGTAATTTTAAGCGTCCAAATTATGTGCGTGCAAAGACAATAATAGCATAAATTATTTTTTGTTAATTATAACATTTGATTTTATTAATTGAAAATTATTAAAAGGACAAAATTGTGTATTAAGACCAAATTTATACTCATACATTTATTGTACGTAAAACTTACGAACGTCGATGTCTTTACATAAGCTTTTTTCTTCGTTTATCATTCTTTTATTATTGAAGAAAGTCCCTTACGTCAATATTTTTATCGAGTTGGATTAAATTCAATAGACTTATATTTTCTTCGTACTATATTCAGCGCAATTTATATTAAAATGTATGAATAATTATTTTTACAGTTAAAAGTCAAGTTATATTATTCTGTACGTGTGCATGTAAACACTTTTCTCGCGCTTTGGAAGCCGACGAACTGGGCTCATTATCTTTGTTGCCATTTTCGCTTTATAATAATATCCTCGACTTCATTTTTGTTTGTATTTGTTTGTATTTTTTTTTTAATTTTATAATAATAATAACGCGAAAACAAGCAAAACTCAAGACGATAAAATGTTTAACGTCCGAGGGACTTTACCTTTTGATCACCTTTAAGTAATCGGCCGAAATTAATCGCTTTATGTATATGTCGTAGTTGATAAGAGAACGAAATACGTGATTTATTATTTTCTTTATTCTCTGCTCGATAGCTTCTTTTATCTTTTCGAATGTATTTATTCAAATCGAAACATGAATCTTTTTATACATATGGTGCCTACATATATGTATATATATATATATATATATATACACACACATATACATACCTATATATGTAAGTATATATGCATGAAAAGATATGTACAGACATATAAATATTTATATACATACACATATTCGCATACATATATATAATTATAACACGTTTATTCAAAACTTTTTCAGACAGAGTATCCGTTATAATCGTAAAATTAAATTCCGTTCGAGAAACAAACGCACCGCAGTGTCATCGTTACGCGTAACGTGAAATCTTTCTCTCCGTGGTAAATAATTTTTTTCAGAAACAGTGCAACTGTACAAACGTTGCAAATCTGTAAAATCTTTAGCAAAGAAATTTATCCGTACGTTTTTGAAATTAATTTTTAATCAAAATTTGCTGATACATGAATAATATTTAAGCATAAATAATATTTAACTTTTGCCATTCACAAAATATTTAGTTAAAGACTATAATAGATGCAGTATTTGTACAGATACATCACTCAGAACTATAACAGGTTTTGTTCTCTTACCAGATTTATACAAAATGTGTTCACCTTTTGCCGATCGTCGAATAACCAATTAGTCGTTAAAAAAATAGATAAAAAGTAAAAATAGAAAACACCGTCAAGCCATTTAACTCTATCGCAGTAAGAAATAATATTGTTAAACCATGCAAAATAAAATTTTTCTTCAAGAAGTTTTGTTTCACTTCGAAGGGATATTCCGAAAGTGCCTATTTTTCTGTTTACTCGATAATATTTTTTTCTCTTTGCAGCCGAACATCTTCTCGGACATAAATATAAATGTTACGTAATAGCCGTGTGAAGATTTTAAACGTAATGCACAAGTCCATGTGGAGTATTAAACATAATTATAGCCTAGAAATGGTATCATACAGATGTGGCACTCAAATGAAAATTGACGTTTGAATATAAAGTCGAGCGTTATCACTGGCGAGAAAATTCCGTGATTTGACAGTGAGCAATCAAAGTCATAAACCTTGGGCAAACAACTTTTAAAAAGGTACATATGCAAATAAAGTCTTACAAATACACATGCTGGACGATTCAGGCAACTCTCGACGCTAGCGCTCGCGTACTATGTACATAATAATAAAGAAAGGTAGCGTGTACCGTAATCACTTCCCGCTTCCTTTTCATATCTATTTTATTATTTTTCGTCCAAAACACACACGGTGCACGCCGCTTAAATTTTCCGAATTTCGCGACGTGGCTTCACTCTCAGTGCATTTCTCTCGAGAGCGGAGAAATCAAGCGAGTCCCTTTTCTCCGTCGACACTCTGCACTGCGAAAACAAGCGCGGCTGTATGTGTGGCTCGTTATCAAGGGGAAATAATAGCTCTGAGAATGAAATAAAATGCAAAGAAAACGCATTGGCGAGAAACAAAAAGGAATAACAATAACTGCGAAACGAGTAAAGAAAGGATTAAACGGCAGACGCATTTCACGCCGACTCTTAATAAAGACTTTATATATACGTACCTTTTGTTATTCTCGTATTATTATTCTCGTATTATTATTATTATTATTATTATTATTATTATTATTATTATTATTACTATTATCATTACTATTATTATTATTACTATTAGATAGATTTATTGTTATTATTATTATAATAATTATAATTATATTATTAGTAATTTCTTTTTGTAAAAACGCTTTCTCGTGTATAAATAGTACGACTCGTGTATTATTTTTTTGTTGTTGCTATAAATTGTTTTACACTTATATATGTTTCTGACAGATATCGCAACGAGCGATTTTTTTTAATGACAGTTTAATACTCTCGTCTCATTTCTTTCAATTTCTTTTGTAATTCGACAATCTCGATTGGTCGCTTTTGCGTACAAATCTGTACCTCGTGTTTCGCCTTTCATCTGGGGTCTGTCGCACTCCAAAGTCGTTGATTCTTCTCTTGAAGTAACGATTAAAAAATTTTATCTTTGTTTATTTATTTAAATTTTTTTGGTTGTTTTTCGTAAACACTCGATGACTATAAGTACTCTATTTATCACACTACACATCCATTGCTCGTCATGCTATTTTTTTGCATCGTTAACATGGCGATTTCTTTAATTTTAATTGTCGGTAATATAAACCACGTATATAAACAATGATTGCGAGTATATCGGTATTTATACAATTCTTGTATTGGGTTCATGCAAAACTTCTTCCCGTTTTTTGCGCTAGATAGCATTACATTGCAAAACCAAAGTACAATCGACTACACACGTGTAAAGCTTTGATGTTCAGCAAAATATAATTCAGCGACTACTTGATTCTATTTGAAAAGAATGATCGATTTGTTTTTTTACGTTTTCTTTTGTCTTTCATTCGTGTCAGCGACACTACAATTTTTACCTTTTCGGGAATGAGAAAATTTAATATTAATAAATTTTTCTTTTTGACTTTTGTAATGCTTAATGGAATTTTTTACCAAATAATTGCTGAAATCCCTTCTGTCCCGTCTATCAAAACTTTATACGCGCGAAGTAGATAAACAGTTCGGTATTGAGATGGAAAACCGTCTAGTGGTAAAACCAGAACGAACTTTCGTCTCAACTCAACATTCTTATTAGTACAATTAATGAAATTTCTAGTACTGCTATTAATGCTATTACTTATTCTTATTATTTATATTATTATGAAATTTTCTTTTTTTTTCTTTCTTTAGATTTGGAAAAAGTCTGGAAAAATGTTCACACGTGATACGCTTACGTGCATTCGTATTCGCATGTGTGTGCGTAGTTGCAATTGACGCGTCGCGTATGATAACCTAGGAGCTTTTCCCTTTTGTCATCTGGAACTCTCTCTCTCTCTCTCTCTCTCTCTCTCTCTCTCTCTCTCTACTTTTAGAGCTGAACATCGTATAAAATATGCAAATGAAGTGCGAGTAATTCGCAAACCGTTCACATCGCGTTTTATATCATTAAGAGACATACATTGAATACGTATATATATTTCTTTACTTGTGAATATTAATGTTAGGATATCCATTAACTGTCAGCATTTATTAGAAGAGAGAAATTTCTTTTGATTAATATAATTAATATAATTACATAATGATATTGGAGTGCAAAAAATATACGAAGCGTCGAACGATTTGAAAATCTTTTCTTAAATATTCTTGCATAAATATTTTATATTTCACGTCTATGGCATTAGAAAGTTAACGTAGATAATTTAATTTGGGGTTACAAGACCTTTCTAAATTCAAAAGCAAATATTTTCAATTCGATCAGGGAGTATTTAATTATAATAAAAACGCGTCATTTAGATTATTTAGGTAATTGTTGTTGTAATTTAATAAAATACCGATTTACGCTGTCAAATTGGTCAAGCTCATTTGTTATCGTACACGGGCATCAGTAGAAAAAAAGCGCGCAGTCTGGCATTGCAAATGGGAGAAAGAACGTGATGTTTCGACTGCCTTCCTTGTCCCATCGCGTACTATTACGGCAAACGCCAAATATTGCGCGCGTTCGATAAAATCTCGCTCGACACTTTGATTTGTGGGAGTAGATCTCGCGATGTACGTGGCTGTGAACGGGAAACTTTATCAAAATAACGGTTTACACGTCCATCGAGTAGCATCGTACATCAATAACAGCAAGCGGCAAACGTTTCATTTTCAAGTAAATTACAGTCGAGTAATTTCTAAGCAGAGCGATACTTTTTCGTATCTGTATTTCTTATTACGCACGTTTCACGGATTTTTACACACAGAAATACACAGTGGTCTTTCAAAAAATTAAAAAATCTGAAAATTCAAAAAAATGTAAAATAAATATTGACACGTATATCGAATGAAATATTGAATCCGATTGCTCATCCGTACACTGCTTAAAAAAAATTTTCTAGAACCAAAAAAATGCATATACTTGAAAATATGTCTTAAGTAGTTTCATTACTTTATAAAAGTACGTAATTGTTTTAATAATTTTCCTTTCTTTTTCAATTAACAAATATATCGTCGCAATAGATTTCATATTGTCTACAGCGTATGTATATAACTTCGTCATTCAAATAGAAATTTCTTTATTATACCAGAACTCGTTTTTTTTATCAGTGCACATTCGTTCTACAAAATTCGTATGTCTATTGTGTCTCTTGTATCGTCCAATTTACTCCATTAATTGTGAGCCAACGTATGCTAAACTATTTGTAAATGGCCTCGTCTCTTACAACGTACACATATAATAACTCCACGTAATCTTTTTTTGTATTTCTTTGGTTTCGGTAGAAATTAAATTCTTAAATCTAAAATTGTTTCAATATCGGCCATGTGCACTGGTCAAAAAATTTAATGATAATCAGAAAACGTATCGATTTGAATGGTATTGAAATATTATAAACGATGAATTCGAAGATGTAACAAATATTTGAAATTATCCAGTTGAAATCAAGCGTTACTATTGATATCGCGGTAAAAAACACTTTCAAAGGTTATTCGATTTGTTAGTTTAATGAAAAGGTCATGATGTATAAATCGTAATGCAAACATTGTTTAAAGATGAGTAAATGTTTATAGCATGTTTTTGCATGTAGTGGAATAATTCCGATACGGTAAGACCAAAATGTATGAATACAGTTTTCACAATCGGTAATCAATGCATTTGGGATAATTTCATATATTTCCAAAGGTCAAATGATCAAATTTCACCTAATATTCTTCTTCGATAAAAATAGAAAATAATGTATTCGCAATTACGATCGATCGTCCGTTTTGCTATAAAATACCTTAATATACTATATTCTTTTACCTATACCAAATATTTCAATGGCCATTCAAAATTTTAATCCTTTCGATTATCAAAATTTTCATGCACAATGTGAGTATACTCTTCCTTTCTTTCCTTCTCTCTCTCTCTCTCTCTCTCTCTCTCTCTCTCTCTCTATATATATATATATATATATATATATATATATTTTAATATCGGGTGCGCGCACGCACACTTAATACAACATGTAAATGTGTGAAGGTGAAAATACGCTTGCGCGTTTTTTGGTACAATTCGCGCATTTAGTATGATGCGACGCGTCTACAAGAAATATACCTCATTACAAATTTCATTCGCTTTTTTGCTCGATGTTGTTTGTCAGACTGTTACTCGACACTTTTTTTCTCGACACTCTGGGTCATGCTATACACGCCCTCACACTTGTGCATTTCTAAAGCATATTTTGGCACATTTAATAAGAATGTCAATTTTTCAGTACGGAAGCTTGTTCGATTCTCGATTAATTTTTTTCTAATCGTATTCCATATACTCCCTTTTCTACTTACATATACACGTAATTCGTCAGCAATTTGTGCACTATCTCTTTCTACTTCCCCAATATAAATTAGCTTATATATTATAATGTCCATCAGCTTGGATACACGTAAATACATGTAAAATTCATCATCACTTTTTTCACCGTAAAGATACCTTTACTCGTTAGCTGCCTTTGCATGCGTGATAAATTATCTTTTCGTTTAAATATTTCAATGTATTTTACACTCGGTTTGCGTTTTTGTTCTCCAACGCTCGATTTATTATATATTATAAATACCTGGCGCCACGTCGTCTTTATCCTCGTTCATTCGTTTATTCGTTTATTTAACGACGGGCCTAAACATCTATTTAATGGCACAATCGACAAAAAACTAAAAAAAGACGAGCAAAGTCGCTCACCTCGAGCGCACATTTACTTTGCTTAATTACTCAATCGTGTCTTCCCATCATGACGTCCTATATGCTGTCTGTGCGTTCAAATACGTGTGCGTGCTCTCGTGCACATATGCTTATTTGTTTGCTCGTTTAATTATTTCTGAGTTTGTATCCCAGAATTGATTTTTCGTAAAAATTTCTCCGTACGCGATGTACCGCCGTATATCTGTCGCGGTCGCTGTGAATTTTTCCTCGTTTTCTTTTTTCTTTGCTTTTTCGTAAATTTTATGCCTATATACAATCGAATATTTCGGCAAAGTACATTTTTAATAATATATTTAGACTTCATGTTCATATATATGAATATGAATTATTTAAACGTTGTTTCTGACACCTATTACAAAGTTCTATTGTGCGATTATCATTTTTCTTTAACCGGTAATTTTTTGCCTTAACTATCTATGATTTATGTATATTTATTTCAAGAAAGCAAAAATATAGCATTATAAGAAATTTCCACTATACCATACCATTTACGTGCTCACGATCTTTACCACACTAATTACTACTTAATCTACTGATAACATAACTTTTTAACCAACGAACTAATCAGCGGAGAATTTTTTAAATAAATTTTAGAAATAGTTTTTAGAATGTAAGGTACAATTATAAGAAATAAAATTCACAATCCATAATTCACATAAAATATTTTATACGTTAACTTTTCGATAAAGCTTTTGTATCTAAGGTCATTCTTAGGCATTAAACTCTGGAATATTTACATAAACAATTTTACATTCGAATTGAAATGGTTAATTTAACGACTAATAAAATTATTTAAAATATAATCCTATAATTATATCCCTTTATTGTTCTTTTTTCAAACTACTACCTTATTTTTGCATAATTAATTATAACAAGACAATGTTATATCTTTCTTCGTTAAGAATGAATCTAATATCAGGTACAAATATATAGCATTGTAAAAAAGCATTATTTATAACATACAATTCGTATAGCGAAAATAATTTATACGTACTATTTTTTGCAGACGTTATTTACTTATTATTTCTATTCATCGTGGACTTCATTCACGCGTAAAAGATCATCAAAATAACCGATTTCCGTAAGGGATTGTCTTCCCTTAATCGTTGCAAACATACGTACTGATTATTTCAATACGATTAGATTAAGAAAAAAGTTTTCTTTTGGTTGTTACGAATTTAACGACAAATAGCCGACGTATTTAGTCTGACATTCTCAATGATAATCCGCACAAGTTTATGAACTTGATATTGAAAATGGACGAGCAAATGAAAGAGGAACGAACGTCTTCGATTTAAAAAACTTCTTCAAAAAGACAGTCATTTGCAAATTTGATTGTTTGTGTTATAAAAGGTTTTCGTATCGTTTGCACAAATAACTTTTATGCACGAAGTATACAATTAATTATTTTGTAAAATGTTGTTTAAATCCTTTTCAGCAATTACGAAAGTAATCGCAGAAAAGTGAAATTTTTTGCTTGGATAACGTAATGGTTTCTACATACGATACATATATTCTTTCGAGAAGTTTGACTTTTGTTTTGAAAGGAAAATTGCAGTTTGTTTCGAGTAGTGAAACGCTTGGATGCGAGGGCAGTAATTAATAGTAAACGAAAGTGAAATATTAATCATCTTCTTTCGGAAATGTATTACGAAATTTGATAAAGGTATTGATTTTAAAGTAAGAAATGCATTACATTTTCTCCCGGGAGGGGAGAAAATTTTTCTATTTCGGGAAGATAAATAACTTACATTAAATTGGAACGTTACATCTAATGAAATTATCATTATCAATTAAATATAATTCAATAATCGAATAATCATTTTAAAATAAGAATCGATACAAAATAAGTAAAAGTAACGTAATACCATTAAATCTGAGTCTTTGTATCAATAATTATTCCAAGTATTAGAACGATATTTGTAGCAAGTAAGCTTATAAATTCTGTAATAAATGCATATTTCGATTCAAAATCTAAATGTAACGTAAAAAAAGGTCTAATAATAGATCAAGAATGGTTATGTTGGGAAAAAACATTTCCAAAAATACTGACGTAAGTATTGAATGAGAAGTGGAAAAAATTAAAGATAAAAAGAAGAAGAAGAAGAAGAAGAAGAAGAAAAAGCAGTTGATCGAACTTATAGAAGTCGTAAAAATAAAAGTTGCTTAATAGCGCTTTAACCTTGGCTGATAGTGCAAAGTTGTCGTGGGTTCGATTTACCAAGGGTAGTAAGAAAGGAGGCAACTAACTAGCTCTAACGCTCTCTCTCTCTCTCTCTCTCTCTCTCTCTCTCTCTCTCTCTCTTGAAAAAGACATGAAAAGAGAGAAGGCGAAAGTACGGCTTATGCAGACACTCAACGTCAAGTTTGCAGGTACAGAAAGTTATCTCGTTATCAAAAGTGAACGCGACAAGGAGTCTACTTCTGCGTACGTGTACGTACTCGTTTGCTTGTACGCCTGTGTGTACCCTTTGCTTTTCTTATGCGTATACGTACGTATGTACTGTCCTAAGAGAGACCTAGTGTTTTCTCCGCAAGAGAGGCTTTTAGATTTATCGATTCCTTTTTCTTTGGTCTTCACACGAGCACGGATTTTGCGTTTTAAGACCATTTCGGAAACACAGAGCAATTTAGAAGATCGTAATTCTTAGGAGTGGTTTAACCGATTTTATTGGAAAAGTGAAACCACGCTGCCGCTCGAATACTTTCAAATATTTTCAAGCACGTCCCGAAAATGTATGAACGACCGTTACTCCTGTTGCTCGAAAAATCTCGTTTCTTTTCTTCGCGTATATCTCGCTTGTCGTTCCATCTTTCTATACGCATATATGTATCGATTTGCCTTACCATTAGGAGCGCGCCGGCGTCAGAGTAACGCACACCGAAAGGAACTTTTCGCCGTCGATAAGCGACAAATCTAAGAGCATCCCTTCCCTCTCCTCTTTCTCCTCGGGCGATGCACCGTACGTAAAACACGTACGTGTGTGCGTGCGCTCGTGCGTGCACATAAAACGATCCTTTTCCGTTCCGCTCCCGCAAAGGCCTCCCCTAAACTCTTTCGTTCGATCGCACTGTTCGAGTCGCGCTTCGCCTTTCTTTTGCACGCGCACTCGCAAACAAAAATAATAAGTATTTGTTACACAAGCCGACATTACAAGATCCATTCGATTTGTATTCCGGAAATAATTCTTCGCGTAACAAGGGGAATTCATCTCAACATGCGCACTCTAAAGAACCCCGCTAACGATAAGTAAACAATAATAACCACGTTAGTTAGGAAGTTATTTCTTCTAGGGGGATAGAAGCTGTTTGGTTAAAGGCTACAAGCGATGTAATCCAGATGCTTATTTATTTAAAGAGCGACCATCGTTTGCCGTAGCATACCGCCACCGATTCAAACGTTAATGCGAGACAATGAGCTCGAAATAGTAAAACTAGAAGTATCCGGCTGCTTTGGTAGCGACAAATAAAAATCTGTGTAAAGCTCGTCGATGCAGATCGACAACGCTGACTACCCGTTTTGCGCATTAAGAGTAACGGGAGCAGCTTGAAACTTATTGGGTATCAGTGAGTACTCGGGTAAGTCGGGCGGAAAACCGGTGAAGCGGTGGATCGTTCGTCGATCCACTTGGTCGGTTACCTTACGATGCACAGCACAGTTTTCAGCGTCCGTCGATTCCCGAGTATCGAACGGATGATTACGATGATTCAGAGTGACGCTATGAAAATGAAGAAGCGAACTCGGCGGGCTCGCGAGTCCTCGCCCGTCGATCGCGCGATCGCGAGGAGACGTCCTCAGTAGCCTCTGTTCACCGCAGTCCTGTTTCTGCTATGCCACTTGCACTTGAGTATGCGCACGTAGGTCCTGCGAAAAGTGGCGTTGCAGAGCGCGTAGCAGACGGGATTGACCGTGCTGTTGATGTAGCAGAGATAGTAGAAGAAGTCCCAGAGCTCCTGAGGTATGCAGCCGGTGCAGGCCGTGAGAGGCTTCAGGAGCACGAGGATGTTATAAGGCGTCCAGGTGAAAATGAAAGCCGCGAGTATGGCCGAGAGCGTCTTGGCCGCCTTTTTTTCTTGGGACTTTTTTTTCTTCTTGGTCGGGGCTTTAGGCGTCGGGGTCTTACCCACGACCTTTCCAATGCTCTTCGCGCTCAACGGAATCCTGACGTCTTGCATCTGCGAGGGTCGTCGCATCAGGGCTTTGCCGTCCTCGTCGTTCGTCGCGACGATTATCTCCTGACCGGAACTGTTCAGCTCTACGCCCGATCGTATCGGGTGGAAGCTTATCACGTCGTCCGGGAACATTTTTATGCTGGGCGTCTCGACGGCCCCGTACCTGCCCAGGATCTGGGCCTCCCTGCCGCGCGGCACTGGCGGGGCTGGTAGCCTTATTAGTATCGTGTATACCTGGTGGGCAGGAGAAAATAGGCCTTGGTTAGACAATTTTTCGAAATGGAGCCACTTTCATTCGTTTACTTTCTTATATTTCACGTCGATAGCAAATAAACAATAATAACCACGTTAGTTAGGAAGTTATGTCTTCTAGGGGGATAGAAGCTGTTTGGTTAAAGGCTACAAGCGGTGTAATCCAGATGCTTAACGATTTAAAGATTTAAAGAGCGACCATCGTATGCCATTTTTGGCAAACGAACGTCGGCCAATTATTGGCCGACTGATTCTAAGCTTACGGTCTTTTTCAACTTTTTGTCTACTTTTTGCCAAATGTAAATGTTTTTTTTTTTTTTTTTTTCATGTTTTTTAAATGCTTGGTGACAATCTGCAACGTCTAATGCAAATGCATATTTAGTGTGTCTGTTTCATAGAAAATTCGTATATTAAAAAAAATTGTTAGTTCTAACAATTGATTCCTGTTAAAAGTTTTTTACTTTAGACGGATAGATCTACAATGTTTGATTATTCATAAAGTTGCAAAAGTGTTATGTATCAATAGTTCCAAAGCTGTTGCGAAGGAATATTGCTAATTTGAAAATGTTTAATATCCAGAATTTTAAAATTCAATAAAGAGATTTTTTATATCTAATAAAATGGATTTCTATTCTTTATTCAATATATTTTATATTTATATCGTTATGCAATTGTAAAATAATTAACGTAGAGAGCAACGTTCTGTATAATAGAAATGTTATGTGCACGCACCATACGTCATTTATAATACGTTATTTATGATATTTTCGAATACTAATTTTATAAGTACACGATTGATTTGTATTCATTATTTATTGAAAAAAATGGGTATTGAAACCTTCTATGTTATATTATTATCATTTATTCTTCAAATAATTTATTCAGTTATTCAGGATAACGTTTTTTTTCAAAGTAAAAAAACTCTTAGAATATTCCAATGACCAATGGTAATTATTTAAATTTTTTTATTGTTTTAGATTTAGCTTGTTACGTGTGAATAATTAATTTATCGATATAAATGGACGAAATCTGTTAAATTTTTCTACATTTCAAAAATAATCTAGGAGATTAAAATAATTATTATCAGAGTACGGATTTTAAATCAATAATAGATAGCAGACGTTTACGCGAAATCAATAATGAAAATGACATAAGAGTAATAATATTTATATCTCTAAAAATCCAATTATTCATAGTTCGTATATATATATCTATATATATGTGTATATATATATATGTATATGTATATGTATATATGTATATGAAGCCAACTAGGTCGATAAAATCAAATGGATTTTTTCAGGTAATACTATTTAAATATTTTCATATTGCATAATTTAAAACATCAAGTATTAGTTTAAGTTAGTAAATGAATTTAACATGAAGAAATTAAAAGACACTGAGGAAATTTAGGATATAAAGTTAAGATCTTCAACTTATAATATCTTATTAGTTAGAAGCCAGCCAGTTAATTGTTAGTAATTAGAATTATTATTATTATATACGTCAGAATATTTGAAAATGTGCAAAGAGCTTGCTAAAATTATAATAATCCTTCAGAACGAAGGAAAATGCGTTTCGATGATGAATAGAAATAGCGTGGCGAAGTATAACGTGAACTTCATTATAATGAATGAAATTCAATATATACAAACAATGATAAAATTAAAAATAATTGTTTAGTATACATATATATATATATATATATATATATATATAAAGTTGATGAAAAGGGTTTGTAAGTTAGATTGAATTTAATACGAGATGAAAAAGTAAGTTCACAGTAAGTAACCCATTTCATCTTCATGAAAGAACTATGATAATAACTGATTTAACATTTATTAATATTAAACAAATAATACCATAAAAATAATGAACAGATAATACTCGAATACAGAATGATATGGTTTGACCTTCGTTGAAAAAGTACGATCTGTCAGTAATACTCATTTCTCTTGACAAATGATAAAATAATAATGCTCTAGTGATTAAGAAATTAATTAATTTAATATAGTAAGAATGAAAAGGCTTTATTATTATATATGTATTTTACTATACAGTTAATGGTGTTTCAAAAAGAAAGCTATTCAATTATTTATTTTATTTTATTCTACTTTACCGAATTTGAAAACTTGTTACCTTCAAAAATGTGATCAAATAATAAATAGCATTTTTATATACTTTTCCAAATCAACAGTAGTATAATTTCAAGGTAAAGTGTTATAACGACAATAAAGAATCGATAATAATTTTGCAACGTTATGATTTATGTAACTGATATTTCAAAAAATCACATAAAAAAATGTCAAAATTACATCTTAGTTTCATTTATGTTTTATTCCATTGTAACTGATAAATAAGAAAAGAAAAAAATATTTAGAAATTTAAATTCGTACGTGATCTTGTGTCTATGAATTATAGTCAAGTAACTTTTATTTTTCGTATAATTTAGATTCTATCTGAGCGAGAGTGTTTTATGTTTTAATTGTAAACTTATTACTTGGTAACTTGTAATTAACGATGATTTAATGTAAATTTCTATTAGGTTTCAAACAGATAAAAAGAAATTATGTTAGTAAATTTATGGATGTATGGTACAAAAGAAATTTGTATTCCTCATATCGCATGAAGTAATAACGGTTAGAAAACTCAATGAACGTGACCTAATATTTAATACATTCAAATATATTGAAATAATAATAGATAATGTATAGATAAAATAATGTATAAAAAGATTGTATTTGTTTATAGTTGAAACTCGATACTACATATCTTTAAACAACACTCGTGAGCTAGAAGATAAATTAGCTATTAAATCGGTGATTTTTCGCGTGAAAGTCGAGACAAAAACATTATTTATGTTAAATTTTAGTTGTATCCTTAACAACATCTACAAAAAATTACTATAATTTTTCGTTAGCATTATTTTTATAACATATTTTCTCTGCATAAATACTTGACATACATTGTTAACAAAAATTTAAGTTTACGAGTTTAAGCTGGTGTAATAGATTTATCTTGACACAAAGTTTCTTTGAATTTTTTTTTAAACATCGCAGACTTTTTATTTATAGTTTGTTTTTTTTAAAGTAAGTTTCTTTAATTATCTAATTCTATTTATTCAAAATTGAATGATTGTATCTAATATCGTACGCTTCACAAAATTTACTGCATTATCAGCCGACCGTTTCGTTTTCTTTTATTTTATCTTTGACTCATTATTTTATAAAAAAAATCCAATTAGTTTTTATTCCGTTTAGTGTAAATGAATATACATATACATGTTGGATTAATGAGTGAAGTTATAAATTGTAAAATATAATTTAACTTTTATATAAAAATAAAGAAGTTTTAAATATTTAAAACTTGGTAGTTTTTTAGGGACAAGCCAAAAAATTTGCATTCTTTGAAAGCTTATTCTTTTAATTAGGTTCATATTTTTCAATTCATCAAGTTCTAACGTATTTCAATCTCCTTCGACCAGCATTAGATTTTTCTAAACCGAATCCGAATAGTTTGTTTCGTTGCACATTAATTTTCTACTGCAGCATATTTTCATTAAAATTTTTGTATAATAAATACTCTTTATTGTCAATTTATGTTCGTTTTAAATTTGCATGACAGTTTCATGTTTTGTTCTTGAAGCGGAATATAACTTTTTAGAGTGCCTTATTTATTTTGTTGAAAGCAAGCTGTCATCGTATCGTGGAAATGCAACTTTTCGCAAATTAAAGCCGAGGAATAAGGTAAAAAACAAAATTAATATTGAAAATAAAGCAAACATTCGTACTGCATAATATAAATGATTATATGTTATAGGTATGTTATAGTTATAGGTATGTTTAGTAAGGTACATCCTTAGAATTATTCTTCTAAGCTATAATATATCAAGAAATTGTATCAAGACTTTGAAATTTGTATGGCTTGCAAGCGAGTGTATCTAATGAAGAGTGTTAATATAATTACATTTCAGGCACGACACATGTACGATATACGGTTGAACATATTTTATCTATTTAATTAAATAAGTATTAAAATTATAATTTTTACGTTATACTAATGAGTAAACGATACTAACGAGAAAGGTTGAATATTAATTACTAATGTTTACTACTAATTGATAGAAGCGAGTAAGAAATTCCTTCTTTTGAAGAGGTTGCTTATACTATAATTACGACTCAACAGTATGATTTAATATTTATTATTTATTAGAAATAGTAATGTTCAGAATTTTTTTTTTTTTTTTTTTTTTTACGACATAAGTTTCGGTTATCATTAAAAGCAAATACCTGTACCGATTGTACAAAGATTTACAAAATATTTCAAATTTCATTAGATCTATTAGCGAAAGCTCTGAAATTCAAAGTCATGCTTCGAAAATAAGTATTAGCAGAAAGAGATGCGCTCTTTTATACCCTGATCCAACTTTCATTGGGTCGCACGCAAATTCCATAATTGAATGCAGCTGATTACTATATCCATTCGTAGTCGCGAATAGATACTTCGTGGTCGAGGTCGATCGACAGAAGCATATCTTTCGACATAAAAGAAGCGAAAAGCGAGGAAGTGGGAAGCGCCAATTCGCGAAGATTCTTCACCGTCAGAAATGTCAATTGCCCGCAGGTTGTTGCCAAAGCACTGCAAAATGCATTTCGAGTCCCAGTGCCCCGATAATAGTTGCGCGGCTTGCACAGTTTTCTCACGATAAAGTGCAGAGGCGAGGCGCGACGAAATATTGGCACTCCGCCAAACTCTCAATGTACGTTGAAGGCTTACTAACTTGAAACTTTTTGCAATTTTTTTGCCGCGCGAGCCACGTAAATCACCGAGAGACGAGCCGATCTCATTCGTGTACTTTTTCCTTCTTCTACTTTTTTTTTCATTACCGTACGCATAATGGGATACTTTACAGAATCGACGATACTTATTTTGAATTATCTTCATTAAACACCGATAATGTCTCTGTACATATCAAGAAGAATGAGCTTAAATGCGTTTTAATTGGCTGTCAATATGCAGTTGTTCAGTTGCAACAAATATGAAAAAGTACTTACGTAATTATTCAACTTGGCTTTTACTGATTGTAGAAATTATGTTCTTATTTTCTTATATTTATTTATCGATCTATTTTCCACTGTTAAGGATTATAAAATATTTTCCGTAAAAATGAATTTTTCTTTGTACTCGTAGTACTTCTAAGTAACGATCTGATGCTTTCATTATAGGATACGGTAAACTTCGGTTCATTCGCTTCAGTTTTGAACTTTTTACGATTTTTTGTAGGTACATTCTTTTTAAGAATTTACCATATTATACCGGAACGTTTCGATCAATTTTTCATGTGATATTACGTTTTTTAAATTTAAGTATTAACGTATTTGAAAATATATTTTAACGTTTATAAAGGGTGATTAAATAACATATGGTTTTTTTTACAACTGTTATCGATAACAGTTAGATATTCTTGGATTTTTTATGTTATACTTATTCTATTTGTTTGTATATTTTAATTGTAAAAGAAATTTTTTACTTAAATATATATTTACGAAAAACTTTACTAGTCACGGTTAATACAATTTGAATCTATACTGTTACACAAAAGCTTCCACGATCATGTGTTTATTAATTTTATGTAATGATTCTGTTTTGAAATTTTTATACGGCTAAAAAAAGTATTGTACAAATTGAAATGTTAAAAATACAAAGAATGATATTTCATACGAAAATAAAAGTGCAAAATAAGACAGGCATAGCAACATTATTTTCATTTGTACGAACATTTGGAATCCAATATTTATTCATTTCTATCTTAATATTGATATTAAATATGTACTGTATTAAATAAATGATATAAAAGATGATATTTAATTTTATTATGCAAATGTTCCTGACTTTCAGCAGCAAATTAATGCTGATTTATTTAAAAATACTATCATGTATCTAAATAAAATGCCTGTATCAGATATTCTAACGTTACTTACAATCCCAATTTGAAAAAAATTTTAATATTTCTTCAATAAATCAAATATAATACTTTCAAAGATATTAGAAATTATTTTAATAAAAAAATGAATTGATATTTTGATGTTGTATTAAATATCTTTCAAATGAAATATTTGGGGTCGTTATGTAACTTAGGATTTACTACATAAATTTAATCCATCTGCACATACAGATTGCAATTGATTTAAATATATTCTATCTTTATCTTAACATGTTTGAACATAAATTGTCATAAAATTTGAATAAAACTCGTGATTTCCTTTCAACTTATTGTTTGAAATAATAAAAGCTTATATAAATAAAAATTATATAAATTTACAGGTAAATACATCAATTAAAAAAACATAATTTGTCATGTTTATATAAGTAGATCATTTAATATTACATTTTTTAATGAAGCCGGTTTGATAACAATAAATCAATACCAACTCAATAAAACAGTAAATATTCAATTAAAAATCATATTAAGAATGAATAATAAGTTAATAATTAAGTTACCAATGTTCTATTTTTAATAAATTTCAGGTTTTGGTAAAGAAAAATTAAATAATATGGTCATTATTCGATTTAATTCAATTAAGTTATCGACATTTTTTCTGAAAAATAAAAACGTTATTTCCTTTTTACATATGTATTGTTTAATAAATATCATAATAATCTAGATTTTTAATAATCTTTATATATACTTCCGAGTAAATATGAAAATGTTTACTTTTCTACAGATTCTTACGATTATAAAGAAAGAGAAGTATTTTAGAAGATCCTAAACTACTATTTCAGTCTATAATTTTATCCCATTCAATTTGAATTTGATTTAAAACGAGAGATGCACTCGTTTTTTTTTCTCGAAACTAAATTTTTCCCGAAACTAAAGTAAAAACTTGAGTAAGAAAAGAAACTTCTCTTTAGTTACGAAACAATATTAATTTTCAGTAATTATTTTTTTTAATATACCAGAAAAATTTTAAAAACTTGTACAATTATTATTAAATTAATTATAAATAACTATAAATAGTTTATAATTATTGATAACGTTAATATAGATTAAAGTTGCAAATAAAAGAGGAAAGTTATTTCATTCAATCGTATTGATCATTGCAAAGTACTTTTGAAGATTCAAAGGAAATTAGATCGTTACAAATGGTTCCGCATGTTTAGGTATAACAATAATTGTCTCGTGTATTCGCATGTATAACTTGTAATTCAGTAAAACATTTCTCAAATTAATCCTTAGATATCTTAAAATAAATAAAATAAATAAAATTAAATATAAAAATTGTTTACGTATTTTAAGGTTCTATTGTAATTATACATCATAATTATACACAAATTTCAAAATTTTTTGCAATTTCGTCGTCTTTTTATGCACTTTTCTCATATTATTATCATTTCTTTGGAAATAAAATATATTAATAAAATACATTAGAAGTCAATAATTCATGATAATACAAGAAATTATAACAGTCTTTTTAAATCAATCAATCCGTATGATCAATTCTCTGTATTACTTTATTGCATTATATTACGGAATAAATCGTAATTGTAAACTAATATTTAGTGACATTAAATTGACTAATATATGATATAAGTATTATTATTTATAAAAATCGTTTTATTATTACTTATTGTGTACAAGAATATTAATGTACAAGATGTAATTATCTTGAAGTTCAATTTATCTGGTTAATAGATTAACACTGGAAACGTGCGTATAACTTTTGCAGATTTATTAGATGTGCATCTTAGAAACGTAATGCAGACATATTTTGAAGTTTATCCGAAAAACAGATCTTTTTTGGCGTATGAACAGAATATAAAGTAAACACGATATTATTATTGATTAATATATCGGCATAATTGTGAATTTTTAAATACTTAATGAAAATAAAAATCTATTGTTGAAACATGAGTTGACGAAGAAAAATAATTCAAGTAAGGGAAATGGTAAGGACTATATCAATAATGATGTATATTAATAAGTTTCAATATTTAAATTTATCTATATCAGTACTATTTTCTGTAGGGAATCAAATAAATAATATATGAACTAAATTTTTTGTTGTTTCATCTTAGAATTTTTAAAAAAATGCAATTGGTAATAAATAGTTATTACCAATATCCGAGGTTCTGCGTAATGTTGTTTATTAACATAAAAAATATATTAAAATAATTTGGCAAAATAGGTATATTTTTATTAATAATTTGAAAAAAAAATTCGAAACTTTTGGAGGAATAAAATCTTCGTTGCAGACTATTTATAATTTAGTACATACTTTGTAATTAAGCATTAGACTTACCATTATTTCAAATTAT
This sequence comes from Wiebesia pumilae, assembly GCA_018907045.1. NCBI lineage: Eukaryota > Metazoa > Arthropoda > Insecta > Hymenoptera > Agaonidae > Wiebesia > Wiebesia pumilae. The sequence continues at coordinate 1,440,383 of JACCHZ010000137.1, read as the reverse complement.
TAGTTGGACTAATAATTTGAGAATTTAATTTATAATTTAGTGTCAAAATAAAGCTTCAAATTGATACATTAACAAGACTTTACATTATTTCAATTAAAATCGCATAAGTTTACATATAATATATTTATGAAAAGGAAATTCTTTTACCAAACACCGATAATAATACGACCTACATTTACTGTAGCTATTTAGCACGAATTGTAAATCTATTGGAAAATGTAAAAATAGAGCGTTTAGCTTAATAAAAGTTCAGTGCCAATTGTAAGGTGAAAAATTAGTAATATAATGATGGTAAAATATGAGACTCAAGTAATTAAAAAATAACTGAGTCAATAGGCTAATAAAAATTCACGCTGAAAATTAAATATTTGACATTTGAGTTATCATATTTGATTCAAAATTTCACAGATTAGAAGAAAAATTAATAAATAGAACCTTATATAATAAAATAAATGTAAATTTATTATGTATATAGTTAATAATTTTATGGCTTTTAATAAGTTTTAATTACGAAGTTGACCGATGATTCGTACAACAAAATACAACCGAACGAAATAAATATGGCACATAGACACCTATTAATAACTAATAACCGAGAATCTACGTGTATCTGATTAGTCTATTATTTCGGTACATTATTTTCGAATCTAGATAGATATTTTTTCTACAAAGACGTGAAAAATAATATAAATTTATGTTATTCGGTATGGATTCAATAAAATTATGTTTTAACGTTTCATTAGTTTTAGACTTTCGTTTTAAATAACTTCATAAGAAATAGAGTTTGACTTTAACATTTTTATGAGAATTCATTACGTCGTATGTTAATGATATTATGAAATATACTTTTCCAGGCAGTCAATGAGTAGATGTAGGTAGATGAAATATAGGTCATTATATTTTTTGAGTACACGTTAAATAAGTATTCGAGTGAATTCATCCGATCACTCTTGACATCATATCTCGTGATATTGAATCGGAGAAACTTCATTATTACGTACGTATACGTGCTATGTCTAGATATAAAGTTGAAGATAATGTCATTTTTTGTAGACTTACTATGCAGAAGATTGCACGAAAATAGTCAGCTTGTAGACGTATAAATATTACTCTTAAATAGTTTAACGTTCTATTAAATTACACACGCGCGCGCGCGCACACACACACAGAAAGTATTTTAAAGTTAAAGTTTTAAAAGTCTACATAAAGCTCATTCAAAGCGATTATTTGATCAGAAAAAGTACGAGGTGAGTATCTCCAACGTTCTACATAACGTCTTATTTTTAACGTCTATTCGAGAAACAGTAACTTTCGTAAATATTCTTAATGCGTGCGTCTTGATTTTTATTAATATTCACGCAAAGGATTTATTCTCTAATTTGTTTTTCGTCTCGCAGAATCAATGAATTTACAACCGTTGAGCATATATTAAAAATGTACTCTACCACGAAGCTCGGGTTCTGTAAATGTAAAAGAATACAATAACAGGTCAACGATTTAATAAAATTTTATATTTACTTTCGTATCAATATTGCACATATCCTTTCTTAATTATACTTGCTACCCCATTTACTTGACACGAGTCCCTTTAAGAAGTATTGAGTAACGGAGATAATAGTCTCCCAGTCTCGACTAAATTTTACGAAGACTTACTTGTCATCGTGTAAAAGGTACCCAATTTTAAAGTACGCTCGCCAAATGGAGTATTTTTCACCTTATGACCTGGCTTAAGAAGTTTTAGCGTTGTAAAGATGGAAGAAAAGTTGTAAAAGGAAAATGCAAGATTTGTGGAAAGAGGACACTCGAGAGCAAGAAGAGTACGGGTAATGGCACGTGCGACGTTCGTTCGGGATGCCTATCCCGTGCTCTTTTTTAGCACTCGAGGTCGAGCTCGTCTTCCGAGGCTCTACGCACGCTCACCGAGTCGTTGGCCATGTTTTTGCCGGTGATGGTGGCGGCGCTCGTGGCTCCGGACGTGCGTAGACCCGCGGGCCTCGCGTACTCCGTCTGCTGCTCGAGCCTGTCCAGGTTGAGGCTCGTCGACTGGACGACACCGAAGGAGTCGCAGCGCGACATGACGCTCGCCACGGGTGTCTCCAGCGACACGGGCGTGAGGGTGTCGTCGTATCCGGCCGCCGTGCGGCTGCTTTCCGGTCCGCCCGCTTCGTCGTCCTCGTCGTCCTCGTCCTCGTCCTCGCGGCCGCTGTGCCACCACGCCACGCACCACATCTTTAGCCACGTCCACGACAGCGGCCGGTGCTTCTGAAAGATTTTTCAGGACTTTGATTGGTAGGAATTGAAACTTGTTTTCTAAGGCGCTCTCTTCTTTATTTCTATCTTTTTCGAGCTTTCCCCTTTGGGGAAACATTATCACCAGTTTAACGTTGGGACCGACGAACGTGGGATCGATTCAACTGCATTGACAAAATGTATCGCGTTCGATATTTTACCTTCGATTTCCACAATCATTTTTAAATCGTCTTTCTTTGAGAAAAAGAGCTGGCCAAGTGCACTCGTGATATATTGATTTTTTCAAGCTCTGTGTTACGCCTGAACACCTATTCTTTTTGCGGATAATATGTTAATCAGGTTCCCGTGAGATGAAATTAACATAAGCGTATAATTATTTTTTTCTCATTTTTCTAATACAGCGGAGATTGTTACGTAGAGTATGAAAAGTATAAATCGATATATCGATAGGTTAGAAGTTTATTCTAGACAAGAATTAGAATCTACAATTATGCAGAATTTAATGATATATATTATTTGATGTATTTACACACCGATATTTTTATTTTTAGAAAGCCATATAAGCACGATTTTTATTGATATATAAAATTCCTACGAAATTAAGTCAGCTCCTATAAAAATTTCTACACAATCTCTTATCAGTTCTATGCATGTGACTTTTATGCTTACCTTTTCACGTAAAAAATATTGCTCAAAATAATCTTGGAAGACTGCAAGTTTTTTTTCACAGGGTTGTTACCTAATCATATTGCATAAATTTTTCTTACGGTAAAAGAACTTGATTTATTTTGAAAGCGAATATATATTTTCGATAGCTAGAATTTACGATTCCATACGTTAACGATTATTTTTATCAATTTTTATGGAATTCGAGAACGTTTTGAAAATATGTAATAACGTCCTCATATTTATATAAAAAATTATGTCGTACTCTTTCGCAAAATACAGTCAATGGAAGTCTTTCAATTTTTATTGCAATTAATTGCGTAAATGCGAGCTATTGCTTAAAATTCATGTTATTCCAATATTCCTATAGAAATAAGCCGCTAATAATTTCACCAAGTGTACTTTATATATATTTTTATTCTATTAAAAAGTTAACGTGCAGTTTATTTATAGGACATTGTTTAAAGTGGTCTAAATAGTTGCAACTTACAAATTACTTCGCGATCTCGAGTAACTTCATAGCTCAGCCTATTGCGCATTGAAAACGCAAGTTGCAATTTTCTTTTTAAATAATTTGTGAAAATTATTTATCTCCTACCATTAAGTTTATTAATTTTGTAAGATAGTAGGCTCAACTATTTGGTAATGCCGAGATATCAGAATAATAAATAAATATTTCAGCGTAAAGAACATACGTAAGCTATAAATACAATATCAAGTTGTTAATTATTGTTAAATTTTTATTACAAATCGTTAATTTCTAATTGATTAGCCAATGAAAAATTTAACGACTATGTTCGTTTATAAATATTTATCCAGATAAGTTTCAAGTTCGTACGTTGGTTTCAGAATACACGGCTTAATACTCAAATAAAAAATGTTCTTGATTCCGTTAGGTATCCTCGTAGAAATAACAAGTCATAATTTAATTAATTTGGTGCTTCCTTAATGGCATACGCCTGAATTATAAGGAATACCACGTATTTGCATGATATACAATACAAGTCTATGATTATCGTGCGGTAAATAATGAAATTCGCGTAAAAATATCAAAATGAAAGAAAAAAGAAAAATAATTAATGAATAGGACTTTAAGTAAATAAGTGCAATTATCCATTGATCCGTTGATTAAAGTAATACAAAATATATTTCAATTACTGTAAAAGTCATAAGATTTGGATTCAATTTAATGTGCTCTAATTTCACGTTAAGCGTAGTACGAAGATAATTTACATATCTATCATTGCGAAAGATGCATCGAATACGCATCAAAGTATATTCATCATTACGAGTTATAAAAAGCACTTGAATAATAAAAGGAAAAAAATTCAGAAGTGAATTTTGAAGATTGAAAAGTAACGAGCAATTTTCGAAATTTATACCGACGATTTATTTGAAAATATCATCGAGTTAAGTCAATGAATTTAGGAGAACGTATCTGTATAAAGTGCGATTCATTTCAAGGAATAATTATGATCCGTTGCGATGGAATTGTCGAAAATGTGACGGGAAAACACAACACACGTGTTTCGCTGAATTAGCTCGGCGGATGAGAAAGGACAAAGAGTACAAAGGGAAAAAGAAAAATAAAATTTATACACGATCAGAAAAAACTAATTTCGAGCGATTGACGGTATTTAAGGAGCACACAGCCTCGAGTCACGAAATAATAGAAGAATATAATAGTAACTTACTACCCTATGTTGAGGATAATGCCTGTCGAGATAGGAAACCGCAATATGCGTGGAATTCACCTCATCTCCTGCTCCCGTACTCGATTCGCTCCGCGGCCTCCTGCACTCCTCCATGTCCAGAGCTTCGTCGCTATGCAACAGGAAGAAAGGTATATTACTTTAGCGATTAAAACCACCATGATTTCTGCTTTTCTCTCCTCCCACATTTTTTCACGTCATTTCCATTCTCCTTCCATTTACCATCTTTCGTCATTTTTCCCCTTTTGCGCGCCGTACATCACCCGCTGTGCACTTCTCCTGCTATTCATCATTCACTTTCGTTGGCTCATTAGGCTAAGTTTTCTTCGTTGAACATTCGCGGGATGTGCAAATAAAATCAAAATAAACCGCCCCTTCTACGGCAAGTACATCCAATATTCATTAGATAGAGAAATGGAAACACATTATTAATCCAGAATCATTCGTTGGAGCACCATGAGTACGATTGGCAACTAAATGCCGTCGAAGTGCTCCTACGCGTTACACGCGCGTTTATATTTCCGATTTGCGTTCCGATAAATTACGCGTGTTTTCCGTTTGTGAAGTATCACGGATGAAACCTCAATCAGTCGAGAAATGGATAATATTTTGAAAAAATGAATGTCTTCGTTAAGCCACCTCGATACTTCAACACACGAATAGTACGTACAATTTCGGTGCGAGTCTCAAGACCTTCGTTTATTATTCCGACTGTCGACACGAATGACAAACACGATATTAAGCTTTTTATCGTTTTAAGGGAAAGAAGCAAACGAATGTCGAATATCTTATTAAGAAGATGACATTTATTAGACGAAACGATGAGAAAATTTGATCGAAGGTGAACATACAAGAAGGCACCACAAACTATATTACTCGCTCTTCAAAATGCTTGCCGAATTACTACTTCGAATACAAGGCGCATAATCAAGCGAATAAAATCATTTACATCGGACAAATAATCATGTTACTGGTTGTGACCACTTAATTGATCCTCGGTCATCTTTAATTTAAATAAAAAGCAACATTTCCATAATTTCCAAGCTCTTAATTAGAAAAATTGTTCGTTGAAAATGCATTGGACTTTGTTCTTTTGAGAAACCGTGACTTCGATTCAAGCCGCTGCACACGCTGCACAGTATAATTCCAATATATAAATGTCGCCCAGTGGAAAACTTCCGCCACCATTTTCCGCAGTTGAAGCTTGTTTACGTTTCAACATACCTATGGACATCTGTGCATAGAAGTGCACGGGCGCGGCCTATTTTTTGTTTGCTTACTAATGCAGAGGAAGACGAGAATGGAAGAAGCCCGAGCGTCCGGTGACATGTGCTTGAGAAGGCGCAAGACGTAGAAGTTATGTTGGTTTATGAATCGCCAGCCAGCATACGAATCTATATATATATATATATATATATATATATATATATATTTCGTTTTTACCATCCTACTGAAAGTTTTAATAATCTACAATATTAATAGTATAACTTTAAGAGGAAATTCTACCCGCTGTGCAAATACTTATGTGACTTGCGCGAGATCAACTTTGAGATGCAGCTGATGTTCAAGAGGATGCCTGGTAAATTGTTTAATAGGGTGGCAATAATTTAAATATATGATAATCAGCGATTTGCTTTTATATAAAATACCGTTTTAAAAATCAATATTTTATATTCGATGACCGCTTACTAGTTTACGATAGTTAACTCTCTAATCGATTTGAAATTTTGCTCAGTGTTTTGGAAATATTTTAATATTGAGCATGGATAACGCAAAGCGGATAAAATATGCGAGGCGAACTGCGAATACTTATAATTTTTTCATTATTAATTATCGACTTTGTTCGTTCACATTTTTATACCATGTTATTAACACGAATATTTGAGTACCTTTATATGTTAAGTATACTTCATTACTCTACTTCGTATTTCTAATCTTCCAGCGGATCTTCATTAATTAAAAAAGCAGAGAGTTTTATGTATTTACTAATTACATATTCTTTATTTATTGACACAATATTATAATATTATAATTAATGCTAATTTTTACAGATTCTAATTCCTCCTAAAGTGTTTAATTTTAAATTATCTTGTGCAGTACAACTGGAGGAAATGCAGGAAATGCATTCCAAATATACAGCATAGTTTTGGTTATTATTTACAAAGTGCCTCGAGATATTACGCATTACGAATTTTCGATTTAATAATTACGAAACTTCATCAATTAGAGATTCAGTAGTTTACCGCGATTGATTATTATCATCATCATCATCATCATCATCATCATCATCATCATCATCGTCGTCGTCGTCGTCGTCATCATCATCATCATCATCATCATCATCATCATCATCATCATCGTCGTCGTCGTCGTCATCATCATCATCATCATCATCATCATCATCATCATCATTATTATTATTATTATTTTATCAGTGAAAGTTGGCCTGAAAAGTACAAAGATATTCTACCGCAAAAATACGCTCCAGAATGAGAATTAAAAGTTTTTATTCTTAAATCCATAACATTAATATGTTTGCTGATACGAAGCTCGCGGTTGTTTTATTTTATCCGGGCGAATCGTTTCGAAATTTTTGTGCTTTCCGTGTAATGCACCGAACTACTTGCATATGAACTATTTATCTACTTTCACAAAGGACTACAGAATACATGGTTTGAATTTATAGAGTGAATAATTTTTTAAGCGCTTAAGCTAATTATAAGCAGAAAATTCAGAAAATTCCTAATCTGCGCAATAAAAACAAAAATGACTATTCTTTTGTCTTTTTCTAAATTATTCGTTCCATTTATAATAATAATGCTAATATTAATACGCACGATAGCATGGTTTAAATATTAGCAAGATCGTTCGCGAGAGTGCAGCTTTAAATAATAAAGGCCATTTTATCGAATTAACTGAAATACATTAACAAAGCCTTTTAAAAAGTGTAGTAAAATTTATTTTAATACTATTTTCTAATCGAGTACTCGTGATTTGAATAAAAAATACAACTTTTACGTGCACTCGAAGAATGGCCATTTGAAGATAGCATTTTACACAAATACAGATTATATTTCACCAACTATATTTTACGACGATATTTCGGCAAGATCGCCGAAAAATAAAAAGTAAATCAGATCTGATATATGTAAATTATAGTTCAAAAATCCTCGTGCGATCCTTATAAATATTCACAACTACTATTTGTCTACCTTAATAAATTATCGGTGGATACTCAGTACTCTGTGAAAGCTAGTTTAATATTTACACAAATAACATTAAAATATATTCGAGTACTAGGGTAAGGTAAAGACAAAATGATGATTGTATAAATGATGTTAGTCACTAGGGAGTAGGTTTCATTTCTCAAAATGAACGCGTTCGTCTAAAATCACGCGTACGCATTACTGAATTATAGTTTATTTAGTTTATTTCGAGCAAAGTTGTGCGTTACAATTATAGTTGGGTTGTTTTCCGCACACAGAGAAACGTTTCACGATAAATAAATTTGTCAGTTAGACGGGTGTCCCGCTATTAAAGGAGGTTCCTGCCTCGTTATTCACCTATCGAGTTTTTAAATTTAAGCGATTATCGAATAAGCGTTGCATCCAAACGAAGGCAAAACGTGCCAACGAAAAAAACAATAGCTGCAAAATTTGGAAAATATTGTTTCGTTTAAAGTAACGGAGAGAGAAGATCGACAAGGCGACAAGGAACTCTGAAATTGAAATGTCCAAAAATAAAAATAAAAATAAATTGTTCTCTCCGAAGGCACACACTCCTAAGGTATATTGCTCACACCGGAAAGCTTGCTGGTGTTAGTGTATGCGCTACAGTACGCGCGTTAAAGAATGCAAAAGGAGCAGTTGGCACTAGTCAAGGCCAAATGGATAAATATCGGAGAAATTCGTACGAACCTGGAGTTGCTCCGTTTGCTGGCATCTTGCTTGCCGGCTTGGAGATTCGGCAAGTCCTTCTGGCGCTTTTCCGTCTCCTGCCAGATGCGCCAGTAGAGGAAGATCATGACGGTGACGGGCACGTAGAAGGCGGCGATGGCCGTGCCGAAGGTAATGTAGTGATTCGTTTCGATGAACTGGATGTAGCACGAGTACTCTGGCACCGTGCGCTCGCCCTCGATGTACGGCCAGGCATAAATCCAGGGCGGCCACAGCAGGAGTGATATTCCCCAGGCGCATGCTACCAAAAGATACTGACATAATAACGCGTACGTACGATCTCTTTCTCTCTCGGTAAGGTATGCGCATTCGACGAGAGCCGCGTGCGTTGCGAGGATACACGCCTGACCCTAGTTTACCTTGGTCGCGTATACGTGTGCTGCATTGCGAGAGCCAGCGAAACCTCTCGCTTGTTTTCGATAAAAATGTCAACTCATTGGCAAGGATATTTTATATCGACTAGGTAAATTACTTTTACGTTACCGGAGCACGCCATTCTACTCCTATGAAAGCATTTTATTTTGAAATTTTACTTGTAATAGCTCTGTCATCAAGCGGTACATCATTTTTATATTCGAGTGATGCGATTTTAACTTATACGAGTACGACAATATTTTTCACTTTGAGAGCGTATGCTCTTGTAGCAAAATTATTCCAAACGCAGTTGCCGCTCTCGCAATGCAACCTCATGTATTCAAAATAATCTTTTTCTCGCAAGTTGAAAATCATCCTGCAATATTTCTCTGGTAAATTGCATTTTTATATTTTAATTTTACATATTTTAATTTTACAACAAGAATGTTTTTAAATGGATTTTTCACTGGGGTAAAATAGTAAAATTACATTGCCTATCGTGACGTTGCAGATGATTTAAAAAGGCATAATTTTTAAATATTCGTTTTCCCAAAAAGAAGAACAATTCTTTATTATTTGGCGTAAAAGATGCCTTTGGAAGTTTTCGTAAAACTAATGTGTAATTTAGGTCAAGACTTCTTGATTTTATCATACTTAATCGAGTGTAAATCGATCACTTAAATTCGCTAGTTTCTTTAACGAAGATCACTTATTTCTAATAATAAGCTTAATGGAGTGTAATTTTCGTGTCTTCTTATTATTTTTTGTATTTTTAAATAATATTATTTCACGTTTTCATTGGAAATTTTCTATAAAATTTAAATTATAAAAAAATTTAAACCATTTAGCAGCGAAGAAATTACAATAAAAGTCAGTAGCACAAATGTAATATAAATTATCATTGTTAAAGAGTAATACTTGTTTAAATCAATATTATAAATGTATATATTCTTTTTATGTTCGATATAAGAGCTTTACTTCGGTGTTAAAATGTGATCAAGCGCATACAAATTTTATAAATTTGATAGTAAGAAAAGTCTTTGAAATAAGATTAAAAATATTAGTTTGAGTCGTGTTACATTGGTGGAATATTTCAAAATTATAAGCCTCGAATCGATTCTTTTGAACTCTACTCGTTTTAAAAAAGCATACACTCGTTGCAGTCAAGATATATTCTTCCATCAATATTCATCTTTTCTTTTTACAGATTTTTAAAAGCCTCTATCACACCGAATGAAATTTAGAATTCTATTTTCCAGGTATCGTTTCTCATTACTTTTCATTATAGATCGAATTTAAGTAATACCTGAGACAATGAGAATCTCGAAAAACAATCAGAATAGTAATGGTTGTTTTTTATGCACGTTTTCTTTTATCACTGAGAGCTGGTGAGAGGAACGCTATTGCAACATCGAGTACCGAGCACTGATACGTTTTACCTGTCCGTGTAAAAGAATGTATTCAAGGTTACTGAAATATCGAGTCCCACGTATCGAATGCACAATGCTCGTCGCCGTTTCGCCCGGGACAGGAAAATGGCAAGTGATAAAGTAAGATAGCTAATAGGATTAGATTAGTAAAAACGCTCGAAAGAAGCGTTTGCGACTTACCGATCATGATACCGGCCTTGGCAGTGGTCCTCTTAGCCCTGTAAGTAAGCGGTCTGGTGACGGAGAAATACCTATCGAAGCTGATAATGAGGAGATTGAGAACGGAGGCGTTACTGGCCAGGTAGTCGAGGGCCAACCAGGTGTCACAGATATGGGAGCCGAGGGGCCAGTATCCCAGTACCGTGTATACCGTAAAGAGGGGCATGGATATGAGACCAATAGCGAAGTCCGCTACGGCCAAGCTAAAGAGGAAGTAGTTGGAGATCGTCTGTAGTTGCTTGTCGATCTTGAAACTGACCATCACCATGATATTGCCAATGACCGTCACCAGACTTAAGCAGGTCGCGACGATGCTGATGAGGATGACCTGCCACAGGGTGTACTGGCGGCCCAGCTTGTACTCATCGTCCCAGCCGGTGAGATTACCGTCCAGTAGACTGTCGTTGAGGTCCGGCAGCAGACTCGCCGCAGCCAGCGTCACATTCATCCTTCCTCGCCTTGCTCCGTCGCTTCTTCCTCGTCTCCCCTTCCGGCCTCGCCGTCGATTCGAGTCCCTTGTTGCGGCCCCGCCAGAGAAGCTTCACCTCCCTCGGGTGCGCTCATGTATTTGTATATCGCGATGCCAGGCGCGCACTTTCGCACGCTCTTCTGCCTCCTCTTGTATCTCCTTCTCCTCCTCCTACTCCTCCGCCGACGATCGCAGCTTCGATTGCCCTCGTCCCGGGCCCATCCAGTTGACACCACCTCCTCTCCGCCGCCGCCACCCCCGAGCACCCTGGCCACTACCACCGCCTCCGCCGAGCAATCCTTCTCACGAGCGGGGAGCAACGTCAACTACATCCCACGGTGTTTGCTCCGGCAGTCGACACGAGCATCGATTCTTCGTCTTCGTCGCCGTCGTCGTTGTCGCCGTTCTCGTCGTCGTCGTCGTCGTCGTTCTCGTCGTCGTCGTCGTCGTCGTCGTCGTCGTCGTCGTCGTCGTCGTCGTCTTCTTCTTCTTCTCCTTTGGGCGCGAGCATGGAACGAGAAAGAGAAGCTTGATAAAAAGCAGGAAAAGAAGGATCGCACCAAGGGTACGAATGCCGGATTCTCAAGTGGAACGTGTGAAAATTTTTCACACGTGACTCTTTCCGAGTCACCTAAGATGTATCAATATGAATTGCTTTTACGTTATAAGAGCCTGGATTTCTAGCTCACTATCGATTTCCACTAACTCTTCTATTTAAAAGGCTGAGTTGCAGAATAAATTCTGTGCCGTTGGCTTCCACGTCATGTTAAGCTGTCGATAGAGAAGGCTGGACAAGCTGGACAAGCTGGACAAGCTGGACAAGCTGGACAAGCTGGACTCGTAAGCTGTGGCAGTCATTGAAGCAACTTTTGATCTTTTACGTTTCATGACTTTCGTGTCCAGAAGCCTGAGCAAGCGTTTTATTTTATTTTAATAAAATGACGATGCAGTCGAGAACATTTTTTTTTACACAAGCGCGTAGTAGGTATTGTGAAACGAGTGTGGTGTGCGATACGAGTTTTTATTAAATCATTCCCATTTCATTATAAAGGCAACATAACCGAGACGACATTATCTCGTTTGTAAAATCGCTTGTAATAGCGGTAGCTTATTTATTTGTAATGACGATACCTCGTTACGGAGGTCAATGATCTTCAGATTTATCAAAACCCATGAGAGAGAGAAAATATGTTTTTTGTACGGTGCCACGTATACGGATAAAGAAAATCTGACTGTACGGAAGATCGATACTACCTGGGACAGCTTGTATCGATGTACAGATTGATCGTAGCTGCATTTAAAAATGTAGATTTCTATGCATCTAATGCAGTGACATTGTTAAGTAAATAATAAGTAAATATCGTACAACTTTCCGAATAAATGAATTTGTAAAAATTTAAAAATATATTAGTCATCTTCGAAAACACATTTTCCTTACAAAATATTAAAGCCTACATTTTTTTTTGATACTTGATATATATTGTAAAGTTATACTCAAAGTACCACTTTTCGCACAGCCTAAACGTTACTTATACCCTCTGAGACCTATCACTTCTGAGATTATTCTCCCTATCGTAGTTACGACAATTCTGCAAACAAAGATTTATCAAAAAAGACAAAAACGTCTTGACCTCGTCAATTGATGTAAATATCGATTTTTGGTTTGTAGGCGTAAGCGAAATATAATGTAATATCTTGGTGCAAATTTAAAGCACTAATACGAAACTGTAATATCTTACATCAAGTACACCTTACAAAGAGAAATTATATTATTTATGGAGGGTTTGGTTAAAAATATTTTCCAGCGACGATTATATCTATTTCAAATAAATTTTCAAGAAACATGGATTTCCACTTGACTGTATCACCGAGCATGTCCTCAAACTGTCAAAAATATAATGCAAACAATGGATGGGGTAGTCGATTTAAGGAAGAGAAAGAAAACGCGTTAAAATTAAGTAAGGTCATACGAAGTTGAGCGGCGTGTTTGCGATGCACTATAATCGAATTTTAGAAGGTCTTCCGTGGTTCTGTTTGTTCTATCTTTTCTTCATCGATACCATTTAATACTACTCGACGTGGTCAATTTTACACGAATTAAGCCCATCATTTTAATTTATGACACTTTCATGAACGTTTTAATATGTAATTTGTATTTCATGTCACTTTTAAACAGAAGAGTAATGTTATATTTTTTCCTCGATACGTTAAATATTCAAAAGTCATTTATCGAGATTTATACGGATATTAGATAAACGAGAAGCTTTACTAAATTTTTATAATTGGACCGAATATTTATTCGCATTTTTCATCCGCAGATGAAGTTATTTATTTTTGAAATGCACAGCTGCAGACAGTTTCAACTATATCGTTACTTTAATCATTTTTACAGAACCTACATAAAGTTGCCAAACTGATGAAAGGAATGTCGCAACTCGATAGGATGGAGCTTGCATAGATTTCGACAAGTCAATCTTTAGTGCGGCGATCTCGAATGGTCGGACGGAGATTATGTTATGCAGAATCAATATTTACATGGTAAGAATTTATACCCTCGTTATTACTCGCTACGTGGCACTTACTTGTATTATAGTTTTCTTGACAAAAGAAACACGTAAAAGGCTTAGTTTTGCGATCTGCTAATCTTTATTTCAAGCTTAGACACGATTTAATAGCCTTCTGTACAATAACATGCTATCGTAAATATTTATACTATTTTCTGAATTTCTCAATTTTTGTGTCACTTCAAGCGTGATTTTAAGTAAATACGAGGTTTCAAATTTCATCGCGCGAGCTTTTCGTATTGACCGTCTATCGATACAAGACTCGAATTAGACATTTTAACTGTCGTTTGCTTCCAATGTAAAAACATGCCTTTGCATAAAGCTCGGTGCAAGTAACTCATACAATGATAAACAATATGAATTCGCATAAACTGAAACATTTTGCTGCACATTAGTAGCTCTAATTTAAATTACGTATTATGTAAATTGTGAATCAACGTAATCCATTGTACAGGTGCATTGTGCACTTGTGTATTAGAGTTTAATGTTAAGCTACAAGAATCGGTTTTCTTATTTTCGTTCTAGACAAAGCTTTTTAAAATATCTTTAAAATTTGCCTTTCGAAGGTGATAATCTCTTCGATTTATGTCCATTGTGAGCAATAGGAGTCGTGGCAAATCAAAGTGTTGCTCATGCATTTGTTATTTATGTTTAAAATTATATACTTGAAGATTCACAAAGGTTGACCCACCGTTTTCAAAATTCATAGAATTGTACAAAGATTACAATTTTAAGATAGAGACACCTTAATAATATTATAATATTTAGAATTTTAAGCATTGTGGGCGAAATTTAATTTGTTTATAAAGTATAAGTAGAAAAATCCAGTAAAAGTTGCGAGTGTCGAATGAAAATCCATGTTTCGTTTATAGTAAGATCATATTTTTAATATTGTAGATACTGTTACTAATTTATGATAACGTTATTTTAAAATTAGTTAGGTTAACTTGCTGCTTTTCCATAATGGTCCACGATTTTGAATAATATGAAATCGTATTTTAATAACAGTTTTCCATACAGAATTGTTCAGAGAATGAACATAATAGTTTATAATTTAGAAATTCGTAATACTTCACATATCCGCAGCATGACTTTTTTCGAAGTTTTTATTTATTTGTACGTATAAGAAATAAAAAAGAACAAAGTAAAGAGCAAATTTAAATATCCATGTAATTGAAGTATTTTGAGTAGTGGGTTAATTTATTCAGAATTATACAAATTTTCTCTCGTAACGTAAAAGCCTCGGTCCTTGCAAAGCCAATCTTCGACTCGTATTTCAAGAATTATCGATGGCTTCTTATAAAATTTTTCAGCCCGTAGCACCTATAATAACAAATCTAATTCTTAATATTTAAGGGTAACTCCAGATTATTTTTTATCGTAATATAATAAAACTAAATATTCATAAAGTTTATTTCTAGTTACGGTTCGTCTTCGATGTTGTTTTTATAATTTTATATCTATAAGAGGAATAAAACTTTGACTTTAAATTAATTAAAATGTTTAAAGAAGAAATAAGTTGATAAAGATTGATTTTAATTCTAATTGAATCCAATTAAATCTGCCTATTGATAAAATTTGATTGGATGAACAGTAGACTAGATAAAAACGCAATATTAGTAAATAGTGTTTTTAATTTGACCCAAATAGATTGAGTTAAATTGAACTGGGATTTTAATATGTTTTAAGGCACGTATACGCTATGCTTTATGATTTATGAAAACTAAAAATACAAATATACATTTGCTTTTGATGATTCGATGCTAATCAAAATCCATAATTTTGTATTAAATTTTAGCTTTGGATATAATTAACAATTTTCCCAATACAATATGTACATACATAAATTTTCAGAGAAGAGGCAAAAAAGGAATGCAGTACCGTTGTTTATATAATAACATTAGCTGTTGCCATTATTTGCATATTGTTAAGTTTCGTGTACTTATATATATATATATATATCATATGAATATGATTTATATTATTATTATTATTATTACTATTAATCGTATCATTTATTACTCAATGCACAATTAGAAAAAAGAGCAAATATGCCCGATCATGTCGTTAACTTTTCATAATTAAGTTTTTAATTATTACATGTACATTAAAACTAATTTTTCGATAAATAATGAATATTGGACGTGAATTAACAATTAAGCCACTGTGCGTATATTTTTCTTTTTTCCGTTTACCACTGATTTCTGCTTTTACAGAAATTCTGGTTTTCCAGGAAATGTTGTGTCTTGGAAAATATACATTCGTTAATTTTATTAATTTAAAATTAAAAAGTCTCGAATAAAGGATTACAAAATTTAAATGCTCTTGTTTTAAAATTGTTGTTAGATATTGAAATATCGTTCGAAATTGAATGTAATGCCTGTTTTAGTTCGTTATTCGGATTTATATTACAAGTTATGACTTTACATGCGTCAGATACATCAGTAATCGCCATAAATATCAATAAAAATTGTTTAAAATATTTACGAGATTAAATTACAGAAGGTTACAATAGAATTTAGTAAAGTTAAAATATTTGTTTCTGAAAACTTAATTTTATTATGTTACTTCAACTATTTTTATTATATGATATGATATAATGAAAATATTTCGAATATTTCACAATTGAAAAATTAAGTTTCAGCAGTGCGTTTCTGATGCCATTTAATTTTCAAGTAAATATTCATAGTAAATACCTGTAGTCACGCAATACGTTGGTAGTAATATAGTTTTGAGATTAGCAATGATTATCATAGATAATTAGCACTTAAAAGAAGCTATTTTCTGCGAGGATTTTTGCTACTAGGATAACTATCGAAGATATTTACAGGGCAAAGAGGTTTAACTCTATATAATTCGGTAGCTGGGTGATACAACTCATCTAAATGTGGTGTGAGCGAGTAGATTCCCATAAATAGAATATTTAACTTGAATGAGGGCTGGATCCCTATAAACGAGCACTCTAGATTATGACTGAGATAAATGAATGTAGGGTGAAACAGCGTGAAGGGGTATTGTAGATTCCCGAAGGTCAGCACACCGGAACCCATTGATTTAGGGGAGGACAAAAGGCTTTCCTTGATCTATAAAGAAACCAAGAAACAACCCTCCATTTAGTTTTGATTGTGAAACCGAGCGAATACATCTTCTTTATACTTATACGTCCATTCCTACACACACATTCATAATGCGTACATGCAGGCACGCTTTACACCATCTAGTATAAAAGTTCCTATTTTGAGTTTTCTAATAGTTGAAGAAAGGAAAATTACCCTTCGATTCCAAACAGTGAGAGTAATGGAAGTTGGTATAGGGGGTGATGAGATAACCGGAACTTTTCAAAGTCTAGCTGTTAAGATAGACACCCTTACTCGAAACAAATAGACTCTGAGTTCGTTTGTTCGTATAAATCCCCAGGGGTTACCAACATAATTTCGATTTTTTCGGTAAGTCGAGGACCAGAACACTTGATAATTTTTGAGTATTTTCAAGAGTTCGTGTTGCGGTACACCTGAATATTCTTGGAAAGTACGGGAGTGTTGATTATCATCTAAAGAGAAAGACACGGATATGCTCCATTTAAAATTTCTTGCTTAATCGTCTTTACTCTATTTTCTCTAAATAATTTCGAAAATTCATGGTTTAATAAACTAGCAATGCAGATTTAAAAATAAATCTACTGTATAATAGCTATCGTATTTCAAAGGGTATCCTGAACCGATATATGATTGCAGTAACGAGAATAAAAGTATATCTGTAATTGATGTCGAATATAGAACTACAATTTCTGCCAGGACACTTTTCTAGATATTAAGAATAAATTGCACCATTCATAAACGAATAGCCCTAGGTTAACAATAATGTCAAAAATGTACCGTCGTAAGTAGTCATAGGCATAGTAGTCAGGATTAATTAAATTTATGTAATACTGTATTAATATTTCATGTTTGAAAGCAGATGATCAATAAATTGAGTAAGAAGTTGTCCAACAGGGAGTTGAAGTAGAAATATCTGAAAATTCCATTAAAAAATTCTCTTTCTCTTAAAAAAAAGAACCTGTTATGATTGTTAACGGTAAACTATTATGAGCAGTATGACTAAGTTTCAAATCAATAAGAATGAATTATGAATTGAAACCAGAAATAGTCATATGCATATATAATACCGTTCTCGGGCTTCAATTTGCATATGCTGCGTTGATTTAGTTGTGCAGAACGTAGTAGAGACGTCAATAAAATATATTACGAGGCACCAATTAGAAGTATCAAAGTTGTTCTAAGTGCTACATTCACACGTGCTTATTCTGCTCTTTTGGGAGTAAAGCTTATTTGCTTTGGTTTGCTGCCGAAGCAACAAAAATAGTATTAGTATTTGTTTAAATTTAAGATGACACTTAGAGTACCTTTCAGATTTTCTGATAAGAAATTATTAACTATGAGATACAATTATTTACTACCTTTTCTCATAAAAATAATCGTTACATAAAAAAAAGGAATGCATTCCATCGTTTAGTCAAGTTTTGATAACCAATTTATTAATCTAGTATTAAAAAATTAAATTTTGAAAAGTTTTAGAAAAAGTATTAAAAAATTATTTCGTACGAACTAAATCGCTTGCATGCATTATTTCTGAACTAGAAAATGATCTATCAAGTAATTAAAGCTAATCAGAAATGAGTTGCAAATTCTTATGGAACTACTTATGGGACACGACAATAGTACCGTCGATATAAAATCGTCTCCTAAGGATAAGAGCAGAAAATTTCTATTCCGCAATCAGCTATTGACCGCTTTCAATTAGTAGGTGGAATATTTTGACGGGTAACTAACTATCTGAGATGAAGATAATTATTTTGAGTGGAATTAGGGTTTTATCTCTTCAGAGGGAACTTTAAACCGATAATTAAGTAGTAAGACAAGAACGTGGAGGAATTATATACGGTTCGGGCGTCTCTTCCTATAGCAGAGGATGTTTTTTTTTTGAAATTTTTCAAAATACCATAATAACTTAATAATAAACATTATTTTTATGTTTGTTATTAAACAAGATATTAGTTAAATTAACCATATCCTCGGAAAGATGTGAGCAAAAAAGAATTTTCTACAGAGTTTAAAATAAGAAGATCTTCCTAATCCATATATTTTTCTTAAAGATATTGAAAATATACGACAAAGTCATGCAAAGCACTACAGAAGTATACACTTACATAAGTGTAGATACAGATAATTACAGAATATGTTAAATATTATTTAACTGGTCATGTTATTACATTTGAATATTCAATTTGCGAAAGAAGTCAATCAATTCACTACAAAGTTTTAAATTCAAATACGTCACTGTAACGTAACGATCTTTAATAATTCCTACAAAATTATTCAACAGATTTGTAATTTTCAATTGTAATTTTCAAAGAAGTAGAACGGAAGAATAGCTTACGTACACATCTTAATCAGTAAAAGTGTCCGACTAATAGGGATAGTGTTTTTAGTTCTTATGCACTATTTATCATAAGAATAAAATTATAAGACCAATTTTGCTTTAAATGACTTTCACACTATTGCGATGCTCCTTAGAAAAAATATGTAAAATTACAAACATAAACAATTTTAACTTTACAGCGCTGATGAATGAAGTTTTTTGTATAACGTTTTATATGCCGAAATCATAGTTTTTGCTATTAAAATGAATTTGCAGTATCATGAACAGGGGAAAGGAATGTAGGATGAATGGGAGACAAAATTACTAACTTTACATATGAGATTGTAAATACGCGGATAATTCACATTCGCGATAAAAGAATATATAATTTTGTTATTTACTAAGATAGTGAAATGATCATAACTGTTTCCTCTTTTGTTATCTTAAGACTTATCTTGAACAAGGGAAAATATTCATACGATATCGCATCGGCTTTATGTGAAATAAAAGTGACTTAATACTTAGTATTTTATCTATTTAACAACTATAATTTATATAATTATAGTATAGTAATAAAGCCGATTTATTAGCGGTAAAAGTTTGAAGGTGTTGTACTTTTTTTTTCTTCCTCTTCTTTTTTCTTTAACGAATACAGTGCACTTAGTGTTTCTTATGTAATCAATGACAACATTGTGAATTAAACTCTAACGCGAAATGCCACGAAAGGACGACTATCTGATTTCTTAGTTACTATTTTATTAGTTGTGAGCTTTCTCTAGTACGATTGTCAATATCCGAAATAAATATTTACATTTTCCCTTTAATTATTTATGCATTTAAGTATGAAATAATTGTGATTTATTACGTTGATACAAATGGAGTTCCCTATTCAAGGTTATTTATTGTAACCTCTTTTATACGCCAAGTTATACTGTTGATTGATTAATTGATAGTAGCAGGTCCAGCAGATTCTTCGTTCGTAAAAATGAAAGAATTATGAAAGATTTAGTATTTTCGTGGAAAATGTTCCTAGCACTTGAGCAAAAGATTTCTCTCCGTTATTCAAAAAGCATGCGTAAAGAGCAGGATTATTAATCAATACTCAATATTCAGGAATTATTTGGTTTATGTAAAATATGTTATTCAATAGTTATAACTCTTAGGATTATGCAATGGAAATAAAGACAGAGAGCTTGATGTGCTTATAAATTTTGATCCACTTTAATCAGGCGTCGTTCATTAGCTCAAAGGGCATTCAATCGTAACAATTGTGGAAATTATTTATCATGCTGGGTTGCAAACTCACTCAGTAAGGTCGCAGGTCCGTTGCTGAAGCAGTGCATGTTAAAGTCCGATAAACGCGTGGGACGTTCATTCGGCCTGTGTCTGTGGCTTTGGAAGATACATGATGACAATGCATGTCGCTCCGGGACGGCAGCACGTAGACGGTTCCCTATCCATTAATTGTGCAGCATCGTTGACATCTTAAGCTCTGCAACTACAACAGTGATTCTTTTATAATGTGGCGTGGCGCAGCAAACATCAATGGATAATCAAGTTTTTTGCAAACAGTCCTTGCATGGCAAACGTCCTTTGTCGTCCGAATCTTCATTTGTCACGTGACATTTAGTTTTCGTGAATTATTAGATTCGCCGACGACGTTAGGAAGTCAGGATGTGGAAAGTGGGACAGGATGTTACTCGAATTGCGTTCTTTCCATTTTTTCTGCTTTTATAAATTTCGCGATACAAGATACGCGCGAGAGCAAATTACCGTGAACGTAAATGAAACGATCGAGAGCCTCAATAATCGCTAAGAATGCACGATCACCCCAATTGATATTATATTTTGCAAAAATCGCATATTCCCCGAGCATTTTCCAAAGCCATACATCGTTTACACTTATAAGTAGATACATAACAATTGCCATTTATTTTCAAATCAAATGGTTCAGAATTAATGTCGTATTGCGTAATACAAACAAATAATAAGTTGTCAGTCGAACATTTATTTTCAACTAAAAAACATGTTATATTTTCACAATACGGCTTAATTTGCTTTGATTTTATTCGCCCCGTTTTTCATTATTATAATTACGTTACTTTTTAAATAACGTAAAATATACGTAGCGACAATTTTTATGTAAATAAGTCTCAATTGTCTAAATCGATGTTCACATTCTAGAAGATAATAAACGGCGTTATTTTCATAGTTATTCAAGATTGTACGAATAAAAGTACAAGTTCTCGATGTTAACAGCAACGACGAATTATAATTTACAGACGTAAGCATGTTTTCTTCACTTATTTCGTCGAAACTTTCAATAAGAAATACGAAAAGTCGAATACTATGTAGACAATTAACGCACCTAATTGTAATAATAACAATAACAACGAGACGACGACGACGACGACGACGACGACGACGACAACAACGAGAAGGAGAAAGTAGTAAACGGAATCGGATGAGAAAGACGATATCTTTTCTTTCCATTTCAATAGCAAAGGTCGGCTTTTAGTCAATCTTTCTTTTCTTTAATTATTGCGTAAAACGCGTCGCGCCAAAAAGCTTTATAATCCAAATATTTGTCGAATAGACGAGTTCGGTCCTGAGAATTTTTTCATCTACGATGATGGAAACGACATAGAAAATAGAGTTTCGAGCTTTTAAATTTTCGTGAAACTCTGAGAGTAACGGCTTTTTCTTACTGTCTCCGTTTTGCTTTGCTGTAATGTCCCTATATAATACTGGCCGTGGTTGCATCACCGTAGATATTGACGTTCATCGTCTTTTCGCTTACGCGACCGATAACGACTATAATGCAACGAGAAATAGAGCGAGATGCGAAGAAAGGGATGAAAAGAAACAAAGAGTCACTGATATAAACGGACACGGTAAGGGAAAAGTAAACGCGAGTGCGCTCGTGTGTATGCGTCTTTGTTCACGATAGACTGCTAATACAACTAAAAGCACCTACTTTTATATTTTAACGTAAGTTTCAATCTTTTTGTGCGTAAGATAAAAGTGTCAATAATGGGATACTGAAGTTTGATTTTGAGACATGTTGATTATTTATTGTCTTCATTTTATTATACAGCGATAATTGATAAATAAGCTTTACCAATAATTTTAAACATTAAAATTTAATAATCTACCTGTCGAAGTGGATTTAAATTTATTAATTCGTAGTTATTAATTCTGTCGTAATACCGAGACGAATCCCGGTATGATTATTTTTACTTATGCACTTACGTAGTTATACAGTACACGTGCACGGATACGTAGGCTCTGAATAAGATAAAGAAAAGAAAGGAGACCGTAGCAACAGAGAGATAGAGAGAGAGAGAGAGAGAGAGAGAGAGAGAGAGAGAGACAACACTATAGTTATTCGCAGGATACGTATGACAATGCGGGGAATGAGAACGATCCTTTCTAACATTATAGCGACAGTAGCGAGAATACTACTCTAGAGAATTTCCTGAATCAAAAACCACGTATGTATCGGAATAGGAGATGACAATATCTCATTAAATAGGACACGCAAGGATTATTTTCGCGGTTAGCACATGTGCCTACTGTATACATCTACTACGGGTACACAAAGCACATTGGTAATGGCGTTTCTTTTTATTTTATTCCCTTCGTTACATTATATAATTAAACGTTTCGATGATAAATTATTAATCATTCGAATTTATTAAGAATACGCGGTTTTTTTTACGTGTGCATGAATTATATATTTTTTAAGATAACGATATAGCCTATAAGAGAATCATATTTCTTTGATTAAAAAGGATTAATTTTTCATTAATATGAAATTTTAATTCGTCATTTTTAACAAGCAAAATGTTAATAATAAGTTTTTAGTTACGAATTGAACGAAGTACACTTAAAGACCTCGAATGAAATCGACGATATGAAAATATTAAATTTACTATTAATCTATTGTAATACGTTATTTTTATACGCGAATTTCACCTCGCACGTAGTAATTTAGCAGTTATTGTAAAATTTACGTATTCTCGTACAATTTATTAACGATTAAATGCATATTTACGTTATTCTTAAAAATTAAAACGTCTAGATGAATTGATTGACATTGACAACTGTATTATACAAGTTTTTGTCCATTTTTCTGCTGACCAAAATGAATTAACCTAAAGGAAATTACATGCCTATCGTAAAAAAATATTATTGTCACCTTTAGCAATAACATATTAAAATTGTATGAAAATCAGTTTGTTAATTTAACGATAATTATAACTTAAGCGGAGTATTTTTTCATTAAAATAGTGTCCTGAAGTGATTGCGGACATTTGGTCGTGTCGTTGCATTATTTATAAGTTATTACTTCTCTATTTACGAGTGCTTGTCTTCTTCGTTTAATAAATTTTCGGCATTTTACAAGCATTTCTTAATTTATAGGTTATATAATGTGACATTTGTACTTGTTGACTTTCTTTCTCACAAAATTTCACACCATTACAAGCTAACCTTCATATACAGAATACTTATTATAAACAAAGTATAATAGCGTTTTATAAATGGGACATTATTATAATCTTTTCATTGGACACGCGGCACTTTTCAATACATAAGAAAGGGTTCTTATGTATCTTACTCGACATTCAAAGCGACAGTCGAGTAATTACAATGACACCTACTCTCACGGACGATATTTCTGCGTAATAACGAGGTAAAAAAGAAACGGAAATAGCGTCCTCGAGCCTTCGAGGGATAAGTAGCGCGGGATCGCGATCCCTTTCCCAGTGATTACGCGTGTCCCCTTTCACGCTCTGTCTACAATATCCGTGTACTTGGGTATGACTTGTTTAATGCGCACGTCACTCCACCGGTGCGCAGTTGGACCTTGGCAATATTGCCACGGGACTTTCCCTGACAACAACGGCTGGTCGCACAATGAGCCAACAATGAAACATTGTGCGATTGTTTTGTTTTTGTTCCATCCTCGCCTGTGATAACGCGGTTGCGGGTCGCGAGCGCTAACTGGGTTACGCCATTCAGCCTCAGGTGCATCGGCAGCGACCTGACACCCATCCAAAGCCGCGATCCAATTCAGGATGGACATCTGTCGATGCATCTTTCGTTGATGAGAGAGACGCGAAAGAGAGAGAGAAGAGAACAGTCCTTTTACCGTCGAGGCGTGACGTTGACGTTGGCCTGGTGTGTGGGTGGCTTGATTTGTCGACGGGTGAAACGGCGCGTGAAGAGGCGTCGTCGGGGGTGCTCGACGAGGAGGGAAGCGACACTGCGGGAAAGCGTTGTTGACGCTCATCGATCATCGACGACAACTGCGTAACGCAAGAAGAGAGGGAGGTTGGACTTATGTTAGCATACGCGCGGAGGTTCTTTAATTTTCTACTCCTTTGTGCTCGTTGTCGATGAGCCATTGCGCGCTCTATATTTTCAAATCCGAAAATTTTCGACGACGCGTCGACTTCATCATTAATCGAATAACGCGCTTGTACTACTGATTTTAAGTAGAACTTTGGTTAAGTTTCTCGATACTATGAACGATATCTATTTCTGTGATTTTATACAAATTTTTCAGCAAGTTATGAAAGCATTTCTTGCTACATTATTTATTCTAATAAATGAATTACCTTTGGTGTGAAATTAATCGATGAATTCTTAAAATGACAAACCAGAGACTGTAATTCGGAATACTAAACCGGTTTTTCAATTCGATTCATTAGAGGGCTTACAAAAATGCTAACTGTTGCTCCTTCCATTGAAATAAGGTAAAAAAAGATTTTGCTGCTCACTTTTTACAAACGCAAAGTGAGATATAAAAGTCATTGCTTAACTAATTCAAGAATAAAAATCAATACGTTAATTTTTGTGTAATCGTTATAACACAAGACTTCAAATTTATTTATTAGCTTTTATTTATTAAAAATGACATTTGTTGAACTTATTTGTCAAAAACTAACTTATTTCTCCTTTTTCAACTCAAAGGCACTTACATTTAACGTTGATGCATGCATTTCTCAGAATTTGCTTATAATTTCATGCAAATGAATCGTATTGTAGAGTACATTGTTCCAGTTTGCGTTTGTCAGATGCAACAATTCACGCTATATAACCTTTCTTACGTCTAAAGTATCGATATATGTGCGAGGAAAATGCAGAAAGTGAATTACGTGGAACTGAGATTCACTATACATGTGTGTGCGCACCTCATCCCGTGCGGTTTTCTTTTCACAGCCTGTGTGTATCTCGGATGCCTGCGGATCGCAGTATTCAAGTATATTACATAAGTCTTTAATTACTCATCTGATTTATTGCTCATTTATTTCTTATGCTGTAACCTAAGACGGTTATATAAAGCTAATAGTGACTTAACGAGTCACTTATGTACTACCAACAATCTGCAGTCGTACAATTCCCATTAGCATCATGTAATATATTATACATAAGGAGTACCATAACAAGTATTTACTAAAGTTTCATGAATTTCTCTAACCAAATGTATTAGTAAAATTATCCAACTATAAAAAGTTATGATTAAAAATTAGATTAATTCTGATACTAGATTTATTGTAATATATGAATAATAATAGCCAAATGTTATATTTTACAGTATTAAAATTAATTATCAAATATTAATTTGAACATTTTATTTCTCATATTTTTCATTAAATAGCGATCGATTATATATTTAATTAAAACGAAAAAATCAATACCCATACTATTGTTCTTGTCTTATTATTACGATGATAAGTATGTTTTATTAAAATATCCGATAACAAATGAAGACTAAAAATTTGATTATACCACGAAGAGAAACTACAAATTTAAACGATATCTTTTTAAATATATTTTCTATTCGCAAAATATTGATCATATTATTCTTTGATCGTGTGATTGAACAATTGTAAATACGATGATCGAAGGGTTAATGATATGTGATGTAATATTTGTTAAAGCAAAATCCACAAAGTCATTGAACAAAATTCAGTGCCATTTGAAACGTTAAAGTATTAATTCACTTTTAGAGCAAAACATAATAAAATGTTTTATAAGTGTCGAATACTTTGATATTAAATAAAATCGAAGTATCCGATACTAATTTCATTTCATTACAAGTGTTTCGTGTAAATAATTTTGAATTTTTTCAAATTTATTAACATTTAAATGATTACTAAAACAGTATATGTTATTCTTATTTAAGGTTTTACAGCTACTGATCACGTTTACGAGTAAATGTTCATATTTTCTCACATACATTCTTCATTTGTTATTATTACTCAAACAATATTCGACACATATAGTGAGATAATGTATTTGATCAATAAATTATGAAAAACTAATGTTTCATTTTTTAGATAGAAATAGAAGGTTTCTCTTTTGGAGTGCTGTTTTAAAATTTTTAAGAGAGTAAATCATTTCGTATTATCAATTTGAACTTAAAACATTAATTCAGACTTTATACATGTTGTAATGCCATCACTAGAATATCTTGTTTTTCATTCATGTGGTATCTTTACTTATATTTCAAAAAGGGAATTCAGTTAATGCATTTATGACAACGAATAATAAAAAGATGATTAAAAAATATTTTAATTAAATGTACAAATAAAACTTGTTAATAAAAATTGAGTGAGAAATTTTAATAGAAATTATTTAATAAAGTTGTTTGATGTGAACTAATATTAATTAAAATTAATTATTATATAACGATTAAACAAGAATTTCTATCAAATAAAAAAGTATGAATTATTTTACCTTTGCAGCTGTTTTTTAATTATCGGAAGTTATTGATTGAAATTTAGTTATATAAAGTATTGCACATGATAACATATTGAGCATATTACGCTTCTGTAGGAAAACGTGGCTTTTAAATAAATGATATAGCTTAAGATAAATATAAAATTTCATTTGTGTTTATAAATAAAAATCGTTAATTGTTTCTGTAAAAAACCGTTATCATACGGAATCAGTATGTATTTCATTTAATGATATATTCTAGCTAAGATAATGTACAATAAGATGTACAAATTTTCGATACTCCCATTTTATTAAAAAATTATTATGAAGAGCATTGATTTTATAATTATTATTAAGTATAACTATCTTACTTGTCGTTTACTGTACGTCCTAATAATGTTAATTTTTTTTATAAAGATTTTTTTATGCTTCTGTAAAGATATTATATCGTTACATAATTTATTCATGCGTAGAAATACTTTTGCAATTTGTTTTAAATTAAAATGAAATTTTTGAAATTTATTTTAACTTCTTACTAATTTTATTAGAGTATTGATGAAATTTTATACGCACACTGAAAAAAGAAACGTATTATAAGCGAGTGAAAAGCATTTTATATATTGGTAAACTGCCAAAATTCACTAGTATCGTTTCGTTTCGTAATTTATTAAAGTTTAATACTCGTATGCACATGTGCGCGCACGAATGCATATTTACAGAGTCAACGTTCCCTATTAAATATAAATGTGCTATTTATTTTCAAATTTTCTTCGATTTATTATCGTGTAATATTTTATTTGATTTTTTATGATTTCATGAAAAAATGATTTCACTTTTGTAATTTAAAATTAATACTGTCCTATAATTTCACAATAATAAGGAATAATAGAATACAATATTAACATAGAGTTTTATGTACTTTTATCCAGTGCATTCTTCGAAATTAAATAAATTATAAAAAATAAGTTATCGTAATTGGATTTTTTTTAATTTTTAAGATATTTCATATCTAATTTATAGCTATTTTATATTAATATACTCAATATATATGAAAATGTATTAAAGTATTATTAAATCGGTATCACTAACTAAATATTTTTAAATTTTTATTCCTTTTACTGAAAATAGTAATTTTATTAGATGGATTAATCAAATTTATGATCGTAGACCTTGATATTGCCGTACTTATTTAGTATACCGAACCAAATATCCGAAAAGAAGATATTATCAGTGAATAAAAATTAGCAATATACTTGAATAAAGGATAACAAAATTAATTTGAAGGAATTAATAATCTATAACTAGGATAGATATTACTTTTGAAATGAAGAACTAAAATAAAACTATTAAAAATCCAAGAGTTTCAATATTTATTGTATTTGATGATTAATAAATCAATTATTAAAGTTATTAACGTCATGTATTCAATAATTTATATTTTTGAGGCGCAATAATTACGGATAACTGAGTACCCAAATAGGTCGACATTATTATACGATACTTTGGTATTTATATTGCAAATAACATCAAACACATTATTTTTTAACTTAACCTTTATTACATTTTTAATTATAAGTAATTAAAAGAATCTTTCTAAGTCTTCAATTTTTTAATAGAAATATTAAATGATTGTTTCGAATATTCTAATATTCAATAGTCTAGATCTGGATTATTCATTTGCAACAAGGAAAATAAAGTAAAATAGATTTTTCTATATTTTGGTAAATTGACATTCAATTTTTTTATTTTTCCTCAACAGTGACGAGAAGAACATTTTATTGGGAAATTCATTTCTGTTAATTGTTGTCAAAGTTAGATGTATCGAGTTTATGAAGAAAAGAATAATGATACCCAATTCTTTTTTTCAAAAATGTTCTTCTTTTTTTGAAACTTCTCAGTTTCTGAAACCTACAATAATTAATTATAACAAACTGTGTAATCTTAATATCACTCTTTTGTATGATTATACATATGATGTCACTTTTACCTAGGAAGAATCTCGTATTGTTACTTTCATTTTCAAAATTACTATTTGAAGTAAAGTAATTAACATGTAAATTTACATATACTTGTTAAAATCAAATACTGAACAATAACAGAAAAAAATTCTTCCCGCACCTCTAGATGTATAAAAAATGATTCATTCGTTTCGCTTTACAAGTAACAAGTAATATCAATTATGGAATAGTTTAACGTACTTTAATAGAATTAAATTTTAAGGATTGATATTTTGTAATGCTTACAATTCAGAACAATATACCAAAGTTATTATAATATACCAATGATATTAATGAACATTTTGTTTCATTTAATTTTAATGTTACTTATGAAACTTTATCATCGATGTAACTACAGTTAGTTTTGAAGGGGTTGGAAGAAAGAAATTTGAATAAAGTCTCTAGTTCGTTCTTTCGCAATTAAAGCTAGTTTTGTTAAAAGTAAAGAAAACTTTATGCCACTAAGACTAATATTTGTATTTATGTATCTACAGCTAATTAATAAATCAATTATTTAAACTGATACTTTTAATGTGGTAAGTAAGAGAAATATAAGATTTCAAATAATCAAGTAGCATTGAATAATTAATATAGTGTAAACATGTACAAACTTTCTTTTTGCGTATAGATCAATAGGATGTTCGGTTCGAATTCTAGAAATATTTTATAAAAAAATATTAAATATATACTTTAGATAACAATTATATGAAAGATACTTTAACGGGACGTTTAAATCAATGAAATGCTTTGTATATAAATTATGTTATATGTTCTAATTATGAAATGCTAAAAATAAAAGCAACTTGATTTTCATGAACTCAACTAAATTGGATATTTCTGAATACTACACGATAATCCAATGTTCAAGAATAAAAAGTTACGATTATTATCCTAACCAGTAGTTATTCAAAGTTTCTTTTTTAGAAAGTAAAAATTCGTTTCGTTTGTTTCGATTATGCATATTTTCATAAAATAATGTGTATGAAAAATTTATGAAAAAGTTAATAAGATAGATGGGTGAAAAAAAAATATTTTTAAACTTAAACTCCAGAATTTTATCGACGACGAACGATTCTATGTATCAGAACAGAGAATCGTAACTACAAGAAATTCTTTCTTTAACCCCTTTCCTGTCTATCATAAAGCAGCAAAGACTAAGACCGAATTTAATTGTGATGTCGTTCAAAGCGAACCTACAATTTGTCTTAATCTCTAACTCTTGCTCTCTTTTTCTTTATCTCATTTAACTGTATTTATTATAAAAACTTATTACCCCTATCGACCGAGTTATCGAATTGTTTAAGGTAATTTTTAAAATATAAATACAAACTTCATCATTACTTATTTTAATACATTACCATTTGATCGTCACATTTACAAAATACAAAAGTTATATGGTGTCGTATTACCGAAAAATACAGAACCAACGTAAAATTCACTTTAAAATTGTAATATTCTTGGAAAAGTCGAATTAGCTTTTATCAATGCACAAATTGTGTATTGTTGCGACGGAAAAGTTTTATAAAGTATGGGATAATTTTACGAACTACATAATGGTTATATTATATTTATAATATTGCAAAAGAAGTTGTGAAGAAGCACATAAGTTACTTATATAAGTAAATTTGTATAAGACGGTACGTGGAATAAAGAAAATTACCAAAAGTAAATTTGTTTCTTAACATTTCGTTAACATTTTTCGTTGATACTTGATAAAGTGACAAAATCACTCAAAAGAAAGCAGTAATATTAGTCAATTAAAACAAAGCGTTTATGTAAAGCTCAAAATTTTTGCAAAAAAACGTTTTCGCGTTATCTTACCTAAATTTTACAACGCGATGTTTGCGTAACTTTTTGGTATATGTAATTCATAAAAGTCATGGAATATTTGGAATAAAATGAAACCGAGCGCAATCAATTATTCTAAATAAATTGAAAATAAATGTAACATATTTCCAAATTCATGCGAAATAAACATTTTGGAAACGATATTTTATTCGAACTGAAACACATAAGTATTTTAAGTAAATAAGTGCTTATCTGAGAATTGCGTTTGTTGAGTTATACGTTTAAACGAAATTTTCTAAAACTCCAAACAAACGTAGATACGGAAATCGTAACACAATCAACGATTAAAATAGGCTTCGGTTTCAAATGAAATATTAAACTTAAAAGTCTCCGCGAGAAAAGGGTTCTTCTATCATTGTAGAAAGAAGCGCGTGTATCGCTGCCCCCGAAAATGCTACAGCAATAAAAAATGAACCAAAGATGAAGTGAAAACCATGATTTCAGAGAAATTGAAAATGTCGCGTAGATTTAATGCTGTTAATGAGCCAATCCATAATGCTGTATTCTGGTTGGAAGGTCGGATTCGATGATGCCCGGCATTGGTTGGATAAAACGTACACGGGCTTCTGTAACGTTTAGAAACTGTAACCGAATTTCCAATGATGAATTTAGAATTTATGAGCGATGCATCCATTCGCTGCACTTGGCGGCTCAATTTTGCCGAACGGCTGGCAATAATTTACAAGCGAGCGACCGTCAACCGCTTTTTTTCCTCTTTGTTTCGATCCTTTTGCAGCTTTGCTCATCATTTTAGGAGGCCACACTTTCAGTGGGACTTTTATTCATTTTCTTTCTCTCGTTCCTCATAAGGATACCATTCCCATTTATTACCATTGGATATTCAAGCTAAGTACAAACATTTTCATGCGCATTTTTCATTTATTTTACTCTTTCGAATTAAAGAGAATCGAGTTTTACGACCGAGGAGCTTTACTATTGGTGATTCGTAATTTTCATTGGGTTCAGCCCAATAAAGAGTTTTTCGAGTCTTCAATCTTTTGTTTTTATCTCGATTTTCTAATTGGTCCTCATTTTCAAAACACGTCGCATTTAATTTTTGCCCTTTCATGTGGCATTTAAAGATACTCTTTAATGTAATAACGATACTGTGCCTCGGCCGTCGTTACAGTCGAATTAAAAAGTAAAACAGAAGAAGAAAAAGGTAAATGAATGAATAAACAAAGCAACAAAACTATCTGAGAATTGACAGTGAGTCTGAAAAAAGTGGTTACAATTTAAATAAAGGAAAAACAGTATTAAAGAAGGATGAAGTGAGATTTTATTCTATTTATATTTACCGAGTGTATTAGCACTTCAGTAAAAATGCAAACTTGTTTTTTAATTTTCCAATGTTACGCAAATGAAACGCAAGTTTATTAAAATAAGTGTTTCCTAATATAGTTAAGTGGGTATTTCTTCTATACTTCTCGGGCAATTTTTTGTTCAAACTGCCAAATTACAGTGCAGTACGTTTAAACTCGATACGTTATCGCGGTTCTTTTAACTGCGAAAACATCTTCACGTTGTGAACCATATTCGTATACAGATTATAGTTGTTTTTGCCCATTTATTAACGCGAGCGTTATTCAAACGGATGATGTATGGACAATTAATTGAAATTAATAAAACTAGAGCATTCTTGAATAATATAAAGTTTAGAAATAATAGATATGCAGATTTGAACAACGTAGTGTAGTATTTTGAATAATTGAAGTTCCTTGCATATTCATCTGCGAATTTTAATACACAAATTTAACTATATATGATCCACCCACTGTGAAGAAAATATATCGAATTGTACGATGTTCAACGATAGAATTCAACAACAGAGATTTCGTACTCGTACAAGTGACGGACGTACGAATTTCATAAATGAGTAAAAGCGTAGTCTGAAGAAAAAAGAATAGCTGATAACATAAATCGACGGCATAACTTAATCACATTTACTTCATCCGAGCTCGCGCTTTAGAATTAAAAATCGTAATTGAGTCAAGCTCGTGTGCACTTAGTTCGTGCTAATGTACATAGTTTCGAATCGACGGATAGCAGACGAGTCTAATATACGCCATGTTTCAATGCGCAAATTCTCGTAGCCGTGAGCCGAACGAAAAAAGGGACTTGCTAATTGCACTTTTATTACATCGAGCTTTGCGGTGCAAGGGATAAAAGCTAGGACACATGCTGGAATTAAATTCTAGGCTGTAACTCAAAGTGAAAAATGTTACACGAATAACACAAGGGTTCATTGCGAAAATTCAGCATTTTTAATCGAATTCAAATATCTCAGTTGTAAATTTTAAGCGCGTTTGATTATTTTAATGCAACTTATTTGTTTTGTGATCTAGAATAATTAAGTTACGTGGACTTTAATGTTATCACGATGCCTCAATTTGGCTTTCTGAAGCTGCGTTCACTTAATTATTCATTGGACAGGAATATACCTAATTTCTTCGCGTGAAACTTATTTTAAGATTAAAAAGTATGAGTTTGAATTAGATTAAAGGAAAACTTATCGCATTTTAACAAAATAATTTCCTTTCAATGCGAATCCCTTTAACATACGTTCAGGAAATCATTTTCTATTTTGTCTCAAAAGAAATAATATTGAATGAGCGCTCAAGAGGGATTCTCTTTGAAGCAGAAGAAATTCGACTTAAAAATTTTTTTTCAAATAAAATTATTATTTGATCGTAAAAGTAAAGGAGACCTTTCTCATCAATTTGTTTAGTTTCACATCATGTTGTTTTTTTACTGTATTTCAAAGTGATTGGTTTTTCTGCAAAAGCAATAATCACGATGTTCACAAGAAAATCACATAGTAACCTCGTGCCACGTTGAAGTAAAATAATTAAACTAACTAAAAAGATATTCTAGCATAATTTCTTTTATTTAGAAAAGTATAGCGTTATGAAAAATTATTGCGCTAATGCCATAAAGCGAATTTTTCACATTTTTATTAATATTTCGTACTATAAGATTCTTTTTTTTTTTCAAAATAGAAAGTGTTGTTATTGTTTCTCAAAAGGGAAACCTTTTTTATATGAAAAAGTGTAGAATTTAATAAGGCTTTTAATAAGTAAAGAAGCTTGCATCTATTAAAAGAATCTAAAATGAAGAAAGGGATACTATTTGTTTTTTCTATCTACAAAAGCTAAATATTATTATTGCTTAAGACGTAAGAAGTTGAAACTATGAAAATAAGCTGTAATTAAAAGACAGAATTTTATTGAGATTTCTGCCCGTACCGAGTCTTTACGATATCATTAATAATTTTAATTTTCTACGTAATGAATTTTAGCGACATTATTTCATTATGTACTTTATTCCATAGATTACAAAGTTTTCATGAATACGTTACACTTTGGACGTACGTTGAATTGATGCTCAAATTCATGTTGTACTACAATATTTTGATAATAAAATATTTCTTGCGATACACTTTTTTTTTATTGATTTGACAAGTGTTAGGAAATGTGCGAAGATTAAAGAAAAACTGATACGAAGCCGTACTTTACTCATATTGTAATAGAACATTGTAATAGGCGAGTTGTTTGAAATGGAATTGACGTTTTTGAATGAAACTTTATAAAGTATACAGAAGTACGTTATTCTATTTCATATGGCTTTTCCTAGTTCTTTGAGACACGATCCTTTTGTTCGCCCGAAACGTTCAGGGCTGAATCGTATCTTTTAAAGCTTGCTGATACCTAATTCTCTGCAAGACTATAAGCTTTTTCCAACTTGTAATTTTCACCGAAGCTTCTGTCACTATTTCTCATCAGTGTGGATAAGTTATTAATTCATCAAGTTATCAATTACGGGATAAATGTAAGGCAAAGAGGAAATTGAAATAAACTGTTATTCTTAAATACAAAGTAAATGCATCCATTGATATTTTTTAATTGCGAGGTGCTTGCTATTTCTGTATCGATAAAAAAATTTTGTTTTTTCAAATATTGATTTAGGAAATTCATTGAGTTTTCGTGTCTTTAAAAATATAGATATTTAGACAGAAAATTCTCATCTGCTATTATATTTTGTTAATTAAATGAAGAAATGCGGTATGATGTTCGAATAAAAAACATTTATTTTAGAAGCAGTCCTATGATATTCACGAATATTGGTTATTCGTGATTCGTATTGTTAAATACAAGAATATCACTGAATCTGTTTTTGCGACTTCGTCTGGTTTCTTTAAAGTTAAATTAATAGACCATTTGCTTTTGATGATCCATTTGAAGACATCATCGCGTATAAAATATTAAAAGCGTACTTCTGCACAATTACGTATTCATATTCTCCAAATATTAACTCACGTTTCACAACTCTTTATATAAGTTATGTAAAATTTAGTCACGACTATATTATAACAGTTTTCAGTATTTAATGCATAATAATAGCATTAAATAAGTATAAACGAACGTTTAATGAATAAACTACTTCTGATATAAGTAAGAAATATTTTTCTCTTTAATATATAAGTAAAGAATAGATTTTTGTGATCTGAATTGTACTTATTTACACTTGCATTGATGATATCTTAGTAAATGTCGATTAAAGACAAAATAAGTAAGCGCGAAAATATCAAAACCCGTTAAAAGTGTTTATTATTTTTAGTTAAAACTTTCCATTACTTACAACTTTTACGAATAACATTACATTATATACGTTTTTTTCGTATTCTATTTCAGGAATTAACAAGTTTGTTCTACTTTTGATAAAAGAACTTTATAAATCAATGTAAAACTCTAACACCACCACCACCACCACCACCACCACCACCACCACCACCACCAACAACAACAACAACAACAACAACAACAACAACAACAACAACAACAACAACAACAACAACAACAACAACAACAACAACAACAACAACAACAGAAACAACAGAAACAACGGTAATAATAGTAATTGTCTTAATGTAAAGAGATTTAAATTATTTATAATTCTGCAAATTGAAGCTATTAAATAAATAAGACTTACGTTGTGTAATTTTATGTATAAGTACTTTACGTAAATATTCGTTTACTATCAATCATTTACGGCAAATCCACGTAAAAGTGTACATTTTTAAATTAAAAGAAAAGTGAAACAGTACTTATCGTTGATGAATATTATGCAGTTACTCAGGCAAGTATTAGGTCATGCAAGCCAATAAGTTACTTCGATAATTTAAAGAGCAATAGCTTCTTAAAGAAATCTTTTAATTTTTTTTTCAGATTTCTTTATATTTTCAATGATATTTAATATGTTATATGCTAAATAATGTTCTTGCAATCTGTAAAATTCAAATTTAAAATTCAATATTCATTTCATATTCGTTTTTCACATATTTTAATTTAATATAAACCTTGTTTTAATTGAATTTCAATAAAAAATGTAATTTTTTTCTTCATTAAAGAAATATGATAAATTAGAAATATAAATAATTTATACGTACGAAGTTGAAAAGAAAATACTTTCATGAGAAAATTAGAAAAAGAACGGATTGTATTTTATGTACATTAAATATATAAAAAATTGTTTCTGTCTCGCGAGAAAAATAAAAATTATTTTGAGATGTAATAATTCAGTAAGCGAACGTTACGGTATGAATAAGTAATGAAGAAATCCGTGGACAAATATAGTAGCTCTTAATAGTTCTAGAAAATAAGCGCATAAAAGTGGCTTCAAAATAATCGGATTTATTGGAAAACAAAATATTTTAATATAAATAATATAAGATGGTAAGTAACGAATTAAAAAAAAAAAATTGTTATTTTGCAGAAATAGGCACTTGTCCTGTGTGTATTTGAAATATATACTCATTGCAGATTAATTATTATTTTTGCTTCAAAATTTCAAGCAAAAATACCACTTACTCTAAATAAAAAATTTGTTTGAAATATTTAAAAAACCATTAATTTAAGTGTATCATGCATTACTTACTTTAACCATTTATTGCGACTTTATTGATAACGGTATTAATTAATTACAATAATTAATGTCGTGCATCTAGCGATGGCGAAAGAAGGAAAATGAAACTTTCGAAGCAAAACGTAAACGCCAAGAAACTTTTTCCACTCGTGTCACCATCGATAAATCCACACATAATATAAGCAGAGCGTACGATAATTCAACTTAATAGTTTAATAGTTAAACAATGCGCAAACAAATTTCATCATACAGAAGAGATACGCTCTAGGCTTCCGAAGTAACAATGTACTCACTTCTCTATAACGGAACGAGAAAACTTGAGCGCGTGCTACGAGATTTTGATGGAGATTCTAGACGTTGAGTGTGCCTCGTGTTTTCGCGCGAGCGCCTTTATTCTTGGACTCGCGCAAAGAAAATAAAGCGGGTACAGGAGGCGCCAATTGTCGCACCAACCTCTCGGTGCCCGAGCGCCCGCGGGCGGAGGGTGAACCTCCCTCTTGTTTAACTCGAGAGGACCGACGTCCAGGAGCGTCGTTCGGTCGGACGACCCGCGTCTGCTAAAACTAAAAACTAAACGGTACAGTTTGGCTGGTGCCCTGTCAGTCGTGCCCGGTCAACCATAAACAGCTCGGGTCGATCACTGCTCTCGCTAAACGATTCGACTGCACGAAATAAACCGCGAGAGCTTGCACCGAGGACCGAGAGGGAGCGGGAGGATACGAGCGCGGTGCTCTCGTCCGGCGAGAACCACTTGTTCTGCTCGTTCTCGGGTCGCGTAGACGCGGATAAGCGTCACATCCTCGTCCCTCTCTTGCTAGCTCGCGTCGCGCTCCAGCACTGGCCGCGCCTACGTGAACTCTCGTGCCTCCGACGAACCACCGACCCTTTCCCGCCCCGCGCGCTCGCTCTATCCCTGTCTCAGCCCCTGCTACGAGCTTCTGCGCGCGTATCTTTTTCCGACTGGCGCGCTACCCTGCCGGAACGGGGAAAGAAACGGAAGAACGACGAGGAATTTAGGGGTCGGAAAAGTACGCGAGGAAGAGCCCGCGTATCTGGAGTGTGGCGATGCGTATCCTTTAATGCTGATTTGTCGCGCTGTTCCGGACTCTCGAGAAATATGGGTGGCAGGCTGAGGGGGGTCGTGGACTAGGGGACGGGGCACGCGAAAATAAACGTGAAAATCGCGCGCCACTCTAATCCGGGAGGGCGAGCGAGTGCGCTACAATTCGCCTCGGCGTTGAGAGATAAGGCGCGCTATTTGTAGCGGACAAGATGAAGAGAAAGAGAGAGAGAGAGAGAGAGAGAGAGAGGGGGGGAGAAGAGAAAGAGAGAGAGAGAGAGAGAGAGGGGGGGGGGAGAAGAGAAAGAGAGGAGAAAAGTAGCGCGCGCAGCATCCACGCACGCCGACACGCCCGCTCGCTATCTCGCGCCCAAAACACAACCCCGAGGATCCGTGAGCGAGTCAATTCCATTCGGAAAAAGCACCCGCTGTTTCCGTCCCTCTCTCTTTATCTCTCTTCCTCCCTATCCCACTTTACCGATATGATCATTGTTTTTCATTTCCTTCGCCGCCCTCGCTTCCCTTCTGCCTGTCCCTACACCCTCGCTCCCGCGCTCGACCGCTCGTTCATTCGCAGCAGCAAAACGTGACAGAGAATACAGTGCAAGTAAACAAGAAGTAATTGCGCAGCCCTCGATAAACGTCATTTGCGTAGATATTTACGGCGCGTGTATTTACGCTCGGACAGAGTCAGGCAGTGTCCTGGCTTCACAGTTAGAACGAGCGCACTTCTAGCGCCCCGAGCGGATATAATCTGCTTTTCTCCGTCTATCCTCCGTGACTACGTTCGTCTTTGTACGTATGGAGCGTTAAGATGCGTGGCTGCGAGCGTGTGTGTGCATGGGCCTACGTGCGCGCGCGTGCGCCCGTTAAAGAGAGAGAGAGAGAGAGAGAGAGAGAGAGAGAGAGAGGGGGGGGGGAGTGAGAGAGAATGAAGTGGCGCTGGGGGTGAAAATAATTTTCCGATACGTTTACGCGCGCGCTGGTCCCGACGATGTGCGCGAGTGAGACGGAGACGGAGCTAGCAAATCATGAAAACACGCGAGTGCATACATATGTAAGCGCACATACACGCAGAGCGTATCCAGACGGTTAATATGCCTAGAGGAAGATAGGGAGAGCGCGAGCGAGAGAGAAAGAGATAGAGAGAGAGAGAGAGAGAGAGAGAGAGAGAGAGAGAGAAAGATTGAATTAATAGGACAGTGCGAGGGCGAGAGCAGGAGAGACAGAGGGAGCTTAATGGCATAATTAACCCCCGTGGCCAGCGGCGACAGGGAGCGTGTTAACTGTTGGTGCTTACGCGGCGTGTCAGTGGACGAGGTCGCGCTGATGCGTGACGGGACGTGCGGCCGAGGCCACGTCCCGGATGCCTTGACATCGCTCGTGGGGCCGGGGCTGGGCGGATTCGGCTTCCTGGACACGGCTCCCTCGTAGCGGCTGAACGCGCGCACTCCGGGGCTCTGGACTCGCTCGCGGCGGACGCGGTGCGAGGAGCGTCGCGCGACTGCTCCACTGTTCCACTGCGGGCGCGTCGCCTAGAGAGCGCAGAGTCGTCGCCGCCGCCGTCGTCGCCACCGCCACTTCTCGATATATCGCTCCATCGCCGCCCCTCAGCCGCGCCACCCCGAGGGAGGCTGCGAGCGAACTCGAGTGCCGCTGGAGGGAGGCGCGCGGGGCGCTTTGAAAATCCTCGCGGCGGCAGCTCGAGCTTTTCCAACGTGGAGCGACTCTGTCCATCTCACTCGATGAGTAATTCGCCGTCGATGGAATTCTCTCCCTTATACCCGACGCCCGAAAGCGCATGCATATTTGACAAATTATTCTTTTCTTTGTCGCTCAAATTGTATTTTCAATTATTTTCCTCTGCCAACAGTCACTCGATCGACAATGAATTTTAAGGTCGATCGGATTCAGATCGGCAAGCGAATACCAGATTTCAATTAGAATATCAAAAATCTGCGTTTGTTATATCTACACCGAGTGCTTAAGCTTCTCTTAAAGCATTTTATTCCTATTACCAAATTACAAAAACAATATTTCTTCCAGGATTTAATAATTTGACGGGGCTTGTAGTATTATTTTTAAAGTTTCTAAGCTTATCCGCGCTTGGATTTTATCTTTACCTACGCCATTCGGAATAGTTCGTTATAATTCCTTCTTTTAAATCTGACAGTAAAACAGATTATAACGTTTAACAGTATCACATTATATAAACATTCAAATATTCAAATATTTTATCAAGCGTTATATGAATAAGTCTTGGCCTTTATCATTAATTTCGATATTGGGGCAATAAGCGCTTAATTATTCGGAATTAAAAAATTACGGGAAAATGAAAAAGGAAGCATCAAAGTTTATAACGCTCAAGTTGATTTAAAAAAATCCAAAAGATAGTTTCGTAAAAATTTGTTTTCACTTTAATCTAGATAAATTACGAAAACATAATAACGTAGCAAAACTTTTCGAGATTTTCAATAGATTACGATGACTATCTTAATTTAATTTATCGATGACTATCTTCATTTAATTTACAAACGCGATATCAGATTCATACAAGAAAGTCTATTAGGAATAATTATAAATGACATAATTACAGTGTCAGCCAATACAGATAATCTGTAATTAATGGTAGATAAATAAAAATGATTACCAAAAAATATTTATAGCGAAAGCAAGGAAAACATATGATCTAACAAGTAAAAGAAACCAAGTATTTAATCACTAATTTAAATCGGTGCAATTTAAATACATTGAAGCCAAAATTAATTATAAAAATGAAATAAACGAGAAATTTGGCAAATAATATATACGAGTGACTTACATTTACCGAAGAATATGAGTAAACTAACGTTTATTATTGCATAATTTAAAATATTAAAATGAAAAAACACTTCTATCGTTGCGTGTGGATGACAAGATAAAAACGTGGTATATAAAGAAATTATGATTATAGATTAAAGAAACTATGACTCGTTTATCTTGTGAAGATAGTAGAAGTACACGGCTAAAAACGAGCTGAAAAACATCACTGGAATGGAAAATAGACGAACAGCACAAAAGAAGAAGATCTTTATATAAAAGTACAAAGATGGGAAGATAATATTAATTAAGTGTTAAAAGAAGTAGGGTATGAGCGTGCGTCTCACATTGATCAGACATGAAATTGAGAGGAATGACGTTTTTGGGTCGATATATTGGAGATCCGAAAATAAAATGCATCGAGGCTCGTGTGTCTGTTTGTGCGCGTAAAAAAATTATTATCTGCATTTGTAAAATAACTTTTTTTGTAAGAACGAGTACTGGATTTTTTATGCCTACTAACTAAATTATTAATCGCACGTGTGGTTATTTCGATTCTTTTGAATTTTAAAAATGTACAGAAAGGGAAATTACTTTATGAAAGTTAACCATTTACTTATTTTAAAAGAAGAAATATAACAAACAATACAAAAAATTACCAAAATTATTCTGGGTGTGTAATGTTCTTTTGATAGAATTTATTTTATATTTTAAGTACGTTTCAATTTCTTTGAAATGAATTCAGTTTTTCTTACATTATTTTATATACGTTTTGAATTTAATTTTTTTCTCTTGAAATAATATTATGTAAATGACACGTATTACATTTTAGAAGATGCAAGTTTTCCTTTTATTTATAGAATTTAAGGTATTGAAATTTATATATAAATATATTTACATACATATTCATATATCTACATCGTTTCATAATACAGCACTTTATGAATTATGATAAAGTAATGCTTTGCATTTAATTCATTTGCATATATTAAAACTTCAAGTAATTCTACTGAAAATTAATGATTTTCTGTGAGATCTACGCTACTGCTGTCGTAGAAACTATCGGATTTGACTTTAGCATTAAATTTAACGATGGAACGTGTACTTTAAAAAACTGACTCGCTTGAATTATCTTTTATTATTATACATTTATCAAATGTAAGATTACATGTAAGAATTATAAATAATTTAAATCATATTACATTTGTTTATAATTATTAAATTTTTTAAATGATTATTGCCCTAGAAATAAATGTTGATTTTAAAATATTTTAGCTAATTTATTAGTTCAATATTTATTTATGCACTTTTAGGCTAAAAGCTAGTGAAATAATAAAGTTAATTTCTGTAGTATTTATATGAACCATACATGACTTTATATAGAAGATTCTATTGTGCGTAATACATTTGGCATATTTTACATACAAACGAAATATAAAATTTTCATTGCAAATAAGGTACATTTGTTAATATAATAAAGTTTCGTTTTGCAAAAATGTTGTCAGACTTTTAAAGGATTATTTGAAAGCATTCAAATATTTATATTATCGAAAGGGAAAATAAAACCACTTTGCTATGCAGCAAGTAGAAAATAATGATATAAATATTACGTTAATGAAAATATAGTTTTTTTTTTGTAGAAAAATATACGTTTAAATACGACTTATACAGATTCGAAGTCTTGAATAAATGACACATATTTCTAACTTATTTTAAATATTCACGCGAAGAGATCTAAAATTATACTATAAATTTTTATGAAATTTTAATGGAAATATGATCACTAAAATACGAAAATTTCTTTTAAAAGAATGATAATCATAGTTACCAGTTACAAAGTGAAGGGTTACACTATCTCCGTTGAATAAATGCGTGATTGTCTCAAAGGTAGAAGATAAAATTACTTTAAAGAGGAAAAAAGAGGAGCAAAGGTTAATGTAAAAGCCAAAGAATAGACTGACTTTCCTTTTCCGAGCAATAACAATTCGTAATAACGACCGATAAAAGATTTAAGTGCAGATGCCGTACTATTTAAAAAATTGAACAAAAAGTCTGACTTATCAAAATAAAAAAAACTTACGTCAAAAGTATAAATGACTTAATTAATTTTAATTTTACAAGTGCAAATAAGGTAATAAATAAAGAGTAAAGTAAAGAAACTTACCGGTTACATATACCAAATGGTTAATTTTCATAAATAAAATAATGTGTCCATAAGGGATGAAAAATTTTTTTTTTTTAGAGCGAAGCGTTCAAAGTTACATCCTTTTTGAACCAGAAATTCAAAAGGATTTAAGTATAGCAAACGCGTGGTAGTACAGAGAAACCGAGAGGGAAGAAGAATTCATTGAGAGTTGGTTTGCTGGCTAAGAAGAGAATAGACAAAGAAGGGATACAAGGCTCACATTAAGCGTCTTGTAAAAAACTCATAATAAAAAGAAAGAGAAGATAAGTCAGAGACCTCGAGCATTCAGAGGTAGTCGTCTTGGAGCTCAAGGATCCTCTTTCGTCAGACGTTGCTTGCCCTTTAATTTCGCCTACTCTTTAGATTCCTCGACTCTTTTTTCTGCACTTTGTTCCTCTTTTGTACCGCACTCCTCTTACACACACACACACACACACACACACACACTCTCTCTTTCCATCCTTCGTTTACGCGCATTTTATTCCGCACTGCTCAACAACTCTCTCTTTCATTTAAAAAGGAGATGCTTAGAAGTAATACGACCACTTGAATCTAGAAACAAAGTAAGAGCAAGGGCAGAGGAAATAGAAACGAGAAAAAGATAAGTTGGGGGAACTGTGTAATGTGTAATGGCCACCGACACCGAGACATTGTAGAAAATGTAAGTTAGGTAGTCAAGCAGAGCGAGAAATTTGTCGAGTACTTCGGATTGAGAGAGAGGAAGAGAGGAAGAGAGGAAGAGAGAGAGAGAGAGAGAGAGAGAGAGAGAAAGAGAGAGTGTGAGAGAGAAAGAATGAATCAGAGACAACAAGTTAGAAAAATAGAGAAGGAGAGAGGGACTACTGGCCTTTAAGAGTCTAGCACAAGAGCGATGCTGGAGCATTTATTAAAAACTTGCACTAGTGCCTGTGCTGGTTTACGAAAAATATTTGAGATGAAAAAGACATGTAAATAGATAAATAGAGAGCGGAAGAGATTGCAAGATAGAACGAGTGGGAGGATTGCCAATTAAAGGTAAACGCTTGGTCGAGAGAGAGGGAGAGAGAAGAAAGAGTGACAAGGAGATAGAAGAGGAGTAGAGAGAATCAAGTGTAAAGAGATAGGAATTGAATAATTGAGAGAGAAGGTGAGCGATGAGATAGAAGTTTTTTCAAGAGGCAAGATGGTTTCGGCAATTGCGTATACTTACACAAGAGCTTGCTACCGAGGTTCGTTGTTATAAAGATACTCTTTGCTTTTATAGATTGAGCGTTTTTGTGAAAGAAGGCTAATTGAAGTTCCTACTCAGATATACGTAACCTAAATGGTCTTGCGCGGTGCCTCGTTGAAAAGTAAATCACCAGCTAAATGAGTTATCACGTTTTTAAGCCGTTGTTTTCTCACAATACAGGATATCTTATAATTATGAAATTGGCCTCACTTATATTTCTCAATTTGGGCTTTTTCTAATACTTATTTATTAACGCGAACAGTTAATGTATATTCTTCGTATTTAGAATGTCGGCGATATATTAAACTAAACTCAGACGTCTGGCACAATGAATTGTATTTCCAATAATAAGATATATCGCTATCCAATATAAGATAATTGTATTTTGAGATTTTGAAGCTCTTGTAATATAAA
This sequence comes from Wiebesia pumilae, assembly GCA_018907045.1. NCBI lineage: Eukaryota > Metazoa > Arthropoda > Insecta > Hymenoptera > Agaonidae > Wiebesia > Wiebesia pumilae. Next base: position 1,396,179 of record JACCHZ010000137.1, on the reverse strand, counting down.
TAATCTTCAAAATTATACCTTTACATCTTGTGTATTTACAGCCTCGCCGTACCATGTATCCCTCCCAGTAATGGAAATTGGCTACATGACTCATTTTCCAGTCCTTAAAAGAATTAAATCACATTTGATTGCATTTAAATATGTCCAACTATTTATATACTTTTTATATAAATTTTATACATGTACACATTCATGATATTAATTAGTTAATGAAGCTAGCATTCTTCTTTATTTGTGAAAATTAGGATTTTAACATGCTCCATTCGATGAATGCAATTTAAGGGTTTTTAAAATTATATTTCTTAATTTCTGTAAGTAGTTTTCAATAAAAATTTTCATTTAAAAATAGAAATGGAAAGTTAGATGTAGTAGAAAAGAAATACTGGATAAGAAAAATGGTAAAATGATAAACAAGTAAAAGAAAGTTAGTGAGACAGAAAAATAACTAATGAAGAGAGAGAGAGAGAGAGAGAGAGAGAGAGAGAGAGAGAGAGAGTGCGGAAATTAACAAACGTATAAAAAACATAAATTAAAAATTAAGCGTTAAAGAAGGTATAGAAACAGAAATAAAACTAAAAAGCAAACGTGAAAAACAACAGATGTTAAAGTATCAAGTATAGAAGTAGTAGAGAATAAAGTAAGTACCTGAATAAAGTGAACATACGTATTTTTTACGAGAAAAATTTGTAATACGTAGTCTCAAAGATATTTAGGCAGAGACTTTTAAATCATCATACATGGCTTTTTAAAATAAACGTGTAGTTTTTTAGATTATCAATTACGTTTAATGTACATCTTTAATGTATATTTTTCAAATATGAATGGCAAGAGAAAATTTCTTTAGATGAATTATGTATCGGGTGCGATGATTATTGCTCGAAGTTTAATTAACATAGTTCCATCATAAAATTGCCAAAAAAATCTGTACTAAACTTAAGAAAATACAGTACATAAATTAAAATCAGTAAATAAGTACAATGTATTAAGATAACTTAAGAAGCATTTAAAGATGAAAGTAGAATTAGTAGAATTTTAAGTATTTTTAAAATCATCTTCTTCGTGAACTACAGTTTTATGAACTTTAATTGTGTTTTTTGAACGTTGGGATAGATTAAATTTCGTAAAGCAAGTTGTAAATTAAATTTTATTAAGCTGACTTTCTTTACTGCGATATACTGAAGATGTGACCAACTGTTTCAACGTCCACATTATTATGCGCAGACAAATTCAATTTAATTTATTTTTTAATTTAGAGTTTAAATTGAATATAGAATTGATTAAATTTAGCTTCTAGAGAAAAACAATATTCTTATTATTTACTAATTTTCAGTTTGATGCTTAATTAGAAAAAATGAATGTTAAATCGAAGAATAATTATACTTTTATTCAGATAGAATTAATTCTATTAAATTCTTAATTTTTAATTCATATTAGGGTGCGTATTTGTTTAAATGTGCAACATTTTCAAATATAATAAAACATGCTTTGTGCTATAAATTGAAATAAATAATACATTTGTAGCAATTAGGTATAGGAGTTTAACTTGATAATTTACATATTAGTATTCTTACACGATATCCATTTTATCACGCGAATAGGGAGTTTAAGAAAGGGTTACAATATTAAGTCCATACATGTAATGCTCTTCGCTAGTACTTACTTTCTCACGTAGTTCCTTTAGCTATAAATAATAAATTATAAATAAATTTCTCTATGGTATTTCTTATTTATAATATATAAATGAGTATGATGTTATTCAAATATATCGAATACACCGACGAAGGAGCTTCTTAAATGGGATTGTTTGGTCGACAATATTTACTACATATAAATTTTGATAAAATGTGTGGTATAATGAATTTCATAGATGTTTTATTATTATAAAGTATAAATGCATTAATATAAATTTACTGTAATTAACGAATTTCAGGAACATTTTTTTTATTTCATAAACGTTTCCTTGTACTAATTATACCAACAATAACTTTAAAGGTCGAATATAATTCGTATTTTTTTGAAATATTTAAACATTTTATTAAATCGTTTGCAATATTTCAGAATAATTTATAACAGTATGCTATTGACATTTATCTCTAAGTTTATATTAGATATATGCTAAGCCAATTCTATATCTGATAAGAATTGATATTCTACGTAATCTTTACAAGTTCCTTTGATTACTTATAAAAATTTCTTGTTAATAACAAGATAAAAATATAATATAATAAATAATATAATATTAACTTACAAAGTAATAAAAGGGAATATTCTTCGTTCGGCATATGCAATTTGAAAATGAATTTCGTATTAAAGAAACGTTGGAAGTTTTTGATTTAATAGAAATGGTGTTAAATTTTACATAAAAATTTAATGTGATAAAGAAATTGAATACAAGGTTGGATAATATATTGAAAAATAATATCCTCTGCATTGTTAAATAAATCTATCGAATTATTTTGGAGTTATCGCTTTACCCAGGACGTTTTAAACGTATGAAATCTTAATTGTCTCCTATGGTTATTACTAAACTATGCTACGCGATAAACTTGTTGAGTAGCCATAAAAATCCAAATCCCCTATAAAAATATATTTACGTTGTTACTCATAATTATGGAATTAAATTAGTAATGTTTATTTTTATATTCTATAAGCTTATCAAGGTTTTTGAAAAGGAACAGACAACTCGATTGATTAGGAAAATAATTGTTATCAATAGTGATTTCTTTGTATTAATAAGCAGATAGTAATTCGAGTGTGTAAATCTGATGAGAGAAGGAGCTTTGAAAGAATTTCAAATAATGTTGCAATAACGATCCTAGAAATATGAGATGTACTCTTCTGGTTAAAAGAATATTTTTTTCTTTAAATATTATGATATTTTCTCATTGAAATAAAGCAGAGATATTTAATATATTACTTTTCTCTAAAAGGTCAACGAGGATTATGCCACAAACATTTCAAGAAAAAGTGATTATCATTTTTTTTGCTGACGGAACGGCTTTCGACTTTTTCAAAGCAGATTACTAGACTGCAATTCATATTTTCGCTATTTTTTGCTTTTGAATTGATAGCAATATATTCAAATCTCATCAACCTTGACAAAACGGTGTAAAAGTACTTTTAAATTACATCGAAAGGCTCCAAACAGTATTTACAAAGATTTACTCGTTCACACTTTTGATAAATGCAAGTAAATGCGGTATCCCTTTTGAGGACAGTTTTCTCATTTGCAAATATTCATGTAAAATGTGGTGTACTCGGTCATTTGAGATTCTTAGTGTTTTAGTAATCTCGTGCACTTTAAATCTTCTGTCCTTGTTTGCCATATCATGAATTTTTTTAACGGTTTCAGTAGTCGTGACTGCAACAGGTCGTTCGGAACGTTGAGCGATATTTGTGTTTATAAAATTACTTAGAAATTTACTAATACACTTGTAAGAGCAGACCTACAGTCGTTGTGTAACTTGATTTTGTCTTCTTAAACGATTCGATCTATTAAATGAATATCTGATAACTGCACGAAATTTCTTAGAGAACATTCTTTACAAATTTAAGTATTTGATCGAATAAAATAATTATATCAATAAAAGGACTGCATTTATAAAACAAATGTCGAAAATAGAAGATGTCTTTGATATTATATCATAGATACTATTGCTTACAAAACTTCTTTTAAGTAAGTAATATCATTAATAATTCAGCAAATATGTGTATACATGAACTTCTTGTTATGAAATTAAATAATATTTTAACTTAATTACAATTATATATAATAAGAGTTACACTCAAAGGGAAAATTTTTTTTACACGTAATAATTCGGACAAAATATAAGATTTATTACAATAGAAATGAATTTAATCGTGTCAGAGATTGACGTGTATGCAATGCAATAGGTTTTATTGCATCAGAAAATAACATGTAACCGTATCATAATTATTCTCGTGTTGTCGAAAATGCTACAAATAATTATGGACATTTAAAATTAGGTGGAATAACTATTCATTCTTTAACTATTATAAATAATTTTTATATAAATTTAAATATCTATAAATTAAGCAACAAAAAGAAAAATCGTAGTATTTGTAATTTAAAAAAATTTTAATTTCTAATATGATCGCATAAATGGAGTATATTGAGAATATCTTTATAAATTTATAATAAGGTAAAAAGATAAAAATCCGTATATATTTAAAGTAACTCATAAAAGAATCCACTTGTTCAGATAAATCCCCACATTTTATTCTTTTTACTAGAAATTGATGTAATCACTCCCCGCATTAATGTATGAAAATTTTATTCGAGTAAATTTTCGAGAGCAGAAGCGAACGTACAGGCGTTGGTAAATGAGAGAGAAAAGTAAGAAGGAATTAAAGATAAGGGAGAGTAAAAGATAGAAGAAAAAAGGAAGGAGAGAATGTGAAGGGTGATAAAGGGAAGGAGCGCCGGTGGTGGCTTGGGTGCGTCGATTCCCTCCGTCTCTCTCTCTCTCTCTCTCTCTCTCTCTCTCTCTCTCTCTCTCTCTCTCAGACGGCCACGTATATACGTGTAAGAGCCGAGAGAGCCGAGGACTTGGGCGTGGGCAAAGCGCCACTAGGAGAGAAACGGGCGAGAGCAACGCGAACCAGCGCGTCGGCCGACTACATTGATTTTGATTTTCGAAGGCGCGCGCACTTGGTCCAGCTCAGCCCATTCATACCCTCATGTACTTTTACCCCCATCCGTTCTCTTCATTTCTCTCTTACTTTCTTCTTAGGGAATTTTGTCGGCGATGCGGTGCTTAAATTCCTCTCTCTGTGAACTCCTGTTAACGTTCTACGATCAGTGCACATATCCGTCTGTCTGTCGAATGCCTGACTTTGACTACTTATGTCATTCTTCTTACTTTAACGTTACGTCACGTGAGCAAAACCCAGATTATATACGTATCAGTCATTTTTTGTGAATCGAGGGAGGAATCGTCTGTATATGACTGGACGAAAATAAGAGGTTAATGAACCAGACGTAGCGAATACGTGTACTTATATAGATCCTTTACTCAAACTCAACTGTTATAAAAATTGTATTTATTCATTGTATTTAATACAACGTTTTAGGACGATTCTTTGACAAAAGTCATTTCATTGTTTTACAACAATTTTATTATTATGCAATTTTACTCATTCTTGAACATTTTCAAAATTATTAAGAAGTAAATGAAGATGTTAAGAATATACTATGAGTACAATATTTTAAGAAAAGATTAACTGAAAATGATTAACTGAAAATACAAATTCAAAATATTTATATCGCTACCTGTAAGTTAAATTGTATAGTAAAATTAATATTACAATATTTTTATATTATAGGAACGAAAATCTAATCTTTCCTATAAGTTAAATACATTTAATCATGAAAATTTGTGAATTACGTATAAAATTCAACAAATATTTTTCTCTACACACCTTTTTCTTGACGTAACTATAACTTTTTAATTTAATGTTGATAATGCCTTACGAGAAGACATACTTTCTGCTCTTGAATCATAGTTTAATTTAAGAAATATGAATATTTGTAGATGCCATTCCAAAAAGATTACCGTAAACGAAATTTCTTTTTAAATCGTAATAATTCTTTGAAATATCGATAATTCTATGTCTAACCTGTTATCTACCAATACTAATAGAAATTTTTAAATAAACGAGAAAATAAGTTTTCTGGTAATGTAATGCACGATACAAGTTCCTTTAAAAATGAAAACTTGCATGAAAAAATTCATATATATTGAACAATAATTTATTTTAAGAATATGTACAAAAGTTATTCTATTCTGAATTTGTTCCTTTGTCACATTTAGAAAAATGCTATTCTCACGGGATGATATATAGTCGCGAATGAAAAATGTTGATAAGGCTTATTATTTACAAATGATTTGTAAGTGTATAAAGTTCCAGTGGATCTGTTCATGTATACATTTAAGAAGGTAATATATTTATTTTTAAAATTTGTATTCAAAATAATTTTTTCGACAACTGTACATGATAAAAATTTCAATTATTTTTCGAACTACGAAATAAAATTTTATATTTATTATTATTAAATATATTTTCATGGATATTTGAGAAAATTGCGTTTTAAGGATATCATTTTCAACAAAGGGAAATTCATTTAACATTTAAATGGGAAATTTTTCTGAACATAAACCAAAACTATTCTCAGCAAATGAGATATTTGTTCGTTTTGAGAGTTATGTAGCAATTCATTATTATAAGTTAAAGACATTAAAGTTATACAGATATATATATATATATATATATATATATATTAGGAAAATTTATATTTTTTCAACAGTTCAAATTAAACAGAAAATATCCTATAAACTTATTATTATTAAAATAAAGGCATAAGAATTATTACGAATATTTATACTCTTATTGTTCGGAAGCACGATAATATTAATTTAAGACTATAAATGTTTTCCGTCCGAATAAAACCTCTTTCCTTTATTTACGGCTTATTTGCACGCTACTAGAATACCTTCGCGAATTTTCATTTCCGTAGATCTATAGTAAATCCCTATCTTCCTATTATTTAAATTTTCTTATTATGCATATCTACACTTAAAAGTATGCATTACGGTATGTAACTTCTATTTGAAACTTTTATTGTTATTAAAATAATAAATTAAATAAATACGAATACTTAAGATCACAGATTTTAAAAGTTACTTGTAAACTTAAATATTGGCATTATAAAATATATTTCTAAGCTACACATTATTTAATTATGTTTAACTTATTTTCTATATTTTTAAGAATATGGGTTTATATTTTTTCAATTAACTATAAGAAATCAACTAGTACGTTTTAAGTTATAAAGGTGCCTTCGAAAAAAAAGTACTCTAGTGTATTTTGAACCGATAATAACTTAGTCAATAATTTTAACATAGCAAATTCGCAAGGAACTACGTAATTAGGCAATTAAATTTAACAAAGCATTTTAAAGGAGTAAATAAATCGAAAAGATATAAATTTTAATTACACATTCGAGGAAATCTGTTGCAAATGATTGAATACGTTATGCAATAAAAATTCATTAAACATTAACCAAGTGTTATAGACATTTTAGTGTATGTTTAATTATTTCCATCTAATAAATATATCATAATTAAGAATTTATGATAAACGTACAAATGCAGAGTTTATATTTTTATTTTCTTCTCCTCTTGAATAATGCTTTGTTGCCCAGTTACAAGTGTTTAAATTATACCGATGTTGACATTTTAATAAATTATATAAAATTTTTTAAAAAAGTGCAAGTAACAGAGTAAACTACTTGTTCACAATCAATCTAAATCTCTCACTTACATTACAAATATCAATGATTTATATTAAAAATGAACTATAGAGGACATATATATATATATATATATATATATATATATATATTTAATGTTGTAGTACGATTTGAACAAATTGAAGATTTATATGGTCTGAAATTTAAATTATAAAGTTTCGATAAAAATTTAAATTATAAGACGGTCCGATTGTGCTTTCTTGTAATTAATTTTTCATGTACTTACGTAACATTTGTCAAATAAATGATAGACTAATTTCATCATTATTAAGTAACCCTTTTAAAATATCCCTGATTCAATTTTTTATTTATAAAATAAAAATTTACGTCTCCAGCATTATTACCGGACGATATTTTTTAAATAAACGATAATGGAACACACGAACGTTAAAAATTAAAATTATATATTATTCGTCCATCTTGTGATATGAAAATACCTATTATTTAGACATCTTATTTAATGAATTTATAAATAGTATAAATGTGCTTGACACATTTCGTATAATTAACTTTTGCGAGAATTCATAATGCCATGTGGTTGTACACAATAGCAGTACGCAAAAATTCCAATTATGATTGTGGCCAATTGTCAAAGTTTCGAGTCTTCGCTTCTTGGTTAAATCCATACAAACTTGAATGCCTGACGACCGACGTTTTAGCACGCGCACCGTCTGACTTGATCAACCGCATTACTACTTGCGCTCCGTAACTGCAGCAGCATTTTTCTTTTATATCGACGCCACTGAGCTCTCGTTGTGTTCCTACTCGCGCATTTCTTATGGTAACAAGAATAAGAAGTAGCTACCCATGAGGTAGCTACTATACATATACATATCATATATACATATCATATACTATACATATAACGCAATACACGAATAACAAGTGCAAACGCAAATAACACCAGATGTCGTACGCAAAATTGTGCTAATTTAATGAATGGATGTTAAGATGAAAGGTAAACAAAGAATTCAATTAGTCTGTTTTATACGTATAAGAGAAATGGCACAAGACTCATTCTAATAACATCAAATGCATCGATTATTGGCTTTTAAACTTTAAATCACAAAGCCAGTTCTTTATAAATGGTATTCTTATAATTTATAACATATTTTTTCCATTGTTTTCTTTTTCGTTCACTATCGGCTACCACTATATTTACTAAATTAACAGTCATGCTATAAATAGTTTAATCGTTTTCATTTTACTTGCTAATGTATACACGTTTTCAGGATAAGCATGTATAATTCATATGAATATTCACATTATATCATATAAATAAATGAACGTAATTATTTAAACGATCGATTGAATGCTATTAATACGCAAAATGTAAGATTGCACGTATTCGATGATCATCCATGCGAATCTATGTAGAAAGTATATTTTGAAATGCTTGTACGATTTCTAGAAAATTTATGAGACGGTGAATATTATCATAAAATAATTATGAAATAACGAGAAAGTATGACCGTATTTATTTAAATCTTTAAAAAGTTAGTTTATTTGCGAAGGAAATAAACAACTTCGTGGCGAAATGTCAAAGAAATACAATTGTAGAATCGTTGGCCTATATTGAAATGCGATAAAATGATTACATGATTCATCCATTACAGTTGTGGGTACTAATACGTGCGTGTAAGTTTTGTAGATGTCAGTTAGGTGAAATTACCTACTAATACTATACTTATTCTATTTCAGCTAAGAGTTCCATGTGGTATGAATTCATTAAGTCTTAATTTCAATGTTAATTTTCTGTTGAATAAGATTTAAGAAAATAACGAGAAATTTTAAATCCCTGTCTCCACTCTTCAGTACAAATTTATATGATATTTGAATAAAAATAATATCTCTTTTTGTAATTGTAAACCTGCAGCTGTTTGCAAAAGGAAAGTTTTTATAAACTGCAAGAGTTTATTTTAGATTTAAATTGCTATACAATTTCAAATAATTCGAATATAATTAATGATCATCGGTAGTGACAAAAATGTTAAATAAGTCTAGAATATTAAATTTTCATCCTTTAGTTAAAACTTTTAACTATTATTTTAATTACTTTAATTGTAATGTTATTACTAAAGTTTCAATTTTAAAGTTTGGATTTTATGCACACATTTTTCATTTAAAGAAGCTATTTGAATTATTTGAATTCTATTTAAATATCTAATATAAAAAAATTATGATCTGAGGCAAAGATATTGCTTTTAGAAAATAATACGTATGCGATAAGACAGTTAAGATTATGTTAATTAAAGGAGTTAAGATAAGCACTGTCACTAAATTTTTAAAAATATCGTAAATAGACTTATCAAAATGTATAGCATAATTAGTAGGACTTATATTACAAAATATGTGTGATTGGATATTATTTACTTATTGCGAAAAGCCATTTCATTTTTTGTTGCGATGTTTTCATATTAAGTTTATCAAAAAATGTTTCAAAACTTCAAGTTAATCGATCGCATCCATTGGATAACTTTTTTACAAGTAATTCTTGATTGCTATCATGATGAATAAAGCTTTTACAAAACGCAACAACGCTCCAGTACTTAAGCTTTCTTTCTCATAGGCTTATTCACAAATAATACAACACAACACATTCAAACAATGTTCCATAAGTAACGGCCTTAATCATGATTTATACGGACTTTAAACGGTGTTATAAACTTCAAGTTTTTATTACACCTTCTTTTGAATAACTTAATAAATAATATCAAATTAAACAAATGTATTTTTTCCCATATAATTTGAATAATTTCTAAAAAAATTCAAGACAATTTTCAGAAATGATGTATTTCCTTTTGTATAGATTTTCATTTTCCTAATGTATGCTATCTTTCACGAAATGGTTTGATATGTAGAAAAAAATTTATTAAGAAAGCTGATATAAAGAAAAACGATAATAGAACTGAGCCATAAGCAAGGAACAAGAATATAAAGAAAAAAGCGTAGGAAAATATATAAAAGATGATATGAGAATAGAGACGAAATGACACACATACGTCTAGGTCAATCTGAAATTTCAAGAAGAGAAAATTTATCTGAAATAAAAGAAAAGAAAAGAAATCATAGTAAGCATAAATTCAATTTTACCGATACAACAAATTATCATAAATACTCATAATTATATAAAATACCGTCGAGAACAAAGTCCAGAAATGTATTAAAATTTATAAAAAAGCTTTTATGCTCTGAATAGCACATAATTATTTTCAGAGTTTCATTCAATAAATACAGTTACGATATATTAAAATTAAATTATTTATTCGTAATACAGTTATTTGTGAGAATGTAATTCAATTTTAAGTAAATCGTATTATAATAGATCCAAGACACTCTAGTAGGAAAAACCTCGTAATTTGACGTAAAGTCATCTTTATAAATTATACGTATCGTTATATTTTAAATTATATAATAAATACTGGGTTTCAACTATCCTGAAACTAGGACATTAATAATGCATTGAATTTTATTAGGATAAGTTAAGAGGGTCTCGGAAATTGCTTACATATTTTACTGAAAATCAAAATAAATACTAAATTTTTACGGAGAAATAATTGTTTTATTATTTTCCATTAACGTGGATTTATCTTATGACGAAATATACAGTATAAAAGCGAGATTAAGATGTAAAAATAAATCCTATCAACTGTTAATAATTCTGTCAAGAAAGTTTTTTATTTTCGATAGTTTAGATGAAAGCTTAAAGAACGATAAAAATAATGATTAAAAAGTAATAATTACATAGCTAGATATTTAGAAAATATATTAAGCAACGCTTACCGAAATGCAAATCGTGATTTTTGAATTGTTAAAAGAAAATTATGAGAACTCCTACATTTACAAATTTAATGAGTTACATTCGATACGTTAAACCAACCCTCCGAATAGATACATATTTTCGAAAAAAATACCCTTTCATGAAGTTCATATAAATATTTAGCTTAAAATTTCAATTTTTAGACGATTCAAATGTTGCGAGCAATGATTGTCAAGAACAGAAATTTTGTTAACTGGTTATTATTACTCGCAACTCTCAACAGTTTGCACTCCTCGGTAAAACAATGAAAATAAATAAATTCGCATAAAATACTCCCTCAGTTTCAAGTAACAAATGAAACCGTGTCTAAAAAAGGAAAGTACTTTTAAGAGTCGGAGAAAATTTATTTATTTAATTTGTTTGTTAATTTTACACATGATCTGCATGTTCGGTCATAAATTGTATATCGAGTACATATGCATTTACCTGTATTTACCGGCTCACGTTTACCCAACTTTAACGCAACAGGAGATCTTATTCCCTTTAAATATATTTCAGCATTACAGCTATTTATGTCTCTCCCGTTGTTATTTCCATTGTAATGAAAAGGGTGGTTGGAGCGGGAGATTTAACAAGAGCTGCATAACGACACGATCCAATATAGAGTGGCGCATATGTGTACGTAGTTCAACGCCCGGATTCCCATTCCGTAGTCAACTGGGAAAACACTAATTACTTACCGCATTTTAGATGCTATTAGATTCATAAATTTTCTTCGCCCGCGAAAACTCTGATAAAAGTGACCTACAAAACTGTACAAATAGCGATGTATTTTCTTCCTATTTTATTTCATTTTGGTGTTTCATTCGGTTTTAGTAATAAATATTCAGATCCTATTATATTAGAGCATATCTTACGTATTACATACATTTTTTGTTAAACAAAGTAGTTTATTTCATTCTTACATTCTTACTTATTAAATAAACTAAATCCCGTGCACTTTTCAGATTAAGAACGCTTGCAGCGCAAACAAAAGTAGTTTCCATATTAATGATTTATTCATAACAGTGTCATTTCATTAATTACTACGACGGTTCAGTTTGACATTAGCAATTAATAATAATTAATAGTAAGAATTAAATTTAATATCCGATTTTACAAGTAATTTTAAAATATTATCTGCTTATGAATGTTGAAAAAAATACCTTTCAACGTTGTCAAAATGATGTTAGATAGCCCTACTTTATGATTATGTAATTAAATTAAAATGTTAATTCAAGGATTAAAGGATTTTAAAGAATTTGTGTTGTAAATAAAAAATGAAATCTAATTTTAATATCGGTAAATCTTTCATTTCGTGAGGATTTGTCTGACTTGATGTATACTTAACACGATACAAATCTTTAAAGTTTAAAACAAATTTATATTATTTTAGTTTAATACAATATCAAATATTTAATTAAATATTATTTGCTTGCTTGATGGTTGCATTTAAATCTAATAAAAGTAAAATCACATTCTATGAATGAAGAAACTTTTAGTTTTCTCGGGTTTGTTTTTTTTTATAACATATTAAGATGTTTTTTAACGTTCACTAAAAACTTTATATTAAGGGTATTTTTCAACCAGTGAAACTAAATTCTGCATCGACAGTCTTTCAGTAAACAGCTTAAAACTGCAGGACACGTTTTACGTCTTTGTCGCATAAAATAGGTATTCTATTAGAAAAAATACTTTACTTGAAATCACGAAAGCTTTAAATTTCATATTGTTAAAACTGTCAAGCATGTAAAATAAATAAATTTGAATAAATAAATTTTCTCTCTGCAATTTTGTACACGTATAAGTTTAAAAAATTACGTTTAGTTATAACCAAGTTAGTTCAATCGTATTTAAACGTTGTTTTCTGAATATTTAGCAGTTAACGTAGTTTTTTACGAATATTTACTGCAATGCGAGTGTTATTTAAATTAAAAAAAGCTCATTATTTGAAACGCACATGTGCGAATAAAAATTTATTTAGATTAATTTGTTTCACGAATTAAAATATATATATATATCTACTGTAATGGAAAGGAAGTATAAATAATAAAGTTTGAGTCTTTATTTTTTGAAGTTTATTAATGTTCTTGTAAAATATTTCTAAATAATGTAGAAATTGAAAAAAAGAATTCGTTTTTAAGAACAACTTTTTAGTTTTTCATATTTATCAATTAAGGGTGTCCATGAAGAGGTAAAATAAAAAGATTAACACATAACTGATGCAAATATAAAATACCAGTGATAAATTTTTCACTTTGTGTTTTATTTTGTCGTTACACAACAATCGAAATACACAAAAAATGATCTCAATCGAGGGTCGTATTAAATCGCTTGTGATTTAGTATTATTCTGGAATTGGAATTTTCAGAAAACCCACGTCATGAGTGGCTGGATTGCAAATATCGCCGCGATCCTAGAGATGTTGTCGGGTCTCACCCCGTGAGAGCTTGCGGGTGTCGTCGTGCAGCGCTCTTCGAAATTTCATCTATTTATTAATAAATATTTATAATACCTACATAGCAAATACCCAGCTCGACGAGGGCAATGACGGTAACGAGCATAATGGCTACGTGCCCACTTAAGTGTGTTTGAAATGAAAAGAAGAGTCGCGATAGAAAATCACATGAAGTAGTCGAATCCGAAGGTCCTTTTGATAGCGTCCCAGTAATACCGATCCCAGTGAATTTTCGTCGCTTCCTCCTCGCTGTAATACAAACACCATCCAAACATTTTATTTTTCAACTCTTTGTATTAAAAGCTGCTGTTCAATAATCTACTAATTTTAGTGTAATTCAGTTACAAACTAGTTTATAATAGCTTAATTCATTACTAATTTCTTGTTTAAAGCACTTGTACATTCATAAATATTCTTACAACTAATAAATAATGGAAATATAAAAAAAAAAATATTTTTTATTGCAAGTGGGTTTCTAAATGAACTGCAAACATTGAAAACTATTTGATTGATGTAATAAGAGCACTTTTCACTTTCATTTAAAAGATCACAATCGTTGGAGAATGAATATAAAAATAATTGTACTATTTAAAAAGGAAAGTATTTTTAATCAATGCTCTTTCATTTACAAGCTTAACAATAATCGGTGAATTTTATTTCATTTTGGTATTGGAATGCGTGGCTGCTGAAAACAGAAAATATCTCTTGTAACGTCGTAATCTTTGGTCTACTTTTCCAGTTTTCGGTCCACTCGAGTTAAATACAGAAAACAATAGTGGAGACCATCAATTGATACGTCTCCGCTCTATACCTCATCCCTGATTAAGAACCAAACAGGGCAGTAAAACTATTGGACATTCAAGCATCAGCTTACTCAGTTGGCTAGGTCTAGGAGAAAAATAAAAACACAACAGACGGAGAGGCGTATCCTCCAAATTATTGTTTTCTGCATATGGCGGACACATAGTTTCTTGCATGAGCTTCTCTTTATGATAACTTTTTCACACTTACTAATAGCACTTTCGTGTATTAATCTACAGCGGGAACGGACTCGTTAACTATTTTATTTTCTAAATCACCAAGTACAAATGATCACAATCAAGAGAGATAAAGTAATATTAATACTGCTTAATAGTATTAATATTAAGAAAATAAAAATACAAATTGATGTTTGCCATTCATTAGTTCAATCAAAATTGCTTTAAAGTCCAACTTTAAATATACAAATAGGCATTCCAAGGGACATACTCGTAATACTTCGATTTATTAAATCGACTAAAATAAAAGAACAAATAATGAAACATAGCCAGATTTTTTAATGGATGATTCGTTCCAAAGAAAAGCTTTCTCTCTTATATTATATTTTTTGTTAACCCATTTGTCGACATTTAATGTTTATATTGCTTGGAATCAAATATTAGCAAAGTACACTTGGTATCATATTTTAGACAGTTTTTGTACTATCTTCAATTTCTATTTGTTAATTATTTAGTTAAATAAAATGTTGTTTCTATTATATTACTTTTCAAATACAGTTATGTATAATGAATTAACATACGTGTAAACATAGATGTAATATGTTAACTTTTATATAACGTAAGTTATTTATACAAAATTAAATTATCGAAAAATTAGAAGATTGATGCACTTATTTAAATCACACATTATTTTATAAAAATATTTTTCTTTTAATACTTTCCTCAATGCTATGATTATTATTTAACCAATGTTACGAACTCTTGATCTTAAAAGTATAAAAAAAAAAAAATTTCCTCTATTTTATATCAAATCTCGATAAATTTTCCTGCTTTTTTAAGTTTAATTTTTTAATATTTTTTTTATTTTCATGTTATCTTATATCTCGATTTACCTAGAGTCTTTTTTTTTATTTTTCTTCTCAGCTCTTGTTTTTAGTTATATATGTATATATATAAATATAACAAACTGTTTTAATATGCAAGATTTAATCATACAATACTTACTAAAATATAAAATTTATCTAGTTTATAATTAAATAAATTGTTATGTTCGCAATTATTTTCAACTTGATTTGAATTACATATTTTTCAATATCTTATTTCAGAATATAATAAATTGATCTTCTTCATATTTATTGTAAAATGCCAGACCGTATTTCGAATTAATACCCAATTACTGATAATATTTTCTTATGAATTCTTACCTTACAATTACAGAACAAAAATTGATATTATAATATCTTTATTTATTTTACTTCATGCTATTTAAAACAAATAAGCATATTATATTTTTAACCGGATGTTGTTATGAATAGAATAATCAATTATTTTGAATATGATAATAATTTAATTAATTATACTAAAAATGCTTTAAAGAAAAGCTGAGTTTTGATAATTCAGATATTTTGAAAATGAAGCAAATTAACTATTATTTTATAGAAATAACAATAACAATAAGAATAATACTAATACTAATAATAGCAATAGATTGCATACATATTTGCAACATAGTTAGAAAAATTTTGTGGAAATAATACAGAAATTTAATATCTATTAATAAAAATGTAGTTAAATAAAACACTCTATTTAGTTCCTTATTTAAAATTTAATCAAGGAAAACAATTAATTATTGGAAAAATATATCTGGGACACTAAATTTAGTTGTTATAATGAAATCTTTTAATTCGTAGAATTAATAGAGCTTTTTCTTTGTCATGCATCCCCTCTAATAAGTACAAATATAAAAGTGAATTTCAATACAATAGTTCATAAAATTTTCTTTTAATAACTAGCTTATTTAGATTATCATATTTCTTTACGTAATACAATTTTATAATCAGTTTCGAAAAATTCAATATTAGATACAAACATAAGATATAAGGAATGTTCTTATTATAGTAACACTACTAAAAAAATATATTTCATTAATTAGTCGGAACCTTATTTCTTAAATTGTAAGATGAAAAATATAAATTATACAAAAAAAAAAAAAAAAAAAAAAAAAAGTTATCTTGTGAGATTAAAAGACAATAAACATGAAGATTTTGCATGTTATTATTATAAATCACGTGTTTGAGCAAATAAAGAAATGAAGTTAGTTGCTTAATATACATATTTTGTAATTAATGATTGATGCAGATAAAAGAAATTATTTTGCATTTAATTATATTCATGCAATGTTTGAATAATATATTATATCAACTTAGATTCAATATTACAAAATCGACAATCAGGGTACATTAAAAAAACAAACAGATTAATTTTAATATGATAAAGATTTTATGTATAACAGACTTCAACTTTTCAAATAAAAAGAAATATGATTAGCTAGCCTCTAACACTTGTAAGTCGATAACATTTATAATAATGTGTTTTGGTATTACTATATTCACTGAATACGATTCTTTCATATTATTCCTAACGATAAAATCAGTAAATTTAATTATTAAGATTTATCAATGGTTAAATTTTATTAGAATATAAAACGTATGAAATAAATTACTATCAATTGATAAAATTTGAATTTGAACACACACTTTTCTATCATAATTTATTTATTTTATCGTTAGAATACGTATTTTACGATTGAATACATATTACGACAGAATACATATTTATTCTATCATAATTTTAGAATACTCATGTATAATAAAGTATTAACTTAAATTACTCAAATATTTAAGATTATTAAATGAATAAAATAAACGACATTATACACAAATAAATCAACTTCATTTGCGCTGTTGCATACGCGAATGCTATACGATAACAAAACTTTTTATAACAATAATCTATCATAGGATTTGTGATATTGCTCGAGCATCAATAAATGTCTTTAATTTAAAAAAATATTTTCACTTAAGCATAAATCACATTTAATTGGTCTCCATAGTATAAAAGCGTATATTGTTCATGATTGCAAACAAATGTACCAACACTACTTGTCAGAATTGTTTTTTCTTTCGGAAGAAGAATGGATAATCCAATATTTTTCTTTTTGCAATAGCATATTATTATCTTTCTAAGCAGCAATAAATTTCACGATTAACTCTGATAATGCATACATAGTTTTCGCGGAATTAAATTGAGTAATAATAAAAATACACTAAAAATAGAATTTTTCAAAAAGTAATGTTGAAAATGAAAATTTCATTTATTTGTTTCTCTTGATTCTATGTTGAGTCATATAATATTTTTATTATATTATATTGATACTTATCTATACTTAACGTAAAGTAATATAATGTTTTATATAAAATATTTTTCATAATTCATTTGTTTTTTGAAAATAAATATTTTCTATGTAATTTTGTAGAGTTAAGGTAGTAAGGCAAATAAGTGTAAATGAATAAGTAATTATAAACTTTTATTTATGTAATTTCTGCATATAAATAAAAAAACGAAACACTCCTTTTATTAAAATATTTGTTGTAAAATGGGATAAATACAAATTATATCAAACTTTATTATATTTATAGCAATAAATTTGTCTATAATAGATATCGATACTGATTGGATTTATTATATCTATTTTGTCGACGATTCGATGTTCACTATATTCAAATTATAAATTAAATAATTTTATACTGAACCCTATTAATATTACTCGTAGTTAAAATAAGAAATTTATAGATTTTTATTATATTAAGTTTCATTTTATAAGAATCTACTTATTCTTAACAATTTAATCGAGATTGTAAGCTCACGCACAGTAATACTATATTTAATTGTCATCCGTTACCATATAGATTTATAAATAATTGATACCTATTTAAAATTATTTAAAATTTATAATAAATAATTACTTTTATAGCGAGATGAATGTATATTAACTATATAACAAAAAGAAAATTTATCTGAAAAAATCGTATTTTTAAAAATTTTTGTAGTATTGTAAGCAATATCGAACATGTTCATGCTATTATATTATTAGCTCAAGAGTATTTTACATTCATTGTTTGAAATTTTTGTACTCAAAAGCATACAGAATTTTGTATAATACCGTATTATAAGCTGAAATTTACTGCATTACTGTAAAAATATTTCAAAAAGATGTAATGTTACTAATCTTACAATAATTTTTACTCGAAAACATGATGTAAATTGGTTAATAATAGTTAGTTTGTAAATATAAATAAAAAGTTTATTTTCAACCTATAAAAATTGCAATTTTTTAAGATATACCGTGTTACGGGAAAATTTAAAAAATATTAGTTAATAACTACTACTAAATAATTTGAATTTTATGCTCAGGAACAGTATTTTATCAACTTACAAATTTATCTTTGAGGAAACACGTAAAGTTATACTTCTATTATTTAGATTAAAATTAAATTAAATTGTAAAGAATTAAATTTAAAAATTATTTTTTTTTCTTTCTGTCTGTATTTATATAGTATTAAATTTTTTTAGTATTTAAAGATTAATTAATTAATATAAATAATATAGTATAATATTTAATACGTTATTTAATTTCAATGAGTTATTCATATATTTAGATGTGGTCATATGTTTCTGTCATATATGTAGAATAAAATTGCAAGCAAAACATTTCTTCATTTACATATAATAATATAGAAAATTATCAAACATATAGATAAAAAATGCGATCTTTACACGTAAACTTATTTTTAACGAAAATAGAAATTTATTTACTAAAAAGGTTAATGCATGACATTTATATACCATATAACACTATGTAGAATTAAATATGTAAAAAAGAGAAAAACTTGAATATTTAATAAATGTGGTTCAAAATTCTGCCACGCATTAACTCACAAATATTTTATTTGTAATAAAATATACAAAATTATGAAAATCAAATTTCTCAAAATATCTGTGTTTGAAGTGAATTTTCAATTTCCATAAATTGAATTATGTACGTTTTGAAATATAAAACAGAATACTTTAATTAGTTTTACTCTGTAATTTTACTGTATTCTAAATACCAGGCATTAATTTCTACGAAATTATGTTAATTTTTGTTCAAAATTTTTGATTTTTATCTAAAATTATAATTAATAAAATCTCGACAACGATTTAATTTAAAATGTTCAAAATTACAATATTATTCTAGAAATTAAATTATTCCACGAGTTATAATTTGGTCAACATAAATCGAAATATTTTTTATTCGCAGCGTATTTTCGAGTACTTGATTCTTTAATTAACATAATGAAAAATATAGAATTTTAACAATGTTGGAATGTTACTTTTAAAATACGTTCGAAGTGACGATAAATAAAATTTATTTGAATGAAACTAGTTTAATTAGTAAAGTGTAGTATCTAAACATATATTTTCTATTCAAAGAAAATTCTATTCTATTCACAGACATGCAATATTTATAAATCTAAGATCAATAAGTTCAATACTAAATATTTTACGTTAAATTTTCCAAAAAATATTTTTTAATCTTTTTAATATTAAAATAAAAGTAATTGATAAATTTAATAATTTAAGATTGAATTTTGAAATTTTGATACAAGATTTTGAAATAATGATGTAATCACATGACCAGTTAAAATTAATTTTATTATCATTTCAAAGTTTACGAATATTCGGATAATTAAATTAATATCGTTATCGAACATGAGATTAACAATATGTCTTTTAGCATAAGTCTTGTTATTAGTAGTAAAACCATTAAAGTCATTTTTTTGAGATAAAGATTTTATATTTTATTTCATTCATGTGTTAATAATGATTGTGTTAACATTTTCATTACAATACCTATTATTATATTTTATATATAAAATAAATAAATCATATAAAATCATAATACTATCTTAATTTTTTGAATTTAATATTTTTCAGTCAATTCTGAATAATATCTGTATAATTAAAATAAATGTAGAATTAAATTATAAGATAGAACCTTAAAGAAATTTTTTGAAACAAGTGTACATCTAAGCTAATATTAATTCATTATTTTTTTAAAATTTTGTTAAATATATTCCAAATATATTGAAAATAAAAAATCAAACTTTCAGATTATTAGCTATTTAAAAGTTTCTGCTCAAACCACAGGTCTAAAGACACGTAATTAAATATCTTAATGCTAAACATTGTATTTGAAACAACTGGTGCACTAATAAAAATATTCTGTAATTGTAGTTTCTAATGCTGAAACAAGCTAATTACTGAAACACTGATATTGTAACTAATAAGAGTTTTTAAAAAGATATTTTTAAAATACAACAAGAATCATATTGTCTCAAGAGAAAATTAAATTCAATCTGTTTGTTACCAAAGAATTTTATTAATCAATAAGTCATCATTTGTTTAAGTAATTACATTAGTGTTATTATTATAATAAAATTGAAATAGTGGTTGATGACTAAAGACTTCCAAAATTAGGTTATAAATTATAATTTTTATATTATGAAGAGTATTTCAGATAAATTTTATATGGTGTACTATCTATCGAATTACATACTCTTTTGTCTTAATTTGGAATAAAGTTTGAATATAAGATTTATCTTAACTGATTGATTAAATAATACTACTCTATATTATTAATGTGTGTGCATATCCATATTTAAATGTAAAAAGTTTTGTATGAGAATAATAAAATATGTCTTAAATTATTTAAATCAATCAGATTATATTAGATTATCCTAGATTATCTACTATGTAATAATCTTTCAAATAAAATAATAAAATCAGATTAAATACTTTGCATCAAAATATGACTATCTTTTTCAAATGTTTTAAGTAAACTCGATAAAATCATTAATTTTTTTAATATTAACGCATATAATATTATATAATACTTACTAGTAATATTGTTTTTATTATAATCGTCAATTATTTTACTTTTATCCAATATAATTTTATTATTTACTTATGAAAATGTTCATAAAATAAAATAATTACCTTGAAGGAACTGCAGTTTGAGTGACCTTAACTTCGGTATGATCATTTTTTTCAGATATATCAAAAATTACTTCACTATAATGTTCTGAAGGCCACGATTTGCACCTCCACTTTTGCACTATTTTTATTGGTGAAAGTTCAACAAATTCTCCATAAACATTTCCACCAAATAACTCGAATTTCCCTCCTTTTTTTGCTTCGACTTTTACAGGACCTTTTGTAAAAGCCATCATCAGCTATAATGAACAAAATTTGAGAATTTATATGATTATTGTTTTTATTAATTTTTATTGTAATATTGTACATATAATATTAAATTAATTTTATTAAAATATTTATTGTTAATATTGTTTTTATCAAATTACCATCAAATTAAATTAAATCCGAAAAAGAATTAAATGTAATTTTAGCTTAAAATTAATTCTGATTAAAAGGATTCATTAGAATAAAATTTTTTAAAAGAAATGTTATAATACTAAAATATAACAATAATATTTTTTTGATTGTTATAATACAGTTATCAATGAATATTTACAAATTTCATATAAACT
This sequence comes from Wiebesia pumilae, assembly GCA_018907045.1. NCBI lineage: Eukaryota > Metazoa > Arthropoda > Insecta > Hymenoptera > Agaonidae > Wiebesia > Wiebesia pumilae. The sequence continues at coordinate 1,374,182 of JACCHZ010000137.1, read as the reverse complement.
TTTCAATATTTTTAAATTTTTAAATAATTTCTAAAGTTTTCTTTAAAACTAATAATTTGCATCAGAATATTAAATATCACCAACCTCAGATGTCGTCATCACATTATAAAAATCTATGCCTCTGCACATAAATTTGTGTTGCTGTTTTATTATTGTTGTTTTTATTATATGGCCAGTAGTTTTCTTATTATTAGATGAATTTATTGTCGAATTCATTTGCATCTAAAAAGTTAATTAGTAGATACTAATATATAAAATTATAATATAAATGTAAGAAACCTAAAGAGTACTTACTCGTACTTTTGCATTAAATCCAGTTGTTATATTGGATATATTTTCTTTGACAGCATCTTTTTTAGGAAGAATCATTCCTTTGGTAAATTCTAAAATTATAGCAGTGTGAGTAGTTTACACATTTTTCTATATTATCTGACTTAATATTAGATGAAAGGAAAACTATGAAATATTTACCTTCTTTCAAACTTGATATATATTTTGACAACTTTTCTCTAATTATATCTTTACCTTTAGTATGTAAAACGTGTTTAACTTTTTCACCCTCATCTGTGCTGTTATTAAGTGTAATTTCAATCTGTAATAAATTTATTTTATCAAGAAAAATTGTTTTTATATACATACAACACGATAATATTTTATTAAATGAAATTAATAACTATATTTAATGTAACTTACATCTATTTCATTTATATCATTTTCTTCTGATAAATTAGGAATATTAATTTTGCCATCAACTTTCGTTATTGTATCTTGAGTCAAATATATCCACTTTAAAATAATATTCCACTCATAAAAAAAAATTAATTTTCCTTTCCTATTATTTGCTACTGCTTCTCCTTCACATTTCTCTATTTCTGTTACTTTACATTTGTCTATAGTGAAAAAAATTAAATATTATTATTACTACAAATTTCATATGTTTATAAAAAAGAAGCTTTGTAAAATAATGAGAAATCAAAAGACAACTATAGAAATACTACTTTACGTACATCCATCTCTTTCAATAATAGTATCTACGAAAAGTTCTTTAATTTTTTCTTGCGACCAAGCGCATGCATTTTTTTCTGTCCTAAAATCAGTATTTACAATTATTAATATTAATAATATACATATATATGTATATTAATAAATATAAAATTAATCGTTAATATTAACCTATGCACAAATAATGTTTTGTAGAATCCAAAAATTTTAATACATTATAGTTTAAAAATTTAATTGAAATCCGATGATTAATTTCAAAAATTTTTGTCATAAATATAGAAAAAATTAAAATTTATTTAAAATTAAGTTTTGGTTAACTTTTTCTTTAAGGGCTACTTTCATTTTTCTTAAAATTAGATGATTTTTAAAATTATGCCAAATGGAATAATATTAAGACTAATAAATCATTTTCAAATGTTCATTTATTGTAACAAAATTTATTCCCATCTAATTTAAAAAAAAAAACATTATTCATATATCATGCTAAATATTACTCGGTTGTTTATACGCATTCACGTATTATGTACAGTATGGACAAAATTAATTTCTTAAAATACTGTTTGATTTGTTGAAAGGTATTATAATCTAAATTATTAGATTTTGATAAATTTTTGGTCATATCTTTGGTTAAATTTTTCAGCGATGTTTAATTCCAAATTAGTTATTAAAAAAAACTTACCAGTGCCAATTATTAACATTTGTAGCATCTGGCCTTTCCTCAACTATCCATCGAGGGTCTCCTTCACCCCATTTTGCCATCTTTTTAAATTGCTAGTATTTTAACACTGCTGCAGCAGCAATATCTGATTTCAATGCCTGTTATTATAATAATATACTATAAATTAAGACGAATTTGATGAAATATAATAGAAATAAATTTCTTTTTAAATAAGTAAATTTTGTGAGTTGTACAAATATAAGAAGTTACGGATTTTAGCAGAATCGATAGTTACAATTCAAGAGTACTCTAGAAATCTTTTTGAATTTAATTATACTTAGAGCAGTAGAAGTTCGGATACAGCTCAAAGATAGTCAATAGAGTATTCGGTAATTTATTTTAAGAATTTTAGTATGTTATAGAAATCTCCCAGCGATCAATATCGACGTCTATTAAAATTTCTAGGTCTTTAAATGTTTCGTTATAAGGATTTGCGAAAAGAAGGTACAAAAAATTTTCTTCGATTTAACCTAGTGAATTAAAGAAGTATTGTCAAAAAATTTACTATGCTTACGTTTTTATAGTTGAAACACTACGTGTACTTCAATTATCGTCGCGTGCACGCATTAAAACGAGTTTCTTCTTCTCGATTGCTGAAAGGACGAATTACCTTATGAGATAGAACATATAAGACAGCGTGAGCTCTGAGCTTAACTTTCTGGAAAGCAATCTTTTGCCGACGGAAACTTCTAGAAAACTGCTCTAATGCATGCTGCGGCAGTGCGATCGTATAGAGGGAGTATAGACACATCTAGAGAGAAAACGTGACCTGCTGAAGTCCAAATCAAGTATGGCGAGATACGGAGGAACAGAGTTTGCCCGTCTATGGAGCTGCGGTTCAATAGGTATACTACCTGTTTGTCGTCGAGGCTCCACATTGACTTCATTTCTGTCAATTTCTCAAGTTTAGTTTTCGGGCAAGTGACCGTAAACCTGTTACATGATCGAGCTTAGTGTCGAATAATTGCATTGATAATCAATAGAGGGCGCCGCCATTTTCAGAGTATTCCATGAAATTCTGTTGCAAATTCAGAACTCGATTGCTAATTGGTGGTACCGGAATTTATGAATTTTTATTCGCTAAATGCTTCTAGCAAATGTGGTACCAGCTAAGGTGCGCCTGAACAATACTCACACAGAGAATAATATTTTATGAACGCCAAATGTCTTTAAATGCAGATAAATTATAATTTTAAAGGCTTCTTAAATTTAACGCGTTTACATCTCAGAACTTACTGTCTTACTATCATCTCTATTACATCATTTTATCGTTAAGTTAAAAAAAAGTCACGTGATTGTACCGATGTTTTACAAATTATTTTTGACTAGTAGCATCAAGATAATTCCAAGCTATCTTGCGATAATATTTCGAAAGCTTAGTAATTACATCAAATACAATTATATATTATACAGTTATTTTTTATATTTTTATGCCAAACCTTATTCCTAAAATATTTTATGATAAATTACACAATAAATTTTAAGTCAATAAAGTTTGTTAACACATATCCTTTAATGCTTTTTAATCGAAGAAGCGTATTTGGTCGAGATGTACAGCACATGGGATAAAATGTATAATTTCTTTAAGATAACGTTTCGACGTAACAATCATGTTTTTGTGTTTTGGTAAATTGTAATAATAAAATACGAGCTCTTGCGTTAATAGGCCACTACTTTCTTTAATGATATTCAAAAATATATACAAATTTGAATAAAGTAATTAATACTGTGAATAGCTAGAAGAAAAAAAATTAACATTATGATAGAATTAATAATACAATATTACACTTTAATAGGCTCATCGGCTACAAAATATATATATTTTTGTATTATTAAACATTATCTCGTACAATGGAGATGATATTTTTGTTGGCGCTATTTTTGCAATTAAAAAATCTTCATATTACTGTACAGTTATTTTACAAGGCTACTGAATTTACACAGATTGCAGTTTTACAAGATGTCAATCACTCGAGAGATTAAATATGCTCATTAGCATATTAATTGTACTATTTATAAACATTTGAATATCTTTTGAAAAAGTTCTAAATATAAATGCATTTCACAATAAGATGTATTTGTTAATGTATCTTACATAAATAGTTAAAAATGTCAGTGCACATTATTTAGGCTGCAATGCATTCAGCGCTGCATAGTTTTGTAATTACTGCTCTACATTTTTATTTATATGGGTAATTTAAAAACTATCCCGTTGAGTAAATTTTTCTTCATTTAAAAGGTAGTTTAATAGTTTATAGTACATGGCTCCCTCAAGTGTGCGCACAAACCCAAAACATGCATGCGACTGAGTGTGCGCACGAGTACGTTTACAAAATATTTAGTAGATTTTTAAACAAAGCAGATGGTTTATTATTTATTTGAACTTCTTTGGGTTTAAGGCGAGTACGATGGTCACTCGGAGGTTTTATGATTTCCGACTTTAAGCACGGATATGGTTTTGTATAAAAGTAATCGTGGCGAAGAGCCTAATCAAATTAAAATAGTTTGTAATTAAATTATTCCTTTAATAACATGAGCAATTTGTAAAATCTTAGTATATACCTCTTCAGCCGTCAATCGTTTTGATGAATCGTATATTAAGATAGATTTTATAAGATCTATAGCTTCCGGCTGAGCATCGGGTAAAATGCGTTCCCACAATATTCCTTTATGATAAGGAAATGTTATTTTATTATAATCAGGCAAAGAGGTTAATTCTGGCCATGACTCTGCTGTAGGTGAGCCGAGATGCCCTAGTACTATTGCTAGTTGCTCAATATCGCTATCGCCCTGTAAATAAGTTTTAACGATGCGTATACTAGATAACTAAAACATAAATTTAAGTAAATCTATTAAAAGAATGTTCTGCGTTAATTTTTCAGAAGGCAATTATTCAGATCTCACGAACGTATCCCGTTTTCGTTAACAGATTCTTGAATCATCGTGAAATGTCGTTATATAACATCATAGAACAACATAGAAACCATAAGAAAAACTTGAAAAGTATTGGTTTTGCGTGTAAAAGAATTACTCTTTCAATACGGGCAATATTGAGAAAATGACAAGATAATTAAACAGCTCGCAACATTTATGATGAAACTCAAGACTTTGAAATTGGAATATAACACGAAAACAAATTTTACTTTAATTCAACTTCTAAAAAGTTTAATTAAAAATGTATGTTTAACTTAATACTAAATTCTCTGCGAATTGCACTTTTCTCTTATAAACGAATTTCTGATGAAACGTTCTTGAGATCATAATTGGACTTTTTCAACGAAACTTTTAAAACCAACAGTTTTCTTTTAAATAGAATATGCTTAATGTTACATTAACCGCTTAAATATTTAAGAAGCGATTTGTAAGAATAAATATCATTAGTTTTTTTTATATATTTGTCAAAATTGTAGTTATTATTATTGTTTCATAGAAAAATTAAATTGATTAAATTCACTAACAGGAAAAAGTGGCGAATTATTTAACATTTCGCCAAAGATGCAACCAACTGCCCACAAGTCAATGGCGGCAGAATAAAATCTTGCTCCGTAAAGTAACTCTGGAGCTCTGTACCATCTTGTGGCTACTTGATGCGAATAGGGACGACTTATATCCTCCCACATTAATCTGCCTAATCCAAAATCAGCTATCTTCAAAACACCATCTTCGCGAATTAATACATTAGCGGGCTTTAAATCCTAAAACCAATGTTCATATGCATCATATATATGTACGCTTTATACATTTAAATTAATTAGAATTTTAAACATAAAACTCTTGCTTCATTACTAGCTTTATTGTTAAGGTTTGGGTTGTAAATAGTACTTTGTGAAATGCGTTTATCCCGCATGTTAAACTAATGCAATCGACATGCTTTTATAAAAGAAAAAATTCAAATAAATATATAAATTCAATTTCATGATAATTTTGCAAAATTTGGCAAACGATGTTTATTACTTTGGGGGAGAAAATATATTCTACGTACTTGTAGTAGTCTTAAAGTATGACAAAGAATTGATCAAAAGCAAATTTTTATAAGAACTAATTTTCAAATAAAATTTATAATTATGTGACAACTGATATACTTGGAGATTATGCATACATTTAGCGGATAATAGTTCGTATTAAATATTTGCGTTAAAACAAGAACAATAATTGAAGTAGATAAGAATAAGTTTGAGAAAAGAATAATGTAAAACTTCATACTCTGTGCATAATTTTATTCGAATGCATGTATGCAACCCCTTCCAAAAGCATTCTCATGTATGTTTTTATATGTGGATCTCTTATGGGTCTATCATAATCTTTTAACATCTCCCAAAGCCCTGAAGGCATGTACTCGAAAACCATAACAAAATCCAAACCAGCAGGGAATGCATCTAGTAATTCGACGATCTAAAATACGAATAGTTATCATAATCATCCTTACAGTGATTTGATACGTTGAACATTAAAAATATGTAACATAGTTTGTCAAGATTTATTAAGTATCTTATTGGACATAAAAAATTTAGTTGAATTTATAGTATTCTTTGTTGCATAAATTTTATTCTAAATTTCTATTAGAATAAAATATTTTATTCTATTCAAAATTTCAACACCCTTATTTATTTAATAACATCTAGTTGCGATATTAAAAAAATGTGAGTTTTACTAAAACTAAATAATAACAATATTTAGTACCTCCTTTTCATTTTTTACCAATTAAAAAGCACTGCTTTTTACAATTACAAAACCATAAAAAAGTTTATTTTTTATTATCTAATTTTTAGAAAAATTTATGAAAAAAATAGGAATAAAAACTTACGATTTTCATTAAATAAGTAGGAAATAGCATAATAAATGGATTTTAATTTCTTTGACATTTTAATTTTAAATTCTATTATTTTTTATTTATAGTTTATAAATAAAAATCACCACAAACTCTATTTTAATAAGATATAATAGACATGATAATTTCCAAATAATAATAAAATTTTAAGTTCATTCTCACGTAAGGATGTTTTAATCGCTCCAGAGTTTTGACTTCACGTATTACAGAAGTTGGTATACCATCCTCGATTTTCTTCAATAATATCCTTTTCAAGGCCACGACTCTGGGTACTGGACTTGCATTATCATAAGCTTTTAAGACTAAACCATGCGCGCCCTCGCCTATTCTTCCAGTGATGGTGTACCTATTCATTTTAGATAATGAAGGTAAGATTTCTTTCAACTTTGGCTTATCAACCTGAAGTAATGCAACATCGACAGAAACAACAACAATAGCAGCAAAAGAGCAAGAGCAAGAGCAAGAGCAAGAGCAAGAGCAACAGCAACAGCAACAGCAACAGCAGTAGTACTATATAGGTTACAGTATTTCTTTAAATCAGAATGTTTTTCTTGTTTTGTAACCATAGTAACGAAAGTGTCGATTCTTCTATGTACAAAACATTTTAACTATATTTTCATTCGTCGTAATGTTGGCAATCATCATTTTTCGATAAAAAATTTTTCTATCAAATATTGCGGAATCCATAAGGTATATAAATACAAATTTTTGTTATTTCCAACTTTAATACAGATTATTGTACTTGTATTGATACCTATATAATTTCTAATCACTTTTTAATTGATATAGAATACATTTTTTAATAATTAAAAATTAAAGATTTGACTAAGTGGAATTTTCATACTCTAAAAAATAATACGTAATGGAAGAATAAAAGCAATAATTGAAAAAGATCTATAAATATATTTTTTACATATAACAATAGAAATGTTTAGAAAATCAATTTGAACAGAGATTTTTTATTTTATATGTATTTAATAACGTTGATGTGACAACGTTTGTTGTATATCATTCGAAAATATATCATTATAAAGTAATTTTAAAACTTTAGAACTTTGCGAACAATTATTACTTTATTACAACAAAATTTAAATGTTTTATTAAATTGTCACCATCAATTACTTAGATGTTGGTTCAAATACTGAATCACACAAATTTAAAGAACTAAATCAACATATAATGGAATACATAAATTCTTGTAATACTATATTGTAAAATTACAACATTACGATTTAAACATTATTCGTATTTAAGTATATATGTTTATAAATAAAGAATATAATCAAATTCATATGCATAGAAAACATTCTAGCTTTATTTATTAATTTTTACATAGTTGTGTGAAGCTTTCAATGTGCTGATTTCCAAATTAATTTTGAATGTGAAAACAAACTGAAAATGATTTATTAGTTATACGTACCTTTATAAACTTTTATGTAACTTATCATGGATAACAATAACTATATGGATAACAAGCCAATATTGTTTTTTTTTAGTTTTAATATAATTCAAGTTGAAAAATGTTTTTTAAAACGTACATAATTTCTAAATTTCTGTAAGTATGAACATTTTTGTATAAGAAAGAAAGATTGTTTAGTTTAGTTGATAAACTTGCGCGTGCATTCAAAAAAGGATAAACCCGATCGCGAGATGTTTTAACATTACGTCATTACAATACAATGTAAGAGGAACGATCGAGCGAGAGCCAACTAATGAGCCTAAACTTTTCTTTTTCTAACTTTTAGTAATATTAATTGTTAACAAAATCACCAATCGGCTCTTAATGCTTCAATGAGCTTCGTGTTACTTAGCATTAAACATTGATCATAAAAATTATTATATCAAGAGAATAAGGTTTAAAATTGGTAGTGAGATAAGCGAATCTTGCAAACAGCACTTGGCCAGATCGTCGTCCATCTTTACACATTGTTAACATTTAAGCTACAAAATGAAATTTTTCTTTTTTCTTTTTTATTCATTCTCTATTATGATTATACAATCTTATCACTTATGTGTTAACACTAGAATTGCCCCTAACTTTTCTGCACCTTTGCGTGTTCGATCGACAGATACTTTTTTCTTACTTTTTATTCAAATTACGAATTATACGCTTCGATAGAATGGTTTTTACTTATTTGTATACGTTTTAAAAAAATTTGCGTGGATGAAGTATACACGTTAGTTAGCAAACAAATTGATGGTCCATCAATTCAATGACGTAATACTTGTTCACGTAAGATTTAAAGAGCTCGATTCTATAATTTTTTCTTTTAATTTTAGTCCCCAGACACTCGTAAAATTCTTGCTATTCAACACGCACACACTGTTTCTTTTTATTTTTTTTTTCACTTTTATCTCTCATCTATATTAATCAACGAGCACATCTAGATCAGCTCAAAACTGTTAATTTAATCCGAGATAATGAAAAAACAAAAAAGAAAGTAATAGATTGTAATCAATCTTGCGGGGAGCAGTTTTACTTTAATCATGGACATTACGTTGAATTTTTATAGTTGAAGTAGAAGGAAACGCGATAAATAGTAAAATGAAGCCTAAATCGATATTAAATGAATAATTTATCAGTTCCAAAATTTACAAAATCATATTGATACACAATCTCTTATTTTATCTCCGTACTAAAAGAAAAAATATAATATACGAAAGAAAAGAAAAATAAGAAGAGAAGATGTAACTGCCCGCATCTCACGTATAAGTCTTTTGAATCCTTGAAAGTAAGTGTCCTATGGATCAAACTGTTCCTTTTAATGCTCGTAACTTCTTTTGTTTTTTATTTTCGGAACGAATGAAATGTGTAAAAAGCTCACTCGTGTCCGAGGGAAACGATGCGGCTTTAAATGTTTCAGCAACATCCAGTTTTAGAGCCTTGAATGCCTGAAGTATCGATATTATGAGCTTGATCGATTTTAAGTTTGCTAGTTTGATCGCTAGCTGCACTCGACGGAGGTCCCACTCGACTTTTGATTTCAGCAGCCATTGTCATAAAGGCTTGCTCAACGTTCATCGCATTTTTGGCCGACGTTTCGAGGAATGGTATACCAAGTTGATCAGCGTATTCCTGTTGGGAAAAATCAAAGAAATTGTTAGTGGAATATTTTACAATTACACAGAATACATAGAACAAATATCTTTCTTTGTGTTCAATGGTAAATTATAATACTACGTGTATCATTTTTCGCTCTTTTACAATTTATCAATACCACATCAATATCTCTAAATTTTTATACGTAATAATTTTATTATGAAAGAATTATTGTTATTTTTTAATAATATATGAAAATGACCTCATACATAGACCAAAAACGCACATAATTTTATTAAATTTAACAAAATAATAAACATAGATCGGTATAATACATTGTTAATTCTCTAATTTTATATTTACGCTTTGATGAAATTAAAAAATGAATGGATCCATCGATAGTTTTTAACTCGTTAATTATTTAATTTATTAATTTTATTAGCGATATTTCAATATTTTTTCAACAACTTATGAATAAATTTGCTATACATTTGAACAATGGAAATTGATTACGATATTTGCTAGCGTTACGTCTAGATAACATTACTGTATATATTTACTATTTCATTCTTCAGCTCACAAGTAACAAAGCTGTTATTTCTGGCTTTCTTAATAACGTGTCAATTTCCAATGTATTTATATCGAATTTTATAAAGTAGCGCACAAATGTTGTCTACTTTTCCAGATGGCAGAGTTCGATTAAAATAACTGATGTATAACATATTCTAGTTCAAATAAAAGTATCAATGACGTTGGTAAAATTATGTAAATGTATCTGGATAATATCATGACATGAAATAATTTATCGCAATTGCAATCCAATGTTTAAAATAAAGTGCTATTATAGTAAATATTCTGGACTAGATTGGGGATTGTAATGAAATTGTCAATGAAAACGTCTACGCTTTATTTGAACTAGCGAAATAAGTAGGTTTATAAACAAAGAAAAGACTAATATGAATTCATTAACAAAATAACATCTTAAAGTGCATTACCTTATTTAAATATTTTATACAATAATAAGCAGTGGTATATTAAAATTAAATGTTATTGAAAGCTAATACTATTACAAAAGAATACAATAAATTGGATAAAAGACAATCGCATTTAAATATCTGCTAGAAATACACATTTTCAACCGAGCAACAAAATATTGATATTTCCCTGACGATTACGCAATTAAATCCGAATTAAAATTAAATTAAACTAAAATAGTATAACCAAATTTAGTTTTGTCTAGGATGCAGAAATCGGAGTATATGGAAAATCACACATTTTATATGACCTTTTTTCGAAGGTGCATATTTAATTTTTATTATATTTTACCGATATTATTATATATTTTAATTTTTTATTTTAATCGACTGACAATATGTTAGAGCAGACAAATATACGAGTAACACTGACGCATGACATACAATCTGACAAAAAGCATAAAGATAATTTTTATAGATAATTAATAAAAGAAATTATAGAAAATACATTATACTGTTAATTAATATAAATACAATGTGAGTAATGTTAAATATACTATACAGCTATAAATTAACACACGTACACATAAACGCATAAACACATACACATATTATATGTACTTATAAACGTATTTATACATGTATGTGCGTGTATATATGTCAATGTTTGTGCTTCTGTATCTATGCGTAGAAAGTCATAGAACGAAAAAAGAGGACAGTATTTTATTCAAGTAACAGGGAATGAAAACTGATAATTCGTGATTGCCATCGAACAAATTAATCAATGATAACTAATTATTACTGTTGGGAAGATTTTATTGTACATATCAGAATGAAAGTTGTTTTTCTATTGTATTTTTTAAAGTTAAAAATTCCAAATGTATATGTGATCGTATCATTAAAAAATAAACTTAAAATCTTGCAGTAGAAAAATGTAGAAAACAGTCAAACATATCTGCAAATCTGAAATATATTAGTTTTTTAAAGTAAATTAAATTAAGTCTAATTTAATTTACATATTCTTAAATTATTTTATGAGTAATATTTAAGTAAAAGGATAATGCAGAATATTACAACGTAATATACGTTTATACAAGGACTTATTTAATAAACTTATCACGAAGACGTACTCTTAGAATAATTATTAAATTATATATTTATTTTTTCATAATTTCTCGCAAAGAACATATGTATTTTATTTCTACTTATAATCATGTTTTTAATCGTATATCAGTTAAATTTTATTTATCGTTGTTTTTTCTTTATTATCTAAAACAAACCCACTGACTATAAACTGCGGTAAATTTGTAATATGGGCTTTGAGAAAGATTGATTCAATTATTTTACTGAATATCCTGGGTTATTTGTTAAATAATGAAAATAATAATTATGGTTCATAAGGAAACAATTTTTAGGATATATTTTGTCATAGCTTATTTATTTTATAAGAAAATATAGTCATAAATTATATATATTCAACATTGAGTCATCAATCATTTATAAGCATTAGTCATGTAAACTTTCTGAAACGTGTTAACTGTTTTACCAAAAAGAATTTATAATCTCATATTAAATAATTCGAAATGGAAAAATAATTTTCAAAAAATGTATATGTAGTTGTATGTTGTATGTGCGTGCGACGTGTAAATGTGCACATGGATGGGCAGGAAGCTAAGATAAAAACAAAAATATATCAAAAAGAAAACTTTAGGAAAACAAAGATGAAAAAAAAAAATAATATACTAAAGTTAAGTAAAATAGAGTACAAGTAGTTGTGAATGCATATTATATAAAATAAGAATGGTTAAAATTATTATTGATAAAATGATAAAATTTAGTTAAATAGTAATAAAATAACTATACTGTTCAAAAATATTCAAATAGACACCAAATTATAAAATTGTATAACATAAAATTTTATGTTAAAGTAAATAAAAGATGAAATAGTTTCTTGGTATGCATATAATATTAACTTACAACTGAGTCAAGTTAATTTTTTAAAAGGACTTTCTCTTCTATAAAATGTTTGAATCTTATAGAAAGACTAAATCAGTATTGAAACAACAAAGATCTGAGAATCTATGAAATTTTTCAGATCTTAAAATTGAATTTGCAATATTGTAAATACATATTTTCTTTACTTATGGATTTTGTTGAACCAGATCATATCCATAGTTTCCATCAGATTTCTTAATCATAATAATACTATATTAATAATATTAATATTAACAATAATAATACACCAATAATAATGTTATGTGTGGATGAAATGTGATTATAACACGAGAAAGGAATAAGATTTAAGACTATAATTTGATGACTATAAGCTTTTATGAATTGTAAAAAACATTAACAAATTTATAAGATGTACTTTCTAACAGAAATTGCAACAAAAGAGTAGTTAATGTATTTAAAATTTTATGTACTAAAAACTAGATGTAATAATTAAAGTATATTTCATGTATTTTGTAATACTAATGTGAACACGAAATTGACGAGAAAATCTAAGAAACCTTTAACAATATGCTTAACATTAGAGAAAGTTACAACGTAAGCCATTATAAAATATTGTACCCTTATTTATTACTATAATATATCTCACATTAAAATGTCTATTAGTTTGCTTGAATAATTATTATTCGAAATAACGCAACGAACAAATGTTAAAAAGCTTTTTAAATTAAATTAAATTAAATTAAATTTTAAATTAAATATTTTTTATTGATGAAACTAGTAAATAAATTGAAAAACTGAATAATAATGTGTACTACATTTAAAGTGAATATTAAGAGATAATCATTCATTGTTCTCTATTTATGAAAGTCACACAAAAGCTATAGAAATTATTTATTTGGCGTAACTGTAGTTAAATCACAAAAAAGTCGAAAATACAAAAAATATGAATATTACATGTATACAGATAGTATATTAATAATATATATATTGATTTGATAGTTTTTTATATTAATTTTTTAAATAAAACTAGTTTTTTAAATTTTGTGTGATAATAAAAAAAACAAATGTAAATGAAAAATATAACTGTATATAACACAGAGCTTTTTTAATCCTTGACTAATTTTTCACATTCTTTTAAATTAAATGAAATCCTAGATAACAATTTACAAAATATTGTATCACGGTAAATGTATTTAATATTTTACATAATGTCCCGTTTTTATATACCAATCTATCAAAAATATTATAAAATTGATTTTTTCAGATTTATTCTTATTTTTAAATATAATCTTATTATATATTGAAGTTTCTACAAGTAAACTTAAAATATAATATAATCTGTTTTTGTTTTTAGATTTTTAACTAAAAATTTTATTGAAATATTTCAAATTTGAAAATCATAGTAAGTTAAATTAAAATTGAAATCTATTTGAATAGAATAAGCAAAAAGTTGCATTAATGAATAATTATTTGGAATAATTGTGATTATTTAATAGTATGCAATCAATAAACTTTTATCTTTTATTTTATAGAATTATAAAAATGTAATTATATATATTTAAAAAGCATAGTGCTTATATAATTTCGACTGCATAATTCTACAAATCGATTTTAAACATTTATAAATATTTATCACTGCATGAATACGATTTAAATAAAATTAATAAATTCTTACCTTAGCTGTTGTATAATCAACAACTTTTTTAGTAAGAAGATCGGATTTGTTGCCAACTAGCAATTTATTAACATTATCACAGGCATAACGGTCAATTTCCTCGAGCCACTGTTTGACATTGTTGAAAGATTCCTGATCTGTGCAGTCATAAACAACAATAATACCATGTGCCCCACGGTAATATGAACTCGTAATTGTCCTAAATCTCTCTTGGCCTGCAGTATCCCATATTTGCAGTTTTATCGTTTTCTCATCAAGGTCGATTGTTCTTATTTTAAAGTCGACGCCAATCGTACTAATGTAGCTTTCCGTGTAAGTGTCATCGGCGAATCGAAGGAGCAGACAAGACTTTCCAACACCAGAGTCTCCAATGAGAAGAAGTTTAAACAGGTAATCACTGCAAAAGAAATACATTAGCATTAATACAATAAATAACTACAGCATGAGTATAATAAAGCAATCAGCTATAACTTGAATATGTTGTCTGATATGCTCTAAATATCTTTAAAGAAAGAAATTAAGCCCAAATAGGTGTTTCGGATGATTCAACATTAACTTAATACTAGGAAAGAAAATAATAAAAAAGCAACGAGTTAAAAAAAGAATAACGTATTCATTAGAAACGTATTCTTGTAATAAATTTGACGCGTTCAAACTTGCTTACACCAGATAAAAAACATTGAGAAAAATCATAAATTAAACCAGGGATTATCCTCTTTCGTATAAAAAACAAATTAGCTCAGCTGTGTATAGGTATAGGTACGAAAAACTGATGATTCGAATGAAATGTGAATGTGTGTGTGTGTGTGTGTGTGTGTGTGTGTGAGGGAGAGAGAGAGAGAGAGAGGAGAGAGAGAGAGAGAGAGAGAGAGCGAAAGAATGTGTGTGTAAGAGAACGAGCGAACGTTAGAGCGGCAAGGGGGAGCTGAGCACAGCCCGATAGGCGTATCTAACTTTTCTTTTATACTATATGGTATTTTAAACTTACCATTATCCTAAATACGAAGCACTTATTAAAATCTACGTTGTTAAGTCTAGAAAAGAATAATAATTTTATTCGGATGAGCAATGTTTCATACGAATCTTCACGACGTTTATATCATTAGCCTAATTTTCGCGATAAACGAAAAAGCAAAAATTGCTTTAGAGCCAGCGTGTCTGTAGAAAGGGAGGAAGAGTGAGATGAAATGTTGGGTATAAGAGGAGAGCGAACGAGAGAACGGGAAAAAAAATAACAAGCCTGGGGTCCGTGTAGAATATTGCATGGATCAAGGATGCGACAAATCGAGGCCAAATCGAAGCACAAAAGTGTCAGCGTTAGCCGTTGTGGCATTTAAAAAGAGTCGAAACAACAAAGAGGACTGTTATTTACTCACTATTCGGGATTCATCGTGGACATACTATGATTTTGCGAACGAGCAAGAGAGAGAGGCGGTTGTCAGGGTTATATGCGTGGCGCCTTTATTATCGATGTCGTGGCAGCACAGCTTCAACGGTAACAGCAGCAGCAACAGCAGCAGCGACAAAATAACTGGAAGAAGTGGCGGTGTCAGTGATGATGGCACTGAACAAGTAGCAGTAGTGGGCGGAATCGTTCACACTCTCGACGATCCTCTCATCGACGCCGTCCTCCTCCTCGTCGTAGTCGTCGTCGTCGTCGTCGCCGTCGTCGTCGTCGTCGACGTCCCTCTAGGAGGATAATATGTGATGACGACACTTGGTCTCGAGTGCGCGCGCGCAAGGGGGGAGGATCCGTACGCAGAGCGAGAATGGACGTCGCTGCGCAGCCAAACGAGACAGAGAGCGAGGGGGAGAGAGAGAGAGAGAGAGAGAGAGAGAGAGAGAGTGACGGAGCTCGTGTACTATTGACAAAGACAGGCGTACAAAAGCGGAATCGTACGGCGTACGCACGAATGTATAAAATGCACGTTGGCTGAGCGTGTATATGGACTACACTCACTGTGTCAGAGAATTGGATTTTTTAAAAAGTCGAGCAATCTCGGCCAACGCTTTCGAGTTTGGACGTATATTTATATAAGTATCTAAACGCAACTAGAGGAGCGTTCTGACATTGGTGCACGTTACGCGTAAAGAAATACAATGGCGGTTTCTCCCTCATACTTTTAACGGACTCCCACCTCCTCTTTATTTCTCTGTGTACCTTACGGTTACATGCAGGACGATTTCCCATTGTACGCAGTATTCGTCTTTGTCTCTCTCTCTCTCTCTCTCTCTCTCTCTCTCTCTCTCTCTCTCTCTCTTCTGCTCTTTTTTCTATCCATAATTATACTCTATGACTTTTGCTTCACGATGTGATCGGTTGGTTGCCTTTATTGTTGTAATTCCTTTATAATTCATGTGTAAATTGAATTATTCATCACAGAGCATCAAAGTCTTTGATTCGATTTTATATAAATTTGGATTATGAACATATTGAATGGCGATAAATGTGCAGCTAGACGTGAATTATTTATTCGATTATTATGTTCACTTTAATAGGTACATATTTTAACAAACGCTACCAATTGCTTTTAAAAATATTTTAATGCTTTTCATTATACTACTATTTTTGTTTCAAGCTTTATTCGAAAATATTTTTATAAGATTAAATCCAATTTTAAGTATTTCATAAGCGTATGATTTCTAAAAGAATAAATTTAATAGCGTTTTTGCTTTAAGACTCTAGAAAATCACATTAATAGATATTTTCAGTTTATTAATATAACTAATGAAAGCTAAGTTTTATTATTTTATGGGACCATGGTTTTTAAAAATGAAAAGCAGAATACCGATTACAGATACGTTCGTTAAATACGTTCGTTCACCAAACAAACAATTGAATAACGGAAAAAATATGTTCTGTTAGATGATTAATATTAAAACAACTACTTCGTAAAAAAAAAATTCCAATTACACATAATATAAAAAAGTTACCCAATGTAACTCATAACTTCAAATAAAATAACAAACTCATTACACGGTACAAATACTCATTATACAGTACAAATAAAACTCATTTCTTACTTTCTCGTAAGTAATTTCATAACTTCCACTCCACTCTCTTTCTCGCTCTTTCGCTGTTATAATTTTCATTATAATTATATATAATAATTATATAATTTAAACTGATTTATTTTCATTTTTCTCAATTCAGTAGATTTCTTTCGTTAAATATTATTAAGTAAATAACGTAAGTATAATAAGGTAAATATATTAAGTAGCAAGCCAAAGTAAGATATGAGTTTGTAAATTAGCAATTCTTCTAATCATCTTTCTTGATGTAATTAAGTAAGCTCATCTTAGTACATCAATTGATGTCTTCAATGACTATTTTTTTTTTTTTAACGATTATTTTTCAATGATTCTATATAAATATGGTGCATTTCTTTTGTTGATTTAATTGGATGAAATTTGTATACATTATAATTAGAATTAACACTTACTGTCTTATGCTTGTCGTTAAAACTTGTATTAAAAAAGGTAAAAGAAAATAATGTTTTATACGAGCAAAGCATTTTTTATATGCTGCTATACGTTTAATTAAATTGACCATTCCACATTCAAAGTCGGCGCACTTTTTAAATTTGGCGCGATTCTTCTCTGAAAGTACCTCCAAGTGTGCATTCACGTCCATGTTATGTATAAATGCATGCGTACACATAAGTTCAGTAGGTGGCGACAGCTGAAGTTTTCCTCCAATGGTCGATCTGAAAGTGTGAACTCTGAAAATCTCCATCAAAAAGCCGAAAATAAAACTACAAGTTATTTCCCTGAATTTGTATTTAAAAACAAATAATTTTAATCAAAAATTATAAACTGGGTAAGAGTACAAGGTACAGCGTTTCATGGCATGCGTACAACAATGTATTAGACTGGGAAAGAAAGACAAATGAAAGCAATATACAATTGTCGAGTCTAGTTTTAAAGGAGCAAGATAAAAATGCTCTATTGCAGTTGATAATTATTAATCGTTCAGCGAACGCTAATCATGATGGATTATGAATTTAAGATGAAAACTCAAAAGGATCGCATTAAGGTTGAGGATCTGTTTGAATTCGAGGGATGCAAAGTTGGTCGAGGGACTTATGGCCACGTCTACAAAGCTCGAAGAAAAGAAGGGTTAGTTTTTGCACCGATGTTCCGATGAAGTCGTTTCAATGCTCATTAGAATTTGATGAAAATTGCTTTATGAAATATAGTGCTTTTTGTCAATTTTTAGGGGTAATTCTCGGAGATAGCTGGATATTTTTTCAATTTATCTGATTATAAAATGCGTGTTTTAAGAAATCTTAAATAATCCATATTTATAATAATTAGAATTATGACTTCTGAATTAGATATGTATTCATTAGGAAGTTAAATTCTATTTCTTTACTGCACAAATATCTATTAACGTATATCTCTTGTAGATTTTGCATTCTTTTATTTAATTAATTATTATATATTATTTAATATATAATAATAACAACATATATGGATAATTGATGCTTTACTTTTTGTTTAGAGTGCCAGATAGTGAATTAAAAAGTAGGCCAGATACAAAAGATTTTGCATTGAAACAAATTGAAGGTACTGGTCTTTCTATGTCTGCTTGTAGAGAAATCACTGTGAGTTTTCATTCAACTTTTCATAATAATTAGCATGCTTTTGTTTTTAGAAATAACTAAAAATTACTCTTATATTTAGCTTCTCAGAGAACTTAAGCATATAAATGTTATTACTCTTATTCGAGTATTTTTATCTCATAATGATCGAAAAGTTTGGTTATTATTTGATTTTGCAGAGCATGATTTATGGGTAAGTTAAGAGTTTGCAATTAAATGAATGGAATGCTATATATAATAAATATAATTATTAACTCTGTAAAAATTATTTTTCAGCATATAATAAAATTTCATAGGGCTGCAAAAGCAAACAAAAAACAAATTATGGTGCCAAAGGGTATGGTAAAATCCTTGCTTTATCAAATATTAGATGGTATTCATTATCTACATTCCAACTGGGTTCTTCACAGAGATTTAGTAATATTTAAATTTAATTTTTTGATCGCTAATAAATGTTAATTATTATTAACAAAGTTCATTATACCGATATGTACATTTTCAGAAACCTGCAAATATTTTAGTTATGGGTGAAGGTAATGAGAGAGGTCGAGTAAAAATAGCTGATATGGGTTTTGCTAGACTATTTAATGCTCCTTTAAAACCTCTCGCTGATTTAGATCCTGTTGTTGTAACGTTTTGGTATAGAGCACCTGAACTACTTCTTGGAGCTAGGCATTATACTAAAGCTATAGGTTAATATTGTTTTTTTTGGGTTTAATTTAATCGTTAAATAACGTAATTACTCATAGATTTTTCTTTTACTTTAAGACATATGGGCTATAGGTTGCATATTTGCAGAGCTTTTAACGTCGGAACCAATTTTTCACTGTAGGCAAGAAGATATTAAAACAAGTAATCCATATCATCATGATCAATTGGATAGGTAATTTTTTGTATTTTAAAATAATTCAGTACATTTTTAATTTGGTTTGTGTATAATAATAATTAATTTTTTTAGGATATTTAATGTTATGGGTTTCCCTTTAGAAAAAGATTGGGAAGACATTAAAAAAATGCCTGAACATCAAACACTATTAAGAGACTTCAAACGCTCTAAGTAATGTGTTATTACTAATGTGTTATTACTAAATCGAAGTTATTACTAATAAATTTTTATTTAATTTTTTCCAGTTATGCTAATTGTTCACTAACAAAATATATGGATCGACATAAAATTAAACCGGATAGTAAAGCATTCAATTTGGTAATTATTTTATTTAATCAACTCTTTAATAAAAATTGTAGTTATATGTTAAAAAAGAATGTTAATTTTAGTTGCAAAAATTGTTAATGATGGATCCAAATAAACGAATCACATCAGAACATTCCATGCAAGATCCTTATTTTCAAGAAGATCCATTACCCACCCAAGAGTTAGTAAAATTTAGTAAATAATAATATTTTCAAAATGTAAATGAAAAATATTCTTTATTTATTCTTTGTCTTGCAGTATATTTGCGGGTTGCCCAATCCCATATCCAAAAAGAGAATTTTTAACGGATGATGATACCGAAGATAAGACTGAAAATAAAACAAGACAAAATCAACAACAAACAGTAAGATTTTAATTAAAATTCTAATATTTTTTCAAAAACAATGTATTTGGTTTAAAAAATTAAAATTAATGTTTTTTTTAATTGATGATTTTTAAAATTTGTTTTTAAAGTTAATTTTTTTTTTCATTTCCATTGAGTTTGATAAAATGATTTGTGAACAAAAAGGTTATTTTTGGCCACAAATAATAATTAATTAAAAAATTGAATTTATCATTTGTTAAATAATTTTTGAAATTCTAGATTAACAAAAATTTTCAGCAACAAAATCAGCAACAACAGGGTAATGGTGAACATAGTCATGGTCAAAATCCTAAAAGAGTTAGACTAAATGGTCCTCATGGAGCGCCCGAATTTCATCAACACCAAAACCATGCCATGACTCATCAACAACCAACTGGTATGGTTTACTCGACTGCACAACCGACCCAGCCATCGAATTTTCATCAGCGTTTTTGATAGGTCTCTCTAAGTAATCGAAGAGAAAAAGAACTATTCAATAATTGTATTTAACGAACTCGTTGAGGACGCAGTGACGTATGTCGCAATTTCTTTGTACATTAAATTAACGTGCGTCCATCATATTACAAATTTATTTAGAGAAGAAACAAATGTGTAGCTTTATTTCTTTGTTTTTCTTTTGTTTACCAAAATACCCTTTCGATGTTTTGTTTTTATCAGGGTTTATACAGGCTATTAATTAAGTTCGTTAAATTTTTTACATTAGGAATTTATATTTATATTAAGAAATTTTAACATTTAAAAATTAAATTTCCTAAGAATTTAAATTTATGCTAAACAAAGTAAGGCAATTATATCTATCCATAGTTTTTGAACAACAAATGTCTAAGCAAACAATTTATTGTATAATTTTCATGACCAGTAGTTTCTTTCATCTAGTAATATAAACAGCCCTTAAAATAGATAGAAGTACAATAGGTCAAGTTGAAGAATAATGAAATACTGTTACGAGACAACAAGAAGAAATTTGGTATTTGCAGTGATTTATGAAAAATCGTGATGAATTTCGATTCGAATTACGTACATTTGAATGGAAATTAATGGATTTTTTGGCTTCCAGATTTTTCTCGTTATTTATTTGAAAGGTACGTACAATACATTTTTTCATCATTGACAAATAAAATGCATTAAAGTAAATGCAAATTTGATTAAAGAATAAACGTTAATAAGTATTATTTTGGATGATGATAATATCATATTTTGTATAGTTTATATTAATTTATATTAAGTGTTGAAAAGGATTTTTTATAATAAGTTAATAAACTTAAATGAATTAAAAAATGATTATTTAAAATTGAATTTTTAAAACGAGCTAATAATAAATATGTTATTATTAATATTTTATGTTCGTAGCAAGCGAATTTCACTACGTTCACCTTCATTGCGCTTGACGAATGGGTTACAGCGTAGAAACACTGTAAATAACAGCTACTCGAGACTTTATGTGTAACTTGTACAAATTCAAGAAGTGACTCGTGGCCACAAATTGTTCGTAGAATCTATTCGAACCTTAGCGTTGATTACGTAGACTGTGATGTGCAGGCTTCATCCCCTTTTAAGAACAAGCTCATTTTCTTTGTAATGCTTATACTTCGATATAAATGATCAAGGAACAAGTGTTTTTGGATGTAACTCCAGAAATGTATAGATTGCGAGATGAAACTAATTGTGACGTGCGTACAATAATAATTATATATGGAGTAGAAATATTTTGAATGAAAGATAACACGCTGCGCCTGACCGTGTGTTTGTAATTAAAATTAAGCTCATTATGGAGATTAGTGTTTCTGATTTGGTTAAATAAATATATTGTTATTAAATATTTATATATAGTAACTTCATTTCATTATTTATAAAAGGCTCTAGACTGAATTATGGCCTCACAAAAGCATCAAAGTAATCAATTTTATACAAATATTATATAGAAAAAATTAACCAACACATTCTTCCACTATTAGAAGAAATGAAAGCTGTGTCAATCGATAGTTTATGGTTCGTAGTTTGCGCGTAAGAAAAACTCTTCGTATAATTAATAACTAAGTTATCTTAATTGTCTTTTATGTAGTTTCATTTTAAACTTTCAAGCTTTACTTGCAATGACGTACTTCAAAATTTATAACTGACATTCGAATACCAGTTACGATGTAAATGTCAGATAGTGATTTTTTAATTAATAGTAATAAACTGGACTATATTTATCTAAGAAGCGCCTCAATTATTTTTGTAGTTAGATTTTATATTTTTATCATTTTATATGCGGTAGTATCATTAATTTAACAGTTGTTTAAGTAAAAATTTATATATTTTTCTCAGATGAGAGAACTCAAATTGCTTACTTATATGTGCTTTTATTGCGTATTCATACTTTTGATAATAAAAAACTGTTCAGTTTCAACTATACTTTGATAGTGCGATTGGAAAATATAAAAATTAAACAGTAAATTTGTAAGAAAGGGAAATTATTTGCGTCTTAAATTGTAATAATAAAACATTTTGTTTCTTCCGAAATCCAAAAGCGTATTTTTTAATAAGAAATATTTAAAAATAACATTTTTAAAGCTCTGATAATTTTACCCCATAAGAAATCTAAGTTTTATTGATTTTATTAAGTACTAGCCTATATCATAATTGCTACTAAGTGTAGTAAAAGATACCTACTTATATTAATTGAAATACTTCATTTAGCTTAAATTTTAATCTAGTATTACTTTTGAAAGATGAAGTCATTCTTTAATTTATAATACATTTTATCGAATATTTTTTTATTTGATTAAAACAGTAATCGTTTGAATAAAATTTATTAGAATAAATGTTGAGCCTGAAGATTCATTCTTTATAAATAAATGCATCTCTGTGCCATACATAATTATTCTAAAAGTTCAATACTTGACTTATTTGTTGCCTAAAATTTTATGATTTCTTTCAATGTCTGATATTATGTTGTGTTTGTATTTGATTTCTTTTATTAAAAGTATATACGTATAGGATTTTCGATAAATGAAGAATAAGAGAGAGAGAGAGAGAGAGAGAGAGAGAGAGATATGCATGATTTTAAATGGGATAAATGTTTAGTAAGTGAAAGAATATTAAAATATAGCAGTACGCGTGACTGTTTTATTGGCGTAAGGCGACTTTCAAGAAAAGTTCAATTACATAGATTTATTTAATGTGACGTTTCAACGAAGCACTTTTTATTGCAAAAACATACGTCCTAGATAAATACAGTGATTTATTAATTTTTTATTTTATAACACTGTAAATAGTTATTTTATTTTCGACTCAAAGAAATGTATTAATTAGTATTATGTACGTTATTCGCTCCGAATCGCTTATGAAATTTGTAATTCAAGATTTCAATAAATTTCTTTATCACTTTATCACTTTATAAATTTCATTTGTAATCGAGTCATTAGTGATATTGCATACATAATAATTGGTTACTCGAACTATCTTAATACCATTTTATTAAGAAATGAAATCTTATATTAACAGTCTTATTTATCAGTTTCGGATATACTTCTATTACATTTTTATCGATAAGACTTATATTTTTGATAAACTATTTCTTAACTATTACACAGCAAAATGAGTAATTGGATATCCTTTTATCGAATACATTTTGTAGTATTTTAACTTCAATTTAATATCGATAAGTTGTTCATTTCACAAGAGTAAACCCATAAGTAATATATTTCAGTTAGTATATTGGTAAAAAATTGAAAACAAATTTTACTTAAGTTCAATTATATTAAAAATACTAACCTTCTATTGAATATTATTCATAAGAAATAATCATTTCAACAAAGTAGGTTATTTTTAATACTGAATCACTTAATGAACTTCAAAAATTATTGTAAATATATATTCCTATATATTTTTCCGATTTGTGCAGAAAACTTAAATTGCACATTGTCATTTTTACATTAACATTAAGTAATAATAATATTTTGAATCTGATTACTTCTAGATACTTTCAACTAAATCAGTTTTTGTATAGCTTATTTAATTTTCCTTTCGTATTTTTATCTTTTAAGTTTTTTCCCTCTTATCATTCGAGACTTTCGCTTTCAATGGAAATTTTTATCTTTTTTAATTTACAGAATTTTCCAAATTATAAATGTATTAGTTAATGCATCCTTTGTCTTTCTTTTCTTATATTTTCTATTTAAGGCCTCTAAAAATGATTTAATGGCTTTGATTTACAATAGTTTAGAATTTAATTTTTAATTCGATCGACTAATTTTCTCATTTTGAATATCTGGATCTGAAAGGTATAATACAATATAGTAAAATCTATCATAAATTGCTACACTTCAAGAATAATCTTTTATTTTTTACTAAAAAATTAGTTAATTTAACAATCTTTGTAACATCAAGGAATATTACGGTTGCACTAGAATTTTTTAATTTCTCAATAAGCTAAAAAAAAAAGATTGTGTCAACAATTTTATTTTATATTATAAATTACTTGGTATTCTGGAAATACGTGGTATTCTGAAAAAGTATATCTATTCACCATTTAGTTTGAAGAATAAATTTAGAATTTTAAGTATCATAAAACAAAGGTAGTTTTTCATAGAATAAAGTTTTCTATGACTGAGGCAGTGATCATAAGGATCGTTGTTCATACGTCCCGAAGACTCAAATCTTTATCTAAGCTAGTATTTTGACGCCTTTAAACTTAATTATTTTAGGTTAAATTAGTTTCTTATTTAATTTCACAAATACAACTACTCTAAAATAAGTATGAAAGTTTGCATTTCATTTAAATTATTTTTAAAAAATTATCAACAACTTCCTTAAAAATAAATATTTTTAGTTGTAAATTAGCAGTAAATTATACAGTAATTCTATTTTTAATAAACATGTAAACAAATTAGTGCTTACACTATTTTTTATAAAGTTTTCAAACTTTTACTATTTTAAAACCTTTCAGTGTGTATAAGTTTCTTAAACAAGTTGTTTATGATTGTTATAAAAGCGCTATTCCTCTTCTGAACAAGAGAAAATTAGTTTTCCTTGATAAATTGTATTTTTTTTTCATTAAATAGCGTTGTTTTGATTGAATGAATTAGTATCCCACCATGTCATAAAAATTCTTTTTAAACTTTTAAAATATTAGCAGATACAAAGGAAGATTTAAAAGCTTTTGTTAAAAAGGTATTTAAAAAGTTCTTATAATAATTTTAGATCTAAGATTTTTCCTTTTATTTAATTCTTAAATAACTATGTATTAAGTTCGATAAAAAATAAGGTTTATATAAGTACGTGTCAAAATTCAATTATGTATAAACATGTTTTTGACACTATGACTTAAGTCGAAAGATTTCCAAAAATTTTAAATTGATTTAAGAGTAATTGTTAAGTTTCGATCATTCCTCTGAAACGAATTTTCTCGTAAAAACTTTTTCCAAATATATTCCATTTAAATAAACTATTGATTAAAAAACTTACATGACTAAATACATATTTATATATTTGAAATTTTTGGCTCATATAACACTAATTTATTTCACTTTATATCGTGCATTTAATTGTAAAATTTGAAGAATGATACAATGTGAAAAATTGATTTAAAAAAAACGAAGAAATAAAATCAAGATTAAAGATTAGATTTTATATTAAGTTATTAAATTATAAAATCCTGATAAAGAGTAAGAATAAATGCTCCTTGATAAGTGTTAAAAATTAACAACAATAGATTATTCTAGATAAAGAAGTTTTTATCTTAAACGTTCAGCTTATGTGTTCTAAATAACAAAATATGACATATTAAAGAATGAAAATTCTTTTAACGATGCATTTTTCATCCGATCAAAGTATCTTAGAAAATAAATGTTTCAAACAAACATTATAGCTTGGAAAATGAGCGTGTAAATTTGGCTATGTGTTGCATCTCCATCTCCATGCTTATCCTAAAATTTTTTTTAGATGTTGATTTTAGAGAATTAGGTGTTGTTCAGTTGAACATCTCAATATTTAGGATTATAATGTTAGAGTTAAAATTTTTCTTTGATAATTTATATGTCATGAGAAAAATAATTTCTTTCCATGAATCAATTTTTTATGCAAGACGTAGAAAAGAGCCGTTTTTTTACATAAAAAAAGTTTTTCACATTTAAATAACGCATTATTTCATTGATGTTTAGTTCACTGAACTGATACTGCATTTACTCAATGTATTGCAATTACGGATACTGTTGCTGCTGGTGAAATAATTCGACTGCAGCCATTTGAATATGATAAAAGTTTATTCTTAGGGTTACGTGAGTTCGTATTTCAATTTGTCTTGAAATTCTTAACGAAGTCCTGAGGATGTTAAATTATTCGCTGTACGCTGTAAACGCTTTTTACCATTTATCTTCGGTCAATTCCTATGTTGATAACTGTTATTGCCTATCAATTATTTATGATCTTTAGAAATTTATTTTATGCATTTTGTTACACTAGCTGCAATGATGTATTTAACTTTTTAAATTTGAAGCAGATGTACATTTAATCATATTAATTTCATTCTCGATATCATGCAAAGTTTTGTTCAACGATTTCACTAAGAATATATAAACTTTTTTCGTTTCTTTTTTTAAAATAATAATTTGCAGCAGGAAGTGAATTTGAATGAATTTTGTCTGTTGCTACAAGAAAGCTTGAATCGAAGAAGGTAAGAATTAATCTAATGATGAAATGATAAGCAATAAATTTAATTGAAAACATTAATTGACTCGTAATTTCGATTATCATAATTTCGATAATCATAATTTCGATAAATCATCGTGGAATAGACAAATATAACTACGTAGATTAGCGAATGTTCCTCGCCTATATATCGTTATCGATATTAGAGTAATACTAATAGTTTTGGTATTGTGGGCTATAACATTTTTATTTAAATAGTTAAAGGATGCGAGTTTAGTTGTAAGCGAGAAAAAAGTTCCAAGCTAATTATATTAAACTCTATTTAACATTTAATAAAGAGTTTGCAGTGATTTGGCGAGGATTGAGTTGTACTTATACCGTTTAACGTACAATATGAGTTCGTATTGTCGCGTTCTTGATCTTATATTATTGTGCAATTTATGTTATTTATAAAAATTTTTGACATAGCGGCATCAATAGTAGTAAACCCACTTAAGATGTTTATATCAAATATAAGAAGACTACGTAAAAGACGCGTTGCTTAGAAAAATGAGTAAACTTTTTCAACAGTCTAGGTACTACATTTATTTTATCGAAATTTATTTACATAAATAGATATTTCACATCAACTCGTGATAAAATATGTAAAATTTAGACCACTTTATAAAAATCGAATGTATTACGATTAATGTAAAACGTTTTTGTATGTTGTGCAATTTTCAAAATATTTTAAATTATTGTAGTAAAAACAGTGTTGCTAAAGATCTCAGTGAATGCAATTGTAAATCTTATCTAATTTTTTTATACAAATTTTGGTATTGATTAAAAGTACTAAGTAATAAAAATTAATGGTAAACAATAATAAAAGTGGCTTAATAATTCTGTTATTGTAGCCCAACATGATAAAAAATTTAATCACTCTTAATGTAGTACTTACTGCAATCAAACTGTAAATTATTTTTTTTTTGTAATTGATGGATTGACGTAGATAACTGTTCTGGGATCTGTTCTTCGCTCGGGTCCGTAACCACGTTAAACAAAACAGGTCGTCATGCTAATTATCGTGATAAAAGATTGTTTGGATAGAAATGACAATTCAAGTTATTCGTGAGCATGTAAGTAAATAAATTTGAATGTTTTCATAAATATAAATTTACGCGAATCCTAATTAACTTTGATTCCTGTAGATCGGCGTCAACTGTGATATTGATTCTTTTAATATTATATAGTAATATACAGATGTTTAGGGAAACCATTAATTTTTATAAATTACCATTACTGCTACTTGAATATCCATATATTAATTGTAAGTAAAAATGCTATAATCTATATAAGTGTTTGTATTATTACATTACTTAATTATTGATTAAGGAGTTGCTTTCTTTATTCGTTGATTAAGTCAAAATTGAAATTACATTTTTAACGAACGAATGGTTTTTATTTTATATATGATTTTATAAATTTCTTTCTTTTTTCTTTTTTAGATTTCATTGTAGTTTCTTCGCAAAAGAAATTTATACTTTATAATTTACATTTACATTTAAATTTACATTTTATAATTCTTTATATATATATAAATATATATATAAAAAGACTCAATTGCAAAATGATATTATTGTATCATGTGGGCATTAAATGATATTGTAATTCTATATAAACAGCCTTTGGAAATTTTTAAACCCATATAATATTGATAAACTTTATATAAAAGATGCATCTGAAGTTATTTTCTCTTTATAATTGAGAATTTTAGGTAACAAAATCAATTATGCAAATTATTTCTATCTAATTAGTTCAACATACATTTAATCAAATCCATCCATTTTTACTATTAAACGTTTATAGACCTACATATCGAAATTTAAATAAGTTTTCAACGTATTATGAGCAATCAGCAAATTTCATTTTTTGTGAAAGTTTTATAGCATTCATAAAATTCATTATTACAAATTAATGGTTTCAAATTTTACATTATATAATTCAATATTTAAAGTAATTACGACAACATTGTTTCTATCTTATCCATTTTAAAAATCTATTGTAATTTGCATTTACTAAATTTTCAAGTACTTATTTCATTTCATTTTATAACTGATATTATTATAGTGTAATGAAAGATTTACTGATGTTGTTAAAATTTATTTCTGAACGATTAAATTTATCGATAACAATATTAAACAATTTACTTCTATTAAAATAAAATGTTTGTAACATTCACGGAAAATATTAACAACAAAACATATATTTCATAATTAGCAACATTACAACAAAGTTAACAGTTTAAATGAAACTCATATTCATACGAAGTAATCAAAATAAATGATGTTATTTTCTCTCTAAATTTTTTATAAAGATAGTCTCGGAATTATCTTAGGAAAAATTATTTAATAGCATATTTTCAATTAATTGTATTTCTTAAGATATTTTTAGATTTTACTTTTCTTTTGTTAAAGATAAGATAAATAAATAATTTTTTAATGACATAAACAGTTTTATATTTATTTGAGAAATAATAAAATTCAAAATTGACAAAATTTGTATGTTCTATGATCTCATGAATAATTCATTATATTAAACAAGTTTAATACATTCTTTTGTTTATTTGTATACATTTTTCATCATATTTTCAATTTAATTTTAAAGTCATTATTAATATTATATACGAGCATTTTTTTATAAAATATAATATTACATCTAAGTACTTTTATATATTTGTAAGGTGAATTTGAAGGATCTGTAATAATTGAAAGTTGATACAATATCAGTATCGTTTAAAATTCAAACGGACTTTTGCAATATAAACTTTTCATATGATTTTTTTCGCTAACAAATTCTATAGTTTCATCAATTTTATAGCGTTCATTAACATTATTTTTCTATTCAAGAATTTTCATTGAACTAGGTTATGAAAATTTAAACATTAAAACTGATGTTTCAACAATACTGTTTAGCTTTAAACATTCATATACTATACTTTAAAATTAATAAATATGGGATTAGTATATGTATATCTGTAAATGCAATCATCGTTATTTTTTTATCTGAATTGCTTTATCATTTGTAGCATTGAAGCATGATTTACTGTTCTATATCATAAACTGAATATTTTAAAAAGCCTCAGTTCTTGGTTAATTCTTGTTAAGATCGGTCTGCGCTGAATTTAAATTTTATCACTACTTAAGCTAACGTTTTTAATTTTCCTAATAACAATATCGTATAATAAAAGTATCTGTAATCCGTTATAAACGTTCCAACTTCCAGTATATTATGGAAAATAATAGTGAATCACAAATGAAGTCTTTTTTCAGCAAGTTATTAACATCAGAGGACTTAGCGACAGTTGTTCAAAAAATTACATCTAATTCGTCAGTTAAAATTTTGAACTACATCTTTATTCCTTATTCCACCGCAAGACTTGGTTTTTTAGGATCTCACTGGAATTTGAAAATTACAGTTCAGGTATATAGATATACTCTTGTATACAACTGCAAAATAAATTGTAAAATAAATTTCTTGTAATACTTCAAGCATAAAATATGTTATTTAACTGTATTGAATTGTTATATTTAACTGAAGAAAATATTTTGACATAAATTACAACTGTTAAATCATAATAAACTTTCATATTTACTGCAGAGTTTGTCAAATTAAACTGATGTTAAGAAGTATCAATATTTAATAACTTATTACATGTTTTTGAAACAGCTTCAAAACAAAACTTAAATTAATTACCCTTTTATTTATTTATAAGATGATCACAGAAATGGAATTTTTAAAAAATTTGTTAGCACAAAACATATGTAGTGCTGAAGTAAAATTTACGAGTTGTTAAAGTTCAATGAACCTGTACGTGTAATTTTCAAGGAAATTTATTTTTTTTATATGTAAATAAAAAAATGGCATTATTTTTGAACCCAAAATTGGTTTAGCAAACGATTAAAAAATAGTTATATTAAGTAATTAAATAAGAGAAAGAATCTTATGAATATTGGTAAAATATACAGAAAGTGGAATGAATAGGATAAGTTTTCTCGTTTAAGGTAGAAACTTTAATTTCATATTTATAAGAATGATATGGTAAAACAATGATTAATAAAATATAAATAAAGAAATTAATTAATAAACGATAATTAATAAAAAAATTACGTAAATTTGAAAATGTTAAAAATTATTAAATTTGCTGGTTTATGTAATTAAAAATAGTAAAAAAGAAACTTGGTATTTTTTGTGTTAAATAGTCTATTTAAGGATTGGACGCTTTTTAGTTATAAGGTTTGAATTAGCATTTTTAATTTTAAATTACGTGATTATATTTTACGTATAAGTATAGAGTTGTAGTAAGGCATGCCTTTCTTTCTAGTTATTAGAGATTATTTATTTATTGAATTCGTAAAATAATTCCTTAAATTTGATTTATTCGATTTAATGTATTCCAAAAAAATATTAAACTTTTACAGTCACACATTGAGGAAGTTAGGCTCTCATGCATTGGTTAAAATTATAATTATTTTCCTGATAAAATAACTTAAAGGATGAAAAATTCGATGCAAGACAAAACTCTTGTTGAAAAAACTACAAGGCTTGTCATATATTTACCATATTGTTTACGTTACAAACATACCATATATCTTCACTGATGCACTTATAGAAAAAGGCATTTTTAATTTTTGATGGATGATGATGAATGATGGATTTACAAGATGTAATATCGTATTAAATATTACTTAAGTGCATGTGTGGTATCTCAGTTATAGTGCATTATTTGTAAAATCAAAATATGATTATTTCCATCTAAATTATATAATAAATTCCTTGATATGGAGGTTTTACTTATTTCATATTTTTTTAAAAGAAAAATACATTTAAATAAAAATTACTAAGAAATTGATTTTTCTCTGAAATACGTGTTTATCTCATTCATTAATTACTCATATTAGATTAAAGAAGTAAAAAATACTTATGCACAGTATTAAATAGAAGTAACCTCTATTAAAGCATTGAATAACAGAAATGTTGCAGTAGCTTTAATATAAAAAATAACATTTTAAAAATAGCTTAATTTTTTAAAACTTTTTCGGTATCTCAGCCATGCAGATTTAACACGTTAAATTAAAAAACTCTAACGTGAAATTGAATACGTAATTTTTGTCTCAATGATTTAAAAGAATTCGATAATTAATAATTATTAATAAATTTCAGATCCAACTCGTAAATCTAATTGATAAACAATTGATATTTTAAGATTGCATCTATGCCCAAGCATGAATTATAATTTTAATTTTAATACTATACTGTTAGTATAACAATTATAAAACGTATCGTAACATTATATTTTCATTAAACTAAAGTTTCCAATTATTGAAATATTGACCAATAAAACAGTTGCAATTGAAAATATTAAATTAGTCAAATATTGGATTGAACGAAAAGGATAATTTCCGTAATCCTACCCAACTCAACCCTACCAATAATTTAATGTTCCTACAATGTTAATAATAATCCTAGGTTTATGTCCGTAATGCAATATTCGTCTCAATGTTTGCAGAGAAACGACTATAGTGAGCAGGAAACATTAAACTTATTCGTAAAATCCATGCCAGTGAACTGTGATGTACAATTTGAGTTGATTCAAAAGACGGGTGTATTTGACAAGGAGTCGCATTTCTTTGAAACTATCGTTCCTCAAATAACTAAAAACTGCAAGGTCGAACAATGCCTACCGACGTGTTATTTAACAAAGGCAGATGTAATAATAATGGAGGATCTAAGAATTCAGGATTACAAAATTTCCAGCCTTGAAGAACCATTGTTCGATCAATTCGCTCTGCTGAAGTCGGCGTTTGCCACTGTAGCCCGATTCCATAGCTGTTCTATTATTGCAGAGGCTCATCTAAGTCGAATTAAGAGTGTAAGTGGTGGCAAACATTTTTCAAAAAACAATACAATGCTTATTACAACCATTATTTAAACCATTGTTTCATGAAATTTATGGTCAGTATAAGGTCGTCTCGATAAATTTATGAGAAAGTGAAATCAAAAGTATGTGCTTGAACTTTTCCAAACGATTTGTAAGTCAGTATTAAAGAATATATGTGTAAACTGAAATTATTCTGAAGTACTAGTAATAAAGACGACATTAATTACTTAATCAATTTTGTACATTAAATAACAAAAGCAACTCAGTCTCAGTTACTTTGAAAAGCATATATATATATATTAAATTTAAATTTATTGGGATGAATATTAAATATTAATAAATAATTACTGAAATTAAACTTATTTAAGGGAGATAATTTAATTAAATAATAGATTTATACAGTACATGATTATTAATTTAAATTTAATGGGATGAATAATAAATATTAATAAAGAATTATGGAAATAAAACTTAGTTTAGGGGCTAATTTAATTAAATAGATTATTTATTTAGTATATGATTTTAAGAATTAATTTTATTGGGTTGAATATTAAATATTAATAAATAATTATTGAAATTAATTTTATTTTAGGGAGATAATTTAATTAATAGATTATTTATTTAGTATATGATTTTAAGAATTAATTTTATTGGGTTGAATATTAAATATTAATAAATAATTATTGAAATTAATTTTATTTTAGGGAGATAATTTAATTAGATAGATTATTTATTTAGTATATGATTTTAAGAATTAATTTTATTGGGTTGAATATTAAATATTAATAAATAATTATTGAAATTAATTTTATTTTAGGGAGATAATTTAATTAAATAGATTATTTATTTAGTATATGATTTTAAGAATTAATTTTATTGGGTTGAATATTAAATATTAATAAATAATTATTGAAATTAATTTTATTTTAGGGAGATAATTTAATTAAATAGATTATTTATTTAGTATATGATTTTAAGAATTAATTTTATTGGGTTGAATATTAAATATTAATAAATAATTATTGAAATTAATTTTATTTTAGGGAGATAATTTAATTAAATAGATTATTTATTTAGTATATGATTTTAAGAATTAATTTTATTGGGTTGAATATTAAATATTAATAAATAATTATTGAAATTAATTTTATTTTAGGGAGATAATTTAATTAAATAGATTATTTATTTAGTATATGATTTTAAGAATTAATTTTATTGGGTTGAATATTAAATATTAATAAATAATTATTGAAATTAATTTTATTTTAGGGAGATAATTTAATTAATAGATTATTTATTTAGTATATGATTTTAAGAATTAATTTTATTGGGTTGAATATTAAATATTAATAAATAATTATTGAAATTAATTTTATTTTAGGGAGATAATTTAATTAAATAGATTATTTATTTAGTATATGATTTTAAGAATTAATTTTATTGGGTTGAATATTAAATATTAATAAATAATTATTGAAATTAATTTTACTTTAGGATAATAATTTAATTAAATAATAAATTTATACAGTTATATTGAATTTGAATATAATTAAATATAATTATACAATTATGTTTGAATTTTAAAATATTGGGATAAATATTAAATATTAATATATAATTATTAAAATTAAACGAATTTGAGGGGGATAATTTAATTTAATAATAGATTCATACAGTATATAAAAAAATCGACTTATATAAGACTTTCGGCACATGATCCAATAATATTTAATTGAAATATTAAATTTTTTCTATTTGAAGATATATTCAATTAAATTATTAAACTCATAAACAAAATATAGTCAGAAGGTTTCTTTAATTTGAAATTTTTAAATTTTACTTTAAATAAAATATATTTTTTACAAAAAGAAGATAAAATTTAAATTTGAAATCTTATATAAAAGTTAATTTGTTTTATTATTAATTATAAATTTTATATATATATAACTTTTGTGAATTAATAAATTTAAATAATGTATTTGAAATTAATTTATTGATTTATTAAATTAATAAGTTAATTAATAATTAATATATAAAATTATTAATATTATTATTTATAAATTACAAATATTTATTGTATTGATAAATATTTGTGCCAACAAAAGTGGTGAAATAAATTATGCTAATTAATATAATACATTTATAATAATTAAAATTTAGAGTATAATAAAATGTAAAATTATTAGAAAAATTTTGTTACATATATAAATTATTGTATTAATTATGTAATTTTTAATTTAATAATTTTGTATAAAGACCAGGATTAGATACCCTAATATTAAAATTAAAAAATTTAATAAGTAGTAAAATTAAATGAAATTTAATAATTATGGCGTACATTATCTATATAGAGGAATTTGTCTCATAATTGATAATCCACGTTAGGAATAACTTAAATTTAAGCTTATGTACGTTCATTTAACAAATTTTCTATGAAGAATAATATTTTAAATTTATAATTATTTGTAAATATTACAAAAATATAAATAAAATAATTTAGATCAATATGTAGTTATATTTAAGAGGTAAAATGAATTACTTTTTTTATTTGACAATTAATTTTAATATTAATTGGACATAGAATTTATAAGTAAAATTTGTAAATGACTAAATTTGAATAATGAATCTAATGTATGTACAGATCGCCCGTCACTTCTATAACAAAGCGTAGAATAGGTCGCAACGAAGTAAATGTACTGGAAAGTGTATTTAGTATATATATATATATAAGAGTTAAATGCATAAAAAATTTTGAATTTTTTGGTAATAATTAAAATTTATTATATATATACATTTAAAGTTTTGAATCATTTCTAAATAAATAAAATAATAATTTATATTAATAATTTTTACTATAAATTTAGAAAATTCATTTATTTTCATAGAAATAGTATTTTAAAAGAAAATTTTAATTATTAAAAAGTAAGTAATAGTATTATTTACCTTTTTTATCAGAGTTTATTAAGATTAATAAATAGAATTTTTATTTCTCGAAACAAATTGAGTTAATTAATTATGAATTTTAATTTATCAATATTATTGATAGTAATTAATTCGAAATTGAATGTTAGTCGAAATTTGTATATCTATTTATTTTATAAATAAATTTAATTTAAAAAAGAATTTTTATATTAACTAATTAATAAAGGTAGTATATAATTTTATTTTAAATTTAAGGGATAAGCTTTAAATTTATTTGAATATATTTATTAATAGTTTATTATTTTATTTAAATTATATTTTATTTGTTGATTAGTTGATTAATATTTATAAGTATAAAAGTAAAATTTTAAGAAATAAGAATTAAAAATTTTATATTAATATTTAATTATTTATAAAATTATAAATTTTAATTAATAAAATTTAGTAATAATGATAAAATTAGTAGTAGTAATATTATATTTATATTTATTAAAAGCTATATATATATATTAGTATTTTTGAAAGATTAAATTAAGGAATTCGGCAAAAATTTTATTCGCATGTTTGATAAAAACATGGTTTATTGATAATAATTTTAAATCAAATCTGCCCAATGAAATAATTGAATGGATGCAGTATTTTGACTGTACAAAGGTATCAATCATTATAATGATTATAAAAATAAAAATAAAAATAAAAATAATTAAAATAATTTTAGCGTGTTAGGATTTATATATTTTCTTGGTTTAATAATTAACAGTAAAATAATTAATATGTTATTTGAAATAAATGTTAAATCGATAGAAGATATTATTTTTATTATTAAATTCAAAAATAGTTTAATTATAAAATATTAATTTTGGAGATTAATGATAAAAATTTATTATTTATTTTTTGAAAGTTATATAGATTAGTTATAAATTTATAATTTATTTTTAATTTATAAAATAAATATTTTATTTTAAATTAATAACTATTGAATAATAAATTAATAACTATTGAATAATAAATTAATTAACTATTTATTCATTTAAGTATTTATATATATGTATTTATATTCATATATTCAATAAATTTAGCATTTAAAATATGGAGAGTAGTATTATTAATTTTAATCATAATAGAATTCATAATAGTAAGATTTTTATTATTATTTTGTATAATTGCTTCAAAAATTATAATAGTGTATTTGATTTTCTATTATTTAATTGTTTGTATGTGTGGGATTAACATTATTAATATTATTAATTCGAACTAATGGGAATGATAATATGAAGCTTGTCAATTTAATTTTATGATAAGATTATTTATAATAATAATATTTTTTACTTTTATGTTCAATATTTTTAAATTCAAAGTTTAAGATAATAATTATTGCAAATTTATTATTTATTATGATATTTATAGTAATAGTTAAATATAATTATACTAACAATTGAAGAATAATTTAGTCTTTTATAGGATTAGATAATTACAGTTTTATTTTACTGTTATTAAGATTTTGAATTTAAGCTTTAATATTTATAATTAAGAAAGTTAATAACGTAAATTTATATTCTAGTTTATTAATTTTATTATTATTTAGTTTATTATATCATTTTTTTCAATAAATTACTTTATTTTCTATGTTTTCTTTGAAGTAAGATTATTGCCCACTATTTTATTAATTATAGGGTGAGGGCATCAACCTGAATGAATTAGTGTTAAATTTTATTAATTTTTTATTGTTTAATTCATTCTTTACCATTAATAAGTATTATTTATTATTATTATTTATTTAATTCCTTAAATTAAGAAATTTTAATATAAAATTAGGTAAAAAAAATTTATTTAATATTTTATTATTAATTAGTTTACTTATAATAATTTTTATAAATAATTTTTTAGGAATATTTCCTTATGTTTTTGTATCTTCTAGACATTTAGTATTCAGTATATCTTTATCATTAAGAATATGATTATCTTTTATATTATATGGATGAATTATAAATATAAATCATATGTTTTTTCACTTAGTACCTCAAGGTACTCCCTTAGTATTAATTGCTTTTATAGTTTTAATTGTAACAATTAGAAATTGTATTTTGGTTTTTAGTAGTACGATTATCTGCTAATATTATTGCTGGTCATTTAATTATAGAAATATTATCATCAATATGTTTAGAAGGATTACCTAT
The DNA here is from genome assembly GCA_018907045.1 of Wiebesia pumilae. Classification (NCBI taxonomy): domain Eukaryota; kingdom Metazoa; phylum Arthropoda; class Insecta; order Hymenoptera; family Agaonidae; genus Wiebesia; species Wiebesia pumilae. The sequence goes on along the minus strand of JACCHZ010000137.1, from coordinate 1,336,159 downwards.
TTCTATTTTTGTATTATTAGCTCAATTTATTTTAACAGTATTTGAATTTGGGGTAACTTTTATTCAAGCATATGTATTTACCATTTTAATTATTTAATATAGAATAGAATTATAAATAATGAAAAAGTTAGTTCAACCATTTCAGGGTATTTATTGAATTTTGAGGAGTTTATTTTTTTTAATTATTTCCGATCCTAGAATTATTTGGGATTTTTTAAATTTGTCTAATTATAATTTGTTGATGAAAGGATGTAATTCGAGAAAGAACATTTCAGGGATTTTATACTATTAAGGTTATTAAGGAATTAGAATTATGAATATTAGTATTTATTTTTTCTGAAATTTTATTTTTTTTTTATTTTTTTATGTTATTTTCATATATATTTATCTCCAGGAATTGAGATCGGAAGTATTTGACCTCTAAAGGGAATAGAAAGAGTTAATCCTTATTATATTCTATTATTAAATCAGTAATTTTATTGTCTTTTGGTGTAACAATTACATGATACCACCATTCAGTGATTTCAGAAAATAAAATATATGCGGTAATTGCATTATTATTTACAATTTTATTAGGTATAATATTTACAAACATCCAATATTTTGAATATAATTGAACTACATTTACTATAAGGGATTCAGTATTTGGATCAATTTATTATTTATCTACAGGATTTCATAGGATTCATGTATTAATTGGCACAGTATTTTTATTTATTATATTAATTTGATTGATTAAAAATTATTTCTCTAAAAGCCATCATGTAGGGTTAGAAATGGCAATTTGATATTGACATTTTGTAGATGTAGTATGATTATTTTTATTTTTAAGAGTTTATTTTTTATCTAGATAATTAATATAGTATAAATAAATACAATTAACTTCCAATTGATAAATTTATTAAAAGTTTAATAATATTAATATATATTTATATGTATATACATATACATATATATATATGTATAAATGTATAAATGTATAATTTTTTATTTATTGTATAATGAACATTTTATTTTTAGTACATTTTATATTATTATTATCAAGGTTTATATTATTATTAAATTTTACTATTTCAAAAAAGATTAACGAGAGCTGAGAAAAGTGCACACCATTCGAATGTGGTATAGACGCTATATCACTTAGACGACAACCATTTTCCATACAATTCTTTATAGTTACTATTGTATTTTTAGTTTTTGATGTAGAAATTTCTTTAATACCTTTAATAGTACCTTTAATTAATAATGAGAATTATTATTACTACATAGAATTATGATATGGGGTATTAATTTTAATTATTTTATTACTTGGTTTATTTATTGAATGGAAAGATGGGGCATTATATTGATTGAAATAATATTTAAATAAATAAATAAATAAATAAATATATATATATATATATATAGTAATAAAAAATTTTTTTTCTATAATTAAATTTACAGTTTATTACTTTTTATTAGACATATTACTTAAGAAATATAAATAATTTAATTATTTAATTAATGAATTAGAAGTTCTTAATGTTGAATATTGCTAGTTATTAGAATATAAATTTTCAATGATATTATTAACAATAATAAACCTCTAAATTTTGATTTCAATTAATAAAATTTATACAAATTATGTATAATTTAAACTTTGAAGGTTTATAGTTTTATTAACTTAAAATTTTAAATGAATAAATTAATAAATCGAAATGTTAATCTACATCAATTTATAATTAATATAAATTCGGGAATTATACGATGGTAGTTAATAAGTTTAAGTTATTTTTTTTTAGTATAATAGTAAAAAATAAAGAAAGAATAAGTAAATCGTATATAAAAAAATACTAATTAATGAAGATACAATAAAGATTAATAATAAATTAAAAGGTATATTAATTAAAGCTTTTACTGTTATTCATTTTATTAAAAATCCTGTAAATGGTGGTAATCCTGCTAATGATAAAATTGGTATAATTAAAATATATATACGAATATTTTTTATTAATTTTATTATATATAAATTTTGTTTGAAACTAATGTTAAAATAATTAAATAATTGTACTAGTGAGTTTCTAATTAAAGTGCATAAACAAAAATATGGAATACAAATCTTTTCGTTAGGGTGTATTAATATTAGGATTCAAGAAATTTGAATTATTGACGAGTATCCTATAATAATATTAATTGAAGAGGTTTGTAGGCATATAAATGAGGCTGAAATTGAATTTATAATAATAATAATAATAATAATAAATAAATAAAAATATATTTATATTTGGATTAGTGGAATTAATTAAAGAATTTATAATATTTAAAGGAATAATTTTTTGAATTGTAGAAATAAAGAAAATATTAATTCAATTTATATTAGTTAATATTTTAATGTGTCATATGTAAAAAGGGAAAATTCCTAATTTAGTAATTAATGAAATAATCATTGGTACAATCATATAATTATTTTTATTAAAATAAATAAATAATGAAGAAAAAAGGTATATTGATTTATTAGCTTGAATTAAAAAGTAATTTATTAAGTCGTTAGGTTTAATATATTGATCTTTAGAAATTAAATAATTAAAAGCTGTTAAATTGAGTTCCATTAAAATTCAATAAATAAATCATCTAGATGCATTGCATCTTATAATATTAGCAAAAATGATAATAATTGTAGAAGGATATATTAAAATAATCTATAATATTATAATATTATTTATAATATTAATTAAATAAAGTACCTGATTAAAAGGATTATTTTGATAGAATAAAGTATAAAATTTATCCATTATCTTTATTATATTATATTTATAATATTATTTAGGGATTGAAATTTAATATACAATTGAAAAAATAAATTTTATTTTATTTAGTAAAATTATGTTAAATAATATTAATTAGGAGTTAATATTTAATATACAATTGCAAAAAATTATTTATTAACTTAATAATGTAAAAATTAAGCAAAATTTGCAGAGTACAACTTCAACGCGGATAATAACACATTTTTCAGAAGAGAAGAATATTTTCGAGCGAATGAAAATTTTAATTCGTAACAAAAAATAATGAACAAATATGAAAATGTTAAATTCGTTCAAGAAAATAATGATATGAACTTAATTTTATTTGCAGCATCCAGTAACATTAATGGAATTCTATCCGAACGGTCTATACGAGACAATGTTCGATCCTGATTCACAATTCTGGCAATGGTGTTCGACTGGCATTAATTTGATAATCAACGTAAGCGAACGTCTTGGCTACGATGTATGTCACTTGCGTACGGCATTTACCCGAATCGTGGATTACGTTAAAGCATCTCCATCTTACCGTAACGTTATTTGTCACGGTGACCTTTGGATGAACAATATGATGTTCAGTAATACCGAGTCTCAACCCAAGTGCATATTGGTGGATTTTCAAATGATTAGATATGCGCCTTTAGTTTCAGATATTGCATTGTTATTTTACATAAACTCCTCGAAGGTATTTCGAGAAAAATATGAAAAGACATTGATCGAATATTATCACTTTGTACTCGAAGAAACAATAAGAAATAATAACCCGATGAATGATATAAAAGTGCCTACACTCCAAGAAATTACAGCTGGATATGAAGAGTGGAGAATTTTTGGCTCTTCAACCGCGACTTTGTATTTCCCGACTATTCTTCTTAATTCTGAAACATTACTGGAACATACAAAATCCTCGGAAGACTTTCGTAACTTAATAAAGAACGACAGAACGGATTTTATATTAGCTTATATGAAAGATAATCAATTATACAGAAATAAAATCGAAGAAGTAGTTTCTGAGACTATAGAAATGATTAAAAGAAAGAATTACTAAAGAAGTAAATGTTTATTATTAAAAATTAATTTATTGAGAATTATTTGGAGCTTTATTGCGTTATGTTGAGCTCATAAATAGGAATTTCTTAACATTGTATCGCTTTATCATAAAAGCATTGACTATTTTTAATTAAAATTATTTTTAATTCAACATTTTTATTAAGTAATGTATTTAAGATATTTTAAGATGTGTCCTAAAGGTAAAAAGTTTATTTAAATATCAAATGTTTATATAACAATATAGTGTATTTATTGAGTGAGAATTAAAATATAATATTCTACGAAAATATGTTGATTTCGAACACTGTATTACGTACTTCAAACATTTGTAATACTTTTGATATCGCACCCGAATTTTAATCAAACAAATTGAAAATGTTATTTTAATTACTAATAAATTCATAGGGAAAGTATTTTAATCAGGCACAAAGTAACCATTATCTAATTCTGTAATATTACCGTTTAAAAGGAAAACAATGATATTTGTAAACCTTATAACACAGATTTTGTATGAAGTATTTTAATAATCAGTGATTACTTATATAATTTTATTATTACTTAAAGTATTTCTAAATACGGTAGTATAAACTCGATTGAAAAAGAGTTGAAATTTTTTACTTTCATTAAAGTAACAACGTTTTTATACATAAAATATAACAATTTTCTTTTTTGTACTAATTATGACTTTTGCTATTATGAGGTCATCTTTAAATTGCATAAGGATAATCTGTTTTTGACCATAAATTTTAAAGATATCATAATATTTTCAATTGATATTTCTTAATGTCTAATTTCTATATATAATGAACATTTCTTAACGTGCAATATAAATTAATGCTTCATTTAGATTAGTTATTACAACTTACGAAGATGAAATAGTAATTTTCAAACTTTTTTACGTATAAAAGTTATTATCGAGGAGTTGTGATAAAAATTAAAGGTTTTACTTGGTAAATGATCGAAGCTATGTAAAATAGAGATAAAATCGTATGGTTGATTGATTGATTAATTAAGTCGTTATTTATATCAAAGAATTATACATTTAGTTTGAGAACAATAATATCCTTAATAAACAAAGAATTTATTTTATACAAAGTTTCTTAAGATTAATGGCTGATATAAGTACAGCTCGCATGGTCGTACAACAATTAGTGTAACAATATGAAGTATGTAAAATTTTTGATTTTGTAGTATAATGTTATATGCGTTAGTTTTATATAACAATTGATACATTTTATTTATTTTTTTTATTTAATACAGTAAAATTGGATTTATGATAAAAAAGCTATATGATCTTTTTTTTCGGATTTACACAAATTAAACAAAATTATTTACAATATTTACAATATTTTGCAGACTCTCCATGATTAAGCTAATGATCAGTATCTTTTTACGTTGTTTCTATGATTATCTTTTTTATCCTTTTGGGGAAGTGTCACGTTATATCTCCTTAAGATATTGCCATTATTTCCATAGATCTTTTTCTATTCATATGGTAAATTATTGGGATATTATTTTTATCTGGAATATAGTTTTGGTTGTCTAGAAATATAAATGCTTCAGGTGGTATAAATCCTGTATCTAGGATTTTATTAAAGTTTAATGCATTTGTATACAAGCTACCAAAAATGAAAGTATTATTTTTTATTTTGTTGGCGTAGACATAATGGTTTCTTGTTAGTTTTATATATCAGATTGGACATCTATATATCAGGATTGGTCTGACGAGGGTCTGATAGCACAGTATTTTTATTCTCTTATTCAGGTGTTTTATATAAAATAATTTTTTTAATTTCCAAAAAGTTTTTTCTTTGCTTTATTTATTTGTATTTTCATACGGTTCAAGAATTTTAGATTTTGGTCCAAGTTTATGCCTAAATATTTTACCGAAGATTTGTGTGGTATGTTTTGTTCCGCGATTGAATAATCTGAAATTTAAAATAATTTGGTATTTTTTCTATTTAAGATACTCATTTCACTTAATCGTGATCTAAATAGTATTGTTTCACAAATGTTGGTGTTGATTTCTAATTTCCAGGTATAAAAGTACGAATTAATTTGTTTAAATAATTATTGCAATTGTTCTTCGATTTTTTTGATTTCTTTTGATTTTTTTTCCAGAGATATAGATCATAAGATCGTGTACAAATGCAATGGAATGTTTTTCATTAGATTTATTTAGTTCAAAAAGGTTGTAGATGTCGCTGCTGTAGATTTTGAATAATACTGGAGAATTAACGGTTCCTTGTTATAAACCGTTTTTTATAGTGAATTTTATTGATGATTTAAAATGTCCTTATATTGTATAAAATGAGTTGCTTGTAATCATGCTCCAAATGATTTTAAAAAGATATTTTGGGAAGTTTTTTTTAATTAATTTGAAAATTAATCCTTCGGTCCAAACAGCGTCGAATGCTTTTTCGATGTCTATTAAGCATGCTGCAGTTTGTAGGTTAGAATTTAGTGTCCAGCATATCCGATGTTAGTTTATTTATTGCATGTACAGTGGAGAGTTTGTTTCCAAAGCCGAATTGGATTGCCGATTTTCTGGTTTTATCTTATTTTGATTACAGAAGTTTATTATATTTTGTTTTATTATTGTTTCAAAAATTTGCTTGTATTTGGCAATAGGCTAATAGGTCTGAAATTTGCGAGGAATTTATTGTTTTAATCTTTTTTTTGTATTATAATGACTTGTATTTTTCCATTTAGTAAGTAAATACATATTATTCAAAGCATTATTGAATAAGACAACATAGTATTTTTTTTTTTTTTTTTGGGAGTTGTTTAGTATTATGTTTGGTATATTGTCGAAGCATGAAGATTTCTTGTTATTGAATTTGTTGAAAATAGTGTTTGATTTTGTACAGTTAGAGAAATAGTGTATTAGTCGGGATGTTTTGGATCGTCTGCTGTATTTATATTTGAGAATTCTGTAATTTTTGTATTATTCCTCGTGTCGTTTTCTATTTCAGGTTTTAATTTATTTGTTTGATAATCTTTCCTGTCCAAAGTTGATGTTTTAATTGTGTACTGTTGCGAAGTACATTCCCATTATTATGTATTTGCATTTATTTTGCATTAGTTTTAATTTTAATTATGTTAGTTATGTTAGTTTTAGATGATAATGCGTCTTGAGTGGCTATTTTCCTTTTATGCGTCATTTTTTTGGCGTATTCGTTGTTTCATTTAGGGCGGTTGAAGATGAATCATTATTATTTGTTTTTTTATGCGAGGTAATTGTTAAATTATATTACACTGTATTACTTATTTTTGTTATTACTAATAATATATATTTTGTTTTGTTTTATTTATTAATTTTTTGTTTTTGTTGTATGCCTATTGTGTACTTAAAGTACGCAAGGAGGTTTGGCGACACTTTCAGCCCGTAGAACCTTTCGAGTCGACGGTTCAAGGTCAACTATAAAACCATAAAATATTATGAGATAAATGTACAATTTAAGAATGCATTTTTGCTCATATTTCAATTTTTTCTTAGGGAATTACGGCCTAGATTATGAAAATAAATGGAGGAATTAATGTCGATATTATACGTGGTATAATAGTGCTTATTATAAAATGGCATTATCGCACGCTTAGGTTGAATGCAAAAGTATTAGCTAAGGAAAATAAGCGAAGTTGTATTCAGTTTGTATATTCAAAGAATTTTCTCAACATATGCTACAAAAAGACGAGGAGAAATGTATCCTTTCAAAAAATTCGTATCGGAAAAATGATTACTATATATTTGTATTTATCTTGCTACTTTTATAAAAAGTAGTGTACTTATTAATGTTCTACTTATTAAGACAGAGACGAAAGACTAAATTCTTTAATTAGCTTTATGCAATAAAATTGTAAGCATATATCACGCATCAAATGAAATGAAGAGTTTTGAGAAAATACTTTGTGTTGAATTCCGAAAACTCCTATCGCTTATACTGAATGGAGTCGGATGTGTATGAATTATCAATTGAAGATAACTCCGAATAGAAATTTATATATTTATCTTTAATTATTAACATTTACTTAATGTCTAGACAGAGCTAATTTTATAGAAACTTGGCAAATCATGGTTATAAACTCGCCTAGACATATCCCAAGAATCGTGATTCTTACAGATTTTTTATAGATTATTTATGAATATTTAATTTACAATAATCTAATTTAACCGATAAAGAAACAAATTAATGAAAGTACAGCGCAGGTGTACATCGTAAGATATGATTTTAAATCTATTTTGTTATTATTGGTATAATCATATATGTTTTACGAGGAGTGATTTTATATAACATAAATTATGCACTAATTATGCATATGCACGCGCGCGCGCACACACACACGCACACGCACGCACACACAAATTGATGAGATTATTGACAATACATTCTACGAACATAATGTTGTGCGGGTCTATAAAATAAAATTGTTAGGAAATACAAAAGAATATTAGAAATCATTCCTTAGATCGGAAAGATTAGACATATTCCGACTCAAATAAAGAACTGCAGTTAAATAATGTTTTTAATTGTTTAATTTAAATGTTTTACTAAGTTATATACGAAGTCAATTCAAGTGGAAGACGATCTAAAGGATTGTTTGATTAAAAATAAACCACTATAACGTAATACTTGTTAACTGTTAGTAAAACAGATAGATATAAAAAATTTCTTAAGTAATTGGATGGTAAGTCTTGAACATAAAAACTATACTACAATGTATTAAAGGATACAAGATGCCTAATTATGATGTATTGAAAGTTAGTTCAATATAAGTAAATATATATTAGACTGTCTTTGAAAAAGTGTAATTTCCTATAATTTTAGATAAAAGAATAATAATGAAAATTAATTATTTTAATACTTAATAAATTTTGTACTAATTATAATTGAATATCGTAAAATGGAATACGTAAAATAGAAGTTGATTGTAAAGACATTAATATTAATCGCTCAACAATAATCGATAGAAGTGCCAGACAAAGAGAGAGTGAGAGAGAGAGAGAGAAGAAATAAAAAAGGATAAGAACAAGAAGAAAAGAGAGAAGAAGGGACAGAGAAATGAACATTGAAAGAATTGTAGCACATGACGAGTGATCGATGAGGTTAGCGGGTAAAGATAGATGAAACTATCCATGAAAATGGAAATAATACTTTAGCACCAGTAGCTTTTTCTTATTTTTAGATATTCCTACGTATCTTATTTATTTACTGAAAACAGTGAAAAAATACGAGCTTGGTATATTTGGAATTTTTCGGATTAATTTTTACTTCTTAGGTCTAGAAAAAAAGTTCAAAAATATATTGTTCTAATTATCTTTATATTCACTACAATTTTCCTGTTTTATGCGAATTTCTCCGTTAAGTAAGTACAATTTAATCATTATAATTATTTGTAATTATATTCCAAATTATGTTTGATTATAACTTAGCAATTATGTAATGTTAAAATTACTTCTGAACTTTTTTATAAGAATATAGTTACAATTATTTGTTTTACATGAAAACATGAAATTAAATTTACATTCTTGCCTTGGCGATACTACGTATATTAAATGACTCAAGAAAAGAAATTATTTCTAAGACGATTTTTTTAATGAAACATTTTTATACATTTATCATCTTGAAAAATTTGAAATATTATTTCGTAAGTTATTTTTACTTTTAAAGCTAATAATAACTAAAAATATATGCAGTTAATGAATATTACTATAATTATTTGCTCTAAGATTTAATGGGATGAATATTGAAGAGTCTCGAAAGTAATGAATATTTAATTTATCAGTACAATAAAAATATTTATTAGAGTAGCTCACAATATATAGAAAATATGCGTTTGAAGATTGTTTAAATTAAGGGAACACTTATAGAAATTAATTTGAATGGAGTGTAAAATTAAAAATATCGATAAATTGGAATACATTTCAACAATTTTCGTTGATAATAATGTAACAAAGCCTTTAATATAGATTTAAAACCATATTAAAGTTTTTTATAACATTGTTCTATAACTGCGATATAAAATCACTTTTACAATGAATTATATTAACAATATTTTGAAGCAAATTTTTATTAAGCTGCAAATGTCTTAAAATATTAATGACTTTTTGTTACACCTTCTGTTACAGTTATTATATTTAAATAAGTCTTCTTATTTACTGTAAAATTTAGAAGGTTATATTTGATAATTATATTAATTAGCGAATAAAACGGTTAAAAAGTAAGTACAATGCGAAAATATTTTTCAGGCGCTCAAGATTTTTGTGTTGAATGATTTTTAATTGAACAATGTAATATAAATTATTGAAATATGACTGAACATTGCAGCGTAATTATATTGACAGAATCTGTTTTCATTATTATATGCACTCAAAATATTTGAAAATATCTCATTCAACGTATATATTTCTTAGTAACAAGTAGTATCTTTTACTTATTATTTTGATTTTTAATTTTGTAATTCGAATTTTTGTTAAAATTTTTTATAAGAAATAAAATATAACAATGTAAAAAAATTATTATATAAAAGTAAAAATTAAAATCAAATAAAAATTTTGATGTTTTTGATAATAGCATTGTAATTACTTTTCTTTTATTAAAATAAACAGAAATAACATTTTTGCGGTACAATATACGTAAATAAAATTTTATTAAAATTGAAAATCTGTGTTTTTACTTGAAATATATAAGATCTATAAATATAATTGCTTTCCAGATATATCTAATAATAATATTTATTTTAAAATAGTGCAGTGAGAAATTTCTTATTTTTAATAAGGATATTTATTTTCTTTTATAATTTGTGCAATTATAGAAAAAATACTGTAATAGAATTCTATATCAAATAATTACCAGTGGTTGGTTTAAGCGAACTCATGTGTTGGTAAGGTAGAGCTAAAATATAGTGTACATATTTAGAAATGTTAATTAATCTAAGAGTGTTTTAATATTAGATCCTAAATGCGCAACTTTACTGGTTAAAACTATTAAATAGATGTTTTTTTAGACGCCAGTGTTTGCAATAAAATCAACTCAAATGGAAATGTTTTTTGATTTTAACATTTTCTTTTCACATCTTTTTCTAAATTATTAATATCTGTATTCAGGATATAGATGCACCGTTATTCAAGCTTTTCACGTTTATTCCGTAGTGAAAGTTGTGTGTATTTTTTATTGTCCTAATTTCCTTCTTTAATTACTTTTCAATTTTGGCTAATTATTGTACAAATTATAGCCCAAACTAAATATTTGCTTTACGTATTCAAGTTAGTTTTTTTTTATAAGAACTCGATATTCGATAATAGTGTATTAAATACAGGTTATAGAATTACATAAGCTATATTAAAGAAAGTCGAAAGTATGAAGTTTCAAAACTATAAAAATAATTATAAAAGTTTTTTGTAATACTGTAAAATTAAAAATGTTTAAATATATATTATTCATAGAAAATTATTAAAGGATGTTTTAGCAGATTTACATTAAGTTTATTACAAAAAGACATGAAATGCAAATGTTTAAAATACAGTTTTGACACGTTTAAAAAAGTTCAGAAAAATTTCTTTTACAATTTACGAATATTTACATACTAATTGTGAATACGTTTTATGCATATTTATTTTTATATCACTTCACATTTATTTTAAAACTGACGTTTCAAAATAATATTATCGACCAACCATTCGAGTAAAGTAAAAGCTGAGTAAGTTATCCAGTATTTGTTTTTGCACACTTCTATCTGATATGAAAAATTCTTTAATGTAAACCAATAATTATTAATGCTAATACATGATTATCGTTATAAAGAAAATATTTTTTGTTTTTCTAGTTCCGAAAATAGTTTAATGTGCAGTTATTTTTTTTTATTAAAATTTATTAAAATTTAGTGAACATAAATAACTTACCGATATGTGGTACTTCTGTTGAAGTAACAATATATTCTCATTTAAAACATTTCAACAATTCATATTTCAGAGTTTGTTCTTACAATTTTTAAGCAGTTAAATTGTTAGAGAACCTCTAATTTGTATCTTTTGGCAATTTTGATAATGATTTCAAGGGTTACCGGTAAGGATTCAGAAGTGAAAAAATTGCACAAACGATGTACAAGTAGAACTGGGATACAAACTGCATTGCACCGTACTTATCCAAATTATACACAAAGAAATAACTTGTAAAAGCTTACAGAAAAACTGGTTATTATAATAGCTTTAATTATAGTTGAAAGAGTTGAAGCATATAGTGAAAATTTGGGGGGAGAATATGAAATTTATAGAAAAAGATACTTCTTCTTTCAGCAAGTGAAAATATCGCGACTTCTGTAAAGTGCTAATCGAATTATTCTCGAAATTGAGAAACTTTGAAATAATGGAATATATAATAATTATATAACTCTTTTAGCAATATATAATTACATTAATAGAGAATTGAAAAGTGAAGAACGCTTACCTTTCATGGTGTAATTTTTTTCAGTTACATATTTTAAATGAAAGTGGAATAAATACGTACGTTTAATGACGTAGTGTTAAAAGTAAAATTCTTATTTATGAAAAAGCTGTTTGAAACTTGAACTTATTTGTTTGTTATTGTAAATGTTACTTAATTTACCTTACATTTACTTTCACCGTTTTAAATCTAAATATTTAGAATGCTTTATATGAATATACGTGAATTAATAAACTTAATTTTATAGCTAAGCACATGAGTAATGAATGTTTGATATTAAAAATGATAAATATCTTCTCGCTGATGATTAACTTATTGCTTCGTTATAAGTTAAGTACGATCATAATTATTGCAACTCCTAGTTCATTTGTACAGACTAAACTGAATTTACTCTTATAAAAATAAGTGGTTACATTTGTGCTTAATGATGAAAAAAACGTAATCAGTAGTGAATTGCTAATTTATAGATGATCAACAAGCATTGTCAATTTTATAATTTCATTCAAAAGTTTATCCAATCATTTATCAAAATAAGTAATTTATCAGTTAAACACTTTGTTCATAATTACAATTTTATCGCATTACACGAGTGTTTATATTAATTCATGTATATTAGTCAATAATTTACATTTTGTTTTACGCGTAAGTATCCTTTTTTAGAGTTTACATAATTTATTTACTAATATACGAAAAAGCACGTACGCATAAACTATGTGAATTTTTAATAGAAGAAATGGAATCCAGTTATTATTTTTTCAACTTCAATATATCGAGAGAAGTTAAAATTGTAATTTTAAATTCCATCTGACAATTGATACATTTTTATTTTTTATTTTATTCGAAAGTTTATAAAAAATAACATTTTATTTTATAAATATTAGTTCTTAAAAGTAAACAAAACGAGAACACCACTTTCGAAAAAGTAGAGCCGTTATGAATAATTTAAAAAATATATAAATTAATGTCTAGCACTACACGAACAACGGTTACTTGAACAGCTATATTTACAGATTCATTATGTATTACAGATTACCACTCAAATTGAATGTACATGCATATATTTGTAAATAAATGCAAATTTTTACAAACTGTTGTAAACATAACATTCAGTGGATTATGTAAATATTTTTTATGTACGTAGCATAATTTGCTTATAAAAATTTTATTTTTCCTTAAGTAAATATTTATGAATTATCTTTAAAGTTATTATTTATTAATAGACTATAATAATGTTTGGAACATAATATAGAAATAAAATACTCACTTTTTGATAAGATTAAGCAATGTCTATTGTAAATTTGAGTAACCCGAGAAAAGCTAACAAAGTTTATTAACAAACGAAATGTTAATTACTGTATTACTGTATAAAAAGTCATATCTTATGTATCTTAACAATATTTAACTCGATATAAATTATAATCCAACTATTTGAATTTAAAATACTTTTTGAAATTTAAAAAGGAAGGATGCAGACTTAGTTTCAATTTTAATTTTTAAAATTCATCGTTTATTTTGAAAATTTTTTTTGCTGTAAAAAGTTTTTAAATTTAAATTTCAATCCTTGTAATTATATAATTTTTTGACCAAAATAATCCTAATTTAGCTTTAACACACGAACAAGAGTCAAGTCATAAATTCCATTGTACCGATAATTCAAAGTGCACATTTTACAAAACTATGATTCATGATAATTTACTATAATTTTCTTTTATATATTTTCCAATGTACTCCGAAGCAGAAATATTCGATTTTCATTAATTTATTTATATAATTGCCGATAAAAATATTAACATAAATAAATTATGAACTTAATCAGAAATAATTTGTATTTCAGGCGTTTTATTTATTTGTTCGTTATATGTAAAAGAAACTTTATCTCGTAAAAGTGGGTTTGTAAAATTTTAGTTACACGAAGAAATTGTAAATTATAAAAGTAAATTTCGTGAATTTAGAAAGTATTTTGAACAATTTAAATTTGTGCAAAAGTTATTTATTTATTTACTATTGAAGTTATTTAAGAGAAAATATATAGTTAGACATAATGCTTCTAGTTAATGTTTGTGTATTTAATTATTGATAATAATCTATTATATTTTTCTTTATAAAATTAACTATATGCAACTTATTTAGAAACTTTGACGGAAAAGTTTTCGCGGGCTTCTAGCTTGAATGTTTGAATATTAATTTAGGAACTTGAATAAAACATGGACCTTTTAACTTATTTAAAATGTACTATTTTCTTAATTTTGACAATTCTTAATTATTGCTAATAAAGCGCAATATAACGAGCTGCATCGGCTTTTTTTGATAATGTTTTTCAGCGACTGCAGTTAAGTAGAGAAGTTAAAAGGCTGATAATTGAAGAAATTTCATAATTATGAAATTGAATATAATCGGACTGATGTTATAAAATCTAATGGGATCTAAAGGATCAACAATAAATGGTATATTCTTATTTAAGAAACTTGGTGTTGGTATAATTTGATCCAGCTTTAACGAAAATTTAAATTAGTTCACGTGATTATCTATGCCGAGGATTTGGAAATTTGCCTTCGCAATATTTTGTCTAAAATATATTTTCCGAGAAGTACCTGGATATTTAATTATAAAATTCTTTTAGATACAGAAATAGTTTTTCTATATCTGTCATTATTGCTGGGATATAAACGAAGAATTGTTTGAATTTTCGTACCTTGGAAAATTATGCCATTTTGGTAGATATTTATTTTATAGAAAATTAAAAAATGGAGGATTAACAATGTTTTAATATTTATATCATAACTCATTCGTAATAACACTTAATAAACCGAAAAATTTTAATTTACGTTTCTTACGAGTTTCATCCTTTCTTCCTCTGGACTCGTTGAGAATTTAGAAAATACATATTCGTATATAAATATAAGAATTAAGCTTAAATATTCATAATAGATTTGAAACTCTCGTGTTGCAAGTTTTTGTCTAAGCTTACATTCGCGGGGATAAACAGTGCACGAACTCCAGAAATTACAAGTTTCTTTAAGATTGCGCTCGAGCGATAAAAAGAGCATAATTTTTTTTGATATATTTCAGAACGTTGGCGACTTGAAGAATGCATTAATGCGTTAGATAAATATCTACCCCGAGACTTCGAGGAAATATATTGGTACATAATGACTTGTTGGCAACACGGTGACCTAATCTCACTGCTCGACGTTAAACCAAAACAAAGTAAATTTAGACTTTTAGGTCACAATTATCGCGGGTAATCGCCTTCTACGAGTTATAATCAGTAAACTTTACATATTTATAATTTTCAGTTAATTTAATTTTTATCTACATTCATGATTCTTCAAAAGGGAAAATAGGACGGCGACGGCGACGGCGAAACGAGAGACGTTGCTAACATTGCTTACTGTTTTCACGCCCGAATTCATGCCAACGCTTCACGATTAAGAGTCGATCGAGTGCATCAGTGATGCGTTAGATGTCGAATCGGGGACGTAAGACAATCTGCGGAGAAGAACCTCTTTACTTACCTCTGCGAACAAATTATCCTTTCTATAATAGGATTGGATTGTAAGAGGCATTATTTTCCAAAGGTACAATAAGATTTTTGGAAGTTAATGTAATGATAAAATTGCCTCTTTACCCATAGAGATTAGAATTACACTGGGCGAATGTACGCTAGCGTTTGGGACTCGCGCGATCGCAAGTAAAATCGCAGTCGGTCATTAGTAGAAGGATTTGCCATAATCCTGAGATCGGGAATCATCGCGGACTCGCGATCGTCTTACGCAGAGCAGCTTTCGAACGACTGGAAGCGCCTCGTACAAAAGTTGCAACGGCAAGTTTGGCCAAGAAGAGGAGGACTTCCCGATAATATGTCCCGTTCGATTTGTAAAGCCACTCCCTTCGAAACGCCTTTGTACAAGCAACGGCGTTTTACCCGGCGGATCTCGTAGAGCCGCGACTGCGTTAGCCGAGGCATCCTGATTTGAATTTTATAAGCACGTAACGTACAATGTCGACCGTCACGAAGAAGCAGCCAGAAGGAGAAAGATAAGGCTCCGGAGAAAGGGAGAAAGAGAGTAAGAAACGCGAGGTGCGGCCACGGAGAGGAGCCGCGCCGTGGAATTCTAAAAGAAACGTATATCCGCGTGACTGCGCGAGGAGAAGATCTCTTCCTGGTGTGCGGCGTCGTCGGGTGACTGACCGTCGTCGCATCGGTTGCTGCACCGTTTTTGGTATTTGCCTGTCTCCTTTTATCTCGCTTGCGACGCCGCCCGTTGTCGGACGCGTGATCGCGCGCCCAGAAAAAGCCGTTTTCGTATATTCTTTCGCTGCTCGAGGAAGATCTATGTAGGCCGGGACCCGCTCGGGACGAGCTTGGCTTTTGTTTGGAAAGGAGTTTGGTGAACCGAGCGCTTTACGTACCTTCTTTTTCTTATTTCTTTTTTCTTTTACGATTGCGGCGTCGCGCTACGGCTTCTTGGGCTATCGCGACACGACTCTCCTGGATTTAGTACGCGTGTCTCGCTTATTCGTATCCGAGCTATTAATTATATGAAAGAGAGCGAGTTGCGCTCTTGAATGCGAATGCGTTGCGCTCGCCGGGGGATCGCGACAGTACCTTACGAGCTGCGATAAGTCAAGATGAAACTGTCGAAAGCAGAGGTGATGCGACATTGTTTCCTTCTTTTTTCTATTTTTTCTTTGTAGGACGAATCGACGGTTGTCCGCTAGACATTTATGCGCGCACGAATAGCACGTTCATTTAATTTAGCAGTGGGATTTCGTTCGACTTATCGAAGAAGTAGAAAAAGTCAGAAGCTGCGTGTCAAGGACAAAGCTTTTTGAAAATAAAAAGGCAAAACTGACATTGAGACAAGCCGAATGAGACGCGGGACTGAGTGTTATCGAGGCTCAGGAGTGTAGTCGACGTAGATAGCCGAGCTAAAAGAATGATAGAAGAACCGTTATCGAATCTAAACTGTAAAAGTAAGAGATGAACTGGGAGAGGTGAAGAAGCGCTCGTAGCTCTGGGGCCCGAAGACGGCGCGATGTTCTTCGCGATAGATCTTGGAAGTGTGCCTCTCCGTTCGTTCGTCTGCTCGTGAGTCTTCTCGCGCGAAAATGTACATCGAAGCATCGCATCGGCGCGGAACGCGTCCTTTCGCTAGGCTATCCTTCCTGCGACTCGATCGGTGATCGAGGGGCTTTTTTACGGAATCCATCGCGAACGATTAAGGGGAATTTTTAATCAAATACGCAGAGGAAAGCATACGCAGAGGAAAGCCAGTGGCTTTCTCAGATTTTACACGAGATGTCTAGTTTCATCGTGGATCTTGTCGCTGATTTTTGCAAATATCTTTTTCTTTTACAAAAATCCGTTTTCTAAATTCACGAGTTTCTTTTTTTCCCTTTTTTCTCTCACTTTTACTTTTCGAATACTTAAAATCTTAATGGTCACGCAATAATTTGCTAATTAAATTTAAGGCTGTTTATAAAAATGCGGAAGATATTTCGTTGCTTTATCCGATGACGGTATAACGTGGTCTATGGGAATTCGTTATCTGCTTTTGCGAGATGAACGAGTCAACGAAATGTCGGTCATGCCGCAAACAACGTGTTTCTTCGATTCATCGTAGAGTCTATTACTCATTTGTTTTCTTCGATACTTGTCTTGTACAATAAAAGTCAGATAGGCGAATAAAGTAATTTTAAAAATATCTTGGTTCACAGGATGATTATCGAAAAACGGATAGCTATGTACACCGAGTGCTATGCATCTGTTGCGTCAATTATATTATCTAATTACATATTATTAGCATCTTATTATTTGTAATATATTACTTATGATTATTACGTGAATTTATTTTGTTTTCTAACGAAACAGCTTCGAAGCACAGGCTGCGCGAACGGACGATTTACTTTCTACAAATTCAGTTTCCTTATATTCCTCGTTTGCATCAAATACTTTGAAATATTAATGCAAAGGCCACACCGGAGCGTTTTAGAATAAAATTAAAAAATTTGTATTCCCGTCATTCTGTGTCAAAATGAAATAAATTGTAAAAAGTTAGGCGTGATAGCGTAGTCGATTCTGCAATACTACTCGTTACAATTTTATTATGACTATATATTATTACTTAATCATTAATATCGAAAGACGTGTTTTATATTTTAAAATATTTTAAGCTGGGCAATTGGGCCTAGCAACACAAGCCTGAAAACACGCTCGTTAATATTCTCTTTTATTGAAATACCATGCACCAATGTACACAGACGCGCGCGCGTATAATGCAGCACACGAGTGATCATGCCGTGCGTATAAAATCACGTTTAACGAGGTTCTCGCCAAATCTCGCTAAAACAGGTCATCAGCGATACTGAATTTGATTTCGGGAATTATGGACGACCCTGGGATTGTAAGGGACGACCTTATTCGTCATTAAAGGTTGTCGATAATACAGAACGAAGCCTACAGTTGCCGAGGTAGGGGTAAATCTTTGAGCGTGACTTTTACTCGGCGTTACAAACGACCAGAATGACACGGACCTTTTCACGATCGAAGGGTTAAAGTTCCCAAACGCAATCTCAAACAGCATATGTGAAAAAACAGTGCTCAAGGGCGTATTCGCCGTAACACCCTTTCATTAGGACGAAGAAGCTCTGCGGGCGGCGTTCGTCTAACAGCGGGTGAATTTGTGAATTCTAGTCGAGAGGAAACTCGTTTTCTAAGACAGATTCATGCGCGCATCTTGTTCTTGCTGTAGAGCATAATGCCGAAGGACGAGAGGAACTCGCGCGCACGCCCCTTTACCGGACTCCATGCGTTGCCGCCGCCAACGTCGTTACGTTCCATCCTTAAATCAGTTAATTTTATACGGCCGTGCGCACGCGGGGCTCCTGATTATAACTGGTTTTCCCCAATCTCATACTTTCATTTGTAAGCTATATTATTTCCAGCTTTTTTCAAAGCCTAGGGACGTACCTCGTTACACAATTTAGAAAAAAAATATTTATCGCTCGCTTTTTTTTTCTAATTGCTATCTCGAAATACATTACGGTATATTTATGTTTAATCTAATTTATGTTCGATTAAAATTACAAAATGTTTTGGCGAATATCGGCGGTGATAGTGTATCCTCTGGACACACGGACACACTATACGCTCGAATGGCGGCGGGCTGTAGAAAACGCTCAAAAGTACAAAATACGAGGATTTTACGAGATTTTTCGCCTCGAAGGAAAAAAATGTTCCCTGCCTCACCTTATCTGAATACTGGTACAAAATCTATAAATGTCGATAAATTATCTCGGTATTAAGTGCTTTAACTTCGAGCGGTATTCTTAGACTTTGATAAATTTAATCCATTTTTTACAGCTTCACCGGATATTGGACTATGCTATTTTTTCCATGTTTCTATGTTTCTGAAAGCGTTTTGATAGTAACTTCAACTGGTTTACGGTGGTACTTTTTTTCGAGTCTAGAGAGAGAGAAGATATAAATTCAACAAAAATGATAACTTTAACTTCAGATAATAAGCTTGAAATTTCTCTGTTATGTTTTTTGTCAGATTATCGTATATTTTCTCGGTCGGAGATATCGCATTTTATCGCAATCTTCGGTAATTTACGATGGCCAGTGCAGCGCATACATTTAAATGTGGAGTAGATTCATTAATTACAGCTAGCAAATCGATCATTTAGAAATAGAAAATTTCGTGCAACATAACTTTGCGGTTACGAATTCAGGCGTCTGTAATGATTTCCAGTGTATCTCGTAACTTGATAAAACCGGCTTGAATTCATCGATAATACAATTTTTTACAACAAAAATCTCAATTACATAAAAGAGCAAGAGTTACCTCTTGCTCTTAGTTATCCAAGACTATCAATTACTTGCAATGAACGTGAATTGGATCTACAATTTTCATTGTTTTACGAGTTATTAACGTGAAATTGTGTGCGATAGTTTTCAAAACTAATACAACACTCGAGGTATATTCTAGAGTAACGAGATTAAGAGAAGCGAGATTAAGAACAGAACTTCGGCAGTAACGAAGTTTTAACAGACGAAAAAACTGAGAACCTGAAAGAATACGAGAAGGTACAGCGATGCAGAGAGACTTCACTGGGTAGTAAAAAAGGTTGTACTTTTTTTTATTCTATTTTACATTTCATGCGTGAAATTTTTCTTGTTTCTTTTTTTACAAAAGATGAATAAGTACGTTGTAATTGTAACATAATGAACGGCATTAGCGAGGATATGCGTGAAAGCTTATGGTTGACACTCAATATCATTTATTATAACGATGTATTATAGTTTTATGGAATTTGATGATCCATCGCTTCAATCCTACGAATGTAAAATGAAAAATGTAAAATGTAAAATCATTTATAGAGCTTTACTTTTCAAATTTTGGCGGCACGGCAAGTTTTACTAATTATCTTCTAAGATATTGAATACCGATAAACATATTTTGAAACAAATTATTGCCCATTTTTATATTTCAAATTGAGAATAAAAATGCAAACGTTACTTGTATTCACTTAGCAATAACATTATATTGCTCAAAACGCTCCATCAAA
Source organism: Wiebesia pumilae (assembly GCA_018907045.1). Taxonomy (NCBI): domain Eukaryota; kingdom Metazoa; phylum Arthropoda; class Insecta; order Hymenoptera; family Agaonidae; genus Wiebesia; species Wiebesia pumilae. The sequence goes on along the minus strand of JACCHZ010000137.1, from coordinate 1,315,311 downwards.
GTATAATTAATAATTTGGCACTAGAGCCTTAACAACATAAAAGATAAAAATTTGCTTTTGAACGATTAACTTTTCGAACTTAAGGTTTTATTTGTGTATTGTTTTTTTTTATCCTTATCCATCTTCAATGTATTGCGGAAGCGATGGAAAAAATTTATATTATTTTAAAGAAAATATAAAACGGAAGTGCGATGCATATGGACATTCCAGATAGTGAATCAGGGAGCAAGGAGAAAGACTGGATAATTTATTATTATCCTTAAGAATATTACAATTTGTACGAGATATTACGCGATTGAAATAAGACGAATAAACAAAATGAATAAACTTCTCATTTAAATTCCACGACATAACAGCTTGAATAATTTAATTTAATTTCGGATTCAGATTAATCGTCGGAGAATTTTATCTAAATTTTACAATGTCTAAATATGCTCACCGAATATTAATAGCAGTAACGTAATTATAAAATAAATACTTGGTTTCGAAAATTGAGTTTTCTTAAATACCGTTATGTCGCGGTAAAGTGAACGGGGTAAAGTAAGCGTACAAAAATCTATGATTGCTGACGCACGTGAAGTAGAAAGCAAACTCAGTGCAAATACGGGTTACATGTTTTATATTTCTTCGTATTATTTAGATTATCAAATTATCGTGAATTTTTCTCGTCGCCGAGAGCGTTATTAAAAAAAGTTTTTCAACATTACTGTACAAGTGTACGGTGCGTACCTTAAAAATTACAGGTTAGACGCACCTTAGTTTTAACCAAAAAATGCATAAACAAATTGCCCGTTTAAAAATTAGCGCGGAATGGAAGAATTGCGGGAAATCATCCAGTCTAAGATAACGTGTTTATTAGTATTAATAGCAAAGCTCGATTTACCCCTACTTCTTTATCAACTTTCACGCGGACATTGAGTAATTAGCGAAAATGTGGTCCTATTAAGTATGATACCTGGACGAAACTAGATAGCGCACTACTCTTACTCATTTCGCCGGATTACAAATAATACGCGATAATAAATAATCACGTTTTCTATCGCGCGTGCACGCATATTACAAGAGAGTACATTGAAATTTTAGGTAACGAGTACGATCCAGAAGAACAACGACCCAAGGACAACGTTTGATACGTATTGTTAGATATATTTAACAAGGAAGGACTTTGGGAAAAAACTTTAGATGACATACTTGAAAATAAATTATTCAAAAGTACAACGTGAGGTAGTCCTTACGTGGCAATAAGGAACGATCGATCTCGAAGTCCGTACCCTCCTCCCCGTCGAGATCGCCATCGTCTCCTAGGCACTTCAACGACCCGCGTTTCCTCTCTTTGTTGCATCGTCGCTCCGCGGCTTTTGCGTTGCTCGATGCTAGAAGACGATTAGCCGTCGCTGCGTCGCGGGACTTTATCTCCTGGTGCCGCACCCGCGCGGCTCGCGTTTCGCTCACTCGAGTGCCGGATTTCGTTGTTGGTGTTTTCCGTCGCCTCAGGTGCGAGACGAGTGATCTGGATATACGCTATTTTTTCTAGGTAAGATCCTTATCTCCTCGGGCGCCGAATTCAGAGAAATTTCTCAATTAGCGCGCAGCTTGCTTTCACTTGCATTGTAAGAACGGAATTTTTGACATTACGTAGGCCGCTCGTAGTTTTAAGTAGTTTTGAGCGAGCACCTCGAAGACGGATAAAACGACTGCTTTTCAGAAAGCATTAAAAAGCGTAGTATTAGGCTTCGATCGAATGTTTTCATCCAACAATGTAAAGCGGCGCGACAGAGATTTTTTTTATTCAGGTATCGGTGGCAAGTGTAATTACAACGGGACAGTATTTTATGTGCGTTTTCTCATCGATGTGGATGATAATGATCGATGACCAGTACCGATGAGGTTTGATTTAGGACACGTTATAGTGGAGTAGCTACAAATTAAAGGAATTCTAATATATGAAATGCAACCTTCGCTACATTTAATGCCATGTCAGCGTAAACATGGACTTATCTCGAAGGAAAAGTAGAAGTAGTTTAAATCGAGTCATATAATTACTCGTTAGAAAATATCGAAAAAATAAATTCCCATTATCATCGCATTCGGCTGCCTGCATTGTCATCCTTATATACATCCTTCTATAGAGCGAGTAGTTGTATAATGTAAAAAGAGATAATAGATTGGCTTTGTACGTTACGTATACCAACGCGTGCATAATATTAGCATGTATTGTAAAAATGTAAGCCGTTAAATATCAAGCAATATATATATATATATATATATATATATATATATATATATATATATATATGTATGTATGTATGTATGTATGTATGTGTATGTATGTATGTATTTATGTGTATGTATATATTATACATTAATTATGATTTTTTAACATTTTTCCCATACATTTCTAATATATCACGTGAAATAAGGAAGAAAAATCTAAACTATTTAAAGAGAGGTTCAGTTCTGCTTCGACTTTCTGGTTGAAGGCACGTTGACAGTTTCTGGAATTTATCTAAATAATATTCTGATTAATTTTGTATATTTTTTCATCAAAGTAGAATTTTTCTTAATTCAACATTGTATAAACATGTTTGATTGCTTTCTACTGAGTTTTCCGATGATTTCCTTTTATAAAAGGTTTAGTTTTATAGTATCTTTGAGATACATATGTGAAAGAATCCCGTAGATAATTAGAAATATATTTTTTAACGAAAAGGCTCGTCTAATTTCCAGAACAAAATAAATTTCTGAAAAATTCAAACGCGTTTAGACTATTAGTTTACAATATTATCTTATATTAAGGAATAAGTTTTGACTAACGAATTCTGCAATGAAATTGAAAACGGTGACGACAGAGAGAAAGCTACCTTTTCACAATTTTTACTAATCTGCCGTCCGTACATATTTCTGTCCTCTTATCGCCAATAACTTTCGTTTCTCTTGACTTTATTTCTTTATTTCTTTTTCTCTTTCTTACCTCTTTCTTCTCATTTACGTGCCTCGTAGGCTTTTGACATTTTTTTGCCCCGTGTATATCGTTTTATCTCTTTCCTTGGTTTCCCCCTCTACATCAACTCTTATGCACACCCGTGCATGCGTCTTATATTATTTATTTCGAACAATTACTCACTTGCTCGTTGCATTACTCGCATGCGTTCGTACACTTAAGGAATAAATAGTGTAAGACAGTGCAAGCCGGATGCTGGAGGAAAGCAAGAGAAGGAAAGAGAAAGAAAGAAAGAAAGGAAGAAAGAGAGGAAGGAAGAAAGAAAGAAAGAAAGAAAGATAGAAAGAAAGAAAGAAAGGGAAAGAGATAACTATATTGACAGAAAGAAGGAGAGAGATGAAGTGCGCGTGGCGACAATTTGTGTACGTATGTGCAGATTGTGTACGCACATAATACACAACGTAAAGAAGTAGCAGCGGTAGCAGCAGCAGCAGCAGCAGCAGCAGCAGCAGCAGCAGCAGCAGCAGCAGCAGCAGCAGCAGCAGCAGCAGCAACAGCAGCAACAGCAGCAACAGCAGCAGCAGGAGCAGCAGCAGTAAACACGCGGACATGAGCTTCGGTATAGATCGGCCGAATCGGTGTGTCAGGCTCAGTAGAGCCGCAAACGCCTGACGGAACGGTGCTGCGCTACTCGACGGGCGTTCGCAGCTTCTCTCTTCTCTCACGCGCTCTCTTTTCTTCCTTTTACTTTCTCTCTCTCTCTCTCTCTCTCTCTCTCTCTCTCTCCCTCTCCCTCTACTTCTCTTTTTTCCACTCCCACCGGAGCCTCTTTCTATCCTCACCCCCTACTCATCCCCACAAAAATCTCTACTCGAGATCTATTTTTCCTCACCATCGGTATAAAAGTCCTTTCATTTTTACGTATCCTCGTACTCTTGGCCCGTCCACGTTGCATCCGGGTCCGCTCTTACGACCGCAGCGTGAAAATTCGCTGTCGACGTTGTTACGGAAACAAAAAAGAGCGAGCGAAGAAGTAGAGAGAGAGAGAGAGAGAGAGAGAGAGAGAGAGAGAGAGAGAGGAGAGAGAGAACAAAACAAACAAACGAGAGCAGCGTTCTTTTTGGCTTTTCTCTTTAATACGCAAACGGATTCCCCGAGGCGCGGAGTCACTAACGGCTAATCGCGCGCTGCCGCTCCAGTATCAGCTCGACTGTCTCGTCCGCGTTCGTCGCAGTCGCAGTCGTGCCGCTCGCACACGATCGGTACTCGTGTGTCATTTCTTGGACACGGAGTTAAGCGCTCACCTCGCTTTTCGAGCTCCTCGCAGTGCGCGCCTTTCAGAGGCGTTTTTCCGCTTTCCACGCCGGGGATCGCCCAGCGTCAGTCCCACCCGGGCGAATCCATCTCACTCTCCTTCGGTAAGTACATTATTACGGCTGCATGCGGCTCATTTTCAAAATTCAACTGCTCGCCTGTGGGTGAGGTTACTTTTATTTGCGAAACCACCTTTCTGGCTCTTACATTTCCTTGATGAACGTTCATCAGGACACTTCATCCTTTGCAAGTATTTGTTACTTGTGCTCAACTCGAGCCAACGTGTTGCTTAGTAAAAGGAAATTGAATGTGAAAGTATTTTAAAGGATGTTATTATTTGTAATCAACAGTTTCTTGTGCACGAAACTATAAGCAGTACTTTAATTGTACCGTACGTTTTTGTCAGAAATTCATTTCGTAGCATTCAGCTTCAACTCTCCACAGGATTATTTACTAATAAAACTCCGGTAGATTTATTCTAGAAGAAAATCAAAGATATTTTCGTACGGAATAGATTAATACAATTATTAAATGGTTTATTAATTAAACTTTTTAAAAATTGGCAATATATTTATGAAAAATTTATAAAAATCTTTCTTAAATTTTATATTCTTCCACCATTATTTTCTCACTATTCATTAAATAATTATTATGTTAATTAATTTTTATTTATTTACATTTAATCAATGCATAAATATTGATGAAAATTAATATACGATGATATTCATTTAAACTGGATTTAGCTAAGCTGTTGATGTAATAAATATTATAATTAATTTTTATAACGCATAATTAATCAGAGAAAAACAATTAAGGCAAGTAAATTTTTATGATCATTCGCGAAAATTTTATAAACTCTGACGTCACATCTTAAAATATATTCACAATAATAATAATAATAATAATAATAATAATAATAATAATAATAATAATAATAATAGTAATAGTAATAGTAATAATGATAATAATGATAATGATAATAATATTTTTATTAGGATATGAAGCTAGGTTATTATATGAGGAATATTGCGATCGCTGGTTCATGATTATTATATTAATGAATTTTAATGTTCGAATTATAAAAGAAATGAAAATTAGCATATCGATATATCCCCAAATAGCTTGTAAGTGATAAAAATTTAAATAACGTAATAGTACTCAAATATGTAGATTTTTAACAAAATGCAAAGAGGCAATTTAATTTTCATAAAATATTAAAATGTATTAAAAATTAAAAAATAGATTACAAACTTTTATAGCATATTTATAAGCTTCATTATCTGTTAAAACGCGTGGGCGTGGATATATCGATGATTGTATTTTCATTATATATATTTCGGATAATTTAAAAGGAATTTCTACAGCTTATTGATGTATTTCTTATTTCTAGTGAGTTCAAGTGTAATAAAGCATATATATACACGCTAATTCTTTTAATATATATTTTTAAATAGAAATATATATACACACACACAAATACACGATGATTTGAGCGACACGCAAGCAGAATTAGATTAAGATCCCTTCTAAGTTACGTATTTTTTACACGTTCTAGAAAATGTTAAGCACCGATACTTGATGTAAAAAATGAGATTCGCTCTTTCAATAACTCTTCAATGTAATTTCAAATTGTAATGTATACTATTTCTAACAACTCAGAATACTCAGAATAGAATTTAATTTTTAATTTTTTAAAAGTTCTTATTACATTATTTATATTGAATTAATATCGGTTCTGTGCAATTGTTTTTTCAATAAATATTTGAATCTTTTACTTGTTATCTGAATCGAAATATTAACTTCTTCTTTGCTTTTATTTTTAATCTTGAATTAATATGCGCTGTTTTGTTTAGCGTTATCCTTATTTCATGCATAAGAGAAATTCATTCAAATATATTAATATAAAACCGTTTGGTGATAATTCATTATTCAATTTATGTTTGATACAACAACCTTCAGAAATCATCGATACGTAATATATTCAAATGTAAATCACATTTAGTAATAATTATTATCTTGAGTTCGGTATTACTGAATTTTTTAACGGTAATCATATTAGTATATTCGATATAATAAACTGTATGTATAACAGAGACACAAATGCGGATAATTATATTTCTTTCTTGGACTTTATGCTTTCTCTATCCGCTGTACCAAGACCTTCGCTAGGTCTAGACACATTAAGTCAAAGCTATGAATAATTAACGCAATGTCACCCTGTTCTTTATTAATTTCTCAGTAGCTTATGGAAATTCGTAAGAGCTGCAGTTATTTAAAACTAATACAAGTGTAAAAATAAAAAACTTAATAAAATGTGTTAAAGTATTTTTTGTTCTTAATGAAAATGTATTAATGCCATAAGGTGTAGAATGACAGTAAATTAAAATCTATGTAAAAGAAAAACATTGTGTATACTGTTACATATATTTTGTTTAATGTTACGAATAGATGTAAGAGATAAATGCCTTCTTCAGAGGTTATTATGCCAACTTGTTTATATCCTAATCTAGGAATCATGAAAAATAATTCCACAGTCATCCATGTAGTTGTAACAGAACGGTGCTTCTTACGTACCATTTTGAAATGTTATCGAAGAATTACTTTACACTACCTTTGTTAAGACTTGGGTCCCACTTTTTCAATGCTTCAAAACGTTGTTTTCAATAAAAGCTGAACTAATGAGATCATGCCTTTTTATTTTTAACACAAATTTTAAGGCACTCGAATAAAATAATAATCAAAGATAATACATAAGTCATTTATCATACATTCATAAGTATACAGATATATAATAATGTACACATATATATCTGAATTTGTATTCAAATATGTATTCTCGTAATTTTAATGACTAGCACCTAGAAAAAAAATTCTATTACCGTTTTCTTTATTGATAACGGTGTATTTTCTTTTCATCTCATAGCTATCACGCACACTTTCTCCACATTAACATGCCTACTTCTTCATTTCTTTAAACAGAATTAAGAAATTCGAAAAATTCTGAAAAAAAAAAGAAACAAGTTTGAATTAAATATGTCAAACTGTAAGTTTACAATCATGATTTGGTAAAAATTTTCATCAAGAATCATCGAGAGTTTATTTTAATCTGGATGAGTATTTCACAATTATTCCAAGCTAACATAATTAAATGTATGTTAAATGACAAATACCGTATACTCTTTCAAAATTTCGAATTTAAAAATGGAGAAACAATAGTTTTGTTAAATAATATTAAGAAATTATTATTGAATTTGTAAAATATACAGTCTGTATTATTGTTTTGACGAAGGTAGTATTGCGGCTGAAGCAAACTGAAGATACTGTTATAAAATTAATATCTGATCTCAGCATTAATGTTTGAAACAAAAATTTTTATTAAAATGCAATGTTAAAACTAAATTTCGTGAAAAACGTGAATAATAAACATTATTTTGGCACATAAGTCGTCTGATTAAACTTGGAACCTATCTACGCAGTATACTCGCAATTATATTACTTTTGTTATCTCGCGAACTGTTATATCTGATGGTGTGCATTTAAGACGTTTACTTTTTAAGGGAGACTTTTTTCATATTACGAGAATTCTCTTTTAGACGGTAGAATTACAATACTATTTTCGTTTTAGTCTTTAAGTGCGATTTTTCGCGATTTTTGGTGTCCGTAAGTTCACTTTGCTTTACACTGAATGTACTTTTTACTATGACTCGAAAAAAGTAGCTTATTAGGCGACGAATATTTGTACATAATGCAGCTACTAATTAAAAATACATGAATTTTTATAAAGGAATTGAATAAATGCACGTTTTCGGCTTTTTTGTCTTAATTTTACTACTTTGTCTTAATCGACAAAGAGTGGTGAAGCATCTGTGTGTGTTCTTAAGTGCTTGTTTAAATGTTATTTATTTTGACGCGTGTGCAAACTTTGGCCTTTTAATTGACAGAGAGTATTTTTATTTGTTAATTCATCAAGCTAAAAAAATAAATTTCATAGGCATACTCAAGCCTCAGGAGAAGTGACTCTAGAGTTCAGAGAAAAGAAATTAAAGTAAAAAATACGCAGGAGTACATATTTTATGATAAAGATTTTTATAACGCGATCTAACTTAAATATTAATACAATTACGTAATGAGTGTACTTAAATAATTGTAATTTTAGATTTAGCATATTGCAAATTATTAAATGGGAGCGTTTTTCTTAACTATCATAGCCTACTGAAACTTTTTAACGATAGAAGGAGATGAGATATTTTGTTAAAATATTGTATAATTTTGATAGCAATTGTTTTGATAGCAATTATCCGTAACGCAATGACACGCATGATCAGTATTCTGGAGTTCAAAGTAAAGCTTTGTAATTGAATGTTGCTGAAGTGTTTCTTCGAAGCATTAATTTTTAATTTAGAGTAACCCCTGCATTCATGTATGATGATCAAATGAATTAAATCTTGATACTGAGAATTGTTGATACATTTATAAAGAACAGATGAGATGCAAAGTTAAAATTTAAATTTATAATTTGTGAAAAAATGTATACGAATGAAATCCATACAGTATTTTTATGCAGTATAACGTACAATGAAATATTGACTTGTTTATGGTTCTTAACTTATTATTATCAATTCTGGGATGAGCTTGTTTAGTAATAAGTAAATTAGTTTAGATAATAATGTGTCATGTGTATATATATATTTTTTTTACAATAATTTGCTAATAATTTTAACCACTCTAAATATACCGTTTGTAGATTCATGAATTTGACAATAATACTTCACAGATTTAATAGCGCAGTTAATGCACAGTAGTTAAATTTCAATAAAAATATATTAAATTAGCAATCCAATCTTCTAATTCATTGAGATACAATGTTCACTTTAAAATATATAATATCTTTACATTTTCTCAATCTGAGTAAACTTAAATTATTTAAGAAAACTTTATTACGTATAAGTTAAAACTATGAATTTTTTAATTACAAGGTTAGACCTTTCAATAAGCTTCTCCAGTGGATACGTAAGTGCTTTTTAATTACATATGAAAATTGACCCGTTTTTATGAGAAACGTTGAATAAATTGTGACATAAATTCTTGAATTTTACGATCTCTGGTTCTTTGATATCACAACATCAAAATTCAAAATAATATGCTAAAATAACAAAAGTGATTAAAAATAACCAATTTCAGTACTATCAAGTACCGAATTTTTGTAGCAACTGATAGTCGTTAATCTAAAAGTAAATCATTAAAATTTTTTATGGCTAATGGGTGCTTTCGAATATAATTATTCAATTGGGAATTATTTATTTTACAGTAATGTTTTTACGAGAACCGTTTGCATTTGAAACTGAAAACTAGCGTTTGAGATGTGGTTTGTCTACTTTATCCAATTTGTACTAAGCTCATTGTTAAAAAATTATAAAATATCGTTCATTATTGTTTACAGTTTATAACCTGGCATTGTAAATTACTTGCAATTATATTCAGTTTATGCGTTTGAAAATTCAATATTTTACATTCCAATTTATTCTATATTTATCAATCTTTTATTATATATTTTATTACGATCAATTTAAATTATTCATCTATTAATTCTAATTATGCAACAATGATACTTATTAATGGTCCAAGAAATAATAATACTCTATCAACAGACTTACTTATTTTAATTTTAAATCGAATAAATCGTTTATAAAATAATAAATTATAATGATACGTGCATAATATTTGAAGTTCACATAAATGTTATTAGTGTCGTAATTCACGAATAAACCGTGGATCTAGTAAATTGCCTAGAGAAATTACTTTAAGCCTTAAGAGTAGATGTAGAATTAAACACATTAAAAATTAAAAAATTTTAATATTACAGATAAATAAATTAATTACATTTAAATTTAATGAATATTAATAATGAATTTATCTAGTTGTAAGAAAAACATTAATGTTAAATAATATGAGTATAAGATTTTTATATCTGTGTTATTTAAATTGAAGAGACTGAAAAAGTGAAAATTCATAACACAACGCCCGTAATTAGGAAGTCATTAGTATAAGCAAATAATACGCAAAATACTTTTATGCTTCGAAATTAAATTAATACTTCGTTTTAATTTTTAAGGTTTTAGGGATGTTTGAAAATGTTTAAAATATTTTCATAAATAATGAATTCGATTTGCATATAAATACTCGATTCAGAATATTCAAGCTACAGGCTCAAAAATTCGATAAGTTACTCTTTTCGAAACTCCTTTTAAGAATTTTTAATAATAATGTAAATATTTTAATGTTTACCTTTCTTTGTAATATGCACTATATATACAGGGTATGCATATACCGTATGTACGTACTGCGCTAATTTGAACGGTTATTTAAACAATGACAAGATCTCCAGATTTTGTTGCTATTCGGGATATTAGTGGCTTTTGATATGATAAATAATATTCATTAATAAAAACTTGTCGAATGCCTCGGGAACGCATGTTAATTAAGAATTAAGTGTTACAACGCATATGCTTATCGATAGCGTATTGGAAGTGTTATTTGCGGATATTTTTGGCAATATTGCTAATTAGTTTTTTGTGATTTTTTTTTGTTATTGTGCACTAGAATTATGCAATTTTTTTGTTAAAATATTAATAATTCTTTTATTTATAGTCTATTGCAGGAGGTAGTCTGCAAGTACTTTCACGCGGCGCAACTTCTATTTGTTTATAATAAGTGTCTATGTGGAACAAAATTTTCTTTTTATTTTTCTGGTGGTTGATAATGATTGTTGTTTATGATGGTTAGTAAAAATTTGAATTTTTTCAATTTTTATCCCTTAATAAGTATTGTTTTTCGGGGTGTTATTAGGGTTAAATCGTTTTTTCGTTCATGTTGTACGATAGTTGTATGGTTTACGTAGTTCTTTTGAAGAAATTTAAAGTTTTGAAAAATTTCATTTTCTGTTTGAATTCCAACGTTGGAAAAACTCGTAAAAATACTCATAAAAAATAATACTTCAAGTTCTTCTGATTCTAATTTAATAAACATTTCCCAGGCAAATCATTGTTCTCTGTTCTGTTTTTTTTTTTTTTTTTTTTTTTTTGATTTCAAAACATTCAAAGAAATGAAATTTTATATTTATTACATCTCTAACACGTAAAATTCTTTTACGAACGATATTTAATCCCGTATTTATTTTATAAATTTCACAATTTGTCCTTATCATATTTACGAAATGGTTTTAATTAGGTTGAATTCAGTTCATTTCCTCTAGTTTGCATTTCCCCTATAAGTTTCAACCTCATATTAAATATATCGTTGAAAGTATCGAGTTTTATAAAATTAAAGCTCTAAATTAAAGCTTAAAGGTCACTATATAATATATAATTTGATCCTGAACATCGTTCTGCAATGATTTTTGTTAAGATCGATGAATCGTAGATGAGCAAAATCTGAGAAATCTACGTACTTTCAATTTGTTTCTAAAATGTGTTGATTCGCGAAGAAAATATTTAAATTACACGTAGTTAAAGTGCGTTCAAATTACAAATTGACTTATTCGTAGGAGCGTAAATAGGAGAAAATATAAGATACGCGGCTGGTCTGCGTTCACCAGAACTTGAAAAACTTATTTAATTTAAATAAATATAAATAGCTGAATGTATGCAAATATTTAATGTAAAGCTGTGAAAATAATTTTTCATAACGATTTTATAACGATTATAAAATTATGATTTACATGCATATTTCTCATTATACAATAATTTATGCGTACAATATTGTACGATATTGTAGCTTTTCAGTGAATATTATCTAACGGAATTAATTAATAATTAACATTTTATATTTCTTTACAGAATTCAAATTGTAGATGTTGCGAGCATCATTTTATTCGATATTTCGTAAATAGAGGGGGATCTCACGCGGTTCTTCGGTATAATTCAAGTATGTCGGATAAAGGTGTGCAAACAAAGTTCTTTGAATTTAAATAGAACTGAGGATACATACCGACGTCCTTATTTTTCTCCGCTTATAATAATAACTCACGGGTAAAACAGACGACGTTGGTTGGTAAACAAAATATAGATCGAGAGGGAAAAGTGAAATCGTAATTGTGCGAGGCGTGGATTTGACGGTTCGATGAGTAAGAGCATCGAATGTATGCAATTCCAGTTTATAATATATCTACTTTGTAACAATTGTACGCCTGGAAAAATGTTGGCAAGGCAATGAAATTATTTCGTTGCGAATATCAAGGAGTATCGAGTTTGATTCGTTAAGAATCGCGCGCGGATTAAGAAATAACTTAACGTTATTCATTCGGATGTAAATAGAGCATTGCTTTTATTATTATTATTTTTATTATTTTTTGATCATCGACTAAGGATAGCCTACTTTGTTCTGTAATTAGAGCGCATATTTCATTTGTCCTTTGATATCGTAATTCATTCCCCTATAGATTATGGTGTATTTTATGACTTTTTGATGATCATAAATTAATTAATCAATTGCGCAGATTAATCATTTTCGTAATTATACGTTCAAATATAAGTAGGAGTTTTCTTTTTAAAATTTATGCTACAAATGTACTAGATTAATGTTGAATAACAGCATCGGAGAATTAAAGTACTGATAAATTAAAAAATTGTAAGGAAGGTCAGTCGTTTAATGTTGAAATAAGAGAAGGTAGACAGTTTCTGCCCTGACAAATGTTTATGCAGATAACGCTATCTGCTAGTCGTACTGTAATTTTATAAATAATTTGTCGTGTACATTAAACATCGGAGATTCGCTTGATTCGAGTAGATTCGCGTACACGCGTCGACGCATGCTTCGTTCAAATAAACGACGCTTTTCAGATCCGGTTTCTTTTTCTATCTAATGACGCAACGATTCGTTTAATCGAACCCTGATTATTGTTCCATTGTTTACTCGGCGGTCCAACGAGTAAAATAAAATTTTGGCGACGAGCGTAGCGCTGCCGGTTAATTATTAATTAATATAGAATTAATAGAGGATGGGGAGGCGTGGCTCGCGTAAAGAATAAAGAAATGCCAAGGAATAAGAGCAGTGCAAAGCTTGGCTCTAGGCTATGGATTTGCCCGCGTGTAAGCAAGTGGAACGTATTATGAAAATACCGGTGCGGCAGCGGAAAAATATTATTTTCAAAGTTCAGCTAAACTCGTTAACTCGTTGGTACTGTTCACGAATTTTCTCGACGACGAGCGAGCCGCGCGTACTCGACCTCCGATGCGTACACGCGTCTCCGGATCGCTTGTACAAGGACGTACGTACGATTGCCGATGATCGCGCACGCGCACGCGCATCGCTACAGTTTCGTGTTTTTCACGGAACGTAAACACGCGCGCGAGTCCGGCGCAACTCGCTCGCGTGTTTATACAATAGCGATCCCCCGAATTACATAATTTTTCGTTTACGTACGCGCGCGCGCGCGTGCGCTTCCTGTCTTCCTGTCTTCGCGCCGGTGTTACGGTGTTAACCGCTGCCTCCCATTTTACAAGCGCGACTCATCTCTCCTTTTCGAATATCGCTCGGGAGCGCGCGAGGCAGAACCAGTTTGTCGAAACGGTTGTTGCGCGCCACGGTGGTACAGAGTCGCCGAGCAAAGGAGAGAAAGACGCGCGCTATCGCGCACACGCGCGCGGCCCCGGCGCACACGAACGTCGGCGGCCCGAGGGACGGACGCGCACACGCTTGCGATTTATTACGGCCATCGGAGTGAACGAGACGGAGTGAAAGAGACGGAGAGAGAGAGAGAGAGATAGCGAGATAACGCGACCGGGCGTAGAACGCGAGAAAGAGTAAAAGAGGAAGATGAGGAGGAATGAAAATAAACGGCGAGCGCGAGGCCGCAAACAGAAATTAAACGAAAAATTGCGGCTTTTCGCATTTTTAAGGCCACGCGTTACGAGGACGCGCGTCGTCCGTTGTTCCTCGCCTTGGAATCCGCGTATCGCCGGTTCTTTTTCTTTTTTCATCCCCTTCTTCAACCCCTCGTGCTCCGGCCGCTCGTAACCGATTGTCTTATTATAGTCGCACGCTCTCTGGCTCCACCCCGTGAATCGCGTCACTTCTTCGTCTCGTCTTTTGCGGTGGATCGTCAAGGGACTCGAGGATCGAAACAATGGAAAATAAATAAACACTAAATACTTACGGTGGTCGCTACTCGCTTGTGGTTCATGCGTATCTCAACAATTACATATCTGGCTGTTTATTTAAAAAGAAAATTAAGTTCAGCTCTTGACCTAAGCATTCGTATTTATTTGTATTCGTACACACTTTAAACGTATCGCACTTCATTCTGTCCCATAGTCGATCGACTTTCATTTATAAAATCGCACTCTTTACGCGTGTAACATTGAATTCCTTTCGCACATTGTAACAGCGTTATCATTGCGATATAAATAAGAGCTATTGCGCAATCCAGCAATGAGAATTATCAAGTAAATGTAAGAATCTCAAAGAAGCTTCCTTGATTTTATCTTACGAGAATACCGACATTTACTTATTATGTAAATACGGATTATTTGAGCGATTTTTTTTTGCGAAAGCCAAGCGTACTTGATGAAAATTCACTAATTACCGAAGAGGCTGGTTTCGGTCTGGTTTCGCTCTGGTTTCGAAAATAAAATAAAATTATATATACGTTTGTATATGTTTGACTTACCAATGACAACCGATACTTTCATTTAAAAAGTACGCTGCGCGATGCATCGGGTCGACTCTTAAGATAATTCTACTACAGCTGTTTAAAGTTTTCCCAGATAAACATTGAAGTCCCTGCGGGAGTCGCCTTGCATCTACGGTATTTCGTAATTTCGTAGGCGCCTCGAATATTCACGGGAGGAGTTTCGATATAAGGGAGAGAAAACAAAGATATCGCGGAAAATTTATAAGTCGGTTCGAGTCGAAGAAATGGTCAGACGGGCAACGGAGATGAACCTCGCGGAACTCATCCGAGTAACGGTTTCGTCGGAACGTAAACAGGTACATTATGCAGATAAGCACATGCACGTACACACGCGCAAAAAGCCGAATAATCTCGCGATTATGCATGGATGTGTATGCGTTAAGTTCATTCATGGACGGACGTACGGGCCCGCGACCGCACACACGCATACCAATGCCTTTAGATACATTACGTTCGGTGCTACGGGAAACAAAGTAAAGTAAAAAGGAACAGTACAGTGAGCGAAGGTGTGGCCAACTACGGTACAACGTGAACATGCGAGCGCGGAAGATATAGAAATTGCGAATTCTCATCGGAGAGAAAAAGGGCGCGCACTCGTGAGTTCGCCTTCGGTGTAAACACGAGTTTGACAAGTTTTTCACTCTCTCTCTCTCTCTCTCTCTCGAATTCTTTATCAACGAACGAGGCGCTTCTGGCATTCTATACGTATGCGCAATGTCGAGTATTCGAAATATTTTAAATTGTTGGATTATGCGTATTCGTTTTCAGGACGTGCGAGATAAGTAGCATTTTCAAGTTGTTCCAAGCTTTATGAATCGCAGCGATAATTTAAAGTGCATTGTAATTTAAATGAAAAATTCTTTAAATATCCAGAAAATTAACGTCTAATTGCAAAGTTTTTATGCGATGAATTTATGTGCGCAAGCTGATGAAATAAAACAACATTCATTTTTCTTATTCAACCTAAAGCGCATGTCGAATAAAATTATTTACTCTTTGTTATTTAAGTGAAAATTCCGTGCAAAAGAGCAATGAAAAAGCTTCCCGATACTCTTTGTACCGAGATATCGTTTGTTGAGGCGGTTGGCGATAGCGAGATGTTATCAGCTGTTTATAAGCGAAGAGGAAGCATGTGCATAGCACCAGTATTATACGACGCATTTTTTCTTATTCCATGCCCATGTGAAAAGCCTGTGCTAATGAGAGAATGCAAATTTCTTTTTCGCAGCGTGTGG
Source organism: Wiebesia pumilae (assembly GCA_018907045.1). NCBI lineage: Eukaryota > Metazoa > Arthropoda > Insecta > Hymenoptera > Agaonidae > Wiebesia > Wiebesia pumilae. The sequence goes on along the minus strand of JACCHZ010000137.1, from coordinate 1,299,131 downwards.
CTAGATTAGCCGATGGTGGTCAGTTCATTGGTAACGTCTTAATAAGTACATTGAATTGCGCGATTAGCGCACCTGACCTTTACGACGCTTTTCCGGACAGGGTTGGCGCCTTGTTTACTACACGTAAATAGCTAATCATGTTTACCCGTGGCAATTTGCACATTGTAACGTAACTAAATAATCAGTTTTATTACAATAATTTACTTGATATCGTAAGAAGACGTATGGCGATTCATATATTATCTATTCTGTACTGGTATCGGTTGCTACACTCGTTTTCTTAAAACTTGGGAATTATTTAAACCTTCAATACCATCTGTTGGAATCTAAGAATTTTGCACTCGCTTTTCCTCGTTTTAAACAATGACGCCAAGTTTCTTTGGTATACCGATGTTGTTAGCTTCGATTCTTAAACAATCATAAACGAAACCTAGAAGGTTTGGAAAGAAACGATTACTAGCGAAGTGAATAATTACGATCGGAGATGAATACTCGTCTGAAACAATAAAAATACTACTTTCTTGGGCAAATAAATGTGATCAGCGGCGATTGGCAATTCCTTTAATTTAAATACTTTATAAAATTCCTGCACTAATCCGGAATGTTCACAAGCATTGAAAATAAGAAATAATTTGGAGGATTTTCATGCACTTATTTATGCTAGACTAAAATTATTCTCTTCGGAGAAAATGATAGAAAATGATTGTCGTATGAAAATGCAGGCTCTTGCATTTCCTTACATTTGAAATGATCGCCCATTTAACTTCCGAAAATTTCTTCATTACTGAAGCGTTCGATCATTCGTCAAGCATAAAGAATCGATTCAAACGCACGAGACACACGATCCCTCACTGTACACGTAAGCAGCGCCCATCAATAACATTTTTCGTCACAGATTTCTTCATCCACGCTATTCTAGTCTCGAACACTCAAGTGTGCACGAGCTCTTATCGCTGTAACGGCGCAAGAAGCAGCAGCAGCAGCAGCAGCAGCAGCAACAACAGTCGCTGCGATAAAGCCCTGTATTTCTCGAAAGAAAAAGAGAGAGGGAGCGAGAGAGAGAGAGAGAGAGTGTGTGTGTGTGTGTGTGTGTGTGAGAGAGAGAGAGAGCGAGAGCGAGAGAGAGAGAGAGAGAGAGAATGAACCGCACTATTATTAAAACGGCCGGCGTGCACACACTGCAGATGAAGCCTCCTCTCTCATGATCCGATGCAATCGCTACCCGGCATTTTACATAGGAAACCTAATGTACATGTACAAGATGCGATGGAATAGTCGAGTGACCGACAAATAGGTCGAGCAGTCTTCCAAATGATGTACAAGGGAAACAAAAACAAAAAACAGAAAAAAATAAACGAAGAAAATCTAAACGGAGTGAGAGAAGTGTTATGTGTTCGGCTATGACGAGCTTTTTCTCAGTCCTCATTTACGTGTTTTGAGAGATTCCGCCGTAATCATTAAAAAGTGGCAATAGGAAATTTACTTGATCGCAAACGCACGAGCTTATTCACGTAACGTTATTACGAGCCGCTTAATTAATTCATCGGAGAAAATGTATGACTTCGATCTGTAGAGTTTTTCAGATGATATATTACTTGTGATTAGAGTTTATTCGATATCAGGTAGTTTTAATCGTTGAGCGCAACATTTCACACTTTCGACAATTAATAACGTTTAGCTCTTAAATCCTTGTACATTTTCTTGAAAAAGTGATGAAATATCGGAGATATGAATTAGCTTTTTAAATCCAATAATACGATAATATCCGATGACGGATTGATGTTCGTGTTTTGGAATAATCTTGTTTTTAGTGGACGAAGGGTATTATTTATTTACGCTAAAACAAAGGAAAAACAAAGAAAAAAATAATAATTAAGAGAGAGAAAAAAAGATTAAACGATAGAATTAATTAATATAATATCGAAGAACTCGTATCTCTTCTACGTATCTCTTAGAAATTGTTTAATGGGTTTCATCATTTGTAGGAGTTGACGGGCAGTCATTCGGTATATTCATTATCGAAAATGGCTATCGGGTGAATGATCAATCTAATTGCTCAGCGAAATATTTTTAAAGTCACAGCAGCAGATTTCATCGATTCCTTTTCATTTGTATGTTATTGCGATGTGGAAATTATAAATTCTTTTCAATGAAAGTCGCACTTCAATGAAAGTTGTATGAATTATTTATAACCCAAGAAGATTCTATTGTATATCTTTTTACGACCCCTTTATTCCTTACAACTGAGTGCAACTTTGATGCAAGTTCAAGTTTTCAATTTTAAAATTGATTACAGTGACATACAGAGTGCTAAAGTGATAAAATAAAGTGAAGGATGAAAAATGAGCGAGAAAAGACGCCTAGTTCAAACGAAACCTTTATAATTGCAAATGCAGCACCCGCTGAATATTTAAAGACGGTAAACCAAGGCAAACGTAAGATCAGTAGTATAGTAAAATTGATGAATCATTTACAGCGTAAAATGAAACCTTTTCACCTTCGGAATATTATTGCGTTCGTTTATAATATTAGGAACGCGGAGCTAACTCACGAGTATTGAAACGGATTAGTACGTGCTCTGAGAGGAAAGAAAAAATAGCAAAGTAGGAATGCTTAAAGTTTGATCAGTGCAAAGATCAGAAAGTTTTCTCAATACTCGTTGTGCGACTCGCGAGTAACAACATGACACGAATGCAATAGGAGAAAAAAGAATTTGCGCATTGTCGTCGTATTGTTTCATTGCCATTGAGCGCATTTATCTCGCGCGCGAAAAAGCTCACGCATCAGCCTTCGTATAAGCGCCGGTATTTTATTCAGAGCGAAGGCTCACGCTTTATCGCTCTCATAAATACAATTCGCCCGTAATTATATGCGACACGCGATAAACAATTCATAATTACACGCTTCTTAAGTTTTCTTAGTCGGTTTGCTCGTTCCTCCTGTTGCTCGCGCCTCTAATAAATCAGGTGCAAACTTCAAATATTTGATATTCTCAGTAGCGCACAACTTCATTTCAAATCATTCGCGTTGTTTGCAATCGTATGTTTACTATGAAATCATATCGCTATTTCGGAATCTTTCTCCTCGTTCATTCGAAGAAGCTTCGAATTTTATATTTCACGTGATAACTTATTATATACAAATACACAAGATGACTCGATAACTTGACTTCTTTGTATGCCACATTTCAAAACCATACGGCAAACGACAATTGCACATTGCATACCGAAAATTAAACCCAATTGTTATTTAAATGTACATTTCGACAACATTATTAAAGTACATTTTATAAAGATAACATTCATCGCTTCGCTTGGCTAAAACAAATGATTTATAGAAGGAATACAAATTACAAGTTAAACAAGTTCTAACACTTTTGGTAAGCTATGTCAAAGATTTTCGGTTAAATATTCAGCTTCTCGAGTCGGTAGATGTAAGCTTTACTGTGGGATTGAATTGTTTACTCAAATATTTTAACCGATTGAATGTTCGCGTGATGAAAATTATAGTCGATACAAAATCTCCTTGTATTCGTAGTATAAAAATATTATTACATTCATTCGGTAAGGAGCTACGTTTTAAACTGTACTTTATACTTTAGCAGAAGAATAATATAAAATAAAAGATTCGTTCATGAGGATATTTTTAAATTCTACATGGCACCTCGTTATTGTTATCTAAATGCATCGTTATTATTATAGTTTACATTTTTTATTGTTGTACTTTGAATTACACGTATCATTATAGGTAATTTGATATCACTGTAAACTGATTTTCATATAATGTAAGAGCAGTGCGTATGTAATTTAAATTTGTCTTGTAAAAATATGAAAATTCTGTACGATATTTTTTTTACATTGAAATTATTATTTTAGAAAGATAAAATTAGTGTATCAATTTCATTCCCAACAGAAAACTGATGTGTCTTTAATGTACGTAAGACTTCCTGTTATTAAGATAATTTTATAAACCTGAAATTATTATGAAAAATTGTAACTGATACTGTATTTATGAAATATTCGTAAAATACTTGAAATTTATTTCTTAAATAATTGATAAAATATTTTGAAAAGTGTATTAAAAGTGTAATGAATTTGAAAAAGATTTTGTTTCGGTATAAATATTAAAAAAAAAAAAGAACGTCACGAAGGCACCGATAAAAAAATTCTTTTGAAAGAAATTTTAATATTAAGCTGATACATTTCATTTACTTAAAAAGTGCTCTTTACAAACACAAAAGTTCTATCTCAAAAAGTTTTCTTTTTATAAGGTTACTTATGATTATTATATTATAAATAAAAAAATTTTCCTCGATGAATATTCTTCTTTAATTTGGAAAAAAATCTTAGATAAAAAAAAATTTATCAGATATTTTTATGAGCAATTGAAATAATACACTCGAATAATCATGAATTTTTTGTTAAAAATTTTCTTAATTCTACTTGCAATTTACGTAATTTTTATTTTATACAAGTCGTTGTCGATTGTAAAGTATACATGATTGATAAACGTACTAATGAATTTTTGTATAGTAGCTGGTTAAACAATAAAGATATTGTGAACTTGAGTGTAATAAATAAATAACAATTAAGAAATATATAAAAGAAAAAATGACTATCATTACAAGGATAACATGGTATTTTTTACAATTTATTAGCACATTATTCTGTAGCTATTAATGAAATATTTATTATCCGAAATTTATCATTCACTTAAAGACAATTGTTTTTATGCTAGTAATAAATAGTATAAGCAGCAATAAAAGTTGCGTTAAAAATTGCAAATGTCTTTATCAGTAAAAAAAGGAATTTGCCATTTTTTATCTTAATAGCAAAATTTACTCGTATCCATTTAATCTACCGATATCGTTAATTATCTCCACGTACAAATATCTGTAGTTACACACGTAAACGCGTATGCTGTATACATATGTTGCTATGTACACAGCAGAAAATTGAATTTTCGTTTCGCAAGCTGACCTTCTCACAGTAATTATACCTCATGGAATTAGCAACTATCTTATTTATCTGCTTCGAATGACGTTTTCTCTCTCTCTCTCTCTCTCTCTCTCTCTCTCTCTCTCTCTCTCTACTTTACACTCACCCATACCCTCCATCCGCACCCATGCACACGCACACAAAACCCACACACATTAATTATTATACCAACACAACATCAATCGGTCATTCCTGTCTCTCGTGCGAAAGTGCAATATCATTGCACTACAAAGATAAAAAAAGTCCATGTATGTGCAGTTACCTATATTTGTTATCAGAATTGCATTATTTTTTGCATTGTTTTCATCCCCTTTTACCATGAACGGATCTGTACCGCATTACAATTAATCTCTGCGTCAATAGCTATGCGATTGCGTGGAAAAAGTACAATAAAAGGCTTTCGTTGTGCTTACATGGTGCGAACAAGCATTTTGTAACGCGACTCGTGGACGCAATGCATCACCTTTATCGCTTCTAGAATAAAAGGAAGAGGCAAGCGGGAGTGCTGCATAGTTAGTAGCTTTCTATTGTTCACGAATGCACGTTATAAGCAAATAAGAAGTGACAGGTAATTTACGAAACGATTTGTAAAACAATGTTGATAAGAACTGTGGGTCCAAGTTCAGTTGGTGGGAAGAGTGTTTACTTTGGAATTTGATAGTAAATACAGGTAAATAATGGTGCAAGAATACCGACTCGACGAATAATAGAAAGACTAATTATGCAAGTAGAGTAAACGAAATAAATCAAAGCAGTTGGCTTACTCTTTAATATTGAGCATTTTATGAATTATCTAGAGATATTTCTCATGTATTTTAAAAGACAAGTTTTAGCTGAGACCTAACGATGTAAAAAATACTGTTAAAAGAATTCGATTGGATGGTGATTTTTTTTTTTTGCCAAGAATCGTAAAAACTAATCGAAAAATCCCTAACGAAAATAAAACTAATGAAAATCAAAAATTAAGCTTTTAAAAATCAGCATAGGATATCTGGCCTACCTTCCTTAATCTGCATAATATTTCATTTACGTAAAAGCGATAATAATGTTCATAGAGGCACAAAAATATTTCAAATAAGTTAACTCATAAAATCATACGTATGGTAAACTCTTATTCATAGCTCCTCCTGACATAAAAGGTAATGTTGCCTCTGGTATATTTTAAATACCCTTGGTTTCTAAATTATAGATAAAATTAAATTTCACGTGTTACTAAAGGCTTTAATACTGTTTATGGAATAAGAGAAATGTTGCTTTTCTGACAAGAGTCGAAATTACTCAGTAATATAATATTAGTACTTGTGCTGAAAGATTTACAATTTTAAATGGCTGTATTTTCAGAGTTCCGTTGGAATTAACAAATAATTATAATTGAAGAAAAATTTCTCTAGTTGAAATATTATTGAATTCTTGTTGTATTTGTAGATGATCGTGAATTCGGTGCATAAAGAAAACTTTTTTTCATCTACTGCTGCATTATCTAGCAATTAAAATGTATAAAAAGTTAGAAATTGTAAGATATTTAAACATTATACAGTTTCAACTTTTGTATACTTGTTATAATTGTTATTTTTATGAGTTTCAAGCAACTTACAGTTACACGGTTCACTTCAAACAACTTGTTGCTTACTTCTCATCGCAACCTTAGCAATGCAATGCAGTCGTCGTATTGCAAAAATTAATTTAAATATAAGAGCAATCAGCGATGTTCTCAAACAAAATCTTGAACAAAACAAGCGTTAAAATTCGGAAATTGAAGGATAAATGTTGTTTATTTTGGATTAAGATTCAAAAATTCTTGATGGACACGGTGAAGCTACACAAGCGTTATTTGTATACTCTGGTGCTACTCGATATGTTATGCAGTTGATTTTTACTTTCATTTAATACTTTACGTAAACGAATTTATTATAGTTGATTTATGATTTATATATTACATTGAAATAATGTATTTATCAAGGTAATTTTTCATAGTTTTTTGCTCGTAAGAAACTGCAATACGAAATAGATGAATAATAAATTATGAACTTTATAAGATAATATTAAAATAAGATTACTTGGTTATGTCAGAATTGAACCGTTTTTCTACGTTAAATTCTTTTCCTAAATTCGTATTCTTATAAAAAATCAAGGGACATTGTAAAAAGAGCACTGTTAGATGATGTAGAACCTGTTTTTTCGATAAATATTAAGAATTCGATCTTCGTTATCAATAGATATGTAAAATAATCCATATAATTATGGCTGAAAGTCATAAACAAGGACAGATGTATAATTAATTAGGGGTTATCGATTATTGACCTCGAATATTATTTCTGCAATGAAAGATTAGGCTGTGAGATATCTTTGCTTATAAAAATACAATGTGTGGCCCTAAAATTGAAGTCACTACGTAGAAAAAATAGCCTTAGATTAGTATTGGATAATTTTAAGTAAAACTTATTATTACCATATTATATTGTTACTTCGAGATGTCTTCTATTGTTTTCTTTCATCGCGCTAAGCAGTGCATTCGAGACCGAGGAAGACAAAGAAATGAAAATAATTTTGTCAGCTGCATGGAGATTCGATAATTAATGTACAAATTATGACTCGTATAATTTTTCACTTTCAAAAGAGCCTTATAGCAACTGATTCAAGCGTCATTGAAAGAAGGTGTACCAACGACAAAAATTAAAACCTGGACAAATAAGATTAAATTATTTAAAACTGATACGAGTACCCGAAGGAGTTAGTTTTAAAGGTAGTGTTGCGTAATGAAAGACTAGTTAGACACAAAGTATATCGACAGAGTGCTATCGAATTTTGAACGGATAGTTCAGCTGAAGAAGTGCGTTGTTTTAAACGAATGTCCACGCGCAACATCGAGCGTAGCGACGATTGTCGGTAAGCGAAAAAAGGAAAAGAAGGAAAAAAAAAAGGAAAGGAAAAATAAATTGAAAATTGAAAACAAACAAATGGATGTGTAAACGCGCGTATTCCAAATAAAATGCACCGAGGATCGCTCGGAAACGTTGAACTGTAAATTCTCGTGGAAGAAGTTAGGGAGAAGAAACAGACGGTACCATTCACTCGGCATCCGTGCATAAGCGCATAGAGCTAGAGGCAATGGGGGAGAGAGAGCAAGATCGTGAAAGTACGTAGACTCGCTAGGAGCCACGGATATGCTTGCATAGGGCCCCATTGTTCGCAAGAGTGCGATAAAGGCAGATAAGGCCTCGTTACGGTGCATCACGCGAGCGAAAGTATCTCTGACCTGGAGAGCGAGGGAGAGAGACGTACAGAGGCAGAGATTACGCGCAACAATAAGTGCGCGCGTCCATGCACTTATACACCGCCCGATTATAAAGTAGGCGATTTATAAACGATGCGAAATGAATGCATAGACCGTATGCCGGAAGAGCGCGACGGGGATCTTTTAGATTTTTTTCTTGCTCATCCGCTGTCTATCTTTTCTTTCTAGTAGAGCTCGATTTGCGCCGGGCAAAAGCGTAGCTCTAGGCGAGTCGACTCATTGACTGAACTTCATGATACGCTGCAAGCTCCCAAGGTTCGCTCGACCGTATCACCGAGCGCGCCAGTATCTCCAACGGTGCCGTCAATTTCGTTCCATTGTGTCTTAAATTCCGATTAAAGAGCTGCTTAGCCACGCCAAAGGAAGTCTAATGCACTCCCTTAAATATTTCGAATTATCCGGCGTGGATTTCTTACTTACTTCGCTTATATTACGTACAAAATCTTTTATACGCGTGTCGTATCCTTAAGGGGATCGAACACGATTCTTTCGAACGAGTGCACCGTGGTAGTATAGGATTTATGGGAAGACGATACGTTCGACGTTATTTTTCGTACGAAACAAGCACAAATGTTGCGGAGCTCCTGGCATTCGTAGTAATTAAGATAATATTTTGTTACTCTCGTGCATAAAATGATAAGAAGATATTAATTTCTGTCGATCCTCCGGGGAACTTCTTCAAAGTTTCATTAGGGATCAGACCATTAAGCGCCATAATCTAGTTGTGAATAATTTAAGTGCGAAGCAAACGCGTTCGCGCTATGTTTATTGCCGAATTACGATACATTTCGTATAGGTTTATTAAACGCATTTGCTGAATTTTGTGCAGTTTCACGTCGTTATCGCGTGGCTTAAGCCTTGTGAAAGTACGTCCGGTGATTAATTAAACGACAGTAAAAATTGACTACTGTTACAGGAAAAAGCCGCCGACTGCGACATGCTGTTAACAGTGGCTCTCGAGGTGGTGGCGGCGACGCTTTTCACGCTTTTAGTTTTAGCCACTAGCTATTGGCCACCTTGGATATTCTGGAGCAGAAGGGCTCGAAAAGCATCAGGTCAGTTGGGCTATTTGCCTTATTAACCATAAATTTCAATCTCTGCAAATTTATCGTTAATAGTCACTATTTTGATTAATGAGCATTGATTTAAAGCTTCAGTGTTAAAGGCTATTACGACAATCACAGTTACAAGACAATACTATTTCTCTATTTAAACAAATTTAGAAAAAGCTATAGCAACGATACGTTACCCCTCACTGATTCACTGTAAATCAATTAGATTGAGTAAATTCTTAATGACATTATCCAACATAAGCGCGAGCGAGAATTATTCGATTGAATTTCATCGGGCAATACTTATTTATCTGCATGATCCAGGTACCTCCGACAATATGCTAAGAAAAAAGTACAAAACGGTCCAAGATATACCGGGACCACTCTCCTTGCCAATAATAGGCACCTCCTGGATATTCTTTAAATTTGGCCCATATCATATAGATAAGGTTCACGAAGCTTATAAAGGTAAGAGACACATAAAATTGATTTTACGTTGAGATGCTATTTTTAAAAGTATTTTAAAAATTTCGGTATTTGCTTGCGCATTGATATTTATAATTGTCTAGACGATTTTTATAAAAATATTTTCCTATTTCCTAACTACATTAAGAGAAGATTATGACAACTGCTTGAGCCTCTTGAAAAGTACGAAACGCCGTTAAATATGTACAAAATATTAAAAATAGAATTTCTCGTCTTTGTCTATCTTTATAATTTCAAACTCTTAGTCAATATTGACACAAGAAATTTGAAACCCAGTGTAATTCAAGTGGTCGCAATTTGTACAACTCTCTTTTGGTATGAAATTATATTATCTGTAATAAATAATGGTTTTCGCTATTATTCATATACTCGCAATTTAATCGAAACAGTTCTTCAAATTGAAAAAGTTATATAACCTTACTCGATCGTTCTAGAAAGTTAAAACTTGCTCATGTTCTATAATGGCGAACGCATTGAAAAAATTCAAGTTTTTTAAAAGGTCGTCTCTTTTTTAGACAATTAAAATATGTTGAAATTAATCGATATAGCTCGACGTTCAATGTAACTATGGCATTATCAACGATATTATACCAATTATATTAAAATAATATTTAAGTTAGATATCCTCACTTTTATTATAAAATATGACTAGAAGTATTTACTTTTGATAATAGTGTTTGATAAATATGTATATTTGAACAGTATGTTAGATAATAAATTTCGGTTAACTTAATTTTTACGCCAAGGGTATGCCAACTAAATCATTGCTCGTGAAGTAATTGAAGAATAAAAATTTTATGCCAATTAGAAAAAAAATTCTCTTCTACTGCGGCGTTGGCAATGAAACTCTTCTGCGCACCACAGCGGTACTTTACTTTATTAGGGAAATGGAAAGCTTGTTTTCATCAATCTCATTAAATTATTAAAAATTTTCGTGAAATCCGATTCCGGTACCATACTTTGTATGAAAAATGATTTATATGAAATAAAAGTCGTCTTATAAAATATGACGAAATCGCAAAGTAGAAAATAGATACGTTTCTTTTTCAAAATGAACCGTCCAATGCTACGAGATCTCAAAGATATTATTAAAGAAGGTTAGATTATTTTCTTGCGCTTTCGTCGATGAAAGTTTACGAGCTTTGTTACCAAATTTTCTGTGGCTCCGCGCGATTTTACTCATACGCGAAAAAAAAACTTCTTATAGTAGAGATTAATTTTAGGTTAGCATCTCATCTTTGGAAGTTCTGAAGCACAAAGTCATCTTTCGTGTGATTAAGAAAGGATAGAAATTTATTTTGATTTATAAGATGTGAAATCGTAGTTACACATCGGTTACGACTAACGAGAAGAAAATAAAAAACGTTTGCCCTTACTGCGCAGAATAATTAATCTAAGACGGATAGTAAATATTTGATAATAATGGTGCTAACGCGATGCATAAATTATTAAACGGAATTCTGAAAGTCTTGTAACTCGTTCGAGTTCTTTTAAAGAGAATCGTTTGAAAATACGAGAAGGAGAAGATGAAGCTGAAGATGAAGAAGATGACGATGAAGAAGAAGAAGAAGAAGAAGAAGAAGAAGAAGAAGAAGAAGAAGAAGAAGAAGAAGAAAAAGAATTGTATTAAGAACGTTGAATAGCTGAAACGAAAAGTTAACAAACTCAAAGCCGTGGATTATGGTTGTAAGTGGCGGAAATTTGAATCACTTATTATTTTCATCGCTCGGAGCCACTCGCGACAAACTGAACGAAAAATAATAAAATTTTAAATCGCAATGAAAAATGCATCAGCGTGATTCGTTGAGAAACAAGTATTCAAGTATTCGCGCTTCAATATATAAGTGCACTCGGCAATTTGTTTATTTGGGTCAGAGCTTGCGGTGAGCTGCGGTTCCTCGTTCCCTCCGTCGCTTAATTATTCCTGTCAATATTGGTTATTGGGCGCTTGCACGAACGACGCACGCGAATCGTTAATAATATTCGAGGCGGACCTCCTCGTGTCGTGAACTCGGGCAATAAAGTATATTATCCGCGCGTAGGAGAGGGGCAGGACGCGCGAGCTTTAGGCGCATCGTTCTTTAATTTCTTATTTAAGAGCAGATATGAGGATGCGCTTTGGTCCACTGTGCAAGCAGGAATCGTACTGGAACTGGCCGATCGTCTCGCTGTTTACGCGTCGCGACATTGAGACAATACTGAAACGCGCCAGCAAGTATCCCTTGAGGCCCCCCCAGGAGGTCATCTCACATTACCGACAGACGAAGACCGATCGCTACGTCACTCTCGGCCTCGTCAATGAGTAAGTACATACTTTCGCTCTTGCCTTCTAAATTTCTCTCTTGCGTAAAGCAAGAGAACCGTTTCCTCGGAAACGGTTATCCTTATAATTTGCCATTGTTTTTCGGCAGAACGAAGTTTAGACGACTCAGGTAACGGCTGTTGCAACATTTTACGGTCGCAATGCACATCTCGAACAGGAGTCGTTATCTGAATTTGAGATGCTACATTTGAGATCCATTCGCGCAGTTTAGCATATTAAATTTTTAGGCACGCGACTTTTTCTGCTCGGAATTTTTGGAAAATTAATTTGCAAAAGCACTTATTATTTATGTTATTGTCGAAACATTTTCATGATGAATTAAATGAGTTATAAAAGGAATGCTCGTGTTCAGAAAAATGTTACCAAGAAGAAACCGATAAACGCAGCGACGTGGAAAATTGAATTACTTTATAAATACATTTCACTTTCATCCGACTTCTCAATTAGCGTACGTAATACGAATACACGTAAATAAATTCATAAAGCGCGTACTCACAAATTGCGCGAGTTCGCGCTATCAGTCATTAAAAATGATTCCGACACATTACACCACGAGTGCTCGGGAAACGCTTTATTCCGAATAACGAAGTCCTTATCTACTCGTAACGAACTTACACTTTTCAATTTAAAGTGATTCACCACAAATGTAACATAAGGTTGTATTGTGTAATCTTTTAAAATGGAAAATTATAAATTGAATTATAAGTGTCGAAACGGAAAAAAGAAAATCACACTAATGGAGCTGTTATTCTTATTAGCGAGAGTGCTATTATTTTAGTAATAAATATCACAGAGAAAAATTATTGGAAACACGTAATGCTTGTATATTTATTGATTTACAAAATTCGTCTTTATACTTTTAAATGAAAGTAATGCAACAATGTTTTCCCACTTTTAAGTGGGAAAAAGAAGACGCAACGGAAAATTAATCTAAAAAGCATAATGTAGCACAATCTTATGTTGCACATAAGATTCCGTTGCAAAACATTCTAAGCGCTTCGATGAAATTAGTTTCGGTGCGCGATGGAAAAAGAAAGAAAAAGAAAGAAAAAGAATGAAAAAGAATGAAAAAGAATGAAAAAGAATGAAAAAGAATGAAAAAGAATGAAAAAGAATGAAAAGAATGAAAAAGAATGAAAAAGAATGAAAAGAAAGAAAAAGAAAAGCCAGAATCGCGAGTCTTTTTCTAACAATTTTTCTCGGCATTGACGATAAGCAAGAAATGCATGCAACGCGTACACGCTAGTACGGCGAAAACGATATGAATATGTTGACGATGATAATATAAAAGACAAAAAAAAAACTAGGCAGGGCGTAACGTGGCAGAAATTGCGGGCTACCCTGACGCCTGAACTAATGGGGGCCAAAACCATCCTAGGTTTTTTTCCCGCGCTCAACGGCGTGACCGACGACTTCATCGATCTGATACGGAGTCGAAGAACCGGATGCAGCGTGATCGGATTCGAGGAACTCGCCTACAGGATGGGCCTCGAGAGTGAGTTTCAGGATAAGCATAGTCTTTCTCGACTGTAATAGCGACACTTCTTGGGGCTCCGGACGTAATTGCGGTCAATAGGCTTCACAATTACTTTTGCAACAATTTACAATTTTTCATTTCTCGCTGAGACATTTGCTGCTGCACAAGGCTAATTATTAATAAGAACTGCAGATTTACCGTTAACGTCCGAAGTTTCGTTTCACTTGCTTTTTGTAAGCTCGGTGTCGTCGTTCGATATGTGCTACTGCTTGTTTTACGCTTGCTTCATCAACGTCCTTTAATTCACAAATTTCAATGCACGCGCGGCGTGCCGAAAAAAAAGTGTGAGAAAATTTAAATGTCGCGCTAAAAGTTCATTGATGCACATATCGACACACATAATCGAGTTTCATTGACATAGACACCTGGGCATCGCGCAAAGTCCGATTGCAACGAAAGGACAGCTTATCAAAGCCAATGTGCATAAAAGCGGAATTACAATATTCTTTCAATGTTTCATTAGGCACGTGTATGTTGATGCTCGGCAGACATTTGGGTTTTCTAAAGCCGGATTCTGTCAGCACGCTAACCAGCAGACTAGCGGAAGCGGTTAGAACGCACTTTTTGGCCTCGAGAGACGCTTTTTACGGTTTCCCCACGTGGAAGCTGTATGCGACCTCGGCTTATAAAAATTTAACAGACAGCGAAGAGACCATTTACAAGTAAGTCCCGTTATTTACGCATCGCTCGAATAAAAATTAATTTCAAAGATAAATCGGTAATTGAACTCTGATTATCAAGTCTACTGATATGGAAATTTAATGCACCTTCCTACGTATTTGTTTACTAACAAGTCCAACAATCGGTATACAAAATCTTTTCTTTATTTAACCCAGTCATTATTCAATCAGTGTAAGACATTAAGTTTATCTCGCAAACGAGTCTATTTGGTCGAGTTATTTTTATTCCCCCCTCTCTCCCCCCCTCTCCCTCTCCCTCTCTCTCTCTCTCTCTCTCTCTCTCTCTCTCTCTCTCTCTTCCCCCTCATAAATTCTAATATTATGTCAATTAAGTCTGTCTAATCAATTTTTTTTAATAGTATAATTTCGGATTTAATTGATACGACGATAAAAGAGCAGCAAGAAAGCGCGAAAGATGAAAGTATCGAGGCAGTTTTTCTATCAATTTTAAGAGAAAAGGCCTTAGACATTCGTGACAAGAGGGCTGCTATTGTAGATTTCATCGCTGCAGGCATTCACACAGTAATTATTTATTTGTTTTAATTTTAACCATTTGCCATCATTCTTCAAACTCATCCAAGTTTATTTCCATCGATTCACAGCTCCTCATTACTGCAACTCACTTTCTATAACGTTCTTAGAGTGGGATTTCACTTCATTTTAAGATAGGTCGAGGATTCAAAGAAGTGTTACGCTACAGTCTATTTGAAAACTTTTAACAGCTTTTCGGGCTTTTAACGATAATTAGAGAATCTGTTTTCAATTGAAGACATACCTTTATATATGCTGATAATTTTGAAAATCCCATTCTAATAATTGCTGGCTATATAAGCTTATTGTAACAAACGTTTTTTCAATTTGTTTAATCAAAGGGGAACGATAAATAAATAAAACAATCAATGTAATTGTAATTTTAAAGTTATCCGTCTTTTATCGCTAATTTTTATTTTAATTAAATAATATCAAAAAAAGCCGATTCTGATTTCGGTACACTGAAAACATAATTATCTTTTGCTGTAGAACGATAAAACGGGTTTTTCCGTATTTCGTTCGCGTGATAATTTTATTATGATTGAAGTTAGTTTGTAAATAAAAATGTGCTTTCATGAAATATGCACGAAAGTTGTAAATTATCAAAAGAAAAGTTTTATTTAAAGCTCTTTGTTTCGTACGAAACGATGCACGTGTAACTTGCTTAACGCGCGACTGTATTTCATCGATAAATAACACGTATTACAATATTTACATCTTTTAGTCTTCGATGGATCTTGAAAAACATCGTGAAACACAATCAGCGAATTTAATTGAGAATAATTAATTTTAGGTTGGTAATACATTGGTATTCCTTATTCATACGGCCGGTAAAAACCGACAAATCCAAGAACGTTTGCGCGAAGAAGCGGATTCCTTGGCACCTCCACACTGCGATATCAATACGGAAGACCTAAAGAACGCCAAGTACATTCGAGCTTTCATCACTGAGGTATTCAGGTAAAATTACATCTAAGAAGCTTCATCTGAAAATGAAGCGAATATAAGAAAACGAGCCTAAGTATGTTAAGCATTCGACATACTTATTTTTATACATAAGTAACGAATGATTATTATTCATGATTTCACTACTGCCGGTAAAAGAACTTTAAAGCATATTTGAAATGCACATTAAGTGCACTTTAAGTTCTGTAGGGGTCGATCGAATAATTTATTAAAACAGTGCCTCTACTTATTCGTATCTTCGTCTCGAAAACAAACATTTTTTATCCAGGCAAAAATCCTCCATTTGCTTTTCCTTGAAGTGTTGTACGTAATTCTAGGATGAGCACGCATTCAAAAGACATAAGCTCTTAACATTTGTGCAATTTTATTTATTTCACACAAGATTTCATGCACCACCAATGCCGGTTCCTATATATGAAATCTGCTTTGTTTGAAGCCCTCCGATCATGATGCAAACACTTTGGAACAATTTTTCTATACATCTCCTCGTTACTGCTTTCTGTTTCCATAATATTCTTCGCTAACCATTTCTCTTAATTCTGCCAGCATTCTTTCATAAAGATGTTCTGCTCGCTTTATACCGAAAACCGATTCACCGGGTTTTTGGGGAATTCACTTTTTAGGGAAACGAGCGTTTGTAAGCTTCGCTCGTAAATTCGTTATATATTTCGTTATACATTAAGTCTCTCTACTTGCCCGTTCGTTCGTGACACAATTCCACGGCAATTGATAACCGTTCAATCGATTTTAAGTTGTAACATCTCGTCCGGGAACCGCATAACTGGAAACCCGTAAACTCTTTTAATTTCTTCATTTTACATTGGCTTGCGTTCAAGTGTCCAAGATCGTCGCAACCTGCCCTTATAACATTTTTCTCCATCGAATCTGATACAGAACAATCCGTGCATCTATTCTTATTCAATCAACTCGTCTTCTCGTTTTTCTATCGATAAGTGTTCCATCGAGCATATTTCCTTCGATTGTCAAAAACCTGTGACGTCCGCGAGCGTATCCACGTGATCGACTTAGGTAATTCGACGCGACGATGCGTCTCATAATTGTAATTTTTCAAGAAAGTGCCGAACGCAAAATTCTAGGGTCGCAATTGGTAATAATTTTTCATTTTGTATCCAGAACTCGACTGAGATAAAATCCTAGTTTTGATACAACGTCGTCTTGGCTTTGTAAAAATATCGCTTACGCCCCAATACAACTCACATTTATTGTCACCAGATGCATAATCGTGTCTCTCCCTTTTTGAAGAACCATCTGCGATCTTCGCGGTCGGGCACCGATCGGCTGTTTTTCCTTCAAACTGAGAATCGTTCTAAAGTAATTTCTCGATTTACTCGTTTAGAACGATTTTAAATGGTCGTGCTTTTATATTTAAATGCTCGTTATTCTTGTTGGGCTGTTTGCAAAACGAACACTCTCTAATTTTTACCACGAAATTATTATGATTTTACGGCTTGAAATCACCGCGTTCGTTATCGTTCGATTTAGTTCAATAAATAATCGTGGATGTGATACTTTTCTCTTTTAAATTTGGACTTTGATATGGAATGCGCTATTAGTTTTCTAGTTTTCGGCCCGGAAAATCCGAACTCATCTGTTCGTATCCTGATGCTATGTAGCCATAATAATCATTCCACGCTTGCCGAAGATTTCGAGTCTGACATAATATCAAGAGTAAACTTGCAGGGCACCGAATGTATCGGCTAGTAGACGCCATTGGTGGCTCTTGTCTTGGCTCTTCGTAACGATCTTGGATCGATGCGACGATGCACTGCATCGAAAACATAAGCTGTTCTCGCGTTGAGATCTTCGGCATTCCGCCGGAAATAGCCCACTATCGACAATTATAGCAGTGAAGTCTCTGACACTGTTACCATTGAAACTTGTTTCCTTCTGTTTCATTGGAGTTAATAATTTTTTGTTTCACTACTCGTGAGAGTTCTATTTAATTAATTCCGTCGACCATCCCTACGTGTAAAATAGGTACTTTACTTGCTATGATTATTTTGCGGTGGATTATAATTATTTTCCCGAAGCTGTTGGAATATCGCCAGGTGTTTTTGCTTTAGAGTATCCTCTAAGAGCCACTCTAGACGGACGATCATCAAACGTGTTTTCCACTTCAGCTAATAGTTGTTGTAGGGGAATAATTAAGTTTTCTGGCTGTTCTTTAAAGTTTGTGCCATTTGGAATGCAAAAATTCGAACGGAGGTTTTATCTAAGCTGTACGTAATACGCGGAAGTTTCAATCGCTGTTTCCATTTCGAAAGCTCACTGTCGCTTTCAACGTAATTATTAAGAAAGTTGTCGACGCTGTTTATATTTATCTCGTTTGACTTCGTGCTACTATTACTGATATCCATACCTGAATTTCAAGAAATTATTATTGCATTGTCGAGATTTATTATTTCCACTTGCCGTACAATTTCTCGGTAGTACTAATCGATTGCTCATGTCCTTCTCGTGGTTTAAAAATTCATCGTGTCTTGTATTCGCTTAATCTTTTTACCGTTTCTTATGCTAATGTTTCAGTTTCTCGTCTGCTTTACACTATCTACCCGGAAATCGTTAAATTTCTTATCCGCGGAAACTCCGTTAATTCGCTCAATGTACAACGTGATTTTTTCTCGATTAATGTTTTCGCAATGTTACTGCCAATTACGTACAAGTGTCCGAAAGTTTTCGTAATATACAAAATATGGATTTTACTTTTTCGATGATGATATTCACGACTTACGGGAAGTTGACAAAACTACGCACATACTCTCGGAAAGATGTATCGTTCACTTTCTCAAGGAAGAAACGTGTTTCATTGTTACGAAAATTTATCTCAATTTAACACAGAGAAAACCAACACCTTTCAACGAGATACGATACTCGCAGTCAGTCATCCGGGTAAAAATCTTCCATTTGGTTTTTGGAGACGCGTTTTCTCGCTCTCAACGGGCGCACACAGTTTCTATGCGCTCTTGCACAGCCAATGACTGGGTTATGACGATGGTGCAGCTCCTACGGTTTGCGACTTGAAACCACAACTTATGGAATTGTCCGCTTATTTTAAAGTGATCGAAATAACAATCGTGCAAAACGAAATTCGACTACCAAATTCCTCAGCCAGCAGACTTCTAAGATTCTGGCTGGAGAAAGAAAAGGAAGAATAATACAAATGGATAGAAATAGGTATTAGGGAGAGGAAGTACACGTATCTCGCGATGCCTCGTCGAGTTCAGTTTTGAAGCGCAAAGAATGTATTCCCGTCGCGATGTAAAAGGTGTGCTAAAACGCAACGAAACAAAAGGAGAGAAAAAAATGTGACTTTCGGTGCGAGAAAAAGTCGCTCCTTGTATATGACCCTCTTATCTTCCGGTTTTACGGCTTGTCACCCCGCCCAGTTGTGTAGCTTCTTCGTTGGCTTTCTTCCTTAAAAGTTCGACGACTTCGTCCCGAACCGAACGCCTTGCCATTCATCTCCTTAGAGACCTCTCGGAGAATTTCGGGTAGTCCGGCAGTGTGACGCAATTATATTGCCTTTGCGATCTCGGGGCATTTACTCAGCCTCAACAGGATCATGGGATTCCTCGGCGGGCGTGGTTAAGTCAACGGCGCGGCTTTACACGCGAATCTTTCTTTTTGCTCACCCGTCAAAATTCTTACGAGAGCTAATGCTACTTTTGGCGAGATTAACTTTTGCTTTATGCGCCAAGTCTTTTACCTTTTGTCTCCAAACAACGACTCGTCCCGTACGTTTGTAATTTTTTCTCTTCTAATATTTGCTCCTCGAAAATTGGGAAAATTGAGAAAATTGAAAATTTTCTACCTGTTGAATTATGAAATAAAAGAAAAAGTAACGCAATTTATTACACTCATTACCGATGTTATTCTTATGCACTGAGTTACTTCGTTGTTTTTCTTGCTTGATTAATTATTAGGTTATGCCGATTGTTTCGCGTGTACGTAAATAATGGAAATCAAATTATGTTTGAGAGGAACCGCGTAACATAAAAATAATATTATTTATTATTGGCATAGTCAAACAAAATATGCCGGTTTTTCACGAATTGAATTATTTGTAAAATGTGGGTGAATAATGTCAAATAAATAATTATAAAATAAAGCAAATGGATATCGTCGGAACTAAGCAATTTGAATTCTTGAATTACACTCGCGTAACATGTTTCCAACTATTTATTTATACATACAACAATATTTTACTTTACATTTTCATTGACACGTTTGTTAAGATAAAAATATTAAATAATTATTCTTCTTCGATTTCGTTTAAAATATATTAATTTTTCTTTAGTGCTCAATGTCAATTTTCTTCAGTAGCAGATAAGGCGTTATTTTTTATTAATATTGTTAGAAGACAAAATAATGTTAAATTACGTGCTCAGTTTTAGTAAATAAGTTAATATATCGAATGTTAAGGTATTTAAACATATGGCGCAATTAATAGTTCAAGTTCATCGTGTAAAGGCTTGAAAATATAAAAAAATGTTCTTTGATAAGCTAATAAAATATTTTCTTTACTATTATAATAAAATTAATAATCATTGTTTATTGATATATGTTGCTGTAATCTATAGTGTATAGTTTTGATGTTCCATATATTAAAATTCATCGATCAGATATAATTAATATAGCCATTCAAATACTTAATTAGAAATGAAGATCGTGTGCTATAAAATACGTGACAAGTACCATTTGTACGTACTTATTATGTGGTCAGGATTTTTAATATTTTCCTTGCTTAATGAAAAAGTATCATTGGATTTCATCGACCAAGTTTCTCCAAATTGAAAAAAAGTATTACTATCGATTACGAATTTTCGATGCGTTTCCTCAAAGATATACATTATTTTCGCTACAACGTAGAATTTTTCATACTAGTTCGTTTTATTTATGAAAATTGTACTCGCTTATCAAGATAAGTCCGTCATCTTATTTTCTACATCAAACGAACATAACAAGTGTTTTACAATTAATCGCGAGACCTACTCGTATATGCTCAAATGTTCGATCCATATTTACGGTTTGTATTGATTGATGATAACATTTTTTTTTTTTTTATTTACTCCTACCACGTCTTTCAATCTCTTATTTTTAACAAATGGAGCAATTCCGAAAGGAGGAAATTGATCCTGTGATATTTTGTTTTACCCAATCCTGCATCAGGATAACAAAACAAATGTATTTTCGTAAGGTAATAGAAATGATAGTTAAGATATCGAAGCGCTACATTTCGTCATCGTCATTTCTTTCAAACGCTAAATAATTTACCATCAATTAGAATATTTTTATTGGATAATTTCATGTTTATGGAAGACCTAAAAGTTTCGATAAATATGTTGGAAAATAAAGAGTCAATAAAGATGGGCAAACAGATATTTATAATTAATAATAATTTTGATGAAACAGCCTATATTTATTGCAGGGCTCATATAGAAATGTACATTTGTAATTCGTTGCAAATATTACGTACGCTATTTTAATGCGAATAGCGTCGAGTAGTTTAGAATTGAACGGGACAAGTCGCGCGCTTAAAATTCGATTAAATCGATTGCTTTACGCGCTTATTTATACAGACTGACAAATTGACACTTATTCTCGATTTAAGAGAATTACCAATGAGAATTCACTAATATAATGACTCTCTTTTCGCAGATTACTGCCGACAGCTCCATGCATCGCTCGTATTCTGGAGGAATCCGTTGAACTTAGCGGTTATCATCTCAAAGCAGGTGTAAGTTTTTCAATTAACGTAAAAATAGCGCAGTCCATTGTTTTCTTTTTGACGAGCAAGTGGCGTTTGTAACGGAGGAAATATGTTCACACAGACAGTAGTGCTGCTGCACACATGGATATCCGGTCTGGACGAGGCGAATTTCAAAGACGCCGGTAAGTGCATACCTGAGAGGTGGCTGAATGCGGAGAATTACGAGCCGCACTCGCCGCTTCTCGTCGCACCTTTTGGCTTCGGTCGGCGAATTTGCCCGGGCAAACGATTTGTCGAGCAAGCGCTGCAGCTCATGGTTGCAAAGGTAAGTTACGACGATCGACGACGGTTGCTCGTAAAAGAATACGAATTCTGCTGCTTCCAAGCCGTTTTAGCGGCTCTTTCTTCTACGGCAAGCGGTACTACTCATCGTTTACTTTACTCATCTCCTACGCTTCGGGAATGTTTTTCGTGTTCCCTCCTTTCGAACGGACTGACAATTTCATGAATGGCACACGTCACTCAGAGCTTCACACAGTTATATAATTCAAATTACAAATATTGCAATTTTTTTTAAACGCTATGCCGATAAAGTTCCCCTTACAAAGTTAATAAGTGCAGGATGAACAATTCAATTGCGATGACATAAAATATTTTGTTTCAAGTTGTGCTTGCCTCTACAGGGTTATCGGTAAACGACTATTCTGTTGTAGATCATTCGTGAATTCGAAATAGTTGCGGATGAAGAATTGGGCCTGCAGTTTGAGTACATAATGGCACCAAAGGGTCCGGTGACGCTTTCTTTCCACGACCGCGTCGATGCGACGTGAAAGGGCGACTGCGACTTTCCGTGAGGTTAATCGACATGAACCGGTACGCCAAAAAAGAGAGAGGAAAAATAGAAGCAGAGAAAACGAGAGTGAGCGAGCGGGAGAGAGAGAGAGAGAGAGAGAGAGAGAGAGAGAGAGAGAGCGAGAGGATGTGGGATTACGAGCGAGTAAGAGGGAGGGTGGGACGGGACCAAGAAAGTGTGAGAGAGAAAGAAGAGCCAGGGAAAGACAGGATTATCGAAAACGCGCTCAATGAATCGTCTGGGAAAACTCGAGGACATTCAGTGAGCGCGCATCTTCGCCATCTGGCTTTCGTTCTTGTTCTACCTTTTTCACGCGTTTCCTATTTATATATACAACCACTCGTTGTTCACCCGCGTACGTCATTTTAGCTAAAAATTATCTTTTAACTCGTCGAATAGGGTTTCGTAGCTCGTCCAGTATACTTTTCTCGTGTATTTATTGTCGATGGTATCGTAACGCTTATTGTTGTTATTCTTATTCTTATTCTTCTTCTTCTTCTTCTTCTTCTTCTTCTTCTTCTTCTTCTTCTTCTTCTTCTTCTTCTTCTTCTTATTATTATTATTATTATTATTATTATTATTATTATTATTATTTACAATCCGCGGAAATGTACAATATTTACGTCGATGTAGGTACGTGGCTCTGTGCGCAACACGTAGTTTCCACGTACCAGCGATGTTTTATGCGTAATATATTTTTTTATCGGAACTATTTAAATAACGAACGAGCAACGATTAAGTCCAAATTGTAACGTTACTCAAAGTCATTTTATGAAAGTGCGCGAAAATCGTTAGCTTGTTCTTCGTTTTCGTGTTTGGCTATTCATGTGAGCGTTTCTCCAATGTGTGGCGCCGTTCTTTCATCGAGCAAAGAACGCGCTTTTATTTGTTTAGCCAATGTATACTATCGCTTGACGATAATCGACGGTGATACTATTCGAGGTGATAGACCGATCTTGCGCCTATACTCGTGGTGTTACGATTCGCCGATAAACGAAAGAGGCGTGTAAATACGAAGATCAATTGTAAATTATTATTTATAGGAATCGTAGCGGGAGATATATGGCATACGCAGCATATATATCTTGGTAATGGTATTAAACAAGTCAATCAATACTTGCCTACTTATGTGTAACAGCCATTATTTTTCTTTTAAAACTGTCTTGTATATGAACATTTTGATACTACTATCGAAGAACGTTGCATCCTCAGCAATATTTACGTCTATTCGCGATAAATATACCTCGTTTAAATACGATTATGCTTAAGTCATCCATATTTGGTATTTATTTAATTGGCGTAGACCAATCTTATTGGATTACAATAAAAATGCTTTTCGTAAAAGCATAAACGGCAACTTGTTACGTTAATATTCTATTTTGTAGTTGTAAAATAAGGCTGTTTTAATAAAAAAAAAAAATATATATATATATATCAATTGTGTTTTAGCTATTACGCTATTTTAGAAAAATATTTTATCGTTAAATAAATGTACAGCTACGAGATAATAGCGATACACGATTGTTACGGTTTATTCCAGTCAATTAGTAAACCTATCCTGCACAACGATACATAAGCGTTGAAAAGCAATACTAACGTTTTACTAACAACAAGCTTATTAACTTACTTGGTGGACGGCATGTCGCATGTGTGAGCAAAGGAGAGAGCCAAGCAAACAATCAAGAATCCGGGCAATTTTCATCAAAAGTCAACTTTATTAATACCGATTCTCGATGATACAGATAATATATTATATGCACATATAGTACTTAAATGTTAGTCGCAGCGTATGTTACAGGTGTTACGAAATACTATTTTTCTTTGTTCAACGGAGCAGTCGGAAGGAAAAAGACTCGGAGTGAGTAAGTGAGCAATTACATAATGAAATATTCGTAAGGATTTCCTTCTTAGATTCTCCTTCGCGCGCTAACATTTCGGCAATAATGATGCGCCCTACTGAATCGTCCTATTCTGAATCGTCGAATAAATTAAAAGGGAAAATCAGAAGAATCGAGTTTACGTCTTTAAAGAAAGACCGAGCCAAACGGAGTTCAGTCCTGCGATTTTCCCCTTTCGCGTAGAATGGTACTTTACTTATTACACGCTCGTCGCCCGAGGTCCAACCGTAGCTCCTGTTGCAGCCACGCGTATATACACAATGAATAGTGAATGCGAGCAAGCGCTTTTACTCCTACGCACTGAAGAAACCAAGCGTTACTAGGAACGACCAAATTCAACGAATATCCAAATTGAGAAAAGCCGATAGATTCGCCCCTCGAATAACTTAAAATTTCCAACAACTTTCTCCGTAATTTGGCTTCCAACTTATTCCCGTGCAATTTTCCTATTTACATGTTGAGTTCGGCACTTGTCGTCGCTCCTACTCAGAGCCAAGCAAAACATCCCTTAATCCGCCGAACGCCCCAAAGTTGTCCTCGTCGACCGCGCGGAGTTCCGGAGTAAACGCGCTTGCTCGACTGCCGTCGAGGAGTCGAAGGCGCCCCGGCGTCCGACGCCTGCTGATTACTTCACGAGCGTCTTCATGCTCTTGGGCAAATTGGGTATCGAGCCCTTGTTCGCGCTCGCCGCGGTCGGCCGCATGAAGCTCTGACTCCTGGCGGCAACTGTACCTCCGCGTGGCTGACCTATTCTGCTGCCGTTGCCGGTGGTGGTGCCGCCGCTGCTGGACTTGGACCCGAGGCCCAGGGTCTTGCTCGCGTTAGCGAGGATCTGCTGACCGACGCTGCTGCCGCTGCTGCTGCTGCGCGACGTCACGACGGACGGCCGGCTCCTTAGGCTACTGTTAGTGCGCACAACCTCCGACGCCGCCTGCGAGAGTTATTGAAAGAACGATTAGCAGAGCTTCGAGTCGACCTCGATTACGCGCCCGCCTTCGGGAGTCGGGATAATCGTTAGGAGAGGATGATATATACCTTGTAACATAACCTAAACCTTACTCTCACCTCAATATTACGTAATTAATTTCCGTAGATGTTACGTATGCGCACGTAAACGCAAATATAAAAATATGCTTGGAAAGACTTTCAAATTTTGATCGAAATATTTGTCTTCAATTACGAGACGCAATTGAGACCAAATTAAGAATGAATATTTACAACGCTGGAAGTAAAGTACGCGTCTGTTGTATTGAGAGCGTTCTACTGCGTTATCATGTTCTACACCGATGTGATAATTATTCTTTCCGTTCGATGCTTCTTATTTAAAATTTTCTATTTGTATTCTTCGAGAAATTACTCGCTCGTCTTACACAAACGTTTCCTTAATGAATTTCGTTTTGTCAGATTACGTACGGGAGAAACATCTTTCGGATAAGAAGTGTCAGCGACATATCAATCGCAAATGGTAGATTGAGACTAAAAGAGAAATTGCAGTGGGTCTATACCAATATATTCAAGTTTAAATCACGACAGTTTTCAATCAAGCACTGGTCCAGATTCGGTGGATTTCGTGATTTCGATACACAAAAAAATGTTTTGGAAATAATACGATCGCCTTTTTAGGACTCGTTTTCATATTAGAATAGTTTCGAAATCAGAAACATATTTTTATGCGAGAAAACAACCATCCATACTACAATTATCGATTAATTATTTATGGTACAAGTCTAAATTGGTTCATTTATCTATTTTTATATACTTCCGACTTCAATAATGTTGGCAGTTAGTGCATCTTAAAAAAAAAAAAAAAAAAAAAAAAAGAAAGGAAAAAAAATCTTATGGAGCGTCAAAAAAACCTTACTTTTAAGAAATTGTGATTTTCCCGGTTTTTCAAATAAAAAATCGTGTAATTAAATAGCTACGTATATTTTTTGAAAAAAAGAAAAAAAACATCAAGTAACTATTCGCAATACTATCGAAGAATACTCCTTAATAAAAATCTAGTTCCACTTCAAAGGACTCGGCAAAAGATTTACTATTTCAAAAGCTTATTTGTATTATATTTAGCCTTGGTAATCGAGGAAAAATATTCCGGTGAGCGCTTTTACTTCCGAATCAATCGACAAATTAAAAGAAGGCTTCTCTTTTAAGAGAGTGTACTCGAAACTAACGCGAAACTTATCTCTTGTAGTTAGTTGGGAGTATTGCGAGAAAAATATACGTTAATAAAGGCTCACTCCAAGGGGTTTGCGATTGTTCCTGGCCGCGGGACCGACGCTGCTGCCACTACTGCTGCTTCTGCTGGCGGGTATCTTAGTAGTGGAGGTCCTGGAAGTCGATGGGCGCCTCTTATCCTCGGTAGCGCTCGTGGATCCGGTCGAGTTCTTGCGCAGGTCGTTGGTAAGTGCGCGTATCGCGGAGGTGTACCTGCCAAGGTGCGGGTGTCCGGCGCTCGGTCCGATGTTCCGCACCGTGTTCACGGACGTCGCGCTGTTCAAGGAACTGCGGGAGCTGCGCAAACTGCTACGAGAACCCGAGCGCTCGACCTCGTTCCGAGGGCCGACGCTCGAAACCGCGCGCCTCGCGCTCTCCAGGCTCTTGCTGTAAATGAAATAATTTACAAAATATTACGACATAACGACGTTTCTTATTATTTGACCACTGAAAATGAACTTAGCTCCCTAAAATTATAAACTTATTTTTACTTATATTTATTATCAATTTAATTTTCGTGCACTTTAAAAATTTCGTGCAGTCGGCCAAACGCATACGACAGACACTTGACATATATTATTTAAAAAGTGATTATCAACCTTGCAAACATCATAGCATTAATATTATTGTTGCATAAACATAACGATAACGAGTTCTCCATTTAAAAGGGAAAACTTTTGTACAATATTTAAAGTTAAGCGTTTAACTATTCATCCGTCTGGTAGCAATGAGCTCCGTTAAAATAAAACGAATACAATAGCGTTGATAAAGCAAAATAAAAACTTGGATTATTGATTCATGCATTAAGTAGTGTTTAATCGTACTGACCGGGTAGGCTCTCGTACTGGCTCTCTCTTAAGACTGGCCGTACGCTTGGGCAAGAAGCTCGAGGTATCCTGGTTCTTACTCGTCCTGCTGCTGAAGCTGTCTCTGCTGTCTCGGCTGTCTCGGCTGTCTCTGCTGTCTCTGCTGTCTCTGCTGTCTCTGCTGTCTCTGCTGTCTCTGCTGTCTCTGCTGTCCCGCCTCTCGAACGTCTTTATTCTCGCCAGGTTTTTGTCGTGGGCGGCGGACCTCGAGCCGTTGTGTCTCTGCAGCGACTTGACCCCGGCGTTGGGGGTGATGGGCGAGCCGACCTTGGACGCACCTCCACCGCCTCCGACGCCGTTGCCTCTGACGCCGCTCCCGGTGCGCGTGAGCTCCGCCGGCGAGCACCGAGTCGAGTCGTGGGTGTCAGTCTCGTAGTTTCCGGAAGATGCCTCCTGGCTGAGAGTCTCCGACACGAGGCTCTGCGTCTCCTCAAAGCCCTCGTCGTTGAGCTCGAGTTCGCGCGCCTTCCCCGTGCTCGTCATGCTCAGCTCCGGGATGTAGCGGGACGCGCCTTTACCGAAGACGAGATTCTGCCTCGCCGGGACTTGGCCCAGAGTCTCGTAGCTCCTACTGCTCTCCTCGGTTTTCGAACTTCTCATAGGTTTGTCGACTACTGCTTTATTCAATGTTTAATATACGCCTTCCGTTATTTCATCCACAAATAGATAATATCAACTTTCACGTGCCAACAAATCACTACTTGAATTTTAAACGCAATTAAACGCCGATCGTTATAAATATAATAATGAATCGTTTCGACGTTTCAAATAAGTAGCTTAATAATTATATGAATAATTGCATTATGCGAACAATTTAATGGTAAATTAATTAAACGCAACGATATTGCTCAACTCGGGTGGAGGAGTTAGTAATTTTTTAAAAGAGTCTTTCTGGATTATATTACGTGAGTCAGTTAATAGCCTCATTGCTGTTTCTCACCGTCGAGTGTCTGCAGAGCATCGGACGGCAGAGTCTCGTCCGTCGGACTGGTGATAAGTTCGGGCTCGTTCATCAGCCTCAACGACTCCTTGACCTGGCTGGGATCGATCATGCTGCGTCGCCTCTCGCGACTCGGGGTCGCCCTCTCGGGTAAGATGCAGGGCGCCTCCCGGGGCCTGGACTCCTGCATAACGGGACTGAGGACGGTATTGGTGACGGCGAGCACGGGCGCAGGTTGGGTGACGGGTAGGCGTGAGCCCCTGGAGGTCGCCGCGGTCCCGCACGAGAGTTGCTGCAGGTCCTCGCCGGACTTGGCGATCTCCGCGAGGGCGGAGTCGATGTCAGCCCTCTTGGCGTCCCGACGCTTCAGCTTGTCCTGCCAGATGCGCAACATGGCGTCGCCGTCCGGCTGCTCGTCGGTTAACGCGAGGCTGCTCGGGCGACGGGCCGCGGTGTTCGCGTGGAGGACGCCGTCCTCTTGGCCGGACTCGCTTGCTCCCTGCTGCTCGAGCTTCAGACCGTCCTTGTCCAGCGAGGGGTCCTGGCCTTTTTTGTAGCGGCGCGTGCGACGAGCCGCCGAAAACCGGTCGAAGTTACCTGCAACGATTTTGTCGCTAATTGGTTGCACCGAGGCTTCATGGGAGGCAGTTCTCGTTACATTCCTCTTTTCGGATTAAAAGATACTTCGAGTTGGATATATTGTTCTCCGTTAAGTTAACGCTACCTTGTAAAAACTTAATCGAGTGTTGAAATTTATTTCATTTTCTGAAATTGCAATTCTATAATTCAATTGTCGAGATACTTTTTTCAAGCGTAATCTGACGTAATCGTCAAATATATTCGGACAAATTAGTACCACCGTAGACAATTTGCACATTAACGCGTTAATTTTTAGAAAAATAACAAATTGAAAAACACAAGATCATTGCGACGCACGATATCCTAGGCGAGTCATACCAGTTTCTTCAGTCAAACGATTATGTCGCATTAATTGCTTGGTGCAACTGTGTAATTTTCAGTCTCGTCGGTTAACGTCGTAAGCAATTCATAAATACTTATTGGGTGGACGGAGATATTTTGTATATTAAAAGCCAGACAGAGTCTTACGTTATTTAATCGTAACGTTTAGATGTAGTCGCACATTGTGCATTACGTCAGATATACATCGCAATTAATTGATGTGTTTGTCGATTTAATTGATTTTGCATTTTCTTATCTTCTTTGTACTCGAAAAGTCTGCTTATACTAATACTCCTAACGTAATCAATTTCAAAGTATTGGACTTTTTTATACTTAAAGGAAATTAATGTGATTCATACGTCTATAAATAAATAATTATTCAATTATTATCTTATAAATGACGCATTTTATATAGATAACAGTAGTGAGTTTCTCGGTGAAACAAATATAACATTAATCTTTTATTTTCGAGGCAAAAATGTGCACTTGAAACAGTTTTAGATAAAATCTTCGATGAATATTCCGACAGTTAAAGTTTTTATGTTATTGTGGCGTAGTCTTTTTTCACTTTAATCTTAAATCTTAAAATAATATTTTACCAAACAGTTTTTTCAAAGATTAAATAACGTTCTCCTTTATATTGACGAATTTAAGCATTTGCAGACTCTTTAATATGCGCGAAATACTTGCAGCCTACATTTTCATTGTTACCTTTGTTAATAAATAACGGTAACAGAAACGGTAACGGAAAAATTAAGGCAATAATATTTTTCAAGAATTTGGAAAGATTAGTCGATTGAATTCGTGTTACGAGTACTTAATTTTCCGTCGATTCCAATACTTACGCAAATTAAATAAATAATAGATCATTAAAAAACGAAGATCTTGTATCTACTTTTATACCGTCACTATTATTATTCGATATATTTTGTTTCGTTATTAGATCAATTCCAGTAGATCAATTCTTTTCCAGTAGACCAAGCTGTACTTGTACTCTAAATTACGAAATTAGTCCAACTGACACAGCTTCATTTAAATTTTATTCTCCATCATATATGGTTTTTATTTTTATGAGATCGTTTTCTTTACAATTCGTAAACGGTCGCGTCGCGGTTAATAAAAGGACAATCAAAATTGACTCGCAGTTACCACTTCCGAGGTCCGTGTAAGAATTGCTGAGATCACGACTGGGCGTCGACGGTGTCGTTGGTGTTGTCGACATCGCCGTTACGGTTGTCGTCGATGCCTCAACCGCTGACGCCGCTGTTGCGCGATCTCTCTTCGCGGCGTCCTTATCGGCAATTTTAACATCCTTGGGCGGACTAAAGAGTCGCCTTGTGGCGGGGGGCGTCTCGATGTTATCCGAATCGATCTCAATTTTGTCGGTTATCGTATCGGAGTCCTCGACACCGCGCTTACTCAACTGCGACAAACGTCGCGACGTCGGTGCTTGAGTCGTGGAAGTCGGCGTTCGCAGATAAATCGTCAGTTCGTCGAGGCCTCCATCCGTATCCACTGGTTCAGGTGCCTTGTTTTTCTTACGCTCCTCTTCGCGAATCGCCTGGCGAAATGAAATTTATGTAATTTTCTTATTTATGTAATTCATCGATTTATTTGTTAAATACGTGTCTTGTCGAATATATGTAGTCATGCGTATCATAAATGTCAATTGAAGTTTGGTGAATGCTTTTAGGTGTAAAACTTTGAATGAAAAAGTTAACTCAGTTTTGAATAATTTTGGAACCTGATTGTTACAAAACTTGTAGTTTAGCTTCAAATTTCCCCGAGAATTTTCAATCAGCAACGCTATTGATTTCTTTATGAAAAGCATCCTCTTTTATAAAGAATCTTAGCATCGAGCTTTCTGATTTATTTTTTATTTATTTCAAATCGGTCTTTATATAATGAAAAAGTACGGGGCATTTAATCTCTTTACGCGAGCAAATATCTTTAATCCGACCAAATCTGAATATTTTCTCATTGAAAAGGAACGAGTTACACATTTTACTCGAATCTTACGAAATCGAGTAATGGTTTCAATTATTACTTTGCGCTCAATTAATCGCTAAATGAAATTGTCGCCTTCAGAAGTACAAATTTTAAAGGGCATTAAAGCAGTCGAGAAGTTTGTACGTTACAAAACATTTATCGCTATTATTCCGTAAGTCTTCGTTTCATAACATACTTGTAAAGTGCTCGATCCGAGGATATTATCTGGATTAAGTCGAGATCGAAGTCTACGGGAATATCGAGGATCGCTCTCCTCGACGCTGCTTGGAACGTTCAAACTGGACTTTCTCCAAGGAGATTTATCTTTTTGTGAGGATGCGGGTTGAGCTTCTAGCGAGCCATAAAAATTAGAATTTCAATGAAAGCCAAGAACGTTTAGGGGAAAATTTTCTGTTACAAAGATTACCTTCGATGGCTTCCATCGTTCGCATAACGTCGGTCTTTTCAACTGACGGGCGCCAATCGTATTTTTGGTATCTCTCGCCACTCGAGGAATTTTCTTCGGCAAATGCACTAGGCTGCGAATGTTTGCCTTCATTTTCTGTGGATAATTTTTTTATCATTAGCACGGATTCTATCCTATTGCGTTAAAGAAATTGCGCATGAGGAATTTGTCATCGAGGGATGTACCTGTGTCTTCGAAGGACCGTCGGTTAGCTTGTCGTTGCCTAGCTTTTCTTTGAAGCTCCTCACCCGCGCGCTCTTCTTTTTCATTTTCTGTCAGCCACGCTTCGATCTTTTGTCTCCAAGCTTTCCTGCTTTCATTATCATAAATACAATTGAATTGCGTGCTATGCATAAAGGAGTTTATTCGTAAAGTAAATAAAAAATGTCAAATTAACACATTGGGTGGCATTGCATTTAACATCGAATGAGACAGATAAGGAAAATGTGTCAGATAGCTTATCAACGTACGCAACAGTTATTGAGATGTTACTTCACGCGTTTTCCTCACCTACTATTAAATGAGTAGAGCTACATTATCATATTTCGAAACTAGCGTCCTGTTTTATATCTGGTATAAGGCAGCTATTGTTCCTAAAAGTAATCATTTCATTTGACATTGTATAAGTACCTACTGCAAAGTCCTCGGCGGCCGCGATAATGAATAATTGGTAAATTAAGAAACGCGTAACAAGATCGTTATTCGTACGAGCAAATGTTATTACATACAAAGCGTCATAATTACTTATGACTCTTATGAATGAAAGAAGTTCCATTGAACTACAATTGAAACATAACGAAGATGATCGATATATTAATTCGCGACAAAAGTCACGGACATTGGCGAATTAGTGTGGGTGTTTTTGCTCCGTGTGTGAGTGCGCGTAATTCGAAAATGTATCTATTCGTAAGATCATCATTGATCGGGGACGCGCAATTTAATAGGAAATTAATTTAGTTTGCGATAAGTTTTGTGTAGGTTTAGTCGTAAGATGCATCATTTAGCGCCGATTGAGATTAATGTTTCATTGGGGGTCTTACCCTGTAGGTTTGGCCTCTTCCTCTTGCAGGAATGGTTTACTCTCGATGAGCGGCGACGGTGAACTTGGCCTTTCGCGATCTCCGGAAAAATCAGCGTTCAGTAAATCGCCTCGTCGTGGTTGTCCGCGTGCCCGCTTAGCCCACGAACGATCTTAAAAATGTTGTTTGTCGACGTTAGCGTAACGGCCGTTATTTATAAATATGGCTCAAAAGATAAATAGGTACCCAAGCTGCCCCAGGATTTTCGTTCTCGCGCATTGTCTTGGCCAGTTGTACGCAAAAAGTCCATTAGGTTACCGTCGTCATCTTCGCAAGGGATGCGACTTCTTCTTCGACGTAAGGTTCCATTTGGCGTTATGTCTATCGAATCCAGAGAAACATTAAATTTGCTTTATGTAGGAAGCGGCGCATCAGGGCTCCTTTTCTCATCGATTATGAGAAAAGTGTCTTTTCATCTCAAAGAAAAAAACACGGTAAAATAACGTTTACAACCGTTTCCCGCGACATTTATTCGCAAATTCGTTCAATGGTATTTTCACGAATTATCGAGTTTTAATGGCAGGCTCTTGAAAATAAGTAGCATTGCGCTTTACATACGCACAAATGGAAGTCTCGGTTCTGCGCTATAATGTAAATTCTGTGCAAAGAGTACCTGGCGAATAAGTATCTTCTTTGGTAGAGAGCTGATCGGGACCGCCCGAACAAGAGCCCAAACGCCGACGAATACTAGGCGATCCCGTTGTCGATATGTCTTCGTCGGACGTCACCATGCCGTTCTGCAGTCTTTTTATCTATCGAAGGTATATTTCAATCGTTAATGCCGTCACTTTCCGTAACATTAATTTTTATTAAATACAAAAATACAAGCGGTAAAACTCGCGACTGACCTTGGCATCGCGACTGTACGACTTCTGTGGCACTCCGCTTTCCAAAGAGCTATAATCCATCAAGTAACAATCCGATTCCGAATTTGGTGTTTCCGCTTGATTGCTCACTGAAAAAAATGTCAATCGCATTAACATAACTCTAACGTCGAGATTGTCTTATTGACTGTTTACAAATAATTGTTTCCACATTAAGATGTAGAAAGCTGGCAGTAGATTTTTGCTACTAATTTTGCGTCTTAACTTATTAAAGCGTGGCAATGTACGTGGCAAATACCGAACCGAGGAAGTACTTGAGCTCGCTATCCTTAGAATAATTCCTTAGGATAACGCGCATCAACGATTTCCCAATGAAATCACGAATATCATAGTATTTCGACACTTTAACAGGGGAAAGCCTTCAAAGTCCAGCGTGCCCAGTATTACTTTAATATCGCAAAAGGTTAAAATACGTTCCTTAAAAAAACGAATAATCAAGGGTATGAGGGAGGAGGGAATGTAGGAGAATTAGTTGGCAAATAGGAGTCGGTACGTACGCAGGCGTTTCTTAGCCAACAGTTGTTCCTCTCTTTGTTTTCGTCTGGCGAGCACCTGTTCCTCCTGAATCCTTCGCCTCTCGTTCTCTGCTACCGCTTGATTAAATTTCTGGCAGAATTGATGGAAGATCTTGAAGCATTCCTCA
The DNA here is from genome assembly GCA_018907045.1 of Wiebesia pumilae. Classification (NCBI taxonomy): domain Eukaryota; kingdom Metazoa; phylum Arthropoda; class Insecta; order Hymenoptera; family Agaonidae; genus Wiebesia; species Wiebesia pumilae. Next base: position 1,264,741 of record JACCHZ010000137.1, on the reverse strand, counting down.
ATCTTAAAGGTATTAGAGTCCTCGCAGAAGAATTCAGCAAGAGTTCGCCTAACGCCGTCGAGCTCCTCCATGTCCCTCTTTAACTGCGCCATTTCTTGTTCGGCCATTTGCAGAAACTGTGCCATTTGATTCTGAATATCGAGCTCGGTGCTCGGTAGTTGTATTTGGCTTCGAATTTTCTTTATTCTTGTATCGAGTGCATTGAACTCGTTCGCCAATTGCTCGACCGTTGTTCTGAAAGTTTCGACAGGACATGAATTGCATGCAACGTTCGAAAGGAAATTAATTTGTTAAATCGATCACATTTTCGCAACAAGGATAAGCGAATTGTTATTGGGTGTGCTATCGTTAAAAAAGGCATGTATCCACGAATCAGATTAATAAAAAGTTTAACCGTAAGATAATGTTTACTTTGTGGCTGAATCAAGGGCGCTCATTCCCCGAGCAAAGCTCAGCAGATCCTTTCTCTTCCGCTCGGCTTGCTGTAACAAATATAGTAAATGAACGTTGAATAACATTTATATTATACGTGGTAATTCGACTTCTTACCATTGCTACGTAATGTATGAGATTCATTCCAGGCTTGTTAGCGCGAATCTCCGTTAATTTTTGAAGAGACGATAACTTAACACCGGCAGCATTGCCTGCATAACCTCCCTGAAGAATGACGAACATTTTTCCAAATTAATATTTCGCTACTTATACCGTTTTAAAATCAAATGACGTTACGTAAGAAAAATGTACTACTCTACTCGACTGTTAAGTAACGAATTAAAAGGATCAACTGGTGCAAAGCGTTATTACTTAAGCTGAACTTACCGAATTTAAAAAGTTCCCAGCTACTAATACCATATAAAGCACCTCTTGTAAAGACTTGTTCGTCATGAGATCCTCGCCAGCGAGAATCATCGAATTTATACTTGGTTCAAGGTAACTCATGTTCGCTGCGAATTCCTCCTTTAGCAGCATGCATTCGATTCGTAATTTATAACTGCGGCAGAGACAACATTGGCATGTAAGAATTTCGAACGCTACGTAAGATATCGCGTCGCTATAGACAACGACTGACTTTTAATCTCATCGAGAGTGAAATTGCCGATAATTTTAAAATCGTTAACATTTCTGAACGATTTGAGCGCTAGGGTGGCTTAAAGAACACACGAATCGTGAAAATAGCAAAATAGCAAAATCTAGAGCTCCGAATATGTTTGCGCGAGTGTCTGAGTGACGGAAAAGAATTGACATGCGACGACCGATGAAAAGCTTGTTTTATAAAGAAGAACGAAAGTGTGCTATTTTTAAAATCGGCTAATTGGCTCTTGATGCTCACGGGAGAAGTACAACCAACGATGCAATCATAATTACTTTGGTACTTGAATGAGCTGCAAGAAGAATTTCTCAGCATTTCCGAGCTTCGACTTATCGCCGTCGAAGCTTTTAAGCATTTCGAGTTCGTCGACCTCCGGCAAGATTTTCAACAGACCCCTCAGTTTCTCAGCGCCGATGTCGTCGTGCCCACCGTCTTTGATCAGTTGAATTATGTCTTCATTCGAACTACGGGAAACGAGTATTTCTATATCTCAATGTTATTTACGTGAATTGCACGAATTATGAACTCGGAGTTGTCCGTGTGCATTATGTTCATTTATATCGATGACGTGATCGTTTCAAGCCTAACATAATGCACTTGGATGAACCTCTTACCTTCTGAATTGCTTTAAAAATATATTAACGTTTAGGCTTCTCTTGCCGTCCAGTAATGCAATCTAAAAGGAAAAGAGCAATTCCATTAAATTCGTTCGTTAAATTTTCCTGAACTTTAAGTACCGATGATTTTACTTCTTTGAAAATCATCTTATTTGGAAAAAGAATCGATGTAATTTCTTAAAATGTCCGACCTTCAAGACAAAAAACAGCACTTATGCAAGCACTTACTTCCATAGGCTCCCGACGTCGTCTATCAGCATCGGAGCCATTGCTGAAATTGTTGGAACACGTTGTATTGTTCGGAATCATGGGTGGCACCTGTTGACAAAAAAGTCCCTCCATCTCCGCCCAGTCCAAGTCGGCCATTGGCGAATTCTGATGGTCGTTTGCTACCAGAGACCAAATGTTCCTCTTGCCAATGACCTGCGAGTATAGGAAAAGCAAGCGATACGCAAATCGTATTTATTACGGAAAAATGCATTTTGGTATCAATATTGGATACAAATGTGCGAATTATGAAGTAGTATAAAGAAAGTAGTATAAAAGCGCGCGAACGATGCACCACGATGATGATTTAACAATAAATATATTTGATTTAACAATAAATTTTCAACGAGAATTTCACGAGAATTCAAACTTACTCTTCGCATTCCTAACGAATGCGAAATAACGTGAAAGAACTTATCGAATGAACTCCTACTGCTCGTGTGTATTACAGTTGAAGTCTCGCGCTTCATTTTTTAAGAGTCACAACAGGTAATCAGTCTTATCTTCTGGCTTAAATCTACTTCACTTAAAAGTACGTCGATTAAAAGGAAAAGAAAGGGAAGTTGATTCGCATTATCACGCGTGCGTATACGAAATAATACACACGCATTAAAATCGTGATTAAACATCATATGTGGGACAGCCATGTACGCGTGTATGCAAGTACTCGAAAATGATCGTCGTTTATCATATCGTACAACACATTTCCTTTTCAGAACTCAATAAACCGAACCTTGTGATTGGGTATTTTGTTCCAGTTGATGGTCTTCATCTTGGTCTTGGGGGTAGGTATTTCCTGCTGGGGCAGGAGCTTGGCGCTGTTGTTGGGCGGTTCTGGGGTCGGAACGCGAGCGGCGATCGGTGGTTGCAGGGGCGGCGGCAACGGCGGCGCTTCCATGAAGGAGTTCGGCGGGGGCGGTGGAGGCCCGATGACGAGGAGCGGCGGTGGCGGCGGGGGCGGTAGAACGAGGGCTGGTGGCGGTGGAGGTGGCACCGTGCCCACGCTCGTCGTCGTCGTAGTCGAAGCCGTCGTCGGCACCGAGGACTTGCGACTGCCGCCGCAGGTCTGGTCGGCGCCTCGACAATGGCAGCATAGGTTCGTCTACATTCGTCGGCAATTTTAACGAGTTCTTAATAACCTCTGCTTTGCATAATTCATTTTCAAAGTAAGATCAAGGTGCTGCGGCACATCAAGGCGCAACGCATTTCTAATTCAAAGTTTCAAAGTCGTTCGATGCTACTGTTCGAATAAAATACGCGTTATCCTACCGTGATTCAATAGATTTTCCCGTTGTAACTGAGTATTCGAAAATTGTGAGAAAGGCTTTATTCATTATAATGAGTAATTTTTGTGCTTTTCCACTAAAAGGTAGAGACCAACGCGTTGCAGCTACTGTACGAACATTTACTAGGGAATTTGTAACTAAGACGTCTATGTCGTTTAAAATACAGACAATGTATTTTAAACCAAAAAAGAATCACTTATGAGATTTATAAGATAAAATGCATTCGTATTAATAGGTTCATGCGCGTGCTATCAATCATAGAAAATATCAGTTTAAAATACATTCTTAGCTCTTTCAGACGATTGTCCAGATTCGTAATACTGAGAAAATTCATTATTTAGATAATTTTACAATGATAATATACAATTGAAAGTGCGCGCGTAAAATGGCCGTAATAATACAATATCATCCGTAGGAATTGAATTAAACTATTTATAATAAAAAAATCGGAATAAAACTTTGGAAACAAACCATTTCAAAATAAGCAATGTAAGATATTTAAAATTTAAGTAAGAACAACCATTACAACCGAGTACGCATACTTTTGGAATAAAACGATACGCAAACATTATCGGTAAAAAAGCATTTCGGTTATAATTGCTCTGAATGCTCGATCAAGTTCGTTGACCTTCGTACATCTTTTCAATTACATTATGACGCAATTCACGTAATACTTTTACTTTAGCGATTTAACGCGCACCGAGCACTTGGACCACATTTCGCTTCAACGGCCAGTGATTAATTATGAAAGATAATCGATTCCACGTTTAGAGAACTTATGACCATTACCTGTAGGCTCGGCGATCTCAGGAGTTTGGTAGCATCCTCCCGACTCTCTAAAAGTGTGGCTCGATGGACCAACGTCTCGGCGGTATCCCAGGCAAGATCGCTTGCCGCCTCTTTGGGATCAAGTCGCAATAAATGCTGTAGTATACTCAGGAAAGGAATTTCCTGAGGCGTGTCTGCGACCTATGTACAACGCAAATTTTTACATTACCAATTATTCCTCTGCATTTGTCCTTCTCAAATCTCAATTTACCGACGAGAATTTATATTTATCGGCGCAGTGATTTGAAACTTTTTCTCAATTTATCGGAAGCTGAGAGACGATTTTCAGTCAGTCGACTGAAAATGTTACGTCTCAAAGCGAAGTACAAAGAAATAATAACAGACGCCGAATGTAAAATATAACGTAAAATATCGTTAAATTATTCCCTAGATTATCGTTAAATTAAACGCATAAAGTGCGTTACAGTACGTAGATATTCAAGAAGATATGGGAAAAAATTGAAAGAAAATACAAAGCCAAACGGTCAAAATGGCTGCTGACGAAAGTCCTCTTTCAAATTCGGCATCACACTCATAGGTTTCGCATACAGTATCATCACCGGAATGTTTTTTTGAAAAATGTGCGTGACTTCGCAGCTACGCTCGTGCAATTGCCGAGCGCAATGCGCGACCGCTTCCGCGACGAAACGTGCCAAAGCCTCTGGTAAAATATTTACAGTCCCAAGCGGACGAGCTTCCGTAGGAGCACGCACGCGCACAGGAGGGCGAGATGCCGAACGAGCGCTCACCTGTCCGAGGATGGCGTAAAAGACATCGACGTGCGAGGATAGATCGATTCCAGGCGGACCTTGATTCGAGAGCTCCTCGTCCGTATCCCTCTGGTCGTCGAAGACGTCCAACTGCACCCTGAGGTCCGGCACGTGGCTCTTCTCCTTCCTGAAATCAGGGACAAGCGTTGCGAGAGATCCGCGCGTCGACGCACTCATGGCACCTCATCCTCGGCGCTGGCGATCGACTCGGTGCGACGGGAGAGGCGCGTGCACCCGGGGGTGGGAGCGATGCGCTTTCCTGCCATACGTGGACTGAACCTCGACGCCGGACGGCTCGGACTCACGTATGCGCCGCGGTGACCGATTCTCGATTTTTGTCGCGTATGCGACCGCCCAAGGAACCGACGGGACGACACCCAAGCGGACTGACAATGATCGAGCCCCAGTCTGGCTCATCGGACCGGATGAGCGCAGTTGAAAGCGGCTAAACGCGCGCTCGGCCCATCGGAACCGTTACGCTTAACGGAAAGGCGGCGCAAAAGCGAGCGCAGGCTATTGTCTCGTGGAAAGATCGACGGACCGCGAACGGGTCGCGAGCGCGTGCACCGCGTCCTCGTACACTAGGCGAGCGTCACCGAGTCGAGCGCCATCGATCAGACTCGCTTGCTTCTCGTATCGCGGTGCTCTTCTCCAACGCTCGTTCCAACGCCAGTTCCAACGCCCGTTCCAACGCCCGTTCCAACGCCCGTTCCAACGCCCGTTCCAACGCGACGCGCGTTCACCGGTCACGGGGAATCGATTAATCGCCTGCTGCGAGGCGGCTCTTTCAGCGGGCTTTAATAGCGGGCTTTAACTGGACCTTTCCGCGCAAAATCTTAGCGGCGACTTTAATTTTAGCACCGCTTCTGGCTTAATGACCCTGCGATAGTGCGCTTCAGCTTTATTGCCCTGCTTGTTCACGAGACGCCGAACCGGGAGGATAACGCTTGCACGATTAAAGGAGACCGAGAATGTCACCAGAATCGTTCGTCTGATCGCTTCGATTCCCTCAAACCGAACGAAGTTCACATTTTGCTCTGTCGTAATGCAAGATTATCGTCTTTTTAAGCTTAAATCGAAAATCTTTACGTAAAATCCTCCGGTTGCGAACGAATTATCAACGATATGGCTCGGCGGACGCCGAAAATCGCAATAATTTTAATTAAATACAACGAGCTGAAAAGGAGTGTGTGGCGGTGGCGGTGGCGGTGGCGGTGGCGGCGGGGGGGGAGGGGGGAGAAATAAAACACAAATCGCGTAACACGACTCTCGTACGTTCGTTTGCACATGCATCTTCGCTCGAGAATACGATAGGAATAGGCTTGAAACAAAAATTTGTAAGCCATTCGCTTGAAATCACGCATACCTTGCGTACTTTGAACGTAGTTAAAAATTAATTTAATTCTATCACCGCTATTGTTTTTACAAAGGGCGCAAATATTTTCCATTGTGTCAAATTCACATTATCTACGTGGTGTGAAAGAAAGCGCCTTTTCAAATTGAATATGGATTCGCAAGGTATCACGAACTTTGGATGCGATCAGGCTTTAATAATTAAGAATTTCGACGCGCGCACCTTGTGCAAACGCACGAGTTACTACTTCCTTTGCGACGATAATAATCAAATTATACCCTACAGTCGAAGATAATTAATTCTCAAGGTACTGCTAAACAATGTAAAAGCACGGCATTTCGCCCCATGATATTTTTTCCTCGGTGCGCGCGGAATACCGACGGAAATCTTACCGCTTATTTTAGGGCGGTTATTTTAAATATAAGCCAGTCACATTCTAGCGTGAATCACGCGAAACTTGCATCTATGTTTAATTTTGATTAGGTTCCACATTTTTAGCGTAATTATAGCCATTAAGAAAATTTTATTAAATATAACCGCAAGGAATTCGAGAGCCTACGCGAATAAGGAAGTGCGTAATATAAAAAGATGTTTCAACAGTACTTTGTTAATGCTTGCAAATAAATACGTCTTCGATAGTTGTTGCGAAAATAAATTGTGCATCTTATTCGTTACGCGAGAGCATCGTTAGTCGTATCGTGAAATTGGTGAGAAATTGGCTTTCTTACGGTAATTGCACTGGTAACGAGTTTATCGATACAAATACGCATTCGGCTGCACGGCTAACGACAAAAAACTTTAACACTCGTCGTAATGCTTTTGGATCGTTTCTGGTGGCTAATTAAACGATTACGAGAAACGAATTGAACTTGCAGATTATTAGTAGAGCTCGAGGCGTAGAATAAATACATAAACAACGAAGTCCAATGGAAAGTTAATGGGCAACTTTGAACCACGTGCGTAACTCTATCCGGAGGCAGACGCGAAGAGAAAAGAAATTCCATAGGCACCGTTAGAATCTGGGTAAATTAGAGGCATACAAATGACCGATGAAAATTGTTATTCCTTTAGAAAGATTGCGCCACACTTATCTCGTTTACCGCATAAATATGCGGTTTTATAAAAAGGGACCCACGATAACAAGAATTTTATTGCCCCGGTGTATAGAGCAGTCGCAGCCTTGGCATATACAACAATTCCCTCCTATAAAAAGCCGCAATTACACGCCTACGAAAATAGAAATGGTCTACCATAAGAAAAAGGAGGAGCGAAAGAAAGGAAGGAAGCAAAGAATGAAAGAGAAACAGACAGAGAAGGGACAAAACGAAAGAAAAGTACACACCCACACGCGCGCACTCCCATACAAAAAGACACAAAGTTAGAAGAGCCCTGAGCTGCAGCGCGTTGACCAGACCTACGCTGCCGATCAACGCTGCCAGGAAAACACACTGGAAACCGGAAACTGTCGGCGCACGCGCGCGAGCGAGCGACAGCCAGAAGCCGGCTCTACCAATCCATAAGCACGAGCGCGATAAAACTGCGGGCAAGGCGACGCACTCGCTCTTTATCCAAGCACAAAAGAGCGCACGCACCGCGCCGAGAACGAATTCGAGAATGCGCGTGTAAGCGCGCACTGTGCGTGACTAATAAAAGGCTAAATAATAAGGGGGCGAGCGCGGGTCGACCGCAGCTTACGATTACGAGTGCGCTCTCGCCTCCGGAGGAGTTAAAACTATCTATCGCCGCGCGCCTCCAGTCGTTGGAGCTGAGGCGGCGACGGCGGCGCTCTGCAGGTGCATCCCTCTCCCTCTGCCCCTCTCGCACTCGCTCTTTCTCCGCGGAGGTTAATTCGGGATATTCTCTCTGTCTCTGGATCCCCATGCGCAGAGAGGACGGCGGAGAGCGAGCTTTCTTCCTTCTTCGCCGGCTGTCCCTAGTCTCCCGGCTTTCTGCAGCAGCTCTCTTGTCCCTAAAGGTCACTAGGAATGTGGTGAGAGAGAGAGAGAGAGAGAGAGAGAGAGAGAGAGAGAGAGACAGACACCGTGCGGCGTTTGGATTCTATTTCTCGCCTACTGGCGCCGCGATGCTGCTACTCCCGAGCGTCGACGGAACATCGGCCTCTCCACGTGCTTTCTTTTGCATCGGCTATCTCCGTCTCGCTCGCGCTCGCACGCACACACGGCCGCCTAGTCATTCGCCGGAGGAGCTCATCTTCGGCTGCTTAAAAGGGAGAATTTCAAACGGAGATCGAGCTCGTCATCGGAGATCGCTATCGCACTTTATGTACACCACGTGATATTTTATTTCCCTGCGATTTCCGATAAAGCGCCTCTCGTTGGCGCGACGGAGCCACTTCTTTTGTTTTTCTAATTATTGCCTCCGACACTAGGAAAAAGTGTAGAATCGCATAGAATTCATTATAATGCAACGCTACTGCGCAACGGAAAATATCTTCGACATTTTTTCTCGACCTAAGCATAATCGCGAAGGGAATTCCAATCGAGCTTTTGTAATATATTCTATGAATTACACTACGAAAGGCCAATACGGAGGATTGTTTTTTTAACAACCACATTGATAGGAACTTCTGATTTGTAACTGCATTTTCATAAAAATAGCCTGTGACGCAATCGTTTACGTAAATTTAATAAAACTTTATCCATACAGGCGACTATCTTTATCCAGTTTTAATCACTTTTTAATGCGCAATAACTTGTGACCGATTTGTCGAGGTGCCACAAATGTATTCGAAAATTCTTGACGAAATGCGTGCAATCCGCGCTAAAAAATCGTATTCTCCAGCAAAATCCTAGGCTGCGGATAGGAAGCTTTCGCCTTTAACTACGATTATTTTTTAGTAGTATTGTGCGACAGAAGTTAAAATGATGCATCTCGAGATAATCCGCGAGCCATATATGTATTTCGATTTTTCTCACGATGTCGGTTCGACCGATCCTAATCTATACCGATGCTAATTGTATAAAGTTGGAATTTAAATACTTTAAATTCGTTCGCCACGTAAACTCGTTAATGTTGCCTTAGTTCATTTCGCAATTAAGACGCATACTCGCAATGGTGAAATTTCGGTACTTCATGCTTGAAAATGTTTTTAGTACATTCATTGGAATATTCCGAATACTTTATTCGCTCATCCTTAATAATTACGCGATATGTACCAGAGGTAATTATCGCTATCTAATATTAATTGTCCGATTACTCGAAAAATGTTACGCGAGAATACAGCATTGTAAGATATTTATAAAAGATGCTACTATACAAACGAACAACGAATTCTTTTATTCCCAAACATTATCAAGTTGGAATACATCTTTTAATATTCTAATACTTTTTAATACGATTGTGCTATTTTTAGCTCCTGATGCTTGGGTTACTTACCGAAGATCGTTGAGAATCGGAAGAAGCTTGAGACCTACAAAAAGATGTACATTAATTACGGTATATTTTTAAAGAAAAAATTAGTTGCTCTAACACTGTCCTTACTTCTATTCGTTTATTAGTATTTTCATACTTTAACTCTCGATGACAAATGTCAATGCTTTTATCGGAAAGAGATTTCAAAATGTGCCCCAAACATCATTGTGTAAGGAACAATAATGTTCGCGATAATACAACCGATTACAAAATGCAAACACTTGGAAGAAAGTGCTTTCACGGGACGTAATTAAAAGAAATAATTTAAAACTCAAATGCACCGAAACTCGCGATTACACCGCGAAATATAAATGTAAAGTCTATCTCTCCGCAAATGGTTGCTAGCATTCGAGCAACAACTAACGAAACTTCTTATCGAAAACTAGGGGGTCTACGTTACCGCGAATTTGTCGTATTCGTCGTCCATGATAAGTCGCTATACTTATAATAGCATCGCAAGAATATAAAGAACGTATTATACTGCTTCAAATGTAACGGAATATAATAATTAGAGAATAAAAAGGGTTTCGCAAAAAATCAGTTGAAACATCGTGGAGTGACGATTCTTCTGAGAAAATGAGAAGAAACGCGAACGACCGTGCTGTTGTTACATAAAGTAACGAGTAAACTCTTACGTAAAGTAGAGAAATTCAAATAGCCTTAATACTTGATATAGGCAACGTAATGGATGCGTAACAATTCGTAAAGAATGCGCGAAAGTTCGAATAACGTGGAAGAAGCTCGCGAGCATAAAGAGTAAGAAGATGAAATGCCGAAATGCCGAAATGCCGAAATGCCGAAATGCCGAGTTCCACAACTATAATTAACGAACCGAAAGCTACTATGAACTATATATTCGGTATCATTTACATATATAAATACCTGCACCGAAAGAGCTCACTTCGTTAACACCCATATGAGTTGTTAGGTTTCCCAACTAAATGTGCTTCTGCCGTTAGCTGCTTCTACTTTTCGATGCGCAGGGATAATTTATTTTCTAATTTCCACGTTTGTTGAATTATTGCGTAGTAATTATCGGAATGGTTCGCAAGACTGGCCGGCATCGACATCTTTTAACTTGTTCGAGGACAGGCGCTTCAATTCCGATCGGTTTAACATAGCTATTTATCACTCGGCGAGAAAATTAGATAATATTAACGAAGAGTATTTGGACGGCGAGGTTTTTTCGCTGCTTCGTTAAATCAATTGCTACTTGCTTTTTTACGTCCGACTCTTTCTCGATAAAATGCATGAATCAACCTGTCTGCGAGTGGTGATAATTTAATTTTTTTAAAGCCCACTTTACGCAAGTCTCGCGAAAAAGTATTGCAAAACCAAAAGAAATATTCGGAACTAATAGTGATCATTGAATATTCAACAAAGAAGCATAAAAATGTCGATCGAACGAAAATCGGTCCGATCGTTACGTTATTCAAGACAAATCTGTGCTTCCGGGAGCGATTTCAAATGGAATCGAGTAATCGTAAATATTCTTCAAAGAATCATTCCGCAAGATCGACGGTAATCCCTGAGAAAGAGGTAAGTTCAAATGACTAGAGCAATTATAGTGCACTCACCGATAAACTCGTTTCTAATGCGTACGCGGTCCTTGAGGACCGGCGCGGAAATGACTAGACAGTTGATGAATGCCAGTAGCGCGGTCTGGTAATCCTCGGCCGTTGCTTTCCGCAACTCGTCGACCACGAGGAGTAGCCGGTATCGCTCACCTTTGTGTTCCTGTGCGAAGAAAACACCATGACAAGATTAGCGCTGTTTACGCAACCCGATAAAGAGACGTAAGCGCCAGGAACGCCGAATGACGAATCGGAGAACGATTATTATATAAAGCTCGTGCGTGATTCCTGTGTTGAATGCGTGGTTACGGATGCACCGCGAGGAAAATATTACTCTACCTACTGTTACGTCTGTTACTGTTTCTGTTACGAATTCGCCTCATTTGTTGAAAGGGTTAGCGAGGAAAAAAGTACGCATGCTGCTTCTCATTATTATTTACAGACATTTTCGACTTTGTAAGTAGAAAACACGGTCTCGTGAGTATATTTCAAAAAGTAATATGAAATTTTCTATTTTAAGCTATTACTTTTTGCCGGAGTCTGAGCCTACGAAAAAGGACTTGCAAAAATATTTATCAAGCTAATTAATACGGTGCGAGTAGCATTACTTTCCACTAAACAGTTCAATATTAATAGTTTCTTAAAATCCTTTAAAAACGTGTGTATTCCGCCAGATTTTTTTATCTTTGGTTTATATAATGATTCCTGCGGCTGATTCTTTCGTAAATAAGATAAGCTTTCCTTTTCCGATTCTTGTCTAAATTTCTACGCGTTGTCTCTGCGTTACTCAAATTTTTTTCGTAAATTATCCTAAATTAATCACTAACAAGAGGAGTACTTTTCGGAATAAAAGCGGAATAAAAGTTAGGTTTAACTGTTTTTAAGGCTTTAACATTCGGCAAAACTCAGCAAAAAGCATTAACGCGATGATGCATTTATCTCGTAAGATACTTGAAAGTATAAAGTAAGGATGCGCGTTTAGGTGCTTCCTCTTTGACAAGTGTCGCGTAAAAATGCGACACTTAATTATTTTTAACTATTGCGAGTAATCCCACAAAATATCGAGATACGAATTTTGGTTTTCCGCGGCACGTCCGCCGAGATTCCATTCGGAAATGAAATTATCAATCGGAAACATCCGGCTAGGGCACATAATCTGCGCACGAGCCGACGGGAAATAGTTGGAGTAATTCGAATGTTCACCTGGTAAATGTGAAGAGTGTCGATTGCACGTTGACGTCCATCTTGGCTGTAAACGCAGAGAGCCGAGAGTAGTTCGACGACTTGCTTCTTCACGGATGGACAGGCCGTGTCCAAAGCTGCGCAATAAATTTTGATTTACATAACGGTTGCAACTCGGAAGACGGTATGTAAGGTCTGCAGGTGATGAGAAAATCCGAGAGGAAAATGTGCGCATCGACGAGCGAGTTTAACTTACCGGAAGCGAGCTTCTTGCAGTAGTCGGGGTTATCCACAATGTAGTCGAGACCAACGTTGGAGTCCATGTTGACTGCATTTGTGACAATGCTTGTGCCGATCTAAAATAAATGTACTTATTTATTTTCAACTAATTAATCGGCGCGGCCTCGCTTTAATTTTTCGATTGTCAATGATAAATAATGCGAGTTATAAATATTTATAAATCATATAACAAAAAGCTGCAGCGGTGGATTTCACCGGCGACTAATGGGAGGTTCCGCAGTCAGAAGTTCCGCGATAAAATCTTCCTCGCTAGTCGACACCTTATTTACAACATTTTATTCCATAGTGAAATATCGGTGAAGGCTCTGCGCTTCTGGATTTACGAGAACAATTGAAAGTAGCGCGTTGCTCGGATCGCTTGAAAACCTAAGTTTACACTCGTTAGCGATTACTCAAGCGTCGGGCTAACAAATGGAATATTTGGTAGACGTACGGGAGACGAATAAGTGCTCGAACTCGAACGCAATGATGCCCCCAGCAAATTGAATCATCGAATCGGATGAGAAAGGCAAGGCCATTAATCACTCGGTAATGATACGCTCTCGTTACTCGTGCGCTTTTCCTTTCCTAACGCAATCCCTGACTCTTTTGCTTCTTAACGGCGAGCGGACAAAAATAGGAATTCACGGAGAAAAAGCGAAGAAAGAGCCTGAAAATTTCTATCGGATAAGCGAGCTCGACAACGGCTCAAAATGTGTCAACGGGAAGCGGCCGAGGGGTAAAAAAAGCCACGTCGATTTGTGGGAGAACGCGGTGCCTCGGTGCCTCGAAGCAGAGCCAAGATCCTCCCGTGCGATCTCTCTATTATCGCTGGCTCGTCGGCACGACTTCCGGTTTCATCATCGCGGCTCATCGGCTATTCGCATCGGCAGCCGAGCTTTCCCTCGTCCTCGCCCCGTGCGCTACGCCATCCCGGATAAAGAATCCCCCCTGGATTTCCCACGAGATGCGGCTCACGGGCTCTGGCGATTCGCGCTCCGCACGTGCAGTCCATCGGTTGATTTACGATCGGCGCCGCGCAGCCGAAGGTCTAGGTTGGAAGTAGAGAATCGAGCCGAGCCGAGCCGAGTCGAGCGAGCCTAGACTAATAGAATATTCAAAATCGAAAATGTAAGTTTTCTGTCGTGGAGTTGCTCCGCTCTGCTCCGCTCTGCTTCGCTCCGCTCATCGATTATTCATCCCGCGCCGTGATAAAACGTCTATATTCCCGATACCAGCGTGCTTACTTATCTGCACGTGTACGCTTTTGTACACGAATCCCAGTTGTTATTACAATGCATATGAAGATCGATCGATCTCGGTGGACAATTAATATTTTCTCCGTGTCGCTTTTAATTCGCTAATAAGCGCCTCGCGGTTTGTAATCGTTCAGATTTATAATCACAGGCCCTCGATTACTCGCCGTCGATGTGCATTTAGAGTACATCGCGACGTACGTTAGAAACTATAGATCTCCTCCAACTTACAGTTGGACAAACGCGAGTGGCTGACCTGTGTTTGCCAAATTATTTTGTCTTTTGTCTCTCGTTGTCCGAATAATCAATTGGCGACTTGATAAAATCGATCGTGTATCGTATTAATAGATATAGCGAGCGCTCTATTAAAAATGCCGGGGATCGTGGTATCGAAAGATGTTGCACTGGAAGGCAGACGTGTAACTCGTTAAAGAAGGTTTTTTAATTCAAAACAAAAGAAGAAGGTCGATAGCAGAATCATAAATTCATGAGACAGTCACCGTGACTTTTTGTACGTATATGCGTAAATTTAACGATATTTTCCTGAAAAAATTCTATTAACCATTCGTTAGAGTGACACGTTCTATAATGAATATGTCTTTCGTAACCTCGTGGTTAATAAATATTTAGAGACGCGTGCGATAATAATTTTCCATTAAGTCTGCATTCTTCAGCCGAGAATGTAGTTTAACAAGAAAGGAAGTTCTAAAAGAGATTTTTTAAATCTCTTTTTAAATCTCTTAAAGATTTAAAAAGAAGTCGTGCTTCAACACTTTCATCCTATCACTTTCCTGACGTAAAATGCCTTTGTAATAATTCGCATTTATTTTTATCGACCTACATATTTTTAACGATAGTGTAATTCATAAGTAAAGGATGGAAATCACCAATAATGATGTAACAAGATGAAGCATAAATCGAAAGGGATTGCTCAACGTAAACGATTATAATGGCGCGCATCAAATGAAAAGATTACGTTTTACAAAAATATCCGCACGATGATTAAAACGTGTCCGCTGATTTATGATACGCGTACGCGTGCGTATGCGCGTCTTCGTGTAATCGTCTTTCCTTGTAGGGGTACATCAATGCCCACCGTTGATACGCAACCGTTGCGAATAAAATGCCTTTTCACTCGGTATCGCTCAGTCGGATTACGCGCGCACACATAGACGAAACATAACAAACGCACACACAAACACTGCCGGTTCATTTTGGTATTCAAAGGTGTTTGTTCAGATAAACTCGTTTAAATCGTGCTCTTGGTCTAAACATCGAGGTACACGATCCAGCCGAATTGCGATAAATTGCGAACCTTGAATTCAACGAAGAAATTCACTCAGCTAGCGCAGAATTACGGACGTACCGGATGACATACGATGACAACGTGTCTGCGCCTCGGGGTTGACGTTGGCGATTCGTATGCATAAACGTTAAAATTACTTCGTACGAGGATGGAATAAGCCTGACGAAGTTCAGCTTAGTTCAGCTTCCAACAGTTGGCGGAATCTACCGTCTCTACTTAAATTAGCTCACAAACATTCCGAACAAGGTTTCATGAAGAAACCGCCAGGTTCAACAATCCTCGCTAACAAAAGCGTTGTTCGCAAAGTTCTTCTAATTGACGGATTGTTTTAACAGCCAATGATGTAGCAGTGCCTCCGAGACAATAAATTAATCATGAAACATAAGGACGCGAGACCCGATGGCCCGATGTTGTCCAAACATCGTTATAGTCTTGTAGTTATTTGAAACTGAAACTGGCTGAACTGGCTAGCAGCGATGTCCTTGACCCTGTGTGCACGTCCTCGTATCAGCCAGTGAAAAAACAACGTTAAGGCACGCTGGCGGTCATCCTCGCGACACGTCTAACGAACCCTCGTCTAACGAACGGAGTCTCGGCGGGAGCGAGTTCGAGAGGAATACAAATGAGCGGGGTTCAGCGGGGTGAAGGAAAGGTAAGAAGAGCGCGCGTTAAAAGACGAGGGGAGAGGCCCGCGTGTGTCACGCGTGTATATTACCTTTTACGGTATAACGGCGGGACTGCGCTCGGCACAATGCCTCTTTTCAACGAGATCGAGAGTGCCGCGGGAGGGAGAGCGATGTTATCGGCGGTGTGGGTGAGTGCACCCGGGGGGAGGTGCGGGAGGCACGCGAAGCGACGATACGTCGGGGCCCGGACGCACAGAAAAGCGAGAGGCGAACTGCATCGGGAATAATAAACAGACGCTTGTGCCCGGTTGTCGCCGGTGCCCTCGCGTCTTCCTGCTTTTATTATTCCGATTATTGTTATTGTTCCGTTTCTTTTCTCTTCTCGTTAGATGTAGAAACGAAGAAACTAAGAAACTGTAGCTGGGCGACGGCTTTGAATTTCCGATTGCGGGCACGTTGCCGTTGCCATTTCTTATGGCAATAAGAGTGCGCGCGTTGATGGGCGACGTTGTTGACGCACGCGGGATTGTCCCTGTGCCTTTTCAATTTTTGTGCCTCTTCTCTTTAGGCGGCACTCAAGGTAACATTGACGCACGTTTTCTTTTCATTTTTAGAAGACTTTCGTTGTTTTCTCGGGGCACGATAGTTTTCCATTCTCGTTGTGCGCGTTTGATAATGCGACTGTAAAGTGACGTCGGTCATCGGGGAAACGCATTAAGAACTGAAGAAATATTAAGAGCTTTTTACTATAAAAAGCCGATCCGATGACAAGGAATTACATTTGCGCAACGTAAGTTTCATAAGTGACGAGACTTAGGATCGCAGTGCGATATACCGATTGATTTTAAACTTGACGTTAAAGGCAAGCGTTTTAATTTAATTTATTACGAAGAAAATCCCTTTTTACAGGTGCGTATGTAAAGTTAACAAGAGGCTGATGGGGATTTCATGGGACCGAAGCGAACCGATGAAATTGAAATAATCAAAAAATATCGTCTTTCGTTAATCGACTAATCGTTGCGATTAGTCCGCTATCGATCGAAAATGTCTCTTATCTTTCATTCGCAAATATATTATTAATTGCTCTCCATTTAAAAATTCATTAATATTCGATAATATGCATGTCGAATGGAAATTAATGACCAACATTTTAATTTGCGCGATTACTGCGTTTAATCAAATTTCAATTAATTAGAAAAAGCAATTATACCGCAACGTAATTATTTATAAATTGATTAAACGAGGTTAATGTAATGAATAAGTGGTAAGTAAATTGAAATCATAAATGAGCTTAAAAGTACAGTAACGTTTACTAATGATCGCATAGGTGAATAAACTTATAAACGTTTGCAGATAAGCACACTCGAGATTTCGCGGCTATTAAAATCATATACGGGGTGTTGGTAATATTTAAAAAACATTATATGACATTCGAGTAATTTATTTTTTCGAAAAATATTTAATGCACATGCTTTTTCATATATTTATTGGGTTCGTGAGTTAAATCCGACATTAGGCGCAGTATTAAGAACTTTGTTCTCATTGCGGACATTTCAACTTATATTGCGATCGATGTACCTGACGATAATGCTCTTATGAATGGAGAAATTTGGAAATACATTAATTCTTGATGAAACGATACGCGTAATGTCAAGTTTTTCATTTAAATAATAGACTTTTTGACGATGTTCAATTTCTACGCAACATTTCCTTCAGCTACGAACGAATCCTATGTCGTGTACTTTTCTATTTTTAAATAGACGCATACTTCTAGTGTTAGTATTTGTGGAAAATGCATATTTTTCACGACATACATTTTTCGGAATATTAGACCTAGAAGGGCCTGATTTCTTTTATCCAATCTTATTTATCGTTTGATTTAATACCTCTTCTTTAAGTGTTTATTACATCTAAAGAAGAGGTATTAAATTTCTTCATTTTTTACTTCGAAAACCTTAATAAATAATTATCATGCACTTTTTCCATAAATGCAAGCAAATGCGCAATTATACATTTCGAAAAATGAATAAACAGAATTTAAAAATATGTGCTATTTGTTAGTACAATGTTACACAATGCAATACCATCAAAAAGAAAGAATTGCAACAATGAAGAAAACGTAATGCACGCAATACTTTTTCCAATATATTCACTTAATAGCCACCAGTAGTAATTAGTCTCGTATGTCACTGTATATCATTGTAATAATACGTAGCAACTTAGATCTTATAAACACGTTACAATTCTTTAAGTCGACAACGGAAATTATTCCGTATTTATTCGCAATAAGTAGAATTTATGATATTACGCGTTTCAGCGAACAATTACGGTTAATTAAAAAATTAAAAATTAAATATTTTTTATTGAAATACAAATCCATTAGTCTAAGATATTAGCATTCGTACTCGATCAGAAAAAGGACTAGTAATGCATAAACATTAATCTCATTAAAATGAACAGTATCTTTCATTGTATTCATTCAAAAATCGGAATCGACAAGTTAACCGGTGGTACATAATAAGCGATCGCTGTGTGCCACACATCCATGTGGCACTTATGACGCGATATTATTCGGAGACAAAATTCAAAATCGATTATCTTTCTTTTCCATTCGGTTCTTTCGTTCGCAGTTACCGCGAAAAAACCTATTATGCAAATTACTCGTGAATCATAAATTATCATGCATAGACTCTCGAAACGAATGACCGAATATTAAATAGTCTCCGAAACCGCAGAAAAATCTCGCGTCCGTCGCTCCGCTGAAATTAAAAAAGACAGGCGTAAAAAAAAAAGAGTCATTCTTAAGCGAAGAAGAAGCCGATGATAAAGAAGTCGTAAAAAAACATTGTACCCCATTACACTCAGCCGCGAGAGAAGACGAAGGATGAAAAGTAACTCCGAGAAGTACGGTCAAGTGAGTAATATTCCAAATTTAAAAAGAAGGAAAAAAGAAGGAAAAAAGAAGGAAAAAAGAAGGAAAAAAGAAGGAAAAAAGAAGGAAAAAAGAAGGAAAAAAGAAACATGAAAGCCAAAGGAGAGGGTATTATAAGATCATAGGATTGCATCGATTCAGGCGCCATAACCATGCACACTGTGCGATCACCATTTAAAAATAGAACATCAGGATTATTAAGGAATTATTAACGTACGTAGTTATCGCGCATTCGGTGCACCTTTTTCTGTATTCGAGCGCCCTGGAGGCGTGATGTACATTTTTAATTAGCGTCCCTGCGTCGGAACTATCCAATTGTTAATATCGAATGCGCCTCGTTGTCCCGGAAAAGCGTAGACACGGTTGACTGACGTACGAAGATGACGCAGAATCGAAGATGACGATCGTTCGATGCATTGCATAGCCATCGAGGGGGAGGCGCGTCTACGTGGCTGAGTTATTAAATTCGTAAGGGAAGGGGCGATGGATAATTTATGCAACGCTTGAAAGGTGATAAGGCTCTATTGTTCGAAATTTTGGCTCTACTTTTGCATTAATTGAATGCAAATAGTACTTGTGCCGTTCATGAGAGGCTCCCCGTTAGCCAGACTTTATTCGCGCGTTACGGAAGATTCACGATCAAAATTATTACAGTCGTGGGAAATAATCAATGAATTTAATTAGGCTTTTAGTTGTAGCTTTTAACTCTATTTTTATAAAATATAACATTTCATAGCTAATGCTTAGAAAAGTAATTAGAATACGAAAAATGTAAACGTTACGAGCATTCGAGCGAGCTTATTTTAATGGTCTTCCGGTATATGAAATTTACACATAAATATAGCCATAATTACTTATTAATCATCGTTTAGTCCTAAATGCAAATGAATACAGGAATTAGTATATTTTATAATATAAGATCCTTTCCAAACTTTACGCTTTTACGTCTACGCAAATTAATGTTCAATTGCATAGTTTCGCGTTAAATTGTTAAAAGTAGCGATAAATATTTTGCTAACGTGTTATGCGCGACTGTAATTGTCCGTTCTGATAGCTCAAAGTAAAGAAATAAATTTAAATAATTGTACAACTTTCAAGTATATTTTCATACAATAAATATTTTTAAAGTTTATAACTGGCATTTTTATTAATCTGTTAAATAAATGTATAATGTTTCATTGTTCTCGTAAAATTCTTAATTAAACTTTATTGTTTTTATTATTTTATTAATACAATCTTTTCCTCATATTTTTCGTAGGTACTTAAATTCTAAATAAAGAAATGAAATATTTGTCACAGAAATACTTCGGAGTATTAATGTTTTCAAGTAACTCATACGAGCGGTTACTTATACGGTAAGAAAATAAATACAAGTTTTTGTGCTCGAAATTTTTCATTTACAACTTTTAAATGATAGATATTTTTCAAGCAAATGCTGCGGATCAACTTTTAGTTTAGCATAAAAACATTTTCTTTGTCAGATTCGTAAGGAAATCACGAAGAACGTATAATTTTTAATGTTGAATTTTTCCAATCTACATCAAACAGAATTACTATTGTTTTGGTAAGCAATTATCATTTTTTTGTTTTTTGATACAGTTAATTATTTGTCAGTAATCTTTTAAGGGTAGAAACTATCGATCCATTTCAAGGCTATATATAAGTACATATAATTCGTACACACATTATAGAATGTCAAACTTTTATCTGCGTTTTTTTAAACAGCGTTTACTACGGCTTTCGCGATTTTGATAAATAATTTTGAGGAGTGTAATCTTAATTACGAGTGAAAGTTGAAGGAAAGATGAGATAAAACTTTCCATTTAAAGGTTAATGTGTGATTTCGGACAAGCAGAAAGATTATCTACAAAATTAAAATAAATCAATTGTAAAGCTTACTAAAACGATTTCTCGATATGCAGCACTACGTCACCGAAATCTTTGTACTAATCGCATAAATGCACCATCTGGATTCATGGAAAAAATGTACATCTCGCAACACTATGAATAACATAGTTTCAAAGTTTTCTCTATAAAATTTAGAAAATTGTTTTAAGCAACAAATAGAATTATGTTTCAAAGAAATGTTAAAAATTGTTCCTCGGATTATCCATCTGTTGCTTTATGAAATGTAAAAGAATAATTCAATAAAATTCCATCTTTAAGTTTTAATAACTTTCCAGAGTTATGTTAATATGGAAAATCTTAATTCTGTTATCATTTACAAATGATCAATAGCTCTGCAGTTGTTGAAAGATACATCCTATGAATAAGTTAATAACGTCTGCTTTCGCATAATTTTCAAATTTTCTCACTAAGCTTTCCAATCTTTTTTAAGATTAAAATATGAGTGTTACTAAGACTAACGAATTCAGTTGTAATACTTTTTTTTTAAGAAAATAAGAAAAAGAGATATTATAATTTTAAAATGTACATGTTTTAATCATCAGTTTGAACTTCACTTTGGCGTTTGTTTTATTTTATGGTCGAATCTTCCAGAAGGCGTTGAAACTAAATGTTAAAATATGTGATACTTAACATAAATTAGACTTGTATAGTGTAACGAAGTGACCGCTCGTATATTTCGGAAAAAATGTTGCGATAATTAAACGTATTCAATTCCCTTTATCATAGGGATTTATTTTTAAATTGTTACTTAATTCGCGTTATGCACTTTCAGGAAATTCATCGATACAATACGTCTCGAGGCAATGATAAATTTATTTGAATTCTGTGGAGTGAAAAATTTTTGCATAAAAATTTTTCCGATTAATTTTCCAAATGTTTGTTCAACAAGTCGCAAACTCCTTATTGTATCATACTTTATTGCTCTATAAGCGAACAATGAAATATAATTAAAGCCTTTTTATGCAAAATAAGAATTTCATACGTATTGAGTAATTTACTATAAGCATGCGGTATTTAATCTATGCATGTTTTTACTTACTTACGTAAGAACATTTAGATAATTACATCTAAAAATGCAGATGCTTCAAAGTTACGTGTTTCCATTGCATTTCAAATAAAAATAATACTTCCTTATTATAGAACTAGCTTACGGACTAATCAATCTCCTTGAATATTAGCTGACGTTAAGTTTTTTTTTTCGTATGCCTGAAGTAGAATGTATTTAATTACTCATTTAAAATGTCCACACTACAACGATTTCTGCGCGTTAAAAAGATGTTCAGCTATAAAATATGTTGTGCAGTTGTAACAAGAGCCTAAAACGTAATAATTCAATCGTTTGAGAGATGACATTCTCGAAAAGAGCAGCAAAGGAGAGCGAATATTAAAGGAATCGCTAATGTTTGCGTGTCAAATTTGAGACATAAAATTGAAATAGTTTTCATTGTTAATCTAAAGAATGCAATTAATAATGTTATTATAACGTCGATCGTACCACTGCGAATGCCATTACGAATACCTTTTCGATGCTCAATAATCGCCTACCTACGCAATCCTTAGGCGTCTAAATGTACCTGACGCATACTCGGAACGAACTCCGATGTAATGAACATCGGAATGAAATCCGATGAAACTCTTGAAAAACGATTTATGCCCAAAAAGAAAGGAAGGTAACGCGTAAGTGCACTGCTCAAAGTCTCCATTTTTATCCGTAAGCATCGAAAGCCTGACGATGGCATACATTTTCTCATACATTTTCTCGTACATTTTCTCGTACATTTTCTCGTACATTTTCTCGTACATTTTCTCGTACATTTTCTCGTACATTTTCTCGTACATTTTCTCGTACATTTTCTCGTACATTTTCTCGTACATTTTCTCGTACATTTTCTCGTACATTTTCTCGTACATTTTCTCGTACATTTTCTCGTACATTTTCTCGTACATTTTCTCGTACATTTTCTCGTACATTTTCTCGTACATTTTCTCGTACATTTTCTCGTACATTTTCTCGTACATTTTCTCGTACATTTTCTCGGCGGCACGTAAAACCCACAGCAGGGCTGTCAATTGACGCGTAAGAGCAAAAGCATCGGATCAGTTATGACAAGGTGGCAGCGATCGATTTTTCCTCTCCCGTACGGCAACGAGAGGCTGTGAGGCAAGAATCGCTCGACGCGCCGATGCGGCGCGATTATTTAAGTGGAACGCGTCCTCGATCATAAAGCAAGCGCTTAATCCGCGAGAGCTCGATGTTGCTTTTATTAGCTGATTAACGAATATCGCGATTTTTCGCAAGCGCTTCTATTTCCTCCCTCTGTATTTTCGTTTTCAAGTGCCAACGCGCTGCCACAGTGTTCGTAGGAATTTACGGGCGATTCTCGGAGAAAGTTGAAGGGGTCGAGATGGAGTCGGAGTACGAGCGGCTTCTGCCGGGATACCCACCTTATTTATAGAACAATCTTACGCTATATTTATTTGGAGCCGATCGATAAAGGAATTCCGTTATAAAATCATACGCTAATGAAAAGCACTCCCACAGTTGGTTGCACGCGCGCAAGGGCGACCGAAAGAAACTCTTTTGTAAGCAGCACACGTTTGAGAGTCCCTTCGGAGATCGAGTGTGCGTAAAAAACTTTAATATCGTGGATTAATTCCGAGTTCGTTGTAAAGATGCGAGCGAGATTCAATTTTCCGAGCTCGAACGCTGTGGCCATTGAAATTTTGAAGTTTCGACTTTAAGAGCACGTGCGAAACGTAACGAAAGTAATGCGTTGAGCGATCGAGAAGCATAATTCGGATAAAGTATACGTCTCGCGCACTTGTTGGCTATCAGAAATTTTCATAAAATTTGAAGTCGCGCGACTTTTCAATTTTCTTTGCAAGACGTAGGCAAAGCGTCCGCGATAAACATTTACAATCATTTGGTATTCTCGTATATTTAAGTAAAATTATATGCATTATAAAATGAAATCCATAGCCGTGAACGTGTTGAATTTGCGTCTTATTACTCGTACTTGTGGTCGTCTCCGAATGAAATTAGACAAATTCATAAGTACACTCGCCAAACACGACAGCATAGATGCTATGCAGTCGCTCGGATAATAAACTAAGACCTTAATGTTTTAATTCGATGCGCCACTGGATATCGAACGTTCGACTTCTTATTTAAACGGAGTGTCGCAAGAAACTCTTGTAAGATCCTCGTAAAAGTCCAATAAAAAGTATTACGTTTCGGCGGTATTTTTCTTCAAGATTCGCGGTAATCGTATGCAGCACGTGAAATTACGCAAAGTGAATCGGGCAATGAGCGTCAACTCGAGAAAAAGTGCGCCGAGTCGTCGTTCCAAAAATAGAGCGTCGCGCCAGAAAAGCCAATTCAATTTCCTAGTAATCTTTTTCCATTTCTGTCCCTTTCGATCCTCGTAAATCCATTAGTGCAGCAGCGATCGACAATCGGTTCCAGGAAAAATCGCAGAAGAGAGCGAGCGCGCGAGAGCGACGAGCCCCGCGAGGGAAAGGAAAAACAAAGGAAAAACAAAGGAAAAAGACGGGAAAAAAGAAAAAAGAACGAGGAGAGCAGCGACTGTCGTGGCAAATTGCGGCGCGGCGCACGTGCACGCGCCGGAAAAATCCCTGAGTTTTTTTAGTACAAGAGTTCCGAACTAAGTACCAACGCGACGAGCGATAGTCTCGCTCTTTGGTAAATCGCCCGCGAAACCCGTAAAACTCGCTTTTATGTCCTGTTTATTTAGCTCGCTCGCCGCGCAAGAGGTCCGAGGAACTCACTCGAGCACGAGCTCTTAATCAATGCTTTTTTTCCCCCAAGCGTACGCGTTTTCGCATTTGCGCGGGGACTCCAGTTCTCCAAGAGTATGTACGAACAGGTAAAATTTTCGTACCATCTCTATCGGTCTACGATCGATTATTGATACTGGCAACTCAATCAACGGACTTGAACTGCCGATTCATTATCTTGAAGATCGTCGATTTCTTTTTAATTGCATTTCTCCGGTACTGTACAATGAAGCGCAATTACACGAGCGTTTCCCACATAATCGGCTGATTTTTTATTATATTGTTAATTAAATTCCCCACTTTGGCGAGCATCTCTCAGTCGATCGATAATACCGATGTTATTCGATCCGCGTCGATTCGCGTCCAAGCATCGGCACGACAATTTAACTTTTTGTAAAATTCCACTTAACCTTTACGAAGATAACGGTTTCAAATAAATTATTACGTGTTACGGGAACTTCAATGAAATTGCACGCTAAGCCTCTTTCGTCGCGGTTTTATCAGGATCGAAGTTCCTTTGCATTCACCTCTTCGAATACAAATATTTTCGCGTGCGCGTTGTTCGTTGGCGAAGAAACCAAGAGCTTCTTAGTTACGTCGAAACACTTTTAATTCCTGATATTTAACAAGTCGAATCGATGGAGAGATGTCGCGTGTGTTTCGTGTTCCGTTTGCTTTGTAAATACGTTGATAAACTACTAAATAGCTCCGATCGATATCGTCTTCGCTGTCTATTGTAAATTAATTTTTGTCCGTATAGAAAGTATCAGATTTGTAAGCACCTGGTCCAAAGGATTTATTTTATTCAATATTATATCGCATTCGTGCGGATCGATCAGAAAATTCGAGACGGATGATAAAATAAAGACGACTGATCGGCCTCTCATAAATAAGCACAAGCAAATACATTAGCCCGACGCGCAGCTTTCATTCAATTATAATTATGCTCGAATTAAGGAATGAGCAATCAGGCACTGCTCCCCATCTCCCTATCTCCCTATCAGGGAATTCCCTCGAGTACGACGTATGCGATGCACGTTGTACAATGTTTGCGATATAACGCAAAATATATTTCCACCTCGGGCGTTGAATAACGCGCAATAATTCACGAGGAGCGCTACCATTCGAACCGTCGAACGCAAAAAAATTAACCACAAAGCGGAGACGCTCCTTTATAAAAGGAGCGCAAACGAACCGACCAAGCCGCTACCGAGTCGCGTAGCTTTCAACGTAGGTGATCCGTTGGCGATCGTTAAATCGCGATGAAGAGCTTAGATCCCAGCATCGGAGCTCGCGGGATCGTCCGCGAAAATGAGCGCAATAACGCAGCGTCGCGAGTCGCTTCGCCTTGGACTTGTTTCCAGGCGAGGAAAAAGGCTTAGAGATTCGGACGGACGCGTTACGAGTGGCGTTAGGTGCTTTCGTCGCGCCTGGAGTTGGCTACGATGTAACTAATCGTAGGCAGCAGGTAGGTATATATAAAACGGCACTTACAGCGGACCTGGGATACCATATCGGGCACCTTGCTGACCTCGCCTGTCTTCTCTCGGTTTCTCGCGCGCATTATCTCTCTCAGTCGCTCGCACTTGCTCTGTCTTTCTCGCGCGCCACCGCCGCCACCGCCGCCACCGCCTCCACCGCCGCCACCGCCGCCACCGCCGCCACCGCCGCCACCGCCGTCGTCGTCGTCGTCGTCTCATTCTCTACTCCTAGGCAATACTCGACCAATACTCTTTTTCGCGAATTTTCTCTTCTACCTTGAGCGAAGGTGCAAAGGGAGAAGAACTTGACCGAAATGTCCGAGCGCGACGTCGTCGTTTCTTTTCTTAGATTTTTGTTTCGTTTCTTTGCGCAGCCTTACGCTGAGCTCCGAATCAGCAAGCAAACTCTATCGGGATATCCACGACGAAATATCGAATGTGGGATTTGCGTGGAACTCGAGCTCGAGTACATTTCTCTTCGATAATCAGCTCGATTGGATTTCATGGATTTCATGGATTTCATGTTTCTCTTCACTTAACTCTCGAGTGCTTATTCCACACTTCTTGGATATCGTACGATTGTACATCAACTTTCAGCTTTACCAAGCGAGTCTTTCGCCTTGCATTCGTTAATACGAATGTTTCTCAACAGCGACTCATCCATTCGTTTGAGAATGGAAATTTATTCTCAAATTAATTTTGAGAATCGCTCCTACTTTTTACGCAATTCAAACGAATCACCTCGTCCGATACAGTCAAATTCAAGATGAAACGAGGGAAATTAATCAACGAGTATCCGCGATCGCTTCGCTAAATGCAATGACCTCTTAAGATGAGAAAAAGTAACGTAACCTATGCGAAGTCTCCGAGCGAAAAGCGTGTATCTTTATTTCGAAACGAAATTTTTAGTGCCGTGAAGTCATTCTTACTCGAGAGATGATTGCTCCAACACGAATCGAAATGCTTCCGCTGGAACTAAACGCTATTGATACAAAGCTGACAAACGAGCTTTAAAATAGAAACGACTATTTTTTATTCATATTTCTTACGAATCGCCTTGTCGCAATATCATTATTTCATTGTGTCGATGGTAGCGTTTCCTCGATTACGACATTCGCTCAAACAAAACGAAAAGAATTAATCCCCCAATCTTGTTAATTAACAAGGATCGGTAGCATTTTCCGCCGCGGAAAAGTCATCGCGTTCGACTAGAGCGCGCCTGAGTCGAAGGCTCGATTAAGTTTCTCGACGCGTTTGAGTTGAGCTGACAATAAGTCGAGGAAGCTGGCAATAAGCGTCAGCTCGGCGCATTTTAAGTGCCGCCCAACACCTTGTAACCGCTGTCGTCGGAGCTAATCCTCCCGTTCCTTACGAGCGTTCCATAATTCTTCGCGGCTCGACGGAAATCAGATTACCATCCGAGGATTAGCGGGCACGCGTGCCGAGCGCACGATTTCTTTTTTTCACCTGTGCACGTGCTGCGAGGATGAGCTCTTTGTAATTTTCACTTGGCGTTACGAGCGTTGCATCGTAAACCGAATTTCATTTGCTTTGTGCTCGCGTATCGCTCCTTATCCTTTCCTTTTTATCGAAGCGATCCGAATTAATTGCCTGCTTGTTGTCTTTAATCAGGTAAGCATGCAACGACTTGGCGTAACCATAGTTTCTTTGGTGAAATCTGGTTTGATCTGCACCTTCTTATACGTACGTATTTTCTTTTCGAATAAATCGCGTGCTTCGAATGAACATGACTGAATGGAGAGCTGCTGATATTTCTCAGACGAGCAACTATGCTTTATCTCGCGTTACGCTTTGCATACGTAAATAATTGCAAAAAGAACGCACGAAAGCAAATCCAGCGGTTTTCAATGGAAAATAAATCGATTAGAAACAATTTAATAATCCCATTCTCTGAATAATTTATTTCTAATAAATTAAATCTGAATAGCCATGTTTCGAAACGAACAAATTAATTTGCGTTTATTTTTTAAGTTACAGAAAGTCTCTTGGTCTTACAATATCGGCTGATTAAGACGAAACCTTTTACGAATTTGTGAATTCAAAATTAGGTAACTTATCAGACTTCCGTTCATAAATTCAACGTTCATTTGCAAATTCACGCTTTGCTCGTGTGAAAATGCAAATGAAAATTAATTTTATTTTATTAAAATTCAGAGTTTCCCTTCGACATTTGCTCAGTTTGATCAACATCGCATAAGCAGTAGTTGTGCACAGATGTAAATTCCATAAAAATGATCATAGAGGAGCGTTGATTTCTGTGTAAAATGCAATTAAGACGTCGTTTAAATATCGTTGTTCCAAAAAATATCGAATGTGTAAATATTTGTAAGAGTATTTATCGCTTTTCGAAACTTCTGCAGCTCTAATGACGCGTACGAGTCATGTTTTTGAATTTAAAACACGCCTACAGTATTTGAATCGACGATTTCTATGTTAAATACACGCTTCCAACCTTTAACATACAAATTAACTGCGCTGTAAATAGGCAACGAAACGTTTGCTCTATTGCAAAATTCTTGTAAAAATAGTTTCAAGTGCTTAATAAAATAAGTATTCCTCTTTGTTGTAATTATTTTAAAACGCGTAAAGTTATTCGTATTGTTTATTCCGATCAAAAACTCCGACGAAGAAAAAGTTTAACGCGACGAATCGCTTATTCCAAAAATTCCATGGAAATATAGTTAAATAATACAGATAAATGAACAACTACAACTTCTATACCAAGTCCTTTATGTTTTTAAATTCGCGATACTTTGAAATTGGCTTCTAAACCAAATAAGTAATCACTAGATGTCGTAAATAGCGCTCTTTACAGTCGTTAAACATTGCCGGAACAATATCTTAAATCATTGATATTTGATTCCCATTCGCTAAAGCTGTCGTAAAGTTGTAAGTATGCGTAGCGTTTACTTTTTATGCAACGCATAAATGGCTAATGGTGTACAAAAGCGCGTTATTTATATTAGCCAGCAATACAATATCGCAACTAATGAAAATCCACGCGAAAGCCTAGGAAATATTCGCCACCTGTGAGAAAGTGAAGCCAACCAGGCAACCAGAGCCTCTTGTCGTGAAAAAATTTCTCACGGAAATTAGAGCGCGAAAGAAAAATGAAAAGTCCTCGTCCTCGGTAGCGTAAAAAAGCGGATTCAGAGCGGACTTATCTCTTATAAGACTTCCTGCCGCCGCCGCCGCCGCCGCCACCCAGTGAAAAGCCAAGCAGCAGCTCCTTCTGTTAACGCGCGAGGATTTTAAATTCACGAATTTACCGAGGCACCGATCGACGACTCGATCTCCTACATCCACTCGTTAGAGCACACACGCTCGCTACCATCGTGGATCTAATACGGAGGCTCGCGTCGACGATCCGCAGAGCGCGAGGCTGGCAGTAATGGCTTACAGAAAACGGCGGCCAGCCAATCGACTCTCCTCCTCTTTAGACACTTTCGATTCGGAGAGGTAGTCGGCTCTATGTTAATGAGACGACGTGGTGCACGCGCGCCTCTACAATAAAAGGAAAGGAGTCGAGCGCGAAAGAAAAAGCCCGTCCCACACGTGCGCGAGCATCAGCCTCTCGTTCCCGCTCATGGGCCGC
The DNA here is from genome assembly GCA_018907045.1 of Wiebesia pumilae. NCBI lineage: Eukaryota > Metazoa > Arthropoda > Insecta > Hymenoptera > Agaonidae > Wiebesia > Wiebesia pumilae. The sequence continues at coordinate 1,235,139 of JACCHZ010000137.1, read as the reverse complement.
TTTACGAGTGCTCTCCTCTTTTCCGTCGCGCAACACCCAAGAGGACGAAAGGACGACCTCCGAGGCGTTGAGGACGACGAGGACGACGAGGACGACGAGGACGACGAGGACGAAATCGGTTATTATATTGGCGAGCCTCCTCTTCCTACTTGTTATTGCGCTCACGGACGCTGTAAGCGCCATGTAGACACGCGATATTTTGTTGGTTAATGATTTTCAAAGGACTTTATTGGCACGATCGCAGCTGCTTGAAAAGCCGATGACTGGCAATGAATAACGAAATAACTGATCCTCGCTCATCCTTATCTACGGACAATTAGGAAAATTGCTCGATTTCACAGTCTTCGTTGCACGATTAAGGCAAGTAGATGCTTCTAAAGTTAGTACTTCCTAACGCAACGAGTTAAACAACCGTTTCAATAAAGACGGGAATACGGTGCGAAAGATGAGTGTGATTTAAGGGGCATAAAATTTTTAACGCGTAAATAGATAAATTGTTTCTCTTTCAGATTTATGAATCATTACTCTTACGCTTAATTCTCGTAGTTCTAAAGAATATTCTTCCGAACGAAATGTGTTTTTTAGCCTTTAAATGCGTTTGTTTAAGCCATTACTTGTTAAATTAAGTTTTCCATAAACTTAACTCGTAACTTGCGAATAGCGAATATTAAGAAAACAAGAATATTTATTCATTGAATGTTTCAATAATTTGTTAAATGAGATAAAGTGTAATATTATCCCAATATTGATGACGATTAAATGGAAAGTGTTGCGCAGGAAGAGTTGACAAAATGACCTATTTTTTCAAGGTTAAACAGTGCGTAACCGTTGAACGATGAATTATTTAATTATACTCAGCGAAAATATTTTGCTCTTTAGTTTTAATGTTTACGTTAATAAATACGTACATACGTATATTTCTCTTTATTAACGAAAATTTATTACTCGATGAGAGACGGTACAGGGTTTAAAGTTGAATCTCGTAGTTATTTTCTTATTCCTACGTTATTTTGTCAGCATTAATCATTTTGAATGAAAGCGAGCGACAAAATATATAACTACGTAAAAGCTTATAAAGGCTACTCTTACACGTTATAAGGAATAAGTAACAAGGCTTCTCCAAAGCGGATAAGCTTTAATTAGACTTAATCTTTATACCAATTAAAGATTTCTGTCGCTAAATTCAAAACAAACCTTGTTCTTTATTTTTCGACGCACAGTTGTACTTAAGAACTCAAGGAAAGGCTTCGAAAAATTTTAATGCAACAGTTGTCAGCTCATTGAGAAGGTGCAAACCATCTAAATAAGTGCAATATACGTAATAAGAACATTAAAGGAATATAAAAAGAATGATTCGCATGTAATGGCTCGATGATAAACCTTGAAATTATTCTCATTTTCGAAAATGTAAGTAAATGTCGGATTCACCGATGGTAATTGATATTGCACTATGAAGAGTCGACCGTATCGAAAGGAACGAGAGAGCGAGAGAGCGAGAGAGAGAGAGCGAGAGAGAGAGAGAGAGAGAGAGAGAGAGTGGAGAACAACGTAAAAAGTAAGAGTAAACATTGCCTCGCGCGAAGAGGTGTAAAAGGTTCGTTACTTAACCGATGCCCATAAACACGCGATAACTTACTTTTACGAAACAATAAAGTGCGCAGAGTGGAAGGAGAAAAGGCGCCCATGGATCTAACGAATGTCTCGCGCGCGCCGTCCAAGTGCGCCGCGTTGTGGCGCGTGTCACATTTAACGGTCGTCGAGCGCCATGATCCAGGGAAAAAACGACTCGAGAGCCAGAAGGGATCCGGGCACTCCTACTATTATGTACGTGCCCGTCGAGCGCCGTTAGCTTTCTCCTCGCTTACGCGCCTCGACGTCATTTAGCCAAGCGCTCGCGCGGACATACACACGCGCGCTTCGATACGCGCCTCGAGGGCTGTTTCCACCCCACTCCTGGTGGCATCTTCTCCGCGCGCAACTCGAGCTCCACCCTTTCCTCTTTCCTTTAACGCTCGCAAACTTCGCGGAAGTCCGTTACGAGTGCTGTTGTACACGAGTGTGTGACGTCATTGCGTGGGTGACGTAGGTACCCGAGCGACGCCGCTGTCGTCCATCGGTACCCAGCCGTCGATAGACTTGGAATGTCTTCTTCTTCGATTGGGTTCGATTGCGCTGCCAAGCGTGAAGGCTGCGCGACAAATTTAAGGAAAAGGACGCTGGAGAATTTACTGGGGAATTTACTGGGGAATTTACTGGGGAATTTACTGGGGAATTTACTCTCGACACGCGTGAATTCCGGAGTGGTGCACGGTATCGATTTATGCTCTCGGCAGCGTTCACACTTTTGCACGAGTTACGATAACCTGACACGAAATAAAATGCAATAGTTAGATGTTGCATTAGCACCCGTATTCTTAAGATACGAGACACGTGACGCGTCCTTGCTCTAACACTGACACAAAATACTTTTCGAGTTGAATTATTTATAGTTCAGTGATGTTGCATTAGATTTCACATTTCTTAACACCGATGTAGCTACCGTTCTCGTGAAAATCCACTTATTAGCGAGAGGGATGCACTTATTAGACTTTTCGTATCGAAGCTTTCGTTCGAAACGTGTACTTCTGTTACTCCCTTGTCATCTAATAATAAGCAGATTTCCTAAATGTATTTTACAAAATTAAGTGAAAACAAGAGACAACAAGGGCTGCAACTTTAATCGAGACCGAATCAATTATAAGAGCTGAATCTCAACGAATACCGAATACCGCTATTGAAGAATACTCGTATGCTGCTGATCATTCCTTTAATGCTCGCGTCTTGTTAAATAATTTTGGTTCGCGCAACTTTCCACAAAGGGACACACGCGATTCTCCGTAACGTTGCCTGTGTTATTTATTGGGTGAAAATTCGCAACGATTATGCGCGCGTTCTTTTTGCGACGAGTGTACATTTTTCTCCAAGCAATCAATTAAAAGGGATGCTTGTGGGTCGTTTTTCAGGGCAGTTGAGTTCTCGGCGACTCATTGCGGCTTCCGAAGGTTTTTATCGTGGTTCGTGACGAAAGATCGCTTTAATGTGATAATTGAGTGGATGAACTGCCGGCTAACTTTTTATCATAACTCGTGTGCCATCAGTTTTTTCTGCTTTCCGCTTGCTAATGTTGAGCAGTTCGTGGAAATTGAGTTGAAAGAATGTCCGAAAAGAGAAAGTGAAATTTAAGTAAATAAACGAAGGTGCTTTGCGGGTTTTTACGAGAAATACATTAAAATGTACGTCGTCTTCTATGGACTCCCTAAAATTATTCTGTAATTACTGTATAAACAATAAGGCTCGTGAATCTTGTCCATTTAAAAATACGAAGATGAGAACGCGTGATTTCATTTTCATTAAAAAGGCTCGATTTCGCAAAAAAAAAATTAAAGTCACGTATTCCTAAGAGCGCTTAATGCATATAAAATGAAATCCCGCGAATCGTTAACAAATTCGATGAAGGTGGACCTTCATTTTTTGCGAAACAAGTAAATCACTTGGCCGGAAAAGGTAAAATTCCTAATGACTTTTTATGAGACGGTATAGTTGTGTAGTCTACGATAATTAGTCAGAATTAACGGATCGGAAAACGAATGAGAAATGTAAATGGATAACCATCCGTTTGATTTCCATTTCATTTTGCTTGTACAAAGTCTTGAGTACAAATCATATATTATTCATAAAATCGTACAAACTGAGCTGAGGATGAAACAACAGTTTCTGCTTTATTCAGACTATTTCGCGAATACAACGTTCGAATGAAAACCGAAATTCCGAATGAAAACTTAAAGTTTATTTGAAACTATCAGCAAAAAATCATGTTCAATGTTAATCGATATTAACGAGCTCATAAATTATTCATTAAAGAGTATTCCTAAATAGTTAGGTTAAGTACGTTGAAAATCTAGTTGGTCATATCGCGCTAATATTTAAATAACAAATAAATAGAATTCAACTAATACCGTGACAGCGGATATTGTTAAGAGATTCCTTACGTATTGACTCATGATTTAATAAATTGTTTCATTATCGGTATAGTAATAAATTTATCACGTTTGCGGCAATAAAACACTTTCAGTGCATTAAACGTACGTATAAAAATTAATACAAAGTACGTTTATTCGCTTATAAGGATTAGCAGACGTTTTTCAAGTGTTTGGACTGCGTCAAATGCATCGTACAAAAAGTTGAATATATAAATTGTCTAAATTGTTGTAACGAAGAAATTCAAGTGCCGTAACGAAAGAAGACCTTCGCAACTGATGAATGCAGGATGACATGGCTTTTAACACGAGCCAGAAATTTAGTATTGTATTTTATAAACTGGGGTAATGATACTTATACTTGTATAGGTATATTTATTTGCAATCGAGTCACTTGGTACGTTACACGAACTGCAATGCTTACGAGCTCACGATGTAATGAACGCGATTAAGGATTCGATACAACGAGTTTGGCGATAATATACATATAATAGGATACAAGGCAATTGTCGATTGAAAATTAGGGATCGGATAAACAATAATAATGACGATGTCAACGAAGAGACGATTAATTGAAAATTGCCTCTATTAGCGACAAAAGCTAACATCTCAATTGTATTAATGGATTATCGAGAAGTGAAAAACGCTCAAGGTATAACTGAAGATAAGATTATCGGTGCATCGTGCGTAGCAGAAATAGCGAGCGTTCCATTTTCAAAAATCGAGCGAACGAGAAATAGCGAGCCATTACCGTAAGTTTCGCAAGCGCAAGAGTAACGCCTATTCGGAGCCGGAGAATTTTTTCTCGGCGCTACGAAGAAAAGTAAACACTCGCGCCCTTCCCGAGTCGTCGAAAAAACGCAAGGAGAAAAAAGGGAGGAGAAAGAAAGAAGGAGGAAAAAGCCAGCAATCGGCGCGAAGAATACGGCAATTAGCCGTTTCACCTCGCATAATTCCTTATAAACAAACGCGACACTGTCGGAGCAAGAGAAACGAGCGTTTAAAATTAGCCGCGCGGTATTCGCGCCAAAAGGAGCGAAAAAAGGCCGCAGCAAGGAGGCTTAATTGCTCCGTGAAAAAAGTGCGCGCACGAGGGAGGAGAAAGAGAGCGCGTGTAGTTCGCTTAGTCACATAGAGGCCATCATCTGGCACACTCGAGTTTAAGTTGAAGGCCTCGTTGTCCGACGCGATTTTGGTCGCGCGGCTCCGCTTTGCTCTACCGCGGCGACGATCGTCCCTCGGTTACCTTGTCGCAACGTGGTCATGGCCCCGTCGGCCCAGTGATCGAGAGGAGCTCGCGCTTCCCCACCTTCGCTTTTACTTCTATCTCAGCTGCGAGTGAACTGCGAGTCCTCGTCTGTGTGCGCGTGCGTGCGTGCGTGCGCGCGCGCGCGCGAGGGACGAGCGGCTTTGTTCATTTATGCAGTCAGGGTGCGGAACAAACGCGAGAACGAGAGAGTCGAGTCAGCGCGAGGCGGCGGTAGAAGAAGTCGCGAGTGAGCGCGAGGTCCTTTCTTTATTAGGAAGCGTTACGCATGCTCGTTTGGTTTGAGCGGTGCGAGCGCGAGGGCGAGGGGGCGGCGGGGAGAGGGACGCGTCGATTAAAACCTTTTCAAAATTACGCGCGCGCGCGCGCGACAGAGAAATCCGCCGAAACCGAGCACGAGGAGCGGGAACGCGAGGGCCGAATCGACGAATGACCTTCTACAGGGATGTGCGTGTGGGTGGGTGTATGCGCGCACGCTCGAGCGCGCGCGCGTGTGTGTGTGTGCGTGTGCGTGTGTGCGTGCATAATTCGCATCGGCAGGTATTTCGCTGCTGCTCGTGTCGCTCTTTTTTCCGCTCTGACTGTCCTTTTCCTTCCCATTTTTATCCGCGCATTATTGGATTTTAATCGCTTTTTGTTTTTGCACTTATGGAAAGGCTGTACCCCAAGTATCCGAAAATCGTTATATTCGCGTTACTCTTAAGCTCCATAAAGGTACTCGGTGTCTTTCACGAAGGACTTTACAAGAATGCTGATGGAAATTTTGGGCTTCGGTAAGATAAGTTCGATAAGAAAAAGCTCGTAAGGATCCCAGTTAGTGGTCCGAATTAGTTTCCGCTGGTGAATTAGGGAACTGTTAATAATGTTGCGTACGATCGGAAGATGCGACGTTTTCAGAATAAATAAATAAATTTACGTAATTATATTTTTTGCTCAAAACTAGTCTTTTTTCTTTATGAACGCCGTTTGTAGCAAATTTTATTTTATTCGGATGGCTTGTACCTCATGCGTGTATCGTAATTTCGAGGAAGATACGCTTGGAAATATTAGAGCCAGTCCGTAATAACGGAAGTATGATATTTACCTGCACTTTCACGTATAAAATTGGATTGTAAGAGTTGCATTAGGCCGAAAATATTTTCCGGTGAGTGAATTGTTGAAATGTTCCTCAGGCGTTCGCTTGATTCCTGCTCATGATCGGTAACGTCTGCCAAAAGAATCGCGGATTCCACGATTGTTTTTACCGAAGGAAATCCGACGCCTGACGCCTGATCGCATATCCAATCTACAATCGATTATTCGAGATAAAAAGAAGGATAAATGGAAACAACTCCTCTTTAACTAGAAATGCTTGCTAACGAAAAACATTTGATCCAACAGCGAACTGTTGGGCCTAGTTATTCGGAGAGATAAATGAATTGCAATCCCACATTACGAATGCTTTAAATATCCTTGATTAGTGTACGTTTCGTCAATCTGTTAATCTATCGATCGTTAAACGAGGCGTTAAGCGAAGCGATGCTGGTTATTGACGCTTCCCCACCAGTGTTTACAGACTTGGTTGCAGACGTAAGCTCAAACATATCACTCGGATATTCGCATTCAATTAGCTCTGCACCACGAACTATTGAAATGCTTCCATTATCGCCATTCATACAGCTGGCAGCTACGAATGGCGCGCGTTGCCTAATTCGAATATTATCGTGCAACATGCGGTATAGATCATTGATCAAACTCCGACGAAAGTAATGGTATCGCGATCGTTAAGTAAGAGCCAATGGCGAAACTCGCGCGTGCGACAGTCTCGTTGCCTCGCCGTAAACTTGACACACTCGATCGGCGAGTTGGTTCGCCACCTAGAGCGACGGATCCAAAGAACGGTACCAGCCGCCCTCGATCGGCGATCTCGGCCTTTGCTCGAACTCGCGGCCCGATAATAAAGGCTCCCGGCGAGCACACGTTCATCGATCTCGTCGCGTCGCTTCCACGCGAGTCCGAGACTTTGTACTTTATTCCCTCCTCGTTAACGGTCGCGCTCGTGTTCTCGCGCCGCCGCATTTCGCAACATCCTTGCGAAATCGCGTTATCGATCTCAAGCGTTGTTCAAAAGTCCGCGGCTGTCCTCCGCACCTTGGGATAACGTTCGACGTTCGCGAGGGCTGAGCCCAAGATCGGCTCGGGTTCGCTCGGCGTAAACAAAGAGGGAATCGCGACGTCCGCGATCGCGGTCGATAATTATAAACGTCGCCGCGCCAACGAACTTTGCGCCCGCGGGCTCGACTTTTCGAGGCGACCTCTTCACTCCAACTCCATTTGGGGCTGAATTGGAGCGGGGGAGTCTCACTCTAAGCGTTCGAGAGAGAGAGAGAGAGAGAGAGAGAGAGAGAGAGAGTGAGAGAGGAGAAAGGCGAAAAGTTGGTTGTCGCGCGTAATGCGCGCAGGTGTTCGCGAGTGCGCCCCGATCTTTTCTCCGTAGCTCCGTATTCGTGGACTCGGTTTAAAGTTCCTCGGCTCGTAATCCGACCAACGCGACCCGAGGTCTCGGGGATGGCGAGCCGGATGACGCTCGGGGATCCGCGAGCGAACGAATTCTTCAAGCTCGTCGAGCCTCTATCCTGATCCCCCTAGGGCTTGAGTGTTCCGCGCATTCGAGCACGCGCGAGCCGATCGAGGAAGGCGAACTTTGGTTTCGACGAGGGGCGTTCGAATAGAGCAGCGAGTCGCCTACGTTGTCTACGTCGCCTACGTCGCCTACGTCGCCAACGTCGCCGGCTGTCGGAGGCCTTTTTTAACTTCGCCGAGCGATCCCTACAGCGCGACCCAGTTCTCCAAAGAGCGCGAGCGCCCCCCGAACGGCTTTACTCCGGAGCCCTCTGGGACAACGAGAACGGTCGCACACCCGGGACAAACGTCACTCCGATCTCCGATGTAAAAGAGGTTCACTCCCGCAGCGAGAGCCGATTGGCGCCCGATAAGGCAACGGAGTGCTCACCTCGTCGCGATCCTCGAGGTTGCCCGTCCGGCTGGTCCTTCCTCACGTGTCCCAGCCGCTGGACGATGACGATCCTTGACTGGGCGCCTCTCGCTCGGCCAGCATCGCGATTTTCCCAGGGACCGTGCGGGTCGCGTGCACCACGTCGCGCGTACCTCTCGTCGGCGCCGTGCGCTCCTCGTCGTCGGAGCCGTGAGCACCGATTCGCGGAAACTGCGCGCTTTCTCGCGCTGCGCGCACTCGGAGCTCCTGCCGCGCTCGGGCTCCTCTCGCTCCCGCTGCTTGTCAGGGTCCGGGGGCCGACGAGGAGGGAGCGAGCGGAGGAGCGCCCGCGACTCGCGCGCAGGCGCGCGACCTTCTCCCCCTCGAGCAATCGCGTCACCTGCCCCCTTTTTCCTGCGCGTACACGCGAGGCTGCGCTGTGGGGCCCCTACTTCGCTCTCGCTCACTTCCTCTCTCTCACTCTCGCACTCCTACGCCCACGACTTCCCCGTGCCCTCTGTTTTCGTCGCCTTTTCTCGGCAGGGGCCCGACGACTTTGTGCGTCGCGAATCGCGCACTAGCCTTGTGCGCGCGTGTGCGTGTGCGCACGGCTCGCGCGTTAAGATGGAAAAGGAGCGCGAGCGCGTATCGGTGCTGCAACGATTCTACCGATTTAACGCGAATGGCACTTTTATCCGCTTCGACGCTTTGGTTATCTTGCGGGGCGGGGGCGTTCGAATTTTCGAATCTCCCGCGCGATTATTTACGATGCATCCTTGGTTAATCTCGCTGAGCTTTAGCATCGTGGCTTTCGGCTTTCGTTGACGCGCGCATCCTGGCCATGGATTCGCCACCTGATTTTCGCCTTTTCGTTTCATTGGTGCTCTTGCCCAAACTTGGTCGGTTGTACGGATGATGCAGAAGCTTCGGGACTTTAATTTTAATACATTATGCGTGTAGGAGCATTGGTGTGGATGCTGGCGTTCGATATAAATCGGGCGATTTATGTCGCATGAATTATTCCGCATTTTTAGATTGCAAAGATTTATTCCGCGCGATGCACTTTACGAGTATTTTTACGGGAAGAAAAACGTTGCGTAAACTTATGAAATATTGTCTTCGAATACGATATAAGGCTGTGGTTGTAGAAATGTTTCATTCCTATAATGAAAGGCATCCTTTGAAATTTCAATTCATTCGGGGATACTTGGTCGTTAGGGAAAAATGCGTCCATGGTATGTTCTACGTTTAACTTCAAATTATAATATCTAATTCTATCATTTGTGTGTGTGTGTGTGTGTGTGTGTGTGTGTGTGTGTGCGCGCGCGTGCGTGTGTGTGTAAAAACGAAGCTACTTATCATTTCTAATATTATCAAAGCTGGCTAATGTGGCTTAAGTTTTACTGGATAATAGAAATAGCTCGTTATTGCGCGTGAACGTACACCGAATATGGTAAGACGGTATATTCGTTTTCTGTCTTGTCCTAAATATTGCAAAAGTTTCTGTTCCGCGTATTTCTCTTTCAAACATTATATTTTGGATGTTGCACTCTATTTCACGAACGCCATCCTCGAGAAAATTGAGAGTCGTTTTGTAAATATAAGATAACGATGTATTTAAACGTTTAATCTCTTCAAAAGACTTTTAAAGCCTTTAATTTATATTTAAATGTGAATGAGAATATTGTACACGTTTCTATCTGTTGTACATTTTAAATTTCGCATATTATGTATTAAATTTTATTATCGTAAAATGTGCCTACTATTATAATATTAACTGAATTTATTTATTATTCTTTTAATGACTCACTGTGCAATCTGAATATGCTGAAATAAAAACCTTTAGGAAAACTGGTAAAATTCTATAGACTCAAATGTATCGATCAAAGAGGAAATTGAAATGATGTAACAAGAATCTTATAGAACATAAATATGAACTTCGATATAAGATTTTACAGTACGCTTTCAATAATTACTACATCTAAACGTACTGAGTTTGTTTTGTGATCGACAATTGTTGCAGACGTAAATTAATGCCTTAGCTAAATAGAATAAATATTTGTTGCGATGACATCGTTTAATTATATTTTAAAAACATACGTTATTATAGATTTTTTAATGTTCTGCACATCGTTAATAAAATTATTTTATATATTTTACTATAAACTCGAAACAATGGTTTAATTTATATTTACCGCATAGAAATTATAATTGTCTAGAAATTTTGCAAGTTTCGTTTTGTCGAATACATTATTTAAATGATAGTATGGATTGTAAAACTTGATTAAAAAAAAAAATAAAATAAAATAATATTTGATTCTTTAATACATTAGTTTGTACGATTATGATTGTAAATTTTAAAGTAAAAAGAAAACATTAAAGGTATTAATTGAAGAGTCTCAAGAAACTTTGATCGAATATATCATTATGATTTACTTTTTTTATATATATGCCGAGATTAATATTTTTTATATATATGCGTAAGTTTAATAATATTCGTATGATTTAAAAAGATTTTAAATTACTCATTATTAGAATTTTTATGTTTCTTGTGATAAACGAAGAATATAATTTAAATATTGAAATTATAATAATACAATGAAATATTATGTTCTCATTTATTTTTTTAAATTCTTTGCATTGCACGAATAAAGGGAAACCTTAACATAATAAATACCGTTATATCCGCGAAGGAAATCTTATTTTGTATTCTGCCGAATAATTTATCGAGATAAATAATAGATTACAAATTAATTTATAACAGGATGTAAGAGAAAATTTCAAATGGCAGATCAGTTAAAGACCATTTAAGCTCGACCAAATTTAAGATTTGGTGGAAATTTTACTTTATTATTGTACAAGATACTTGTGTTTTATAAGAATATCACCGGTATAAATATTAAGTGCCATATGAAAGTATCACAATGAAATGTAAAAAAAAAAAACATAATTATAAATACTTTCCAGCACTGACACTTTTTCCTAATTAAGAAATATTTACATTTTATAAAATATGTATATGCCCAAATCATGTAGTATTTTAACCAAATTAAATACATTTGTTGCAAGTACGAAGGCTCAAGTTTAAAATAAATGTTGAAAAACTTGAGTATATTCTTGTGAAAATAAATATAAATAATTCCATTCGCTGGATCTTAAGAGTGTCGAAAATTTACAGTATTTTTATCCAAACCATATTTATTTATCTAATCTGTTTAAAAATGATTTTGTTTAAAAGTAGATACATATATTCAAGCTTATCCTTATTCATCTAATACTAGACCGTTTCAATTACGTATTAGTTGGAATAAAAATGCTAATGTATCAAGAATATTTTATGATATTTATTTTACTTTTAATTGATTAAACTTGAGAGCATAATTCTGGAAATCTAAATTTTTGTTTATTTGTAAGTAAAGCATAACATAGCAGTCCCTTTTTTGATAAAATAAATAATTTATTTATAAAGATCCTTATTTTTTCATCATCCTAATCGACTAGGAAAAATTCTATCGCAATTTTTATTTACTCAACATTAGCTTACAATAATTAAGAACGCAATATTGATGTCGATATATGTGAGTAAGTTGAACAACGAGTCAGATTTCGTCTACTTTTTATAAAGTAGTTGTCATCATTTTCTTTTGTATTTTTTTATTTATAAATATTGTTTTATGTACAGATAGCCGTTTATTTGTTGATGTAAATAATTATATGGCTATGAAACATTTTGTATTCCGAACGTATTTACATTGTACGTAGTTTAAGTCTATAATTTTAATTCACATTTATATAAAAATTACCTTGCTTATTTGTGTTTTATTTTATTATTGTATGTTAAGCGTGAGGGAGAGAGAATGAGAAATGGGCAAAGCGGTCGGTGTGGGGAGGGGGAAGAGAGTGAGAAAAGATAGTTTGCAGAACAACAATTTCTTTTAATTATTTATGTATTATCTGCTTTATTATCGACTTTACGCAAGCAATAAATTTTTTTAATAAATATAGTAAAATTAACATTTTTACAAACTTGTATTGATTATTTATCGATCTGTTTGGAAAATTGACAGGAACAAAGTTTTAATTATCATCTAGATACTGGATCGTCGAAAACAGATAGGCAAGTTAATTATCAAATTATCATGCCTAGGCTGACCAGATAATAGTACAATGCATTTGTTTAGGTTATTATTTTCATATTTGGAGAAATAATATTCGTCTACGTAGAAGAAAGTAAGTTCTAACGAAATGGCAAAATATTTCACTGAATGTCCAATAAGTATGTTAAATTTGCAATAGTACATTCTTATAGTTATTAGCATGCGTTATTACTTGCATTTTATATCAACAAATGTGACCCCTATTTTAGTAGAAAAAAGAGCACTTGTACTAAATGCTCGATAAATATATGAGCGAATTCGGCTAATTTTTTATACTTATTTACTTTATTAATTTACAATATATCTATTTATTCGTGTACGTAGTCGGTAGTATAGTGTGACGGTTCATAATCATTAACGGATTACAAGGAAACACGCAGCATCCAATATTATGGAATAGAAAAAAGCAAAGTATTAACCGCTTTCGTGAAGGATAATTTGTAGAATTCACAAATACTATCTTAAAAGACTTTTCAATGATCAAAGTATAAGGCAATTTTCACTTTATGTACGTATGCCTACTAGCGTCATCGCAGTCACGTCGCTACGTTGAAAATTATTCTTCTTTTCAATTATGGTTGAGTAATCCATGGAGAAAATCCTCGAACCAATGAAACGCGCTTCTCGTTCCAGCAGTTTTTGAATAGATTCATTTGAATTAATTTCAGGCGAAGGACGCGGTAGAAAAAAATGGGTAAATATTAACGACAAGTTTTTGAATTACCGTTACAAGACATTGATTTTCTGATAATATCGATGATAATTTCTGAGGGTAGAAGCGCAGTTGTGAAACGGCCTGCAGTGTCATTGTCCTACACATGCAGAACCGCATCTATAAATTGTGGCTCTCGAACGAATAACGTACATGCGCTCGTAGTCACGCCTGAGACGCGACTGTTGAAGGTTTTCCATTGTTTTGTGCTCTCTATTCCGTAATATTGTTTACAATAAAGGAAAAATTATCCTTGTAACGAGTGAAGAGCAGCGTTGCACGTCTTTTGTCTATTTTAAAAATTTCAAGGAAAATGGAACCGGAATTGCTACGCCCGGATCAGCCGAGCAAGTGCACGTGGAAGCCAAACACTACGAATAGTCCACATACGGATCGAAGCAAGTGAGACTTTCGACGCTACACTATTATTCTGCTATTCTGCATATTGACCTACAATTTCCAGTTGCAAGTCTAAATGTCTTATTGTCACCTGACGAATACTGTACCACTGGTCGTTTTTTTATTTTATTTTAAAACGAGTAACGATTTACGTTTTGATTATTTTATAATGGCATTGTGCCAACCTAAAAATCACGCGTTCAAACTAGCTCTTAGAATTTACTGACGAAATTTATAGAATCTTATGAAACTGATGTGACCCGACGACAGCGCTTCCTTATCAAAATATTTTAATTTTTCTACGCAAAATCTACATTGCTAATGGCTTTCTCCTGTCATTTATCTATAACATCATGTGGATATATTTTGCAAATTACTCCATATACTCTGCAAATTATTTATCATTAATTACTGTCGAATGACGATTAAAAGTCGGAATGAATTCAATTGATTTTCATATGGCAGATCCTCGCGGCTCATTTAATAGCGCGATAATAACTTATTTTAGAAAAAGTAGAAATTCCGCGAGCTCGCGGTTTATGACACCGAGTAGTGCGTTTAAAGCATTGTGCTTTGAAAAGAAGTCACGTGTTCGAGACGTAGAGTCACACGTGCATTAACAGTAGTTCGCGAAGTAACGATGAGCACGTGTATCCACATGACAGAAAATAGTAATCAAGCAAGCAGATTAGAAACTAACGAAAAATAAAAAACGTGAAACTGCAGGAGATATGGCATCCCAATTTTGGCGACTAACCGAGGAATCTCCGATGCGTGGCAGACACACGTGTGTGCAGCTTGTGCAAACTGCGCAGAGCCGCTCCTCGATTCCATCATTCGTTCCCTCGACGTAAAATTACACGTCGGCCGGTTCGAATAGGAACGGACGAGGGACAGATGTCAAATCTTTGCTCCAGCAAGACCTTTCCCGACGAACTTTCCTTTCGTGCAAACAATGACCTTCACAAGTATAAAACGATGAGCCGTTCAAAATTCAGTTGATGAAGCAGGTTGTGTAATCACTTGATTGATTACTGCGGCAGCTGATAAAGTTCTTACTCTTATTTAAAGTATTTTTTTTTGATAAAAGAGCAAATGTTTTCTATAAATTTTCTTCGGTTTATTAAAGAATTCGTTATGCATGAAATCAGATAACGTGTTTGAAAGGCTGTGGTTATTTTAGCGATGAGTTAATGCAAATACGTTAGTTAGTCTAATCAGAATATAATATTGAATTTTTTTTACATCTATTTCCTAAAATTAATTGCATTGTCCTGAAATATTTGTCACAAAATAAACACCATGGTAATTTGTGTTTTATTAATTTTTTCTCGCTGTTTCTCTCACCTATTAATATCATCTATTAGACTTTTCTTTTCTCTTTGCAAGATCTTTTATAATTTTAAAATACAAGATTTTATAAAAATGAAATTTTCAGAAAGTACTCGATTACCTATTGCAGATTAAATGATCGAAAGAAAGTATTACCAGATATTCTCAATGCCATTGGACAGACACCGATGGTTCGACTTAATAATATTCCAAAATCTCTTGGAATTAAATGTGAAATACGTAATTATTAATATCTTAAGAATGACAGAATTAAAAATATTTACATAAATCTAATGGAAATACCAATTTTAGTTGCAAAATGCGAATACATGAACCCTGGTGGTTCGGTTAAAGATCGAATCGCTTTTAGAATGGTTCAAGATGCTGAAGATAAAGGCCTTTTGAAACCAGGTTGTACAATTATTGAGCCAACAAGTGGGAATACTGGTATTGGATTAGCAATGGCAGCTGCCGTTAAGGGATATAAGTGTATCATAGTGATGCCTGAAAAAATGTCCGATGAAAAAGTTTCCACGCTTCGTTCTTTAGGTGCGGAAATTGTTCGTACTCCTACAGAAGCTGCCTGGAATAGCTTTGAGGGGCACATAGCAACATCCCAAAGGTTACAAAAAAAGATTCCTGATAGCGTTATTTTAGATCAAGTAAATAAAAAAAGATCTAGTGTATTTTTAAATTTTATTTACTGTAATTATTTTTAATTTTTATTTTGTCTAGTACACGAATGCCGGAAATCCTTTGGCTCATTATGACCAGACAGCAACCGAGATTTGGGAGCAGTGTGAAGGGAAAATTGATTATTTGGTCGCTGGTGCGGGCACCGGAGGAACCATTAGTGGAATTGGTCGTAAGCTTAAAGAATTATCACCTAACATAAAAATCATTGCTGTTGATCCTGAAGGAAGTTTGCTTGCTGAACCACCAGAATTGAACGAGAGTCCATTGCAATATTATGACGTTGAGGGCATAGGGTAAATTTTAAAATTTTTTCAAATAACTAAATTTGCATCAAAGTGCATTAAATAGCTATCGTAATTAATTTAGGTATGATTTTATTCCTACTGTTTTGGATCGAAACGTTATTGACAAGTGGATCAAAACAAAGGATTTGGAATCTTTTAATGCAGCTAGAAGACTTATAAGGGATGAAGGACTCCTGTGTGGTGGTAGCAGTGGTTCTGCTTTATCAGCAGCTTTGCAAATTGCTAAAAATCTAACAGAAGATCAACGAGTTGTAATAATTTTGCCAGATGGAATTCGTAATTATATGACAAAGTTCATTTCTGATGCATGGATGGTATCTAGAAATTTTATGGTAAATGATTAAAAAATAGATTTTAACACTAAATGTTTAATGAAAACGACAATATACTCTTCTATTGATAATATTACAGGCTCCACCACAACTAATAAAAAACAATGAATGGTGGTGGAATCTACCTGTATCTTCGATATTTTTGAAGAAATACTGTATATTTCCAAGCAATTTTACTTGTAAAGAAGCAGTGGATACATTTAAGAATAAAAATTTTCATCAAATTGCAATTGGCGATGATAAGGGAAATATCAAAGGTTTTATCACTCTGGAAAAAATTTTCAACAGCATAATTACTGGTGAAATAGAACTAACAGATCCAGTTGAAAAAGTACTCGTAAAAAGTTTTCGAAAAGTTGATACAGCAATAACTCTTGGGAAATTATCTTGGATTCTTCAGAAAGATGCTTACGTTGTTGTTCTGGAAGAGCAGAATAATGATAATCTTGTAGGAATTTTAACTCAAGTTGATTTCTTAAATTTTATTTCTCATAAATGAAACTGATACATTCAGATGTCAATAAGTAATGTTGCATAGTTGATCAAATTAAATTATTATATTTTACTTGATTTATACATTTTACATTAAAATTTTAGTGTTATGTTTTGACGATATAAATAAGATTAAATAAAATACAAGTTTAAGGTATCAAAGTTCTTAACTACATGTGTGCTTTTATACTACCTTAAAAATAAGTTACAATATTATTACCATTAATAAAACAGTTGACTTTTTAATAACCTATGAAGTGAATTATTAAGTTGTAAAATAAGATACTAAAATTAATTTACAAGGTATTTAATAATTTACAAAGTACTTTTATAAATATGCAATCAAATCAATTTAAATTCTTTGTACTTCAACATTAAACTTACAACTTGGTAAAGCAGAAACTTCTGCCTTAACTGTACATGCAATACCAAGATTCGCTAGGCTTCCTCTTAGAAGTCCACACGTGAAGGCTAATAAACGTGGACTTTCTCGTAAGTATTGTTTACTTCCACTTTTACCAATCTTGGCTAATAAACGGAATTCATTATCATGTAGTACATAAACTCCATGGTGATTTGTCCTTAAATTGTCAATTTGCTTGTGATAGAGACTAGTCCAAAAGTCTGTACAAATGAACTTGATGATATCCAACTCATCTTTAAATCTTGGCCACTCTCTAGTTAGCCGTTCAATAATTCGGTAGCCTACACTAAATCCCATCCATTCAAGACGTGAAAGATCCTCTTCTATATCCTTAAATAATTAATATTGTTAGTATTGCACATATAATACCGACTTTGATAAGAACAAAGACTAAAAAAATCATACATTTGCATCGTGGGATGATTTACCAATAATATAATTAACCATTTCTCCATGAAGATATTCGAAAAGACATTCATCAGCTTCGGTTTTTGCATTAGGATTAGATTTTGTCTCAGCCAACTGATGTTTCATATTGAAAATTAAGTAACTTATTAAAAATTATAGCGATTAATTCACTATTAGGTTAAGTTTTCCTTTCGAAAATCAAAAATATTTAATTAAAAATTCTATCATTTTTTCAAACGACGAAAATTAACAATGTATTTTATATCAAGTGAATATGGAAATAAATGTTTTTTAATGATTTAATTACTCCTACTTTGAAAGATTCATTTAACCTCTCTATCAGATGCGAAAAATGCAACTTACTGAATACCGATTGGCTAATGAAATATTATGAAACTGTAGTAGGGACTATCGTTATCGGCATATTAAGTTCATTTAAATTTTAAATTTTATTTTGTTGATAAATTAGAAGTATGTAACACATTCTTTTAATTTTTTTTAAAATACAAATATATAATTCTATACATAAAAATGTACATGAAGTGTAATAATTTTGTAAATAAATGTAATATTACGATTAAATACAATTTTAACATTACAGATGAGGATAAATGGCATTACATACAGATTTTTATATAAAAGTATACAATTTTAAATCTTTTTACATTATTTTTTATGGTACATTATATTCTTGTTCCACATTTTGTGGCTCAATATCTTTAATGCAATTAGTAACTGTTTCCAATATATCAGGAGACAAATCAATAGGTAGTAAACCATCTTTAGAATTCGGATTATTTACATTATAATCGGCACTGACAATGTAAATTTGTAAACTTGTTTTCCCTGGCTCATTATTGCAATTTTTTTTTAAAACAACTAAAGATCCTGGTTTTAAATTTGTCACGTTAGGGATGTCATCTGTGATTCCATCAAATATATTAGCCGAAATATTTGAATTAGCTCCTAATATTTCTAAAAGCTCATTTTGATTTTCATTTTCTTCTTCATTTTGCATTTCAATTATTTGATTTATTTGATCAACTTCACTCATCATTTCATTATTTTCAATTTTATGTAAATTAATTAATACTTCATTATTTTCAATGTTTTGTGAGTCACGTATTTCAATTTCTTTATTTTCTTCTTTATTATTGTTATACCTGTCATCTACTTGACCTATCTCTTCGTTTATTTTTTCACTTTCAATATCAAAGATATTTATCGACTTAGGTATCTTTCTGGTTTTCCTGGAAGTTCGACCAGATCGTGTTGGTTGAACCCTATACACTTCTAATTCGCTATCAGAGTTATCTTTAAACTCTTCATTGTAAATTGGTATATCTGACTTAATTGTTTTACGTTTACGTACTGTTCGCTTTCTAATTTTTTTAGTAATAGTTATCCTAGCGTCTTCGTCGCTAGATTGTTCCTCGCAAGTATTTTTGTTATATTCTGAATTATCATCATTTTCACAATTTATTTCTCTAGCTATTAATTCTACAAAGATTATTTCAAATTAATTTAATTTTCTACAAGATATAATATTTTAAGCATGACAAAAATAACTTACGACATCTTTTGCGCTTTCTTTTTATTGGTAAATTGGTATCTTTCTTAACTTTGTTTAACTCTGATTCCTTTCTTTCGTTCTCTTCAACACTTGCTATTATAGAAAAAAATAAATTTAAATTTTATATTCTCGCTTTATTATATTATTAGAATACTCACCAAGATCTTTTTCCAATGTTTCTGTATCAAATTCTTGATACTGAAGTGCTTTTTCAACCAGACTGCGATTTAATCTTTCTTCTTTTTTATATTTTAGTTTTAGTTCTTGTCTAGTTCTTGTTGGAAAAATACTTTGCATCAATAAAAAATCAGTACCGTAAGTATTCAGTGCTTTATAGAACTTCACAGTTTCCCATTTATTCCACTCTTTACTTTTTTTACGTCTCTTATAAAAACCATTTCCTGTAGTATCTTCATCTACTATAATATCGGAACGGTCTATACTTTCTTGCACTTTATATTGATCTATTACGAGACTTTGTTCATCAATTATTAATTGACCATTAGGTCCAACTTTTACTTGAGGTACTAGCATTTCTGAAGGTTCATCTACAGCTTCTTCCTCTTCTTTCTTTTTATCAGGAATACTATTTAAAATTTTTGCTTATCAATTATATAATTTATCAATTTCTAAATCCATAAATTTATATATACATATGTACACACATCTATATTGAATTATAATGATATACTTACGAACAGACTGATATCTTTCTGTTATTTGGTCTTATTGTTGTTGATTTTGGTTTCATGGGGTTACTAGTAGGATTATAATATATTAAATCATACATTGTTAATTTACTTTTGTCAGGAGACTTATTTTCATGTTTTAGAAGAAATTCTCTTCTAGCTTCTGTAAGTTTTCTCGCAGATTCAGATACAACCATTCGCCTTTTTTGACCAAGATTTAATTTTGCAATACTATTTACATTGCCACTATCTTTCAAACTTTGTATGGAACATACAGAATCATTTCTTACACGATTTTGTATAATGAGATTTGATCTTCTGCTATCATCCTCTGATTCACTGGCACTAGCTCCACTTCCTTGTATACTGTTTCTTCGAACTCTACCACCTCCATCCAATCTAGGCGTTGGCCTCATAAAGCATGAACGATTCTGTATCGCTTTAATTGGTGAACCTACGGATTTTCATTATTAAAATATATTAATATTTCTCTATTAAATTATTAGGTGAAATTTCTATGTGTGACTTGACTTTATGAATTATATTGAGTTTTAATTTTCACAAATATTAATTATCCAAAATTTTAAATTTATTCAGCTAGTTGATACGTAATTGTACCTTCAATAAGTGCAGTCAGAGGTTTTTGCTGACATTCAATTTTTAACGTATTCTGTTCATCATTTTTTGTCTTAGACTTAATTTGTTGAATTTTAGTTTCTAAAAAATCTTTCTCATTTACACAGGTTTGTTTTTCTCTAGCTTCATGCGTAATAATTTTTTCTACTTCTGTTTGTTTAGTTTCAGGAGGACTAGATTCAATGTTATAATTTATTTTTCCTTCCAGTGATTTTTCATGTACTTTATTATCAGTTTGCCCAACATGTTCGGTTGCTAAGCCATCCTGTGCTGTCTTTCGACGAACAGGTACCGTAGCTACCGCTTTTATTCTTGCTCGCCTCATAATTATTTATGTACAATTTTTATTTTATAAGTCAAGAAATTAACTAAAAAATACAATAAATCAGATAAGGCCAATGTTTAATTAGTTTAAAACAAGCCAAACCATATTATTTATTAATTAATTACTTACTAAGGTCACTGACTTTTAAATTATAAATATCTTACGTAATGGACATTGTTGTCATAAAGCAAAGATCACAGTTTAGTTATTAAAAATCATCAATCATCAGGAATAATGCGTGCAGATGTAAAAAATTTAAAGCCCAAATAACCTAAATAATAACAATATTTTGAAAGAGGGCAATGTGAAAAAAGAATTATTCACTAAGCTAAATTTTAATTTCGCCTTTCGCGTGGTTTAGAAAGGTTGTTTGCGTAGAAATATGTTGTTTCGCATATTTTTAAACTTTTGTACCCTGATATCAAAATGTTTGTAATTTTATATAGTATTGCGCACGCCGTGTTTTGATTGAACTGTAACCAAAAAAGGTGTAGCAAGCATGTGATTGGAGCAGAATTATATAGGCAGCTCAATTAGAGTTTGGACATAGAGTTTGGACATAGAGTTTGGCCAGTTCTACGTTTAATGAGTTACCAATTTTACCTCTGCCAGAACATCTCTAACTCGATACTTTGCGTCTTTCATTATGTATTAAAGAACCTAAGGCTAAGGCATTCTTTTATTATAAAATATGCGTCATACGCTAGTATGATACAAAAATAAGCAATGTTAAACATTAAACATTTGTAATGTAAAATAACACACTCATTTTTTGCATATTTTGCAAAATTAAAGCATATATGTAATCCAAACTATTTTTCAGAAATCTTATTTTTTAAACTTTTATTACAACGTAGTCATTATTAATGTTTGAGTTCAGTCAATATTTTTTGTTTGAAAATTAATTTTTAATAAATTTTAATTGTACACCTGTAATTGTAAAAAAGTGCGTACTGAAATCTTTTACTTCTTAATTTAATAATGAAGTTATCTTTTAAATGTGATGCGTTGCTGTACCATAGACATTAAGTTCTGTCGGTCCCCGCGGATTCGGGAATGTAGATTACAGTTCCGTTTCTCGCTCGGTTTGTAGACAAATTTTTTACTTTCGATTTGCCGAAGAATTAAAAAGTAGATTTAAATAAAGGTTTCAAGTACATATACCTTAAAATGGTAGGATAACAATTTTAAGTTTATATTTATTTAATAATTTTATTGTATACTTTTTGTAAACATTAATTTCTCTTTTCGATGCTTTATAGGTTATGTAGGAAATGCATTGTCATCTAATATATTATTCTTCTCTTACAATTTTAGATACATTAGTTACTTATCTTTTAAATATTCGATTATTCTCATAATTAATATAATTCATGTATCTATTTTAATATAAATAATTTAACATTTACAATTAATTTTCCGTCGCTGTGTTCAAAGTTTTAATTCCTTGCTATGAAATAAAAATGTAAATAATGAACTTTTCCATAATTTTTTGATTTTAGGCTCGTAGATATGATACTCGTACAACGATATTTTCTCCGGAGGGTCGTTTGTATCAGGTTGAATATGCTATGGAAGCTATAAGCCATGCAGGAACCTGCCTTGGTATTTTAGCAAACGATGGTATCTTATTAGCAGCTGAAAAAAGAAATACAAATAAGCTTCTAGATGAAGTATTCTTTTCTGAAAAAATCTATAAGCTGAACGACGATGTAGTTTGCTCAGTAGCTGGCATAACATCGGATGCCAATGTGTTGACGAATGAATTACGTTTAATTGGTCAGAGGTATCTTTTGCAATACGGAGAAACAATTCCTTGTGAACAGTTAGTATCATGGCTCTGTGATGTTAAACAAGCTTATACACAATATGGTGGTAAAAGGCCTTTTGGTGTATCAATATTATACATGGGGTGGGATCGTCATTATGGTTATCAATTGTATCAGTCAGATCCTAGTGGGAATTATGGTGGATGGAAAGCAACTTGTATCGGGAATAATTCAGCTGCTGCAGTTTCATCATTGAAACAGGAATACAAAGAGGGAGAAATGACATTAAAAGATGCCATGGCTCTCGCAATTAAAGTTATGTTTAAAACGTTGGATATGAACAAACTTTCTGCAGAAAAAGGTTAATAATAAGAATGCATTCTTCGTAAAATTTAAATAAATTTCTGTAAAAGTGTATAAAAAATTGTTACGATACAACGAAGAAAATCATATATACAATAATTTATAATACCATAATAATTGCTGATAATATTGATTATGTTAACTAAAATTACACGTAAATGGCAATTATCAATCATTTAATAAGAACTTTGTATTTTAGAAATTTTTATAAAATTCTATAATTCTGTAATTTTATATTATGAGATTTTATGAAGTAATTTTAAAATACTATTACATAAGAATTTTATCGATTTAATTTTAATTATTTGTGCAGTTGAATTGGCGACCTTAACGCGCGTAGATGGAAAGACGAGAACGAGAATCTTACCACCAAATGAAGTGGAAGCATTAATTGCTGAACATGAAAGATTAGAGGCATTGGCAGAAGCAGCGAAGAAAGAAAAACAAAAGCTTTAAATTGTTTAATTTGTTTGTTTGAATCTATGGAATGTGATTATTCTTATGAACTGATCAATAAAGCGTATTTCACTTTTTTATTGTATGTAAATGAAATATAATAATATTTAAACTTTTCAATCTTAATTATGGGTCTTTGATTATTACTCAATAATGTGGAAAGAAACATTTTCACTGTAAGAGTCTACATTTGCAATCTTTATTAACGTCCCGCAGTAAATAAGTTATAGCCCCAATGATTGTTCCTAACAATGACGCAGATAAGCTGGCAGTCAAACTCTTAAGTCAGATGTAAAGTGGAGGTCACTGTTGATCGATTTTTCTTCACCTCTAAGCATACTCGTGTTAAAAGTGAATAATTCTAATTTTGTGAAACACATATTTAACGAATTTACGTACAAGATGATGAACCTTTTATTAGCTTGGATTCTTATTGTACAACCGTACATTAGTGCAGGCGATTCTAGTACATCAGGTAAGGAATCTTAAAAAAGAAATAGTTTTTTCAATCCTAATAAGAGTAGGCGATTCTACATGTATACACGTAGTCATGTACATATAACGTTGTATTACTAATGCGTAAAAAAAGTCTATTCTATCATTTAAAAGAAAATTTTCTTTTGCAAATTCAATATTGTTCCGTTTAATTGCAAATGCGTTGAGAATTCGAGAATTCGAGAAGAATTTAATATTTTACCAACAACATTGTAGAATTAATGTTATTAAATAATGTTCCAATTAGCATAAATTTTCTTTTCTTCGCAAATCCGGAATTAGAAGTTTAGTTCTGTAATCTACAAGTACAGAAATATATTGCTCTTTTCTATGTAATTCAGAAATAAAAAGAATTTCATTGCAAAAGTAAACAGCGAGAGAATTCGAGTACTTTTATTAATAGAATGTAAAAATTTAAGCACATAAGAGACGTAAAAAACGAAAAATCGTTTAATTTAGATTGTTAATAATGATTTTTAGGATAGAAAGAAAATTTATTTTGTCTTATATATTTTTTCAATTTGCGAGTACTTATGAGCTTTTTATTATAAGTAATTAATACTATTTCATCGAACAAAAGATCTTGAAATTTTGTATATGTATTTCATTATGTGGAAAATGATTTTTTATGCTGTACATAATTTTTGTTATAAAGAGAATTCCGTTCAAAAATGATTTTCTACTACAGTTCCATCGATAGAAATAAATGTTATTACAAAAAGAATTTTTGTTGTTGCAATCATAATTTAATTCGTTAGGCAATGATATTTCACAGTAAATTATTTTCTAAAAAAAAAGAAAGGTTTTTACGAACTCAAGTTTCTCAAATTCTCAAAGTTTTAAAAGTACGATTCGATGTACCAACATTTACAGTTGCAAATGTCAGAAGCATTTGCAAATATTTTTGTGCATATCGTAAATCTAATTTTAAAAGGGGATGCGTATAAATTCGGTTTACTAAAGAACAATCCTTTTCAAATAAAATTTTGCTTTTCTTTAAAATATAATTTTTAATATTTTCGACGAGTAAACGATCATTAAGTTCACATTTTCAATAATTCAGTTATTTATTTGGGTAATAAAAAATTCAACATATTTATATACTCAATATTCTAGTATTGCTTACATACTCATATCTTAAACAGCTGTAATTAGTTTTAAAAGAAGGTATTTCAGCAAATAAATTTGACAATACATATTTTTGTAAAATTTGAATGTTTTACATTGTACATGTGCAGTTGAAATTAATAATAATCGATGAATAATTTTATAGATTAATTCAAACGTACATTGGTAAATGAGAAACGGTCATCGTGTCCATTAATTTATAAAACTCATAACGAAAAAAGTTGGAAAAAAATGTAATTCATATTTATGTTGTCAAATTTCAGGTCTTGAACAATGTGGGGTTTCGAATTCTGATCGAATTATCGGTGGGAAAAATGCCTCGATGGGCGCTTATCCATGGATCGCCAGAATTGGATATATAAGAAAAGAGGAAAAGGATAAAGAAGTAACTTTTCGTTGTGGTGGATCATTGATCAATGAAAACTTTGTCATTACGGCAGCGCATTGCGTTGTAAATTTAGCCAACAAGTAAAAAGAATCATTTTTTTATTCGATAAACGTATAGTATTTAAATAGTTGGGCTTTAAAATGCAATACGAAATTTATTTAAAAATTTTTCTTGCATAGATCAAGAAGGCAAAAGCCACCGTAACGGGGAAAATTCAAATAAGGGCTTTATTTCGCTTATCGTAGTTTCAGTATTTTTAAAAACAGTAAATAGTGCCCCATTCTGAGCTCTGTCTGAGCTTCAGTAATTAATCGCTTATAAAACCTTCGGAATTAATTTGTTTCATTCGATAAATATACAAGTGTCCAAGAACGTATTATACTTTCATTTTACTTTATACATTTTTACAAGTGATTAATTTAGCCAGTGAATGAATAAAAGTTACGTTTTAAGTTTTCGATATCCGCGGAAGGGGAACAATATTCATTTAGTAAAACAAATGGAATATTAGATCTATAAATAAGATTTTCTTTCTAAATATTAACATAAATAAGTATAAAATTTTATAAAACAATTTCATAATGGAATTTGTTTTCCTAATAAAAAAGTGACGATTCAGAGTAATTGAAACTTTATTTATAATTTTTGGAAATCCTTTATAACTCAGAGAAAAGTGAAGAAAATTGAAAAAATGTTACGTTTGCAATTTAAAGCAAAGAAGAAAATCATTCCGACAATTTAATAAGAATGCTAATTATCAAAAAAGCAATTTATTTCGTAATTGAAAAAGTTATCATTATAAATTACTCCAAAACTATCCGGAATGGAATATTATAAAAGAAAATGCTAACGTCTAAAACTATTTAGGATATTATGTATAATGCTTATAATTAATATAATTAATTATTTTGAGGCAATTTAAGGGGGATTAACTCACCTAAGTTCACATTTAGAATATTCTTCGAATCACGTGTTTTCTTAACTATTACTTTGAAAACTTTATTATTTTTAGATGAAAACTTTTAAACAAATTTACTGCATCCTACGACTTTACTTTTATCATTCTCGTTGAAAGTAAAATTAATAATGCACGAATAATTTCCTATCGGGAAATGTTATTTCTTTTAGTTTCTTGTTTCTCAGAATCAGAGAACTGGATTTACAAAACACAAGTTGATTTATAAACTGTTAGGGTTCATTTACGCGATTAAAAGTGACTTTCATTTTTACGGCTGCACTGCTGAGATCGAAAAAGCATGTTGAAATAATCATACATACATATACATGGTAACCATCATACAGATGTAGAATTTATCACGTAAATGACTTTTACTTTACTGAATGAGCTCTGAGCATCTGCATCTTCATAGCTGCATTCGAAATTACACATTTTTAAAGATTTTCTTAATTTGAATTTTGTTTATAATTTACATTATTAAGATATTCAAGTTTTAAGAGGAACAAGTGTTTAAAGAAGTGTATCACGAAAACGCACGTCTGTTATTCAAATTAATAATATAAAATATCACCTTGATAAGTGATTGATCAATAAAGTGTTCGCGAAAACATAATTTTTTGAACGAGCTTGTTAGATCAAAGTTTCTTATAATTCATTGTTTTAATTTAGGAGAAAGCCTCTTAAAAAATAATAATGGTATGAACTTTTATAATAGTGGTTCTTTTCTACAAGGATGTATCACTATTAATGAAACATCAATATTTCATTCCTGATGAATGAGCTATTCATAATTAATAAAATATTCAGTATAATAGTTTCACGGATACGATTGGGCGAGCATAATACGGAGACGAATCCTGACTGCGTTAAAACATATTGCAATCTACCATACGAGGATTTTGAACCTGCACAAATAATACCTCACGAATCCTACGACACACCTAAACTTCAAAATGATTTGGCACTAATAAAATTAAATAAAATGATTCAGTTTACGGGTAAGTGTGATATTGCTAGAATTGAATTTTAATATTTTCAAGCATAATGATTTGTTATTTATAGACTACATAAAGCCAATTTGCTTGATGAACGGAAAATTGTTGAAGAAAAACTTTATAGGGCAAACAGCTGAAGTTGCTGGTTGGGGTGTATATGATATAAGTACGTATACACATCATACTAAATTCATTAGCTTTATAATGCATATAGGTGTTTTTTATTTTCAAAATTTTAATAGTTTTAAAAGTACATCATAAGTCAAGTTTTTTAAATTAAACTTGTAAGAATAGTAATAATAATCTAACAAAGCAATTGGTTTCTCATATTCGGGTTATAAATTCAAATAAGGCTTGATATGATCTTATCATTAAGGAGTTCTATTAACAATCTTGCAAATTCCCTCTACAATTTCTTTAAAATGTTCCACAAACGCATAGTTTGCAGTACTCGATAAATGAAAGCTGCAGTGTTTATTTACTTTCATAACCTGCCAGGTGTTCTATTTTATTTGTTCATTTGTACGAATTTTCATAGAGTTCCTTTTTTAAGAACCACAGTAGAGTGAATTATTTTTACTTCACGTCATACTTTCATATCGAAACGTAACCGCTAGAACAACCACGTTAAAATCTGTTACTTGTAGATATTAAGAATACATTCTCTTGAAAATAATTTTTTAAGATATTGCAATTGAAATGGAAGTTAAAGCAATTGTAAAAGAAATAGAGTTTGCTGTTTACACATTTGTAATTACGAAAGAAATATTTTATTCATAATTATCTTCGGCTGAAACGGATTATGTTAAATTTTTTAAGTCAAGTCTTTCGTTAATTTTATTTGAAAAATAGACGTACTTATGAATCAAGCGGTTAATTCAAACATCGTGCAAAGTGATCGATCACGTAATGAATTCATATATCTCTAAAGGTTAACTAATAAAAAATTTTTATCCAAATACGTACACTCGTTTATATTTTTATAGCACACTTGTAAGATTTTCAAGGGAAGATATTAACTTATTTACGTTCAAAAATTAACGGTTTATTCTAAAAGCTTCTAAGAAAACATTTATTTCTTCGTTGTCCGTGAAATTAACCGATTAATCCTGATTTCCTTAGATTAACTTTTATTTAAATATACATTTATAATTAAATTATCAGATAGTTTGTTTTATCTCAACGTTTTTGTCGAAGAAAAATGTATCATCCACTAGTTGTTTCTGTTTACAAATTCCATCGTGGTTTCGGTGCTTTACTGCATGATTTTTAACGCGCGTTAAATGCCGTTGTTGTTGAGAAAGAAGAAATGTCAATATACTACAAATGCAGAGATATTTTGCAACATTAAGGAAATACTTATTATTTTCATTTTGTCCCTTCGATAATGATGACTGTTGTATAACATTATGTGGGCATTTGTGAAAGAACGTTCTTTTGGCGAAATAAGGGTAAAGATTAAAGAATGCAGATGAAAGTCATTCTTGATAATAATTCCGAGAGGAACAAATAGTAAAAAGGCAAAAACGTAATTCGGTCGGTGTAAAGATAAAAACTTCAAATGAGACTGTACGTATTAAAAATTTTTTAACACCAAGTAACGCGAAGACTTTGGAACATTTTTTTATTTTGCACGAAAGAATGGTAAAAGTAATATAATGCTTGAAACTTGTATTGTACTTGAAAAAAACCCTCATGCCTTGAATATAATTCGTCCTTAATGCAGAATTCTAAGGTACGCATTATTAGATATATGTATATGTATATGTATATATACGTATACATGTATATTAAGTTAATCTTATTGCTTACACACTTTCTTCTTATGTCAGTATATCTTTAAAATGCTCATAAATGACAGAATGACATAATCGAAAGAATTTGAAAAATTGCTCGGACAATAGTAAATATCCAGTTTAAGGGGAGTAAAATCAGTACGAGCTCGTGTTGTCTGTGCATCTAATCGTGCGTACTTTTGTGATTATTGGGTCCCCGTGAACGAGCGACAAAATAAGAGTGTGAGCTCCGCAGATGAGCCGCAGATGAGCACATTACTGCAGACGGTGAAGCTGCCCATAGTGGACAACGATCGCTGCTTGAGCGGTTACAAGAAGGCCGCGCCCATCGGCTTGAATCAGCTGTGCGTCGGTGGCAAGGTTGGACAGGATTCGTGTGGCGGGGACTCGGGCGGGCCCCTCATGAAGGTCGACATCGATGGGCCTCTGGGTCCGCGCTATTACGTCATCGGTGTCGTGTCCTTCGGCGCCAAACTCTGCGGGGAGACGAACCTACCGGGCGTCTACACCAAGATCGCCGCGTACATGCCATGGATCCGCGATCACATAAAAGCCTGAGATCGATTCGTCTCCTTCTTACGACTATTTTATTTGTTTTCTTATGCGCTAACGCGTCAGAGCTTTAATCCTTTCATTCTCTTCCTTTGCCTGCGTCTCTTTATTGGCTAATACATGGATACGCGAGGACGAGTAACGACAGCTCTCGATGGTTCTTGCCTGGATGCTCAATTAGGAGGCGTGAAATATACTTTTGCGTTATTCATTTGTATATTCGGATTTAGAGGCACGAAACTGAGGAGCACGTCGAGAGTATTAAAATTCATGCGGAATCATGCGAACGATTTTTGCACGCGCACGCACATGCACCTTCGCGGATAGATGCGCGCGCGCGCGCGCGCGCACACACACACGCGCACACGCGCACACACACACACACAAAAAAAAACATAACACGCACGCATCCACTCCCGCGAATATCGCACACGCGTGGGCGCGCGTACGCGTGCATCTACATCAGCCGCCGCACGCGCTCACGCACGCACGCACACAGGTACACATACACAATTGTGTAAGAATTTAAATGGTGGAATAAAAGCTCTTGATCTTAAACATTTTACTATTATTATTGGTATTGTTATTTTGGTCGTCACTCGTCATGAAAAGAAATTCTATTATACGAGCAATGGAATAGTTTTATGGCTCTATTATCATATTATCAGATGAATTGGTTTCCGATATATTTCTAGATCCTTAGTAAATAATGTATCTCCGTAATTTTAATCATTAAATACGTAGTTTGTATGAAATTCACATAATGTAAATGACCTTGTGTATTTGTAGAGAACAGTTTTTCTTCATTAATAATACATGTTAGTCGTCATGTATTTCTTATGTAATTTTAATACACACTATTAATCGTTATGAAAATGTGTACGTTATTTATAAATTTTTGGTATAAAAATAGTAATTGAAAAATGAATCCACAGAGTTTATTCATTTCAACAGACCAATAGTACACAAAATTCAATAGTAGACGAAAACGTTTGAAATGTATCCTTCATGCAATGAAAATGTTATTTTTATTCGGTCTAAATTCAATTTTATCGCATTTGTCCATTATGCATCTCTTGACATTTTCATTCCTTTGCAAATAGAATTGTTAACTTTATGCGTTATCCGTATGGAGGTATCGTTAATGATTTCGGCTATGCAATTCTGAAGCACATACGTAAGCCTCACCTTATCATTTCTTTGAGTAAGTACGCAAATAATAACAAGCATTTAAATAGAATTCACCAAGGAAGTTTTTATTTTTCAGTTTGAAGCTCTTTAATTTTTATACTAAAAATTACGCGTAAGTGCTGAATTCGTTCAAATGCCTGAAATAAAAATCGATATTTGCTTCGGTCTGTCGTACGAGACTTTCGTTGTTTCAACACTGTATGGAAATTCACTTGAAAAGTTTGAACATCGAGCGATCGTATAATTCGTGAAGGAAAAGTGTCGCAGAGAAAACTTTAGACGATGTAATTGTTTTCGGTAACGTACCTAACCGAGAAATCACTTGAAATATAACGAAGAGCTTGTTTGAAGGTGAATTGAATCATTCGTTGAAATTATTTGCCCGTTCGAGCACACGAGCCTCTTTTCCAACAGAACTGCGAAGTTCGGCACAGGTGTATGTATCGCGCGATAAATGTAGGAAGTGCATCATCGTAAGGAAGGGCTATTTTCGTCAACAAGAGAGAAACCTGATCGCCTTGCGCGGTGTAGCAGGAAATAACTTGCAGTTGCTGTCGAACGTCACGAAATTACAGCGACAAATCACACAGATTTATTCGTCGAAGAATTTTTCGGAACGCTGCCGTCACCTTTTCAGCTAGTAGTTTGCTTTCGTATCTTGGACACGCCGTATTGCACGTGGAATAGAAAAGCCCAGTTTGATTAATAAGCACTTGCGGCACGTTAGAATGACGTTAAATGTGCGAGGTTTATCGATCATCGTGACTGTTTGCGGGGCGATTAATTTTACCGGTGAGTATCTCTGTAATTTTTGTTACCAGGCTCGAGCGTCATTATTTTCCTTTTCCTTTAATTAAAATGCACGCATCACCAATCCTAAACATTATTTTGAATTTTAGAGTCGTTACCAGAGAGTTAGAATAGAATTTACGAAGGCATGTACGATTATTTAGCGTTGACGAACAATATTTCTCTCTACACGAGGGAGTATTATCGTAAGATAATAATCCACGATTGAGAATCAAATATTGTAAATGATTTTTTAATTTATTTTTTAATTTTACCTCGGTATTCATAGAATTTCTGAAGAAGGCTTAACACTGGCATTGGCAACTACTCACTAACGATAAGTACGAATACGTTTTTTGACTAATATATTAATTTCGTCATTTAATCGTTATTTATTTAAAATATTATTTAGTTAAACGAGAGCTAATTCCCAGAAAGAACCGTGCATGATATGAATTGATTGTACGAATCATATTTTCAATATTACTTTAGACTTGCTGATACTGAAAGTTAAAAAATTACGCTTATTACGAGATCGTAATTTAATTTCGCATTAGTGGATTATGAGTACACCGAAGGAAGTGATATACGATGAGTAATAGGGCACGAAATGGATAGATTAAGAAAAATAACGAAGATACTGAAATTTTATTATCTCTTTTATGGTCTACTTTATTGCGAATGAACTATTTATAAAAAGGTTATAAGTAACTCATTGATATATGTGAATGTGAATGTTTATTTTATATTGCTTACTCAATATGTAGAACCTACGTAGAACAGAGAAAATAGAGACATTTGAACATTACCGTGCATTTATATTATATCGAAGTTACAATTATTAATGTGTACGAATATGCATTAATTCGATAATAAAATATCATGCTAAGATTTGGTTCTTAGTTACAATTTAAGTATGCAAAGCCAAACACCAACTTTAGGTAAAAATTGAAATAAATTTTCGTCGATTATTAGATTTTAACCCGGCAAATATTTCAATTAATTTCAAGCTCATTTTATAAATATAATTAAGCAGATATTATCTATTGTTTATATTAATTCTCGCTGTGCTTATATTTATAAAAATTACATGTGCACCAGTGAAATATTGAAAGAAATAACTTATCCAGTGTTTACTGGTTTTACAAATGTTTTCACATGACGTAAAGTTATATAAATTTGGTAGATTTTTTTAAAAAAACCGAAATGCTGAATTTTTCTTTGGCTTTAATACGTGATATTTTTCTCGAGACCAAGAAAATCCATATATTCTTATTCTACTAAATGTAAAATACTAACTGTACATTTCCGTAGTCTTTTTTTATTTGGTTTAGTTTAAGTGATATACTCTGTGTAAGATTTGAGTTACTGATACGTATTTCAATAATAGAGAAAATAACGTCGTTTTTTTAAATTTTAAATAAAAGATAAGAGTCGTAGCAGCCAGTTGAATATTTTTTAATAAATCATACAAGCTTTTATAGATTGTGACCGTCACGCAACTAAATATCTGAAAACTATTAGCTCATTAGAAAAAACGCAATTATTCTAAAATAATCTAATTAGACAATCCAGAAATAAATATAATTTAATATATATATTTATGAAAATTTATTTTTAAAGATTTAGTTTCGGCGTAAACGGAGAAAGATTTAATGGGAAAATATTTGATTTAAAACTTGTTAAAGTATTAAAATGCATTACCGTAAATTTCTCTGATGTGTATTACTTTTCAGGGTATTAGATTAAATTCAGATTAAATAAGCTTTCCTTTACTTAGATTTATTATATTACCTTGTTCTTATATCTCTACATGCAAAGTATATATAACTTATTTAACTACATATTTATATATGATATTTTAGTTTTATATGTAATTTATTAATTATATCAATCAAATTGTATCTATCGTTGCTTATCTTTCTAAATTATATGATCACAAAATAAATTTATTTCTATTTTCAGTGAGTAAATAATATTTTTTATACACAATATGGCACTGATCGATAATATCTCTACGCGTACATACCAATTTTCAATTGCTTAGTCCATATGATATCCATAATTTCTAGATTTTATGAGATTTTTACTCCTTTTTTTATCTTTGCCGAATCATATTTCATTTTCTCTTGTGAGTTTTATTTAAATTGAATAACGCATGTTATTTTTGATAAAAAAAAAAAAAACAAATTAATCATTTCTTCAATGGTTTATCAGCATTAACCATTTTCATTATTGAAAATTCGTGCACAATTCTTTCCAGTATCACGCATGGGTGAACAATATAGGAAAAAAAGTGTTTTATTGATTCTATTTTCTTACGCAATTTTCCCGATTCTATTCTTTTGATTGAAGTCTATAATTCGTTAAAATTAATTTTAGATAACTGTACCTTACCCATAAATTATTAATATTTAATTACACGATTTGCAATTATATTTTTTCTTATATTAATTTCTTATGGCCATTTGGAATGAGTACCTACGATTGCTATAAACATTCACATTCAACCAAAAAATATGCTTGTAAAATCGCTGCGACTAGAAGGAACGACTAGGAGCTCGCAAATTGATTTAGCCAACTAGAGAGTAAAAATTTTACTGGCACCAGGTCTTATACTTTTAACATAATTTTTTAATATAATTAATCGAGTCGTCAAATGCATGCTCGTTAAAATTCTAAAGTATGAATACCTTTATCGCTCAATGTAATTATTACTATAGTATTTCTATGAATTAATATTTATTAATTCGTTATATTTATGTTTACGTAATTCGATTACTTTTATATACTTGTCTTTTGTTCATTCTCTCTCTCCCTCTCGCTCTCGCTCTCTCTCTCTCTCTCTCTCTCTCTCTCTCGCTCTCTCTTACTCACTGTGTAACGTGTATCCACGTGTCTCTAAATTTATACATTTACATGTTTATGCATTATAACGAAAACAAAAACAATAACAACCATATAACCAAAATTAATGATAATAAAGTAACGCGTGCACTGATTTTAAAAATTATATACCTAAGGTTTTCATAGCACATATATATTCTACATATGTATTTATATGTAGAAATAGAAATTAGACAAAACGGTGTATCAATGCCTTCCAACAAAGGCTTCATAAACCAGAAATGACCAGAGTGTTATAGATTGGTGAACTGCAGAGTAAATAGATTAAAAGTAAAATTTGTTTTGAAAGTAATAAAATGCTTTATTTCTCTTTTCTCCTTTGAAATAGCAGTGCAATATGAATACAGAATTATTTCACATTATTCTAAACCTCTGTATTTCTTACATAGTATTTTTTTACAATAATGTTAGATGTTACAATTATCAATTGCCAAAGTTTTAACATTTTTAATTTAATGCCGATAACCGAAGAGTACTAAAAGTAGTGTTTATTAATGTAAAATAAAAATAATTGGAAAGTTATTGTATGTACATATACATTACGGTATAAAATAATTAGTTTAGAAATTTCGAATAAAAGTTTCGGAAGAAATAAATCATGGAAGTAGAATTCAG